>PVHT021183699.1:68902769-68913565 GCA_004024745.2 Catagonus wagneri
TAAAAATGCTCTCTGAGTGGAGAAGGCCATCCTAAGTATCCTGTATAAACAAAAATACACCCAAATTTTTAAAATAAATTCTAATCCTTAAACATTTTAAATGTCTTCATCATAATACTATAAAGTCAAAAAACAAATGAGTCACTTGGATAAAATAGTGATCAACATATATCCAAGGCATGAGCTAATTCTCTTAATGTATAGAATCCCTACCAATAAGTAAGAAAAAGATCAAACCCCATAGGAAAATATTGTCAAAGAACATGAACAGAAAAGGAAATACAAATGGCATTTAAGGCTGTGAAATGATGCTCAGCTTCCCTTATGGTAAGTGTAAATTAAACTGCAATGAGGTACCATTATAACACATCAGACTGGCAAAAATTTTAAAGCTGGACAAGATTGCGCAGAAGCAGATGCCCGCATAAACTGTGAATACTGCACAAACAGTGCAGCCTCTGTGGAGATCACTTTGGATTTTATGAATGTTTAAATGCAGAAATCCTTTGACCCAGCAATTCCACTTCTAGAAGTCCATCCTACAGACAGACTTGTGTGAAGCGATGATTTTGCGAGGAGTACCTGTGCAGTGGCAAAAGCTTGGGCACAACCATAAATATCCACCAACATGGCACTGGCTAAGTAAATGGTCCTCTACCCATATATGGCTTCTTATGCAACTATGGAAAGAAAGGAAGCCAGCCTATAGGAACTGATATAGAATGCTTTTCCGGGACCATTTGTTTAAAAGAAAGAAAAGAAAGGGTGAGTACAAGAGGGGAAAAGAAAGAACCGAGGAAGCAAAGAGCAAACGCATATACTTATATGCATGTAGCCTTCCAGGGCACACAGGTGGTGACAGATGCTTCTGAGAATAAGCTCTGAGTGGCTGGCGGGTAGGGGTTTTTACACTCTTTTCTTTAGTGTTATTTTTTATAATGCTGTGCATAAATCTACTTATCACATGTCCCAATAAATAAAAAAACAAAGCAGTGCAAAAACACCTGGCACGTGAGAGGTGCTTAATAGATCAGTTCCCCTCCCCCTCAGTGAACTGCACTTTCTCCTGCTGCTGAAGTGCAGTGCTGAATCCCAGCGGGCTGGGGGATCGAGTCCAACAGTCAAACAAGAACATGATTCAAGTTGTTTGATGCTTGAACTCAGTTGTAATGGTAACAATGTTATGGTTATTTAAAGTTTTTCTGGGCATCCCACAGGCCTAGGGACTGAAATTCTTCCTCTGTGGGCTTCAGTTTTATCATCTGGGTCTAATGCGGGAGATTCCTGACCCTGCTTCCTCCTTGTGCTGGCAGAAGCTGCCCAGCTCCTTTCCTCCCCAGTTGACTGAAGGCCCCTTAGGATTATATGATTCCAGACCTGCCTTCTTAGCAAAACTCAGGGAGCAGGGTGGGGATGGGGGGGGGCCAAACGTTTGAGATAACCCACCTCAAGGTCATTACTGTGAACCTGCTTGCTACTGATGGCAAAGATATCTTTTTTTCTGCTGATTAAAGCACCAGCCGATTTATTTAAGTAAATCAAAAGTTCTTAATCTCCTGTGAGACAAACACGGATATTTTTGAAGGACACAGGGGAAATTCTAAGAAACTGGGAAGGTTCATTGGGAAAGTCAACTAAAAACGTCTTTCGAATATTTTTCCTTTAAACTGCACAGGTAATGTAACAGAATTCCAAAACATTTTGAAAAAGAGAAGGAAAAAAAGAATGTCTTCAGAAATCCTAACCTTCATATATCACTCCTACTGTAATTGGTATTTTTATGTGGGTGTTCACATGTAACATGGTACATATTTAGTTTTACAGCTGCTTTTTTTCATTTAACATATGTCGTGTTTTCCCACGATGCTAAAGCCTCTGTATCCTCAAACTGTAATGACTACATAATATACCATCAGTTACTTGTGCCTCATATTTCCCTATTGCTGGACATTCAGACTTCATAGCATTTTTCCTATTATTAAAATATGTGAGGTAAATCTTTCCTGCATGTGATATAGAAAATGATTCTTTAAAGGAGTATTAAGACAAGTCAGAAGTAGATATAAATGGCCAGAAGACACTCGGGTGTAAATATATAACTTCACTAATAAATTAAATTTAGGATAACCGTGAAATATCACTTGTTTAACTTTATTAAACTAACATTCAATTTTAAAAATGGCAATATCCAGGGAGTTCCCATCGTAGCTCAGCAGTAACGAACCCAACTAGTATCCATGAGGATGTGGGTTTGATCCCTGGCCTTGCTCAGTGGGTTAAGTATCTGGCATTGCCATGAACTGTGGTGTAAGTCACAGACATAGCTTGGACCTGGTGTTTCTGTGGCTGTGGTACAGGCTGGCAGCTGTAGCTCCAATTCAATCCCTAGCCTGGGAACTTCCATATGCCACAGATGCAGGCCTAAAAAGCAAAAAATAAAATAAAATAAAATAAAATAAAAATGACAATATCCAGTCTTGGTAAGAATGTGATGAAAGCATGAAGTGGTACAGCTTTTACGAAGAGCAGTTATATATGTTAACTGCCTTAAAAATATTCACACCTTTAGACCCTGTAATTCCGTTTGTGGGTATTTGCCCTAAAGAAAGAATCCAACACATGCACAAATATTTATATATAAGAAGTGCATTTCAATTCTATTTATATATTAAAAATTAGAAACAACCTTGAGTGGTCAAGTATAAGTTAAAGTATAAATTATGGTAAATTATATGATAGAATTTGTATGTAGCTATTAAAAATCATGTTTTTGAAGAATATATAAAGACACAATGTCGCATTAAGTAAAAAGTAGGGGATGCAGGAGCTCCACAGTGGCTCAACAGGTTAAAGGTTAAGGATCTGATGTCACTGCTGTGGCACGGGTTCAGTCCTTGGCCTGGGAACTTCCACATGCCCTGGTGCGGCAGGTGGGGGGGTAGAAGAAGCCAAAAAAAAGATAGGAGTTCCCCTTATGGCTCAGTGGGTTAAGGACCTAAGGTTTTCTCTGCAAGGATGCTGGTTTGATCCCTGGCCTTGCTCGGTGGGTTAATGATCCAGTGTTGCCACAAGCTGAATTGAATGCAGCTCCAATTCAACCCCGGTGGGAAGTTCCATGCTTCAGGTGTGGCCATAAAAAGAAAAAAAGAAGGAGTTCCCGTTGTGGCATAGTAGAAATGAATCTGACTGGTAACCATGAGGTTGTGGGTTTGATCTCTGGCCTCACTTAGTAGGTTGAGGATCCTGCGTTGCCATGAGCTGTGGTATAGGTTGCAGACACGGCTCGGGTCCTGCGTAGCTCTGACTCTGACGTAGGCCGGCAGCTGTAGCTCTGTTTCAGCCCCTAGCCTGGGAACTTCCATATGCTGCAGGTGAGGCCCCCAAAAGCAAAAAAAGCAAAAAAAAAAAAAGGGGAATAAAAAGTAGAGGATGCAAAAGCAAACAGTCAACAGGGTCGTTCTAATTTTAGAAGAGATTTATATTACACACATTATTCATGTAATGTTACCTTTACATATGTACACACATGCATAAACACATGCACACATATAATGTTATTTATATATTTTATACATAGAGAAAAGGGCAGGAAATACATCAAAATATACATTAAAAATGTTAACTTTGGGGGAATGAGATTAGGAATAATTTGAGTATTTAAATTTTCTCTTTATAACTTTTCTGTTTTCCATAGCAATACTTTTCTTTTTTTTTTTGTCTTTTTGCCTTTTATGTAGTGCCGCACCCACGACATATGAAGGTTCCCAGGCTAGGGGTCTATCAGGAGCTGTAGCCACCAGCCTTCGCCACAGCCACAGCAATGCGGGATCCTAGCCGCGGCTGCAACCTTCACCACAGCTCATGGCAACGCCGGATCCTTAACCCACTGAGCAAGGCCAGGGATCGAACCCGCAACCTCATGGTTCTTAGTCAGATTCATTAACCACTGAGCCACGAAGGGAACTCCCAGCAATACTTTTCTTATTGGAGTAAACAATGCATGTTTTTTAAAAGTCTGATTATATGAAAAACAATCAGATTATCAGATCAAATAGGTTTTGCATAAACTTATAGTCTTATAAACTCCTGTCATTGACATCCAATAGGAGTTGCAAATGGGTGGGCATGGGCTTCAGCCAGACAGCAGATGAAGTTGATTTGGTTGTTCTGCTCACATTTTAAATATAATTTTGTCTTTCCTGATACTCTTGAAAAAAAGTCATGAAGCCTGCCAACACTGGGCCCACATTCCTCCGTGATGAGTATAGCCGGAGCTGAGGGCCAGCTGGCCCATTGGGTTGCAACATCCATGCAAGCTGTCCACAGCCCCTGTTCCCTGGCTTCCACCATCCCCCATTGCCCATGCCTGGCCTGCTGGCATGGGCAGTCTCGTGACCCCTGCTGACCCTACTCCTCTGCTTGGAGATGAGGTTATGGCTTAATCACGTGCACATTCCCAGCCCTTCTCTCAAGCTGCATTGCATGCTCATTGAATGAGTTTTCAGGAGAGTAAAGGAATGCCCAAGGGAAGAGCCATGTGTTGTCCAAGGTCACCGAGTGATGTGGTGGCAGAGCCAGGACCAGAGCACCTCTGAATGCCCAGAGGAAAACATGGTGTTAGGCCATTCTTTCCAGGGGAAAGGAGCTTTCCTGAGCCCCACTTTCTCCACCCAGGGTAAGGGGGAGTCAGCAGCAGCTCTCAGGAATTCCCTTGAGTAGATGTATTCACTTGCCATGACCCACAGGTTTGGGTGAATGTAGGGCAGGAAGGAGGACTTTGCAGAATGCCGGGGTTTGGGAAGAACGGACAAGAGTGGAAGGAACATTGTCTACCTTGACTTGTTTGGAGTTCATGGGCAAACCATGCTGCCTCCCTGCACTGATTTCCATGCTATGAACTATTCATCTACCCTCTCGTGACTTAAAGGTCCTGAGAAGGGCTAGAAGTATTAAGAAATGCAAACATCTTATCTTGAACTCGACAGTCCCATCCCATCTCCTCTTTCAAGTGTAAACTCTTAGTCTAAACATGACCTGGGGTTTTCCCTTAGTTCGAAAGATATTGGCAAATTCACCAAAATGAATATTATTTATAGAACTTCTGAAATACTTGCTTCAGTGATAAACCACAAGATATGAATCACAAACATCTGACTAAAATAAAGAGAAAAAATCATTTTGGCTAGAAAATTATTACATCATCAAAGAAGGCTTTTGACTTGCGTCTTAGTTTCTGTAATAAGCACTGTGGGAGAACCAAAGGTGAACAAAATTTGGCTCCATATCGCATACAGAGTAATGCTCATCTAATTGCCTATGTGCTCCCCTACATTTCCCAGCCCCTTGCAGCCAATCAGGGCCAGTAACTAATTCACACTGGTCAAGTCCATAGCACTTGATTGGCTCTTTGAGACCCTCCAACATGCTCTTGCCTTGTGTTCTTAACCAATAGTGTTTCAGATGATGAAACCTCTTTATCCTGGCCTCCTGAGTCACCACATGGAACAGAATCCCCTGCTGACCAGCACTGGCCTTTTAGCATGAGTGACAAATTAATTTTGCATTCTTAGACCTCTGAGATTTAGGTGTAAATTTGTTTCTGCAGCATAACCTAGCCTACGTTGGCTAATACGGTCCCTCCCCTCGCTAATAAGAGCTTCATTTATTGAATGCCTCCTGTATGCCCAAGGACGTAACTTGGTTTATCCCATTTAGTCTTCACAGCAGCCCTCTGAGGAAGCTCTTATTTTCTCCATTTTCTAGATGAGGAAGCAGTTCTGAGAGTCTTACCCAGTGTCATGCAGCTACTAAGTTGCAGAATCCGGATTCAACCTCAGGTCCATCTAACTTCAAGTTTACTTTTTACCCCTAAATTAGTTTCAAGTCCAAGGGAGCCTAGACAAGAAAATGTATTCTATAAGTTGAAGGTTAGAGGCTGGGGAGGCTTAGTTTTAGGAACGTCCAGGCTCAAGATCCCTAACCAGAATACTGGTGTCATGGAGACAGAAATGCCACTTTAAACATTGTTTATGTGTCGCATGTGTAGATGCCATGGATATCTGCCAGACGCATTGCTACTGCTTGCTCCCACCAACAGGAAGAATTCCTAATGTAAGCAATTTGCTGTTTCATAAGTATTTTAACCCAGAAACAAGCTCAAAGCCATAAAACATTAGAACAGGAAGGGACCTCCTCTGAGATGCCCTTGTTTTTGAGTGGAGGAGGGTGAAACCCGGAGATTGGAAGTCTCCTGTTTCAGATCACACAGTGGGTTCCCTGCAGACCTCTCAGCTGGGCCTCAAACACTTGGGTGAGTGTTTGCAGAATCCACAGAAGAAAATGTGTGTCTGCTCCATAAGATCCTAGTGCTTTTTGAAGGAAGGGGCAGCACTGAGCTCATCCACTTTTCCCTGTCCATTCATGCACACATTTGCCAGAAACTGTCTTCACATCAGTTATCTCTTTGACTGTGACAGGGACCCTCTGGATGAGCAGAACAGGTCTTGTTCCCCTTGTACAGATGAGGATGTCCCAGTGAAGTAGGGTGGGTTGTCCAAGGTCATACAGCTCCGCAACACTGTGACGCAGATTTCTCTCCTCTCAGATAAGTCTGTGATCCTTCCAAATCCAGGAGACCGGCTGCTGTCATAGACCAGCCCAGTGGTGATGAGCATGGCTCGCCATTCCTAATCCAGCCAGTCAGTCCTTTGTGACTCAGTTTTCCATCTGTAGAGTTGGGAGGGTAATAGAACCTCAAGAGGAATCAAGTACGCTCCTGTGTACAAAGGTCTTAGAATAGTACTGGCGACGTAGTGCTCTGTTGACATCAGCCAGGACTCTAAGAGATGCCAGGCGGCAGTGAATGGGTGGTTTCACACCTCTCAAGGGACCTTAATGGTCCATGATGTGTAGCAATTTGTTGTTTCACTGAGATAGAAATTAACTACTCACTTGCAATGATACTATGATGATGGTTTAAACACACACACACTGTTAAAAAAAATGGTCACTGAGGGAGTGAGAATAGTAAAATTCTAGGTGATTGAATGAGGGGTGGGCAGGAATCCTGCCCCTCTAGAGTGACTGTGGGAAGAAAACCAGGAGTCTCTTGGGTGCTGTATGGGAAATCTTTGGGCAACTCGTAATGGATGTTGGTAGAAGGGTATTGTCCAGGTGGTGTTTAGCCCGGGGCCTAGGAACATCTACTTGTGACCTGCAGGTCCTAAGGGGACTATTCTCAGGCCAGAGTAGCCAAGCAGCTTGTCAGGCCGCAACCCCATGGCGCCAGCAATCCACCTGGATCCCAAGTGAGCGCTGCCGGACCAGCCCCGAAGGCACCCTTGCCTGGTCCTCCCCAGGGCATGAACACTTCCCAGCCCAACAGTGAGAGGAGACCTGGTTGTCACAGGCTGCCGCAAGGCCGAGCCAACCCAGGCTGCTCCCCTCAGACCTCCTGAGTGCAGGCCAGGGGGCCAGCCACGTGGAAGGAAGAGCTGGTCTTGAAGTTTGTTGGTTGGGTATGGGTTGTCCAAGCACAGATGCAGATAGATGCACAGCATACACACAAGGGTTGGGATTAAAGGGGCCAGGCCCCAAGTCTGGGGGCTTTATGAGGTCTTCCATGAAGGACAGTTGTATTTTCTAGAGGAGAGAGAATGATGTATGGGTGAGGGTGATGAGGGTGATACGGTGCAGTTAGGGAGTATGGGGCTGAAGGCAGGCAGATGTGCGTGCAAATCCCAACCCTGGCGCTTTCTGGTTCTCTGCATTTAGACAAGTGTTCTCCTTTCTCCAAGCCTCCATTTATCAATTCTAAAAGAGGAATGATAATTCCTCCCTGCTTGTTGTAAGGATCAGCGATGACATAGGTACTTGCTGAGTGGTGGCTGTCATGTCAGGGCTCCTGGTCTATACCAGGTTCTATGCCAACTGCTTGCCCACCCAGCATCTCAGTGTCCTGCAGATATCACAGCCTTGGCCTTACTCATGTACCAACTGCACTATTGTTTACTGCATAACTTTCTAAGTCAGCTCATTTTGTAATTTAAGCCTCAACCTGAGCAAGAGTAGCCATGAAATGATGTGCTCTTTTTCTCATGTGACTTAAAATATAAGCATAACCATTAAAACAATCATTTTCTTTGTGTGAGTTAAAAAAAAAATCACTGTTCTTACTAACATTTGTATGCACAGCACACTTTGGGCCATCCTGAGTGTCTATGTTTAATCCTCAAGAGGTCCTGTTAGGAGAAGTACAGTACCCCTGTTCAAGATGAAGAAACGGATTTCCCGATTAACAGCGCACATCCACTTTGTAGCTCTCAGAGGTCGGTTTGACATTCCTACAAGACATTTTCCTTTTAAGAGGGATCTTTCAGATCCTGAATTGCCTCGCCTGCCACCAGAAAAGAGCAGAGCATTGTTGCAAGTGGTTCCCTGGACCCTGCAGCTTCCTGCAAGGTTGCTGTTCCTTTTGAAAAGATTCACATTCATCTCAGTTCCTTGTAAATCAAACCCAAACCTCCCACGTGAGGGGAAACCATAAATAGCTTTGAATGGGGCTGCCTGGAAAAGGCCGGAGGTAGCCCTTCAAAGCCGGTTTGTGCATCCAACCAGGACCATATTTAGGCATATCTGCCATGTGGTCCCTCCACAGTCCTCTGCCTGCCCCCTCCCACCCTGAGGTTGGCTGGAGATCAGCACAGTGGGTGGGAATGACCTCATGTGGCTCTGCCAGGACTCAGGAACCCGCGCGTGTCCATCAGAACTTGGTGAAGGCATGGGCTCCAATTGTGGGGTGTCAGGGGACTCTAATCTTAGGGCACCGCTGCTTGCCTGTGTGGTACTCGTGCACTTTGGAAAGCCTCTGTTCAAGCCTGCTGCTGAATTCTCTAGGACTCTCTGGGTTGCAAAGGACAGAAACCACCTCAACCAAGGCACTCCTTGTGGGGATACAGAGCATCCCAAAGAAGTCAGGGCAAGGCTGCACAGAAGCCTCAGGAGGGACTGGAACCAGGAGCCAAAAGTGCAGCAGAGACCCCCTTCCCTGCCCTGCAAGCCTGCTCTCTCCCAGTTCCTTCCTGTGTGTCTGAGCTTCCAGCAGCCTTGAGGCAGGAAGTGACCATCCACTGCTTTAGAGTTTTCTGCCACCCAGAGTGAGACTGAAATGCCGTCTCCATTAAGCCTGATCCCTCCCCTGCTCCCTGGGAAGGGTCCCCTACTCTGGCCCCTCCAGCCTCTCCTCCTCCCTGCATCAGAGTGATCTTTTCAAAATGCAAGTTGATTATCTTCCTCCTCCCCACTTAAGACTCTCCAGTGGCCCCTCACACTCTTAGGATGAAGGTGAAACTCCTCCTGAGGTCCTGTGCTATCTCCAGCCCTCAGTCGTTCCACCTGGCCTCGCTCAGGTGCCCTGGGTCCCCAGCCAGGCCCCTGCTGGTGCTGTTCTCTCCTCCTCCAGCCCTTAGCCTCCCAGCTAGGTCACACTTCCTGTTACAGACACTCCTAACATTTGTCACAGATGGACTTTTATATTCATCTGTATTATGATTCTTTGACTTTTATGTGTTTATCCCCACTCAACTTCTCACTCTTCCAGGATGGGGACATGTCCATTCACTTGTCTAGCACATAGTAGGTGCACCTCAGAATGGCACCTTGAGCCTAATTGCGTCATCCCTCCAAACCTTTCAGAGTATCTGTGCTTCCAAAATATGTAGTATGTTGAAGATGCTTCCCTTTTGTTTTGTTTTTAGTTGTGCAGCAATCATCACAAACAAATTTTATGGCATTTCCATCTCAAACCTTCAGTGCATCCCCCGACACCCCAAACTGTCTCTTTTGGAAACCATAAGTTTTTCAGTCGATGAGTCAGTATCTGTTCTGCAAAGAAGTTCGTTGTGTCCTTTTTTTAGATTCCACATGTAAGTGGTAGCATTTGACATTGGTGTCTCACAGTCTGACTGAATTCATTTAGTAGGATAATTTCTAGGTCCATCCATGTTGCTGCAAATGCCATTATTTCTTTCCTTTTAATGGCTAATATTCCATTGTGTATATGCACCACCTCTTCTTTATCCACTCCTCTGTCGATGGACATTTAGGTTGTTTCCATGTCTTGGCTATTGTAAATAGTGCTGCAATGAATATTGGAGTACATCTGTCTTTTCGAGTCACGTTTTTTTTTTTTCTGGATAGATGCCCAGGAGTGGGATTGCCGGATTAAATGGTAATTCTATTTTTAGTTTTCTGAGAAATCTCCATACTGTTTTCCACAGTGGTTGACCAATTTACATTCCCACCAAGAGTGTAATAGGGTTGCCTTTCCCCCACACCCTCTCCGACACCTATTGTTTGTAGACTTCTTGATGATGGCCATTCTGGCCTGTGTGAGGTGGTACCTCATAGTGGTTTTGATGTGCATTTCTCTAATACTGAATGATGTTGAACATCTTTTCATGTGTTTTTTGGCCATCTGTATGCCTTCTTTGGAGAACTGATCTTCTGCCCATTTTTTGATGGGGTATTTGTTTTTTTGGTATTGAGCTGCAGAAGGTGTTTATAAATTTTGGAGATTAATCCCTTGTCAGTCACTTCATTTGCAAATATTTTCTCCTGTTCTGTGGGCAGTATTTTTGTTTTGTTTAGGGTTTCCTTTGCTGTGCAGAAACTTTTAAGTTTAATGAAGTCCCATTTATTTGCTTTTCTTTTCATTGTCATTACTCTAACAGGTGGACCTGAGAAGATGTTACTGTGGTTTATGTTGGAGAGTGTTTGACCTATGTTTTCCTCTAAGA
>PVHT021183699.1:68914565-68932008 GCA_004024745.2 Catagonus wagneri
TCCTCTAAGAGTTTTATAGTATCTGGTCTTATAGTATCTAGGTCTTTAATCCATTTTGAGTTTATTTGTGTGTATGGTGTTAGGAAGTGTTCTAATTTCATTCTTTTACATGTGGCTGTCCAGTTTTCCCAGCACCACTTACTGAAGGGACTGTCTTTTCTCCATTGTATATTCTTGCCTCCTTTGTCATAGATTAGTTAACTGTAGGCGCATGGGTTTAATTCTGGGCTTTCTGTCCTGTTCCACTGATTTGTATTTCTGTCTTTGTGCCAGTACCATGTGGTTTTGATGACTGTAGCTTTGTAAACTAGTCTGAAGTCAGGGAGCTTGATTCCTCCCGCTCCAGCTCCATTTTTCTTTCTTAGGATGGTTTTGGCTATTCTGGGTCTTTTGTACTTCCAAACAAACTTTAAAATATTTTGTTGTAGTTCTGTGAAAAATGTCCTTGGTAATTTGATAGGGATTGCATTGAATCTATAGAATGCCTTGGGTAGTATAGTCATTTTGATAATATTGACTTTTCTAATCCAAGAGCACACGGTATGTGTTTCCATCTGTTGGTGTCATCTTTGATTTATTTCATCAGCATTTTACAGATTTCAGAGTATAGGTCTTTGATCTCTTTAGGTAGGTTTATTCCTAAGTATTCTCTTCTTTTCGATGCAATGGTAAATGGGGTTGTTTCCCTAATTTCTCTTTCTGATCTTTTTGTTGTTAGTAATGCTGCACTTTTGGAAACCACATATGATTCTGTGGTAAGGAATTCTATCCCAAATCACAGTAGCCATTCAGTTACTCAAAGTGTGGTCCCTGGACCAATTGCTTCAGCCTCATCTGGGAGCTGGTTAGAAATGCAGAATCTTGGGCCCACCTGAAGCCCTGCTCATGTGGAATCTACATTTTAATGAGTGATTGATGTGCATGGAAATTTTGTGAAGCACTGGGTTAGGATACCCTTCCCTGTGTTCCTATAACTTCCCTTGATTTCTTTCCATTTCTCAGGCTTCTTTAGTGTTGGGCTTCTCTTCTAGACTGTGAGCTTCCTGAGGGCAGAGACCCTGGCTGTGTGCCAGCTCATTGACCCTGGGACATAGTATGTGGCCTGACATATATAGGCAAGGATTTTTTCCCCTAAAATTATCCCCCAGGAGGGTCCATACCAAGTCTTTCATATTATAGGATGTGCTATCAATTACTTTGTTTTGAACAAAAAGTACTGTCTGGGAAAGAAAGGCACATTATCTGAAAATGCCCTGAGTGCTAGTTTAGATGTTTATAGCAGTCATCCAATGGATTCAATAAAAAATAGGTAAAGAAATGCAACCCAATTTAGTCATCATTTCTGGAAAGTATGACTTCACAATTGTAATTGCTGAATATCACTGTACACATGCCCTTTGAAGATCGTCTTTAAAAATATTAAAGTATGTGATTATGTTGTGGGGTCACAACCTACATCCACCAAATTAATATAGAAAAACAACACAGCTTGTTGAAGGCTTCCCTCCCATCTGCACCGTTTCTAGCCCTGTAGCCTTAGCGCTCAGCAGCTGAGCAGGCAGGAGCAAGTTGGGCAGGTTGGGACTGGGAAGCCCGTGCTCTGCCATTACGAGCTGGCGATTGCAGGTGCACTTTCAACTCCAGCCTTTCTTCCATGCCTGGAAAATGGGAGTGCTGTTCCAGCTCTGCTCATCTTTCAACATCATTTTATTCCACTGTGTAGCTGAAGTCTCAGTTATCCAACTACCCCCCAGGACCTCAGTTGTTACACCCTTTACTATCTGTACCCTCTTCTATCTGTAGCACAGGGGACATGAGGACCCCAGGCCCAGCCTTCTGCAAAGCAGTATATCACAAGGGCTGCAGTTGGTCCTCTGTGCTCTCATACTTCCTGATCCTGCACACCTTCCACTTTGCACACCCCTGTATCTTGCGTGCTCCTCTGCCTTGCACACCGTCTACCTTGCACACCTTCTACTTTGCACACCCTCTACCTTGCACTCCTTTCTACCTAGCACACGTCCTCCACCTTGCATACTCCGCCTTGCACACCCCTCTACCTTGCATGCACCTCCACCTGGCACAGCCTCCACCTTGTATGCCCACAGTGCTTGTTCACTGTCTTCCCCACAAAGTCTCACCCAAACTAACTTCCATTTCCCACCCCCACTTTCCAGTTCCCCATGTTCCAAACATTCTCTCCCTCTGATCTAATTCCCATTTTGTCAGGGCCCTTCTGCTAGGATTTTTATTTAATGAAGGAACTGGATGATAAAAGCATATAAATGATTTAGAGATCCATTTCTTTGTATTATAATATTTGCCGCTCTGTCTTAGACATCTGGTTTTGCCTGGCTTCCGGGCTGGATGTGCAGGTGGCTGGAGATGCCATTCTCTGGGGTGAAGAAGAGGAAAGTGGGGGCTTCCTACTCAAATGACTGACTGAGCCTTCAATGGAGGACCCCATCCCTGGGCCCACGCCTAATGGTTGTGGGGCCTAAGGCAGGAAAGAGTTCAAATGATCTGGGGCAAGATGAAGGTGGCCTGGCCCAGAAGTGGTGACAAAATGATCTAGCAAAGTGGATGGAATTGAGAAGCATATAGGAGGTAGAAAGGGCAGCTCTTAGAGGTGGTTGGAACGTGGAAGATGAGGTAGATTTTGGCTCCAGTTTTCCAGGTGACAGCATCTGGGAGGAGCAGTACCATCCAGGGACAAGCACAGTTGGGGGAGAAAGGTGATGGCTTAGTTTGCATCTATGCAGACTTTGAGGCAAGGATTTACGTGTAAGGAGATGATTCGAAGAGGTGAGTGGGATGCAGGATGTGAGTGGGAAAGGAGGATACAGGTGGAAGGTAAGGCACATGTTACTGTGGTGGGCAGCGGTGCCTTGCCCTCCAGGGACCCGCTGAGACACTGGGCCACACCTGAGGTTGGTCTCCTGAAGCTAGTTGAAAGGGTTAACTCTCTAGCACTTCTAGCCTGGCCCACGGGGGTCGGGGAAAAAACTTCCTCAGGAGCAGAGCCCCATCTGAATGCACAATTGTCGCAGAGGAGACCAAAGAGTCTGCTGGGTCTGCGACGGGTCATGAGACAGCTCGGGTGGGTTGAGTCCCAGGCATCAGAGACTTGCAGCTGTCCCCAGGGGTGATACTGTAGTAGCCATCAAGGAGCCCTGAACTCTGTGCCCTGGAAGGATGGCACCTTCATACTTGTTCAGGGCTCTCACGTGTCCGTGGACTGGTTGGACCCGGTGCATATGCTTGTCTCCCACCCCCAGGCTGGCTGCAAAGCCCGCTCTTGGCGCGCAGTTCCCTTCCCACAGAATAGTCCTTGGCTGTTTCCACACCTCTGCCCTCCCTCCTTCTAGGTCATGAGTGCCATTTGTCAACAGTTCCAAGAAATGGGGTTCCCTAAGCAAAGAGGAAGCTGGGGGCCTGGGTAGAGGATAGGTCCATTGGAAGACCATTTGCAGATGGAAAAGCGAGAGAGCCGGGTGGGAGTGGGGAGCGCCACCCTATCACATGGCCGGGCCGAGTGAGTTCCTGGGCAGTTGGAGGAGAAGAATGAGAGAAGGGCAGGAATTTGGTGCCAGGTCCCTGTCCCCACTGCGCCCTCCTGCCACTGAACAGGCAGGGTGTTGCATGGGTCTGAATCTCCGTTTCTTTACATTTGCAGTGGGATAACATGCCTAGCCCAGCACCATCTAGTAGAAGAACACAAGCCACACGAGCCACAGTGTGATTGTAAATATCCAGTAGCCACATTTTAAAAAGAAACAGGTGCCATTCATTTCAAAAATATAGTTTATCTAACTCAGTATACCCCAAATATTGTCATTTCAGCAGGTAAGCAACATAAACAATTTTGAAAGAGATATTTTACATGGCAATGGGAGGAGGGGCTAATTCTTCAGGCTCCAGCCTGTATTTTATACTTAACAGCATATCTCAGTTCAGGCCACCCACACTTAAGAGCTCATTGGTTGCATGTGGCTGGTGGCCGCATATCCGGTGGCGCAAGCCCAGACTTCCTGCCTTAGCCACAGGGAGGAGTTCAGCCCCCACCCACCTCTTCTGGTCAGCGCTTCATTGTAGGGTCCAATCACCACGATAAGATAATTTTGATACTTGGGAATTTACACTGTGTTGTGAGCGTTATATGCGGGATCTGACTGAGGCTCACACCCACCGTGTGAGATATGTTTATGATCCCTATTCTATAGATGAAGCAGTAGTCAGGCACCGAAGGGTATAGCAGCTCCCCGAGAGTCCTGTTCCTTGTTAGTGGTGACTCCAAGATTCAAATGCAGATCTCTTTGACTTAGGTCTTGTGCTCATCCATAAAACATACTGCCAGCTCCAGGAGAAATGCTTTCATTCACCTCAGGGCCTTTGCACATGCTTGTCCCTCTGCCACCACACTCCCATTTCCCGGCCTGGCTAAGTTCCAGTTTTCCTTCGGGTCATGGTTTGGGTTATTCCTCCTCCAGGAAGCCTTCCCTGCATACACCCTTACTGTCTTGGGCAGGGTGAGCCTCCTCCCTGGCGTCCCCATCATCCTTGTTCCCCTGCCATAGCACTCATCACGTCGCCATGTTGTAATTGCCTGATTACCTGTCTCTTCCTCTCCTAGGCAGAGGACTGTGTCTGTCTGGCACGTTGAAATCCTCCCAGAACCTAGCACATGTTAGGGACCCAGGTATATTTGTCACATGCTGTTATGGATCTAAGACAGTGCCTGGCTGAAGACAAACATGGTTGACTACCGTTGTTGGTTCCGTTTCAGATGTTCACAAGATAAGGTACCTGAGGAAGAGTCATCGTGGTTGATGTGTGTAATAGTCACAATTGGCAGCCATCCCCCTGTTTTCTGGCCAGTAGAACCCTCATCTTGTTTGGGAAGGTGACCCTGTTCTTAGCTTAGCCAGTACTGGGAAATTTAACTCCACTGTAGGTGATTCTTTCAGTAGTGGGCAGGAGACGTGAAGGAGGTTGGTAGGGCTAGGGCCTGGGTATTTTAGGAAAGATCTCCTTGATTTTAGGAAAGAAACTCAGAGCAGGATGTTGTCATGTCTGGGTGTGACCTCCAGGCTTGGGCAGCCATAATGTGACCAGGAGGTGATCTGCTCTGAGAACATTCCTGACAGACACTGAAGATGGCAGAACTAAAAGTTGGAGAAAGACTGGAGTCCTTGATGACGTCCTTGCGATGCTGAATTAACCTGCCCTGGAGCTGCCCTATCTCTGGACTTCTCATTAGAGGCAGGATACGTTTCCTTATTACTTCAGCCAAGTGAGTTGGGGTTTTCTATTACGTTTGGTCTAAATCATCCTGACACTTACTCTGCGTGGTGAAGACTAGTACAGTCTGAGATCAGGTGGAGGACAGAGCAGGGATGTGGGCTCCAGCTCTGGCACTGATGCCCTGGGACCTCTTTCTGCAAAACTCTGATGCCACTTCCCCACAAAGCCTTCCCAGAGGCCCACTGGGAGGTGAGTGCTCCCTCTTCTGGGCTCATCTGTGTGTGTCTCCATGACCCCTGCTCCCACCTTCTCACCCTGAGACTTGTAGGCCCTCTGAGAGTGGGGCCGGGTGTGAGTCCTTACTGTATCCCCATGGTGGTACCTTGCACAGAGTGGGTGCTTGAAAAGTCATTGGACATTCAGTGGAAGGCTGAGTAAATCCCTATTAATATTGCTACTTCCTCATTCATAAGAAAGACGATGCTTCCCCTAAGCATTCCATCTGGCTGATGGATGAGGAGTCATTTCCCAGTTCTGACGCTCAGCTTCTTTGGAAAGATTGGACTTGAGCTCCAGGTCAGAGCAACTCCGTGATGTGACAGCATTTTATATTGAGGGCCGACTGTGTTCAGGGCTGTGCAGTATCAGGATTAGACACGTTCCTGTCCAACGAGACACTTAGGGGCTGGGGTGGAGGTCCTGTACTTCTAAGGGGGGACAGACCCTTTAGGTGGCCTCTTATCGAGAAAACTGCTTCTACTCTCAAATTTCTGTGGGTGGTTTTAGGGGATCCATTCACGTAGAGAAAGGCATCCAGAGGCCCACCCCTGCACTTCAGCCCTGTCTGAGCTGGAGCAAGGGAGACAAAGGAGGACTGTGTCTTCGCAGAGGAGCCCTCGGTGCAGAAGGGGAGGCAGGTGTGCAAAGGAACTGACAGCCTCCTGTTCCCGAGGCACTGATGAGGCAGGTGCCCAGAATGCAGGAGAAGGCTCTGCTGCTTGTGCAGGAGTTCGCCAGGTGCTCAGAGGGAGGAAGGTGCATATGCTAGCCACCGCCGAGGTGGAGGAGGGCTCTGGGTCATGGAATGTGAGTCACTGTGTGACCAGAATACAGCAGAGAGGAGACTGGGGAGGAGGGTTGGGGAGGGGGAGGAGGGTGGGGAGGGGGGGGAAGGTGGGTACGGGGTCCTTTGGGGTGTGCCAAGAGTGGGGAGCGGGGTAAGAAGCCTCTGCAGAGGTTCGTAAGGACTTAATGTCAGATGCACACTTCCAAGAAACAGGCTGAAAGCAAGGCAACCTCAGGCTCTGTTAGTCGAGGGTCATCTGTAAATTCAAGATGTCGCCAGGCTCCCACTGCCCCTGCCACCACCACCACCCCCGCCCCGCCCAGAGGTAAAATACTCAGGGAAGGAAGCTCTTCTCTCCAGGCTTTGACCTGGGCCCTCTGAGCTGCCCACAGGAAGCTTGTCCAGCTTGGAGAAAATAAAAGCAGAGACCTTTCCCCTTTGCGTGGTCACATGGTGGCCCTTGTACTGGGCCTCCAGGGGCTGTTGCTAACATTTTGGGAAGTTAAACAAAATAATTGACCTGTGTCCCAGGCCTCCCTTTCTGCGGGAATTGCCTCAGCATGACAGCTCCGCACGGCTCCCTTCACACTGGGCGGGCACTGGGCTGGTGAAACAGGATGCCTCTGAGTAATTCAAAGCTTGAAAAGTAGAGTCTCCCTTCCCCTGTGGAGTTTTGTGGTAGATGGAATTATTTCATGGCAGGAAAAATGCCATCCCGTTTATGCATGGCAGAACTGAGCCTTTGCTTTGGAGCCATCTAAAGCTTCTTCCAGCATTTAGCTTCCTGACCTTTGCAGTGTCGGCGCCCCAGCTCCCAATTTGCCTCTATCCCTGGCCAAGCTGCTCTTTGAGCCAGCTACACTCCTGCTTCTGACTCCTTCTTAATCCAAAGGAATGGAGGGATGGAGAGATGGTCTGTTGCGAACCTACTGTGTGCCACAAATCATTTATCGTTTCACAATATCGTGATGAGAGGTGGGTGTCATGGCTCCCACTTGACAGACGCATTCACTGATGCTCGGTAACGTGTGTATATTCATCCATTAAACAAATGTGAGTTAAGGACCTACTGTGTGATGAGCCCTGAGCTAGGAGCAAGAGATACAATGCAGAACACAATAGAAGTATTCACTACACTCATGGAGCTTACTGGCTAGGAGGCGAGAGCAGGCCCTAATGAAATCATCCCACAGATAAATGGTGTTAGGAGAAGTTAGTCTGGGCTAGGGAGGGCTTCCTGGAGGAGGTGCTTCCAAGATTGGAAACATGAGTGAGTGTTAACCAGGCAGAGAGATGGGCCAGCTGATTCAAGCAGAGGGAACAGCATTTGCAAAGGCCTTGAGGCGGGAGGGAGCGTAGAGCTTTTCAAGGAGTCAGAAGTGTGTGTGGTGGGAGCGTGGAGGGGGTGATGTAAGATGCTGCTCTAGTCACTGATGGGAATCAGCTTTGCACAACCTCCTGGGCCTTGGGTGCACAGAGAGGGTACAGAGAAAGAGAACCAACTGCGTGCCAGGCATTGTGCCTGTGATCTCGTCTGATCCCCCAAGCCACCCATCCCGTTTATGCATGGCAGTACTGAGGCTCAAAGAGGGCAGGGTCCCACCGCCAGTCAGAGGTGGAGCCAGGCCTCCCTGGTCTCACAACCCAGGCCCCTCAGCGCACAGCCCCAGCCTGGACGCACCCACTGCCGCCTTTTCCAGCTTCGAGCTTTCCCGTAGGGAGAGCCCAGCCACGCTCTCCTCAGCCCCACTTTTGGCTTCTGGCCTGTCTCTGTGACATCCTTGCTTGGAATCAGAGGGAGACACTTGGGGCCTGGTAGTCTATTCCATTGAGCCTAATTAAGATGCAAATTTGTACAGTTAATGAAGAAGGCAATTTGGAGGCAATTTTGTTGGTGACACAGGCCTCTTGTCAGTGCCTCTCTGCTCAGTAGGCAGGTCTGGGGAGAGGGGAAATGTATGCACTGCCACCTACCACGCTGCATCTGGCTGGCTCTGGGGAGAAATTCTTCCCACCACAGTAGAACACATGGCGCAGAAACTGCTCGGATCACGTGACTCCTCATGTGGGGCTTACCTAGTTCTGAACTCCTGCCACCTCCCTCCCCTTGGGGCCCACGACCCCCACCTGCAGGCTCTGCCATGACCAGGTCTCTTGATGTGGCTCAGAAGGGGTCGAAGCTGGTCTCTGGAACCTGACCACCTGGGTCAAAATCCAGCTCTGCCACTCAGTGGCTGTGTGTTTTGGAGCATGTTTCTTTCTTTCCCTTTTTTTTTTTTTGTCTTTTTGCCTTTTCTAAGGCCACACCCGCAGCATGTGTAGGTTCCCAGGCTAGGGGTATAATCGGAGCTGTAGCTGCCAGCCTACACCACAGCCACAGCAACGCGTGATCCGAGCCACGTCTGCAACCTACACCACAGCTCATGGCAATGCCAGATCCTTAACACACTGAGCAAGGCCAGGGATCAAACCCGCAACCTCATGTTTCCTAGTTGGATTCGTTAACCACTGAGCCACGATGGGAACTCCGGGGCACGTTTCTTAACTTCTCTGAGATTGAGTTTTCTTCTCCATGAAATGAGACACTGATAGTTTCACCTGATGAGGCTGCTGTGAAGATAAAATGAGATAATCCTGGGAAACCCTTGGCAAGTACCTGGCCCCGTGAATGTTGGACATTTTCATTAGCTCTGCTGGTTCCCCGCATTGTATGGGTAGTTCTACCCTCACACCCCATGCTCATAAATTTTTACTGCTGCTGTCAGAGGTCTACTGTCTTAGAGTTTGACTTTCTTGATGCCCTGTTCTTATGGTCCCACTGTCTGCGAAGTTGGGGTACCCCCAATTTCTGCCCTTTTGCATGGACTGGCACCTGTTGGTTAGCTGTTTTCCCATCTTTGGATATCAAAATTGGCCTGCTGGGCTAGACTTCCTTCTAGCACCTGACCCCACTTCCTCTCACCACCTCTATGATCCCTCCACTTGTGGCCACATGTATTTGTTTACAAACAAATTACTCAACTGACATCATTATTATGGCTAATATTTGTGGAGTGTTGCCTTTGTCAAGCTCTTTACCTATAATTATGTCATTGCATCCTTACAACAATTTACAAATGTAGAAACTGCAGCTCAGAGGGGGAGAGTGACTTGCCCAAGATCACACAGCTGGTACAGGGTCAAACTGGAAGTCAAACCATGTCTGTCTGACTCCTGACCTCTTTTGCAAGCCTCTAGTCAAAGTGCTCTGTGATTCCTGAGTGCCTGCTGGGTGCCAGGCTCTCTGCCTTGGGCTTGGGGCAGAGAGACATCTGCACTTACTCTCAAGAAGCACACAAGTTGATGGGAAGGGACAGACAGGGGACAGAGTGGGAGAAAAGTCAGTGATGGTGGGAGCTCAGAGGAGCATGGAGAGGACCTTTGTCTTCCTAGGGAGGAGTCAAGAAAGGAAAGGCGCTTAGAGGAGGAAGCACTTGGCCTGAGAGGTGCTGGAAGGCTGGAAGGCTCTGGAGGTTTGTGGTGGGAAGGGCATGACCGGAGGCAGTAGCACCAGGTGCAGTGGCATGGAGGCGTGGGACACATGGGTGCGTTGAAATGTAGGAGCCAGGGACTAGCGGTGGGCTGGGAACAGCATCTGGGGTGGGGGGTGCAGAAGAGGTGGGTAGGGGCCAGGTCATGCTGAGCATCAAAGGCCAGGCTAGGAGTTCCCATCATAGCTCAGCGGTTAATGAACCCAACTAGGATCCATGAGGATGTGGGTTCGATCCCTGACCTAGTGGGTTGAGGATCTGGCGTTGCCGTGAGCCATAGTGAAGGTCACAGATGTGGCTCAGAGCTGGCATTGCTGTGGCTGTGGCATAGGCCAGCACCTACAGCTCTGATTCGACCCCTAGTCTAGGAACCTCCATATGCTGCAGGTGAGGCCATCAAAAGCAAAAAAAAAAAAAAAAAAACAGGCCAAGTCAGAATTGACTAGAGGTTTAGAATGGGAAGTTCAAGAATCAGACAGACCTGGAGTGGAGTAGTTTCTTACCTGCCTTACCTGCTGTGTGACTTGGACAAGACCCTTTGCCTCTCTGAGCCTTGATTTCTTCTGTAGAATGGAGGCGGGATAATAAAAAAACCTATCTCCCACCAATATCAAATGCTACCACTTACATGTGGAATCTAAAAAAAGGACACAATGAACTTCTTTGCAGAACAGATACTGACTCACAGACTTTGGAAAACTTATGGTTTTCAAATGAGACAAGTCGGGGGGTGGGGAGGGGTGCACGGAGAGTTTGGGATGGAAACGCTATAAAATTTAGTTGTGATGATTTTTGTACACCTATAACTGTAATAAAATTCATTAAGAAAAGCAAAAAAGCCTGTCTCCTAAGGTGACTGTGAGGAGATGCACAGAGACAGAGCACAGTCTCTGTGGCGTGAACCCTTAACCATCAAGACCCGCTTCCCCTGGCAGCGGGGATGGGGCGGAGGGGATCAGGAGCCACTGCATGAGAGTTGGGTGCTACGAGGGGAAGTCAAGCAGGCTAAGATGTTAGGGATAATGAGAGAGGGCTTAGGGAGGAGAATCGTTTAAACCAAAGGGACAAGGAAGGTGGCATCTGAGCAGAGACCTGAACATGGTGGTGTGCACCACGGGAAAATTTTAATGAGCAATTTTGGTGCCCAAAGCAGGTGCCAACAGGGCCCTCAAACCAGCCTTGTCAGTCATGAGGAAGGGGGTAGCCAGGCGCTGGATCCAGGCTTGCTCTCCAGGGAATTCTAGCAGTAGATGCTGAGCTCTTTTATTTCCAGCTGCTGTGGGAGTACCTGCTGTCAACACGTAAATTTGACAAATTGAGAAATGAAAGAGTATTTCATAATCACAAGCAGGCCTTTTTGTTATCGTTCATGATCACAGCAAGGTCTGGCATGGTCTCCCTGATGGCTGTTTCCAGGACAGCTGCAAAGCCTGGACCTGGGCTTCCCTGGGCAGGACCAGTGAGCACAGCCGGGGCAGCTGAGTCAGGGTGGTCAATGCAGGGATTTGGATGAACCTTGGCAAGGGCTGGGATTTCAAGATTCTCTTCTGTTCTTCTTTGCCCGCGAGGGTTCCCAGCCCTACCAGGAGCCCAGGTATGCTTCTCGCAGTCTGAGAAAGGATTGGGGGCCACTTGTCCTGCAGGCTTAGGTGCAGAAAGACCGGACTGTGTGTGCTACCTCTCCTCTCAGTTTGGGGCGGTGTTTCTTAGACCGCTGACAGCAAAGACTCTTTATTAAAAAGGCAGCTTCCAGGCCTTGCCCCAGCACTCCTAAGTGCAGTTCCCTGGAACCTGCATTGAGCAAGCTCCCCAGTGGTTCTCATGCACTGCAAAATGGGGGTGGGAGGCTGGCCGATGGGGATTGTCCTAGGACCGCCGAGGCATGCGCCTGCTGTCCTGCAGTCAGGAGGTGCTTCTGAGCCAGGTTGCCACATCCCCCATTTGTATTTTTGCCTCAGAGGGGGCTGCAGCAAGAATAAAGGCAGGAATTTTAGGAGCTGGTTAGTGTCGTGCTGTGAGGCAGTGTGTGTAAGAAGGCTCTGCCATCCTTCAAAAGGGAAGAAAAAAGAAAAAGCTTAATAGATATATATATATTCTGGAGGCAAATGTGTCACTTTCAAATGGGTTCTTTCCAGCCTGAACACATTTTCATTTCTCTCGGGTGAGTCATTGCAGAAGTTGCCTTTTTCTCGATGCCTCTTATGAGCAAAGGACACATTTCCTGGAGAGGCTGCAATCTCCCTGGGGCCAGGACTGGGAGATGTACTCTTTATCAGGTCCAGTTAGAGGATCTGGACCCTCTGGATGAGGCCATCCCCACCCAATCCTGTGCTGTGTGGGAGCCACAGAGGCTCCTGACAAGCGAGGGGAGGGTCCTGCTCCCTTTAATAATCACCCATCCTTGTTAGCTCACGTCTTGCCACTTCTTGGCTCGTTTTCAGACTGTCTGGATGCCAACTTGCTGGTTCTAATGAGAAAACATTCCCAAGTACCTTTCGACGTTCATTCATGTATCCGTCAGTTGTGTGGCATGGTAATTAGAGCATGGATTCTGGGAGCCATCCTCCCGTGGCTTCCCATCTCACTCAAAGGCGGAACCAAAGCCTCTCCCACATCTGCAAAGCCCTTTGTGGTCTAATCCCTGCCATCCTCTAAATTCTCCTCTCTCAGCTCCAGCCGTATTCACCTCCTTCCTGTTACTGAACATGTCATGGATGGATCCACCCCAGGGCCTTTGCACAGGCAGTTTCCTCCCCCTGCCTGTCCTTCACTCAGATCTCTAGGAATCATTCCCTCACTTGCTTTCTGTCTCTACTCAGAAGTCACCATGTTACCCTGACCATCCTAAATAAAATAGCACTTATCCCAGCCTTCACTAACCCCCCTTTTTTTCCCCTCAGAGCATTTATCACCACCTCACTTAGCATTTATTTTCTTGTGTTTTCTATGATCTGTCTCTCCCCACCAGAATGATAGTTCCTTGTGGATGGGAACTTTGACTTGGCTATTGCTGTTTTCCAAACATCTAGAATATGTCTAATGTATTGTAGGCTCTTAATAAGTAATGATAGGTTGATCAAATGGCTCTGTTCCTTACCAGTTGTGTGGCCTGGGACTCCTTAGCATCACTGAGACTCAATTTCTGTCTGTAAAATGGAAACAGTTAATGAAAGTTTTTATGTTAAATGAGAAAGTACATGAAAGTGCTTTGCTTGGTGACCAGCACACTTAAAGTTCTCAACGAATGATGCCTGACCTTGACTATTATTAATTAGACTGTAAGTAAAGAAGACAGAATGTGTTAAAGAAAATGAAGGAGGTTTGCAAAGGGGCACTGTGTTGATTGCTGGGAGAGTTTCCGTTCAGGTGGGCTGGAATCAGGAAAGGCTTCTCAGCAGAGCTGGCGCTGAGGAGGGGCCTGGGTTAGACAACTCTCAGGTGGTCAGTGCTCAGTTTGGGAATGGTGGTCTGGGGAGAAGGGGCAGCGTGAGTGAAGAGGCAGAAGGGAGAAAGTTTGGGAACTGGTCAGGCTTGCTTCCTGAACACAGGGAGGGAGGGAGGGAGAGCAGAAAAAGGAGGTGGCAGCATTTTTTTTTTTTTTCCTTCTTGGAAGAAGAGAAACCCGTGAGTGCTTTCAAACAAGCTGAGCGATAGTAAAACAAAGGGAAATTCTGTTTGGCGGTCCCCTTCTGGGGCAGAGGGCTTCACAGTTAGTAAAGCAGTCCCTGGGCATCATTTCATTGGCTCATCACAACCCTTCTCCAAGTAGGCATGGTTTATTAGGTGTTTGTATTTCTAAGCTGGAGTCACCTGCAAATAACCCTGAATGGGGTATCCCAACCCTAAGATGCCTATTGACAGCAGTGGGATTTCTGAGCACGGTGATATCCTGCTCTCTCATAGACTGGGAAGAAATTCAAAACACAGGTAAAAGGGGAAGCCAAGAGGGAAGGTGTGAGGGAGAGAGACTAAATGGTCAACTTCAGAAAGCAGAAGGACTTGTGTTTTTCTTTTCTTCCTTCCCGCCTTCCTTCCTTCCTCACTCAGCACTTTTTTTTTTAAGATTTTTTTTCTGTTATACTTGATTTACAACGTTCTGTCAATTTTCGCTATATACCAAAGTGACCCAGCAGACATATACATATATATATAGAGAGAGAGAGAGATAGAGAGAGAGAGAGAGAGATACATAGATAGATATAGATATATTCTTTTTCTCAGATTATCACATTCTCACACTATTCTCCATCATGTTCCATCACAAATGATTAGATATAGATCCCCTGTGCTATACAGCAGGATCTCTGCTTATCCACGCCAAATGCAATAGTTTGCATCTACTAAACCCAAACTCCCAGTCCATCCCACTTCCTCCCTACCTCTCCCCCTCCTCCTTGGTAACCACCACAAGTCTGTTCTGTATGTCCATGAGTTTATTTTCTGTAGACAGGTTCATTTGTGCCATATATTAGATTCCACATATAAGTGATATCATACGGTATTTGCTTTCTCAGACTTAGAATAAGAGTCTCTAGTTCCCTCCACGTTACTGCAAATGGCACTTTTATTCTTTTTTATGGCTGAGTAGTATTCCATTGTGTATGTGTAACACATCCTTTTTTTCTTTCTCTTTTTTTTGCCTTTTTAAGGCTGCACCCACAGCATATGGAGGTTTCCAAGCTAGGCATCAAACCAGAGCTGTGGCCTGTGGCCAATGACACTGCCACAACAATGAAAGATACCAGCCATGTCTGTGACCTATAGCATAGCTCACAGCACCGCTGGATCCTTAACCCACTGAGCGAGGCTAGGGATCAAACCTGCGTCCTCTTGGATACTAGTCAGATTTGTTTCTGCTGAGCCCCAACAGGAACTCCTGTACCACATCTTCTTAATCCATTCATGTCGATGGACATTTAGGTTGTTTCCATGTCTTAGCTATTGTGAATAGTGCTGTAATGAACATATGGGTGCATGTATTTTTTTAATAAAAGTGTTTCAAATATATGCCCAAGAGTAGGACTGCTGAGTCATATGGTAGTTCTAGGTATGGTTTTCTGAGGTACCTCCATACTGTTTTCCATGGCAGTTGTACCAATTTACATTCCCACCAACAGTGAAGGAGGGTACCCTTTTCTCCACACCTTCTCCAGCATTTGTTATTTGTTGACTTATTAATAATGGTCATTCTGACCCATGTGATATGGTACCTCATTATAGCTTTGATTTGCATTTCTGTAATAATTAGTGATGTAGAGAATTTTTTCATGTGCCTGTTTTCCATCTGTATATCTTCTTTGGAGAAATGTCTGTTCAGGTCTTCTGCCCATTTTTCAATTGGGTTATTGGTTTTTTCGTGGTTGAATTGTGTAAGTTGTTTTATATTTTAAAGATTAAGCCCCTGTTGGTTGCATCATTTGAAATTATTTTCTCCCATTCTGTAGGTTGTCTTTTTTTTTTTTATGGTTTCCTTGTGTGCAAATGCTTATAAGTTTGATTAGATTTATTTTTGCTTTTATTTCTGTTGCCTTGGGACACTGACATAAGAAAACATTTGTACAGTTGATGTCAGATAATGTTTTTCCCATGCTCTCTTCTAGAAATTTTATGATATCTTGTCTTATGTTTAAGTCTTTAAGCCATTTTGAGTTTATTTTTGTGCATGGTGTAAGAGTGTGTTCATTGATTTACATGTGGCTGTCCAGTTTCCCCAGCAGCACTTGCTGGAGAGACTTTTTTCCATCTTGTATTTTTGTCTCCTTTGTCAAAGATTAATTGACTGTAGGTGTCTGTGTTTATTTCTGGGTTCTCTATTCTGTTCCATTGGTCTGTATGTTTCTTTTGGTACCAGTACCACATCATTGTGATTACCGTGGCTTTGTAGTATTGCCAGAAGTCTGGGAGAGTTATGCCTCCTGCTTGATTTTTGTTTCTCAGGATTGCTTTGGAAATTCTCTTATAGTTCCATATAAATTTTTGGGTTGTTTATTCCAGTTGCATGGGAAATGTCATGGGTAATTTGATAGGGATTGCACTGAATCTGTAGATTGTTTTGGGTAGCATGGCCATTTTAACAATATTAATTCTTCCAGTCCAGGAGCATGAAATATCTTTCCATTTCTTTGAATCCTCTTTAATTTCCTCGACTAATGTTTTATAGTTCTCAGCATATAAGACTTTCACCTCCTTGTCCAGATTTATTCCTAGGTATTTAATTTTTGGGGGTGCTATTTTAAAAGGTACTGTATTTTTATACTTATTTTCTAATATTTCATTATTATATACAGAAATGCAACCAATTTCTGAATGATAATCCTGTATCCTGCTACTTTGCTGAATTCATTGATCATTTTAAGTAGTTTTTGTGTGGAGCCCTTAGGGTTTTCTATATACATAGTATCACAACATCTACATAGAGTGACAATTTTACCTCTTCTCTTCCAATTTGGGTACATTTTATTTCCTTTGTTAGTCTGATTGCTGTGGCTGAATAAAAGTGGTGAGAGTGGGCATCCTTGTCTCTTTTTTCTCCTTTTTTTTATCACTCAAAATTTTATTACATTTATAGTTGTACAACAATCATCAGAACCAAACTTTATAGCGTTTCCATCCCTAACCCTCAGTGCATCCCCCTACCTCCCAACCTGTCTCATTTGGAAACCATAAGTTTTTCAAAGTCTGTGAGTCAGTATCTGTTCTGCAAAGAAGTTGATTGTGTCCTTTTTTTAGACTCCACATGTAAGTGATAGCATTTGATGTTGGTGTCTCACCATCTGTCTGACTTCACTTAGCATGGTAATTTTCTAGGTCCATCCATGTTGCTGCAAATGCCATTATTTCTTTCCTTTTAATGATTAATATGCCATTGTGTATATGTACCACCTCTTCTTTATCCACTCCTCTGTCGATGGACATTTAGGTTGTTTCCATGTCTTGGCTATTGTATAGAGTGCTGCAATGAATATTGGAGTACATGTGCCTTTTCAAATCATGGTTTTCTCTGGATAGATGCCCAGGAGTGGGATTGCTGGATCAAATGGTAATTCTATTTTTAGTTTTCTGAGGAACCTTCATACTGTTTTCCAAATGGTTGACCAATTTACATTCCCAGAAGAGTGTAATAGGGTTGCCTTTCCCCACACCCTCTCCAGCATTTATTGTTTGTTGACTTTTTGATGATAGTCATTCTGGCTGGTGTGAGGTGGTACCTCATAGTGGTTTTGATGTGCATTTCTCTAATACTGAATGATGTTGAACATCTTTTCATGTGTTTTTTGGCCATCTGTATGTCTTCTTTGGAGAACTGATCTTCTGCCCATTTTTTGATGGGGTGTTTGTTTTTTTGGTATTGAGCTGCAGAAGGTGTTTATAAATTTTGGAGATTAATCCCTGTCAGTCACTTCCTTTGCAAATATTTTCTCCTGTTCTGTGGGCAGTATTTTTGTTTTGTTTAGGGTTTCCTTTGCTGTGCAGAAACTTTTAAGTTTAATGAAGTCCCATTTATTTGCTTTTCTTTTCATTGTCATTACTCTAACAGGTGGACCTGAGAAGATGTTACTGTGGTTTATGTTGGAGAGTGTTTGACCTATGTTTTCCTCTAAGA
>PVHT021183699.1:68933008-68947165 GCA_004024745.2 Catagonus wagneri
TCCTCTAAGAGTTTTATAGTATCTGGTCTTATAGTATCTAGGTCTTTAATCCATTTTGAGTTTATTTGTGTGTATGGTGTTAGGAAGTGTTCTAATTTCATTCTTTTACATGTGGCTGTCCAGTTTTCCCAGCACCACTTACTGAAGGGACTGTCTTTTCTCCATTGTATATTCTTGCCTCCTTTGTCATAGATTAGTTGACTGTAGGTGCGCGGGTTTAATTCTGGGCTTTCTGTCCTGTTCCACTGATCTATATTTCTCTCTTTGTGCCAGTACCATATGGTTTTGATGACTGTAGCTTTGTAAAATAGTCTGAAGTCAGGGAGCTTGATTCCTCCAGCTCCAGCTCCATTTTTCTTTCTTAGGATGGTTTTGGCTATTCTGGGTCTTTTGTACTTCCAAACAAACTTTAAAATATTCTGTTGTAGTTCTGTGAAAAATGTCCTTGGTAATTTGATAGGGATTGCACTGAATCTGTAGAATGCCTTGGGTAGTATAGTCATTTTGATAATATTGACTTTTCTAATCCAGGAGCATGGTATGTGTTTCCATCTGTTGGTGTCATCTTTGATTTCTTTCATCAGCATCTTACAGATTTCAGAGTATAGGTCTTTGATCTCTTTAGGTAGGTTTATTCCTAAGTATTTTCTTCTTTTTGATGCAATGGTAAATGGGGTTGTTTCTCTAATTTCTTTTTCTGATCTTTCATTCTTAGTATATAGAAATGCAGTTGATCTCTGTGTATTAATTTTTTATCCTGTGACTTTGCTAGATTCATGGATAAGCTCTAACAGTTTTCTGGTAGAATCTTTAGGATTCTCTAGGTATAGTATTATGTCATCTGCAGAAAGTGATAGTTTTAATTCTTCCTTTCCAATCTGGATTCCTTTTATTTCTTTTTCTTCTCCGATTGCCATGACTAGGACTTCCAAAAGTATGTTGAATAGTAGTGGCCAGAGTGGACATCCTTGTCCTATTCCTGATCTCAGTGGGAATTCTTTCAGCTTTTCACCATTGAGAATGATGTGAGCTCTGGGTTTGTCATAGATGGCCTTTATTATGTTGAGATAGGTTCCTGCTATGCCCACTTTCTGAAGGGTTTTTATCAGAAATGGGTGTTGGATTTTGTCAAAGGCTTTTTGTGCATCTATGGAGAGGATCATATGGTTTTTATTCTTCAGTTTGTTAACGTGGTGTATCACACTGATTGATTTGCAGATATTGAAGAATCCTTGCATCCTTGGGATAAATCCCCCTTGATCATGATGTACAATCCTTTTAATGTATTCTTGGATTTGGTTTGCTAGTATTTTGTTGAGGATTTTTACATTTATGTTCATCAGTGAAATTGGCCTGTAATTTTCTTTCTTTCTTTTTTTGTTTGTGGTGGCTTTGTCTGGTTTTGGTATCAGAGTGATGGTGGGCTCATAGAATGAGTTTGGGTGTGTTCCTTCCTCTGCAATTTTTGGGAATAGTTTCAGAAGGATAGGCGTTAGCTCTTCTCTAAATGTTTGATAGAATTCACCTGTGAAGCCATCTGGTCCTGGACTTGCTTGTTAGAAGTTTTTTAATCACAGTCTCAATTTCAGTACTTGTGATTGGTCCTTTCATCTTTTCTATTTCATCTTTCTTTAGTCTTGGGAGATTGTACTTTTCTATGAATTTGTCCATTTCTTCTAGGTTTTCCATTTTATTGGCACATAGTTGCATGTAGTGGTCTCTTATGATCCTTTGTATTTCTGTGATGTCCATTGTAACTTCTCCTTTTTCATTTCTAATTTAATTGATTTGAGTCCTTTATCTCTCTTTTTTTCTGGGTAAGCCTGGCTAGGGGTTTATCAATTTTGTTGATCTTTTCAAAGAACCAGCTTTCGGTTTCATTGATCTTTTCTAGCATTTTCTTCATTTCTATTTAATTGATTTCTGCTCTGATCTTTATGACTTCTTTCCTTCTGCTAACTTTAAGTCGTGTCTGTTCTTCTCTCTCTAGCTGCTTTAGATGTAAAGTTAGGTTGTTTATTGGAGCTTTTTCTTATTTCCTGAGGTAGGCTTGTATTGCTATAAACTTCCATCTTAGGACTGCTTTTGCTGCATCCCAGAGGTTTTGGAGTGTTGTATCTTCGTTGTCACTTGTTTCTAGGTATTTTTTAATTTCCTCTTTGATTTCTTCAGTGATCCATTTGTTGTTTAGTAGCATGTTGTTTAGTCTCCACGTGTTTGTGTTTTTTGCAGTTTTTTTCTTGTTGTTGATTTCCAGTCATATAGTGTTGTGGTCAGAAAAGATGCCTGATATGATTTCAGTTTTCTTAAAGTTATTGAGGCTTGATTTGTGGCCCCGGATGTGATCAATTTTAGTGAATTTTCCATGTACACTTCAGAAGAATGTGTATTCTGTTGCTTTTGGATGGAATGTCCTATAAATATCTATTAAGCCCATCTAATACCTCATTTCCTTGTTGATATTCTGTCTGAATGATCTGTCCATTGCTATAAGTGGGGTGTTAAAGTCCCCCACTGTTATTGTGTTTTTGTCAATTTCTCCTTTAAGGGTGTTAGCAGTTGCCTTATATATTGTGGTGATCCTATGTTGGGTGCATATCTATTTACGATTGTTATATCTTCTTCTTGGATTGATCCTTTGATCATTATGTAATATCCTTCCTTGTCTCTTAAAACATTCTTTAAGTCTATTTTGTCTGATATGAGTATTGGTACTCCAGCTTTCTTTTGATTCCATTTGCATGGAATGTTTTCTTCCATCCTCTCACTTTCAATTTGTATGTGTATGTAGAAGCGAAGTGGGTCTCTTGAAGACAGCATATATATGGGTCTTGTTTTTGTATCCATTCAGCCAGTCTGTGTCTTTTGGTTTGGGCATTTAGTCCATTAACATTTAAGGTAATTACCCTTTTTTTTTTTTTTTTTTTTTGCTGTATATAGGGCCACACTTGTGGCATATGGAAGTTCCCAGGCTAGGGGTCTAACAGGAGCTGTAGCTGCCGGCCTTCACCACAGCCACAGCAACGTGGGATTCGAGCCACGTCTGCAACCTACACCTCAGCTCACGGCAACGCTGGATCCTTAACCCACTGAACAAGGCCAGGGATCGAACCCGCAACCTCATGGTTCCTAGTTGGATTCATTAACCACTGAACCATGATGGGAACTCCTAAGGTAACTTTTGATATATATGTTCTTATTGCCATTTTATTAACTGTTTTGGAGTTGTTTTGTTGCTCTTTTTTCTTCCCTTCTTCTCTTGTTCTCTCTTTTTGTGGTTTGATGATTGTCTTTAGTGTTGTATTTGAGCTGATTTTTCTTATTTGTTTGTATATCAGTTGTAGATGTTTGGTTTTCAGTTGCCCTGAAGTTTTGATATAGGAATATATATATATATATATATATATATATATATATATATATATGATTGTTTTAAGTTGTTGGTCTCTTAATTGCAAGTGCATGTCCAGTGTCCTGCATTTGTACCCTCCTCTTCTCATGATTTCTGATTTTGGTAGCATAATTGTGCATGAATGATTTCCTATCTGTGCTATATATATGCCTTTACTGGTGAGCCTTGTCATTTGTGATATTTTTGTTTCGAGTTGTGGCCTTTTCTTTTTTGCCTAGAGAAGTTCCTTTAGTATTTGTCATAAAGCTGGTTTAGTGTAGCTGAATTCTCTTAGCTTTTGCTTTTCTGTAAAGCTTTTGATTACTCCTTCAAATTAGAATGAGAGCCTTGCAGGGTAAAGTAGTCTTGGCTGAAAGTTTTTTCCTTTCATCTTGTTAAGTATATCGTGCTGCTCCATTCTGGCCTGCAGAAAAATCTGCTGATAACTTTATCAGGGTTCCCTTGTATGTTATTTGTTTCTTTTCCCTAGCTGCTTTCAATATTTCCTCTTTGTTTTTAATTTTGGTCAGTTTAATTAATATGTGTCCTGGGGTGTTCCTCCTTGGGTTTATTTTATATGGTACTTGTTGTGCTTCCTGGATTCGGGTGAGTGGTTTCTTTTCCGAGTTAGGTAAGTTTTTGGCTATTATCTCTTTGAATCTTTTTTCTGTCCCTTTCTCCCTCTCTTCTCCTTCTGGCACCCCTATAATACGGATGTTGGTATGTTTAACATTGTCCCAGAGTTCTCTGAGACTCTCTTCATTTCTTTACAATCTTTTTTCTCTTTTCTGTTCCACATCAGTGATTTCCACTAATCTGTCCTCCACCTCGCTTATTCGTTCTTCTACCTCCTGTTGGTTGCTTCTAATGAATTTTTTATTTGTTATTGTATTTTGCATCTCTGCTTGCTTACGTTTTAAATCTTATATTTCTTTGCTCAGTGTTTGTTGTAAATTATTAATCTTTGCCTCCAGTTTATTTCCAGTGTCTTGCCTCATCTTCAGCATCAACAGTCTAAAGTCTTTTTCCTGGAGGCTAATAATCTCCAGATCATTTAGCTGTTTTTCTGTTTTGTTTTCTTTCTCCCTTTTCTGAATTATAGTTCTCTGCCTTTTCATTTTTATAGGCTTTTCGCTTGGTGTTCTTTTTTCAGACAATAGAGTTGTAGCCTTTCTTACTTCTGATGTCTGTCCCCCTTGTGGCTGATTGGCATCCTTGTATTGTTCTAGGCTTTAGTGGGAAAGCTTTCAGCTTCTCTCCATTTGGGTATTATATTGGCTGTGGGTTTGTCATTAATGGCTTTTATTATATTAAGGTATGTTCCCTCTATACTCACTTTGATAAGAGTTTTTATCATGAATTGATGTTGGACTTTGTTAAATGCTTTTTCTACATCTATTGAGATGATCATGTAGTTTTTGACTTTACTTTTGCTAATGTGGTTTATGACATTGATTGATTTGCCTGTGTTGAACTATCCTTGTGAACCTAGGATCAGTCCCACTTAGCTGTGGTATATGACCTTTTTTTACATGTTATTGGATTCAGTTGGGTAAAATTTTATTGAGAATTTTTACGTCTATATTTATCAGAGATATTGGCCTATAGTTTTCTTTTTTCATGGTATCTTTGTCTGATTTTGGTATTATGGTGATGGTGGCTTCATAGAATATCTTTGGGAGTGTTCCTTCTTCTTCAGCCTTATGGAATAGTTTAGGAAAAATGAGTATATAAGTTCTTTGTATGTTTGGTAGAATTCACCTGTGAAGCCATCTGGTTGCGAACTTTTGTTTGTTAGGAATGTTTTTCTCACTCAGTACTTGCAAGACACTATATTCATGTCAAGGACACAGTGGCTAAGACTTCAGCGACTTTGTATAGGTTTAATTTTCTACCTAATTTTTTAAAGGTTTTTTAACTTAGAGTTCCCTTGTGGTAAAGCAGGTTAAGGATCCAGGTTTGATCACTAGTCTGGGAATTTCCACATGCCACAGGCATGGCCAAAAAAAAAGTTTCTTAACTTAAGGGAAATGGGGGAGGCAACACAGGTCTAATCTTAAATGTCAACACCAATGGATTTATTATAGCTACCCAGAGAGAGTTTCTAAGATGACAGTGTGGACTCAGCATAAAGGAATTGATTGATTAGTGATGTCTGCCATGAGTCTAAGAGTGGAGAATAGTAACTCAAATGCCATACATTTGCCACTGCAGCTGTGAATAACTATAATACACTGACCTGAGGCTTCATAACAAAAGAAAATGGTTTCTTGAGTCTGCCCAGTTGGTGAGTGTGATGTGGCTGGTAACTCACAATGGAGAGCTGTAGACATTCAGGACAACAAAGAGGGAAGAGATTGATGGCCCAGGGTGATAACTCAGAGAGGTAGTTCCCCTCAAAGAGATGGTGTCATCAGACTTATACAGTTGTCTCATCCACCCCTCAGTGGTCACTTGCTAATGCATCTTCCTCAAGCATTCAACTTTGTTCTCATGGACACCTATCTGCACTCATATTTCACTCTCTTATGCTGTATGTTGTTAATTGACATACAGTAATCAAAATATCCAAGTTTAGCTAATTCTTAGTTATTATACAACTCAATGGTTGGAAACAAAAGGTGTCGAAACTAGAGGTGTTGGGTCACTGTGTTTTATAAGGACAGGGGAAGGATTTTGGTTAATCTGGTGAATTGCTTAAGTGAAGGTTAGTTAAGAGAGCTTCTCTTAACTAACCTTCACTTACAAATAGTTGTATTTAAAAAAAAAAGATTCACTCTTCCTATTCTGTTTTGTAGCCTTTTTTTCCTAAATTTAAGCAATGAGGAGAGACGTCTTTTATGTCATCAAGTACTCACTAACAACAGCATTACAGATGGCTATATGGGATTCAGTGATAGGGATTTACCACTACATTGGTCTTTTTTTGGTGGACCTTTAGATAGTCTCCAGTTTAGGATGCTTATAGGGAACATTACCTTTCAGTTCCCCCTGTGGGTAGTTGAGAGCTCTGAACACTGAGGATGGTGAGGAGCAGAGATGGACATTCACAGGGAGCAGAGGATAGGATGTACAATGGTGCAGCCTCTCTGGAAACCAGTAGGTCAGTTCTTCAACTATTAAACATAGAATTACCATATAACAGTAATTCCACCTCTGGGTATTTATCTGGAAGAACTGAAGGCAGTGTCTCAAAGAGATCTCTGTACACCTGTGTTCATGGTGGCATCATTCCCGTTAGTCAAAGGGTGAAAACAATCCAGGTGGCCAACAACAGATGAATGGATAAATGGAGTGTGCACACACAGGGAATATTATCCAGCCTTAAAAAGGAAGGACATTCTGTAGTTCCTGTCATGGTGCATCGGAAATGAATCCAACTAGGATCCATGAGGTTGTGGGTTCAATCCCTGGCCTCGCTCAGTGGATTAAGGATCTGGCGTTGCTGTGAGCTGTGGTGTACGTCACAGATTTGGCTTGGATCCTGCATTTCTATAGTCGTTGCATAGGCTAGCAGCTGTAGCTCTGATTGGACCCCTAGCCTGCAAGCCTCCATATGCTGTGAGCGTGGCCCTGAAAAACAACAACAACAACAACAAAAAGGTAAGGACATTCTGACACATGCTACAATATGGATAAACCTTGAGGACACTATGTGAAGCAAAATAGGCAAATTACACAAGGACAAATACTGTGATTCCACTTATTTGAGGTCCCTAGAGCGGTCAAATTCTTAGAGTCAGAAAGTAGAAGGTTGGTTTCTGGGGGCTGAGGGAAGAGTGTGGGGAGTTCCTGTTTCGTGGGGACACAGATTTAGTTTTGCAAGATGAAAAGAGTTGTAGCTATCAGTTGTACAACAGTATGACTATACTTAACATTGGTTGTACAACAGTGATGAATATACTTACCTCTGTTGAACTTTACGCTTAAAAATGGCTAAGATGGTGAATTCTATGTTATGTGTATTTTACCACAACTTAAAAAAATATTTTTAAAAAGAATCATATGGGTAGATAGAGACATTAAGTATCTTCAGCTGCTAAGGTTATCCAAAAATGAGAAAAGCAGACATTATGTACCCCCTAAAGAAGCATCTGAGTCTGATCCAGTCCCTGGAACCAGCTGCCAGTTTGTAAGATGGACACAGGACAGAAGAGCCATTAAACTGGACCCTGGGCACACTTGGCAGTGACATACTATAGGAGAAGCTGTGGCTGAGCTCCCAGGCTCTTCCAGTGAACACGTGACAGGAACAAAAAGAATGGCTGAAGAACCTACAGATTAAAAGACGTTTAAAAACTAATCATGGAACTCCTTGGTGGCCTGGCAGTTAACGATCTGGAATTGTCACTGCTGTGGTTTAGGACACTGCTGTGGTGTGGGTGTAATCCCTGGCCCAGGAAATTCCACATGCTGTGGGTACAACCAAAGTAAGTAAATAAAGACAGATCATATTTTTCAGATAGGCCAGCATATATTTTCCAAGGATACACATTTGGATAATAAAACAATTTTTTTAAAAAGACACAGAAATTGGAGTTCCCACTGTGGCTCAGTGAGTTAATCCAATGGTAGGGAGCTCCTCTGTGGCTCAGTATGTTAAGAACCTGACTAGGACCCATGAGTACTCGGGTTCAGTCCCTGGTCTTGCTCAGTTGGTTAAGGATCCAGCACTGCCGTGAGCTGTGGTGTAGGTTGCAGACTCACCTAGGATCCCATGTTGCTGTGGCTGTGGTGTAGGACAGTAGCTGTAGCTCCAATTCGACACCTACCCTGGGAGCTTCCATATGCCGTGGGTGTGGCCCTAAAAAGACAAAAAAAAAAAAGTGTCCAACTGCAGTGGCTGGGGTTCAATCCCCAGCTCAGGGTAGTGGGTTAAAGCATCTGGCATTGCTGCAGCTATGGCTTGGATTCAATCTCTGGCCCCAGGAACTTCTATATGCCAAGGGTACAGCAAAAAATAAAAATAAAAAAAAAAGGACACGGGAAGTGATTCCTTAAAAGGCAGTTTAGTGGTTGCTGTGGTATGTGAGTGGGATGGGAGGGACTTGTGCGGGGGCTTCTGGGCTTGGGGGCAAAGTGCTTTTTCTTTTCTCGGTGGTGTCTGCTTGTGATCTTCCATTAATTCACACAGTAGATTTGTGTGGTTTTCTGTGCTGGGTTTTTTTTGGGGGGGAGGTGCTTTTTTAAGGCCACACTTGTGGCATATGGAAGTTCCCAGGCTAGGGGTTGAATCGGAGCTGTAGCTACCAGCCTCTGCCATAGCTACAGCAACACAGGATCCAAGCCACATCTGTGACCTGCACCACAGCTCACGGCAACACCAGCTCCTTAACCCACTGAGCGAGGCCAGGGATCGAACCTGCAACCTCACAGATACTAGTTGGGTACATTACTGCAGAGCCACAATGGGAACTCCAGTGTTTATGTTTTATTTCATAACAACACCCAAAAAACTTTTTTAAAGGAAGGTGGAGGTATTAGATACAGAGAGAGGGATCCCAGAGTCTGGATACAGCCAGCTTTGGCTTCTGTCAGCTCCATGGCCTTTGGGGAGTTACCGTCGCTAAGCCTCAATTTCCTCTTCTGGTAAAGAAGTTACGATAGTGCTTGGCTCCTCGCATTGTGCTGACCTTTTAATAAGACAGTGCATACCATCTCCTAGCAGTGCGCTGGCACCAGCAAGTGCTGTGGACGCGAGTTGCTGTTGCTCCTGGAGTGAGAAGCCCTGACTGCCCCCTCCTTCACCCCTGACTGCTGGTCTTCCTGGTCTGGGGGCTTCTCCACACTTGGATGCCTCTTAATTTCCGTGATCATCCTGAGCCTTTGTAAGACTGCTGACCGAGGCTTTGGACCACTTGTTGGGACCTGTGGAGCTCAGGGCTGAGCCCGCTCAAGCTTGCATTTCCTCCAGCAAAGCCTCGGTCACCCCAGGAAGCAGAGGCAAGGAGAGGCACAGAATTGTCAGTGCAGGTGAAAATGTACCACTGACACACGACGGAGACAGTAAATTGCTTTCTGCCATCCTCTGCTGGGAAAATCAAGCTGTTTCTACCCGTGTAGGCCTGCGCTGTCTTGTTGGTTTTCTGCTGCCTTTACCGGGCTGGGTAAACTTGAAGAGCAGCCAAGTGGAGGATGATGACAGCCACCTCGGGGGAGGGCTACCTGCCTATCAGAGCCACTTTTGATAGCAGATTTCAGGATCCTGCTTCCCCAGGAGTGTGGAAGGGGCAGCCAGTCCCTGATCCCTCGACTGAGCTGCTGAGGGAATTGAAGCAACAGGGAGTGCCTAGAACTGCCATTCCATGAAGTTCCTGAACATGGGAATGCACATGCAAGAAAATTTAATGTGATGTCTAACAGTTCAGTGGAGGTGCTGACATCTACCAGACACTTGCACTTGCTCTACCCTGGATTCCCAGGAAGATTCCCCTTAGACTGGCAAATACTTTCATGTTAGGAAAGATCCCCTTAGACTGGCAAATACTTTCATGTTAGGAATCCCTCCCACACCCACCCTGCCCCCACTGCTCACTGTCACCCAATCCAGAAGGCTGTAAGGAGCTGCCTGGTGTCTTTCTTCCTTCTTCTCTCTTTCTTTTCTTTTCTTTTTTTCTTTCTTTCTTTCTTTCTTTCTTTCTTTCTTTCTTTCTTTCTTTCTTTCTTTCTTTCTTTCTTTTTCTTTCCCTCTCTCTCTCTCTCTCTCCCCCTTGCTCCCTCTCCTTCCTTCCTTCCTTCTTTCTTTCTTGTTGTGGTAAAATATACCTGACATGAAATGGGCTATTTTCACCATTTTAAAAATGTCCACTTTAGTGGCATTAGGTATATTCACATTGTTGTGCAACCATCACCCAATCCATCTCCAGAATTTTTAGTCTTACAAAGCTGAAACTCTGTCCCCAGCAAGCACTGACTCCCCACCCCTCTACCCCCCAGCTGCTGGCAGCCCCCACAGTACTTTCTGTCTCTGAATTTGACCGCTCTAGGTAGGAATGGAATCCTACAGTGTTTAACTGTTTGTGACTGGCTTATTTCACCTGGCACAATGTCCTCAAGGTTCATCCGTGTTGTAGCAGGTGTCAGAATTCCATTCCTTTTTGAGGGTGAATAATATTTCAGTGTATGGATAAGCACGTTTGGTTTATCCATTCTTTCACAGATGGATTATTTGTGCCGGTCTACCCTTTGACGTTGCGAATAATGCTGCTATGAACATCAGTATGTAAGTTTCTCCTTAAAATTGTTCATAAAAAAAAAAAAAAAAAGGGAATGGAGTTCCCATTGTGGCTTAGCAGGTTGATAAACCAACATGTCCCTGAGAATGTACATTCGATCCCTGGCCTTGCTCAGTGGGTTAAGGATCTGGCATTGCCCTGAGCTACAGTGTAGGTCACTGATGTGACTTGGATCTGGCATTGCTGTGGCTGTGGAGTAGGCCTGCAATTGCAGCTCCGATTTGACCTCTGGCCTAGGAATTTCCATATGCCAAGGGTATGGCCATAAAAAGAAAAAAAAAGACTTCCCTGGTGGGCTAGCAGTTAAAAATTTGGTGGTGTCACCTCTAGTGCTTAGTTTTGATCCCTGGTCTGGGAACTTTTGTATGCCATGGGCACAGCCCTGCAAAAATTGTCTTTTTGTGTGTGTGTGTGTGTGTTTTAAGGCCACACCCTTGGCATATGGAAGTTGCTAGGCTAGAGGTTGAATTGGAGCTGCAGCTGCCGGCCTGCACCACAGCCATAGCAACACAATATCCAAGCCGCGTCTGCGACCTGCACCACAGCTCACAGTGACCTTGGATCCTCAACCCATGAGCAAGGCCAGGGATCAAATCTGAATCCTCATGGATCCTAATCGGGTTTGTTACTGCTGAGCCACGACGGGAACTCCCCCAAATTGTTCATGAATCCTTCATTGCAGGTACTGTGTAGTGTGTGATTGTACGGGATACTAATTGGTACTCAGCTAGCTAATACTTGTCTTTAACACCTACACCCTGAGCCTAGGAGCTGGAGAAATGGCAAAGCAGCAGAAGGCCGGGGCCAGGTAGAGCAGAACAGCCTAGGCTGGGCCGGGACTGGGGACCAGGGCGTGCTTGTATGTACATCCACAGCAGCAACCTCCCTGGGCTGGAGAGGTTCTCTTAGCAGCTGTTGATGAAAACTGGGATCATTTTCCATTTCACAGTCTCTGTGATTGTTTTCACAAGAAGCTAAGTGTGGTTCCCATATGATTATAAATCGCAGGTGTTATGTAGAATTTTAACTAAAACACCAAGAGCTAAGGCTCTTTGCCTATCACTTTTCTGTTTGTTCAACTTCCTCTGAGGGCACGGCACTATTTAAATTGCTTATAACCAGTGGAGGTCTTAATGAGTTCTAGCAAACAAGAAGAGGGAAAAAATGGTGGATAAAAGTGGGGTTGAAGCAGATGCCCTTTAGGAGAAGACAGCAGGCTGAGAGGAAGGTACAGTGGTCCAAGCTGCCAACTGTTCCATGTTGTGTGGCAGGCCCACTTATGTACGTGTCGGGACAGAGCAAGTGGTCCCCTAGATTCAGGGAAGTTTCAGGTGCTGGGAAGCATCCTCCCAGCATCCTGAGACAACCCTCCCTCCCTCTCCCACTCAGGGTGCCTCCCTTTCAACCCTTCAAGCAATGATAGTTGTTTAAATGTGTCAGAAAGTATTTCCCCTTTTCAGAGCCATTCTCTTAAAATGCAGACATTCCTTAAAGAGCAGCCTGAATTTTCAAGTTCGTCTAGCTTGGTCATTATCAAACTGTGCTCTGAGAGGCTTCTGGGGGCAAAGAGAGAGGGGATTCTGGGTCCTCCACTTTTTTACTCCAGCCGCAGCGATCTGCTTTTGTCTGTTTGACAGCAATTTTTACAAGAACCAGTAGTTGCACTCCCAAGAAAAGGGGGGAAAGTGAAAACCTCTGATCTAGTCCACACACTTTGTTTGATGGAAGAGATACAGAGAAGTTGAGAAAAGGGTTCAAAGTCACACAGCAGGAATTCCCGCCATGGTGCAGTGGAAACAAACCCAACTAGGAACCATGAGGTTACAGGTTTGATCCCTGGCCTCGTTCGGTGGGTTAAGGATCCGGCATTGCCATGAGCTGTGGTGTAGTCACAGACATGGCTCAGATGGAACTGGCGTTGCTGTGGCTGTGGTGTAGGCTGGCAGCTGTAGCTGTGACTAGACCCCTACCCTGGGAACCTCCATATGTCACGAGTGTGGCCCTAGAAAGGAAAAAAAAAAAGCAAAAACAAAAGGTCACACAGCAAATTCATTCCACAGATATTACTGAGCACCTGCTATGAGCCAAATGCCCAGGAAATCTAGTGCCATGAGGAGTGGACTCTTCTCTCAGGGATGGCTCTTCTGCAGCCTTGGGGACACAATGAGGCTCTGTTGATGAGGAAGGGGACAGCCTCTGCCCCCACCCCCACAGTATGTGCCAGCCAGATGATCCTTTCATCCCACATGGCTGATGCCATCGCTCCTGGACATGCAAAAGGGGACAGACATGTTTTCTCTTTGGTATATTTTTCCCCGCCCCCCAAATTGTTTCATCCTTGCTGAAGTCCTGGGATATGTGCACCCACTGTGTGGCAAGCAGTGATAGCAGAGGAGGCTTCATGCTGACTAAGACATGGCTGTGCTTCCAAGCAGCTTCTAGCCTGATGGGGGGAGAAAAGCTCACCATACATGATCTCACTACGGAGTCAGCACTAAACGTCAGAAAGAGGCACTGACGTCTTTGCCAGCCTTGGTGTTTGGATGGGAGAGAGAGGAGACCTGTCTAGCCAGGGCAGGTGGCACTGGCACTGGGTCTGTCTCTTACCTTCCCTACTCTTAGGTTCAGGATTCAGATGTTAGAGTCAGGCAGCCCAGCCAGGCCATATAACTGTGTAGACTTGGACGAGGGATAGGGACAGGGTCTCAGCTGAGAAATATGAGTGATAGTAATAATTCCTACCTCGGGGGGATACCGTGAGGATTAAATGAGGTGATGCATGTCCAACTCTGAGCCTCAATCAATGTGGCTCTTGTTTCTAGGCTTTAGAGATGAGGTGATGGTGGGAGAGAAACACTGCAGACAAAGGCACTGCCCAGGCACAGAGGAAAGATGGGAGAGCAGGCAGCACTGAACGGGACACTCCATCTGCTGGTGCTGAGAGCAAAGGAAAGGAAATGCCTGGGAAAAGTAGATCCAGGCAACCGGGGGCCCCTTCGATCCCAAACTGAGGACCTGAGCCCTGAAGTCATTAGTTCTGATAGTTTTCTTGGAGGTTTCTTCAGATTTTCTATAAGTAAGATTATTTCATCTGTGACTAGAGACAGCTTTACTTCTTCCTTTCCTGTCTAGATGCCTCTATTTTATTTCCTTTGCCTGATTGCTGCACTGCTTTTAACTCCCTTTATTTTTGACTAGGTGAGAACCAGGCCTGGCTGGAGTCAGAGAGGGGGACAGACCACCCTTTTGAGAGCTAGTCAGATAAGGGAGAGTATGTGGGCATTGCTAGGTGAGTGCCGGGGTGATGGCTCATGCTCTAGTATGACATGCTCCCAGGCTTTCCCAACTGATAAGCAGAAAGGGGAGCACTAGTCAGTGCTTTCCTATACCACTCATAACTGGAGCATATTTCTGGAGCATTCAGAAACTATTTATGGGAGTTCCCGTTGTGGCGCAGTGGTTAACGAATCCGACTAGGAACCATGAGGTTGCGGGTTCGATCCCTGGCCTTGCTCAGTGGGTTAAAGATCC
>PVHT021183699.1:68955607-68995413 GCA_004024745.2 Catagonus wagneri
TGGTTTTCTTTTTCTGTGAGTTTGGGGAGGCCACGCTGTAGACTTGGAAGGCTACTTCTAGGGAGGAGCTCCCCTTTGTATTTTTTGGTGGGGTTACTATTTATTTTTGGTGTAGGAGTTTGACTATTTGCTGTCTATTTCTTTGGAATGAGCAGGCTGTTATCTCAGTGGTACTCTGAGTGTTCTCTGTGAGAGTGTACGAATGGCTAAAGTCCACAGTGGGAGCCTAGTCTCTACGCTCTCAATTGCAGGAAGGTGGCGCTGTCCACTCCTAGTTGCCCAGCCCTGGGAAGTGATCGTGAGCTCTAGGCAGATCTACCAGGTGTCTTAAGCATTTGGCAGTAGCAGCAGCAGGAAGTATGATTTCCCCTGGGAGTGAGAGCCGTGGGAACCTAGTGTTCGATTGCAAAGTCCTCTTTGAGGTGACTGGAACCACAAGCGGTACCCGTCAGAGGCTGGCTTAGCAGGCTGATGTTTGGTCCGCCCTTCCGCTGATGCTTTCTCCTCAGATGGGGCAGTTTCCTGGCGGCAGCGGCTGGCGCCGGCCCCGCTCCTCTGTGAAAGCTAGCTCCGTGTGGTCGCGTACTGCTCTGCCCGCCAGAGCTACCAACTCTGTGGGCTGACGCAGTCGCCTAGGTCCATGGACCGGCCCAGGGCCCCGCCACCCCCGCTGATGCTGGCTGGCGCAGGCGCCTGGGTCCACAACCTGGCACGGCGCTCCGCCCACGGGCTTCAAGGCACGGCTTCACTCCCGCCGCCCCAGTTGCAGCCTCCACTGGCTCCTCCCCACTTCCGCTCTCTTTGGCGGGTCACCGTGGCCCCGCCCTGCACGCTAGTTCAAGTTGCTTCCTATGGTGGCCAGCCCCTCCTCCTCTCCTCTTCCCTAACAATGGAGGCTTGCCTCCCCTGCGGGACCAGGCTTCCTTGGTTCCCTCAGTCCTGGTTTTGCTCTCCACAAATCCTAGAATATCGCTGTTCCTTGTCCTATTCCCGCAACCACCGCGGCCACCGACCTCTGCCCTCTCGCAGGGACTAACCTTAGGAACCTGTGTCTTAGCTCCCAGGCACCGCCCGGCGCCTCAGGCTGTGGTGTCTGCGCCGGTATTCAGGTCTCTAACTCCGATTTTCCTATCTCAATCCAGCTGCTGTGTTTTTCTCAGGCTTTGATGTCCCTCTAGTTCCGTTGGTCGTTGATCCACTGATCGTTGTTTAAGTTTCTTCCCAGGAAACTTTTCTTTTTCACAGCTCCCTCCCTGGAGTGCTGGTTACGGTCCTAATTGCTTTTCTCTCTCACCCTTTTTTTTTTTCCCTCAGTTGTTCTACCCAGTTATTTCAAGGGTTTCTTGCAGTTTTTGGAGGTTTAAATTAATCAGCATTCAGATGATGATTTGTCCAACTTGTTTTATATTTAGATGCGTTTTTTGATGTATTTGTGGGAGAGGGTGAGCGCGACCTCTTACTCCTCTGTCATCTTGCCGCAGTCCTTCCAATTTTTTTTTTCAAGATTTTTTTCTTTGTCTTTAGTTTTTAGAAGTTTATTATGTGTCTTGGTGTTTTTGTTTTTTGTTTTTTGAGGGGCTATACCTGCAGCATATGGAGGTTCTCAGACTAGGGGTCAAATCAGAGCTGTAGCCACTGGACTATGCCACAGCCACAGCAATGCCAGATCTGAGTCACGTCTACTACCTATACCACAGCTCATGGCAACACTGGATCCTTAACCCACTGAGCAAAGCCAGGGATTGAACCTGCGTCCTTATGGATACTAGTCAGATTCGTTTCCACTGAGCCACAACAGGAACTCTGGTTTTTTTGTTTTTTTTTTTTCGTTTTTTTTTTTTGTTGTTGTTGTTGGTGTTTGTTTGTTTTTTGACAGGGCAGGGGAGTTATCCTGTTCAAGGCTGACTTAGCTTCTTCATTCTGTAAATTTATCTCTTGCCAAATTAGGAGGTTTTCAACCGTTATGTCTTCAAGTATCTTTTCATCTCCACCCTCTTTTTCATCACATTCCAAGACTCTGATTACAGGAATGTTAGCTCTTTTGTTGTAGTTCCATAGGTCCCTGAGATGCTGTTATTTTTTTTTCCAGTCTCTTTTCCTACTGATTTTCAGATTGGGTTATTTCTACTGTTCTGCCTTCTAATTCACTGATTATTTCCTCTGCTTCCTCCTAGTGTTGAATCCTTCCATTGAGGGTTTTTTTGTTTTGTTTTGTTTTTTAGGGCTGCACCCATGGCATATGGAAGTTCCCAGGCCAGGGGTCGAATTAGAGCTTCGGCTGCAAGCCACAGCCACAGCCACAGCAATGCGAGATCCAAGCTGCATCTGCAACTTATACCACATCTCATGGCAATGACAGATCCCAGGGATCGAACCTGCAACCTCACGGTTCCTAGTCAGGTTTGTTTCCACTGTGCCACAACGGGAATGCCCCATTAAGGTTTTTTTTTTTCAGTTGTTAGATTTTTGAGTTCTAAAATTTCCATTTGTTTCTTCTTTTTATCTCCCGTTTCTTTGCTGAGACTTGTTACTTTTTCATTTGTTTCAAACATGTTCCCATTTGCATGTGGAAGCCTTTCATCATGATTACTGCAAAATATTTGTCAGATAACCCTAACATCTTTGTCATCTTGACAGTGGTATCTCTGGATTGTTTTCTAAAAACTCCATTTGAAAGTTCCCCAGTTTTTGACATGACCAGTGATTTTCGATTGAAGTGTGAACATTTTAGGTAGTGAGGTTCGATTGAAGTGTGGACATTTTAGGTTATGAGGCTCTGGGTAACATTTAAGTTCTCTGTTTTATCTGGTTTTATGAGTCACTGCTCTGATGGAGGAAGTGGGGCAGTGGGGGCAGGGAATACTGGCTCATTTCTTCCAGGCAAGAGTAAAATTCCAGGTTCCTTGCTTGGCTTCTGTGACACTTGAAGGAAGGGGGAGGGGTCTTCCTTACTGATGAGCAGGGAGCAGTTCTGGCTCCGCACCAAGCCCCCAGGGATAACTCCCTGGCTGGGATGGGTGGATGTGCCTCCACTGACACTGTGGGGGTGGGGGCAGGGCTTGGCTCCATCTGATGGAGATGAAAGTCCCTGATAGGCACCACCCCAACAGGAGGGCTTGTGTCACCTTGTCATATCCTGACAAGGCTAGATGTCTTGGTTCCTTTCTCAGGCTTTGCTGACTAGGATGGGAACAGGGCTCCAGTTTTTTCTGCACTGTTTGGCTACAATAGAGCAGTAATTGTCCAGAAGTTTTCTATTTTGCTGGGCTGTGCCTTTCCTGTGTTTTTGGCTAGGCACAGCAGTCTTTTATTGTAGGTTTTTCTTTTTTTTTTTTTTTTGGTCTGTGCCCTTTGGTGTTTTGAGTTGCCAGCTTCAGCATCATAGAGTCTCATTTATGGCCAAATGAAAACCTGAGGAACTTGCCACTGGGTTATTCTTCGAGTCCTGGGATGCCAAAGAATACCAAAGAATAGCTGGTCTGCCTTTGCCTCTCCACTTCTCAGAGTCGTCCTTGGTTTGTTTTAAACATGATGTCCAGGGTTTTTAATTGTACTTAGCAGAAGAATAGGAAAAAGTACTCGTACCCCATCTTCCTTGAAGCAGCCAAGTTTGTGAGCCACCGAAACAAGCTGTAAGCTCCATTGGGCCAGGGATTGTGTTTAGCCTTTTCCTATTATAACATCTGTACCTGATACCTCAATAAAGACTTTTTGGGAGTTCCCTTCGTGGCGCAGTGGTTAACGAATCCGACCAGGAACCATGAGGTTGCAGGTTCAATCCCTGGCCTTGCTCAGTGGGTCAAGGATCCGGCATTGCTGTGAGCTGTGGTGTAGGTTGTAGACGCGGCCCAGATCCTGCGTTGCTGTGGCTGTGGCGTAGGCTGGCGGCTACAGCTCCTGTTAGACCCCTAGCCTGGAAACCTCCACAGGCCGTGGGTGCGGCCCTAAAATGGCAAAAAAAAAAAAAAAAAAGACTTTTTGGTTGGGTGGATGGATTGATGGAAGGAAGGGAGAATGGGTGTGTAGATAGACGGTGAATGAATGAATGAATGAATGAATGAATATCAGAATGGAACCAGCAGCCAGACTGATTCACACACACCTTTGCCCCACTACACACATATCCCTGACCAGTCTGGGTCCAGAATTGTTGCTGAAATAGCAGCTGCCTCTGTACACTGATGTCAAATAGAAACATGGAGAAAGAGTCGAAGGAAATAGAAAAAGTAGCTTTAATTCCCAAGCAAAGAGGGGAACCCAGCAGCCTAGTGCCTCAAGGACTGTTCGCCACCCCCCCTTGGAGGGGGTAGTGAGGAGTCAGTAGTGTTTGAGGAGCAGGGCGTGATCAGCTCGTGGACGTTTTCCTGATTGGTCGGTGGTGAGGTGATTGGGAGTCAGCGTCATCAACCTTCTCATCCCAACCGGTCTGGGCTCTGCCTGCTTGTCAACAGCATGCAGTTGCCTTCTTCCACCTGGTAGGGGCTTCAGCACCTGCAGAACAGCTCTGAGGACACAGCTCTAGAATATTATCTATATGTCCTGAAGAAGAACTAACTAAAGGTCCTTGAATTTGTTGAATGGCTAAACTATGATTATTCTGTCTTGCTTGACTGTTTTCCTTTATCTGTTTTCTCACTTCTCTGATTAAACTGATCTCTGACTAAAGCTGTTCTACAAAAAGGTAGGTGGAGGACATCAGTGGGGGTCCTCACAGGGTCCTGCTCTGTTACAGAACCAAGAGGATGATCAACCAGCAGGTGGCGCTAATGAGCCCCAGATGTGGGGCTGGGGTGGCCACTGCACAGTTAGGCTCTCCATCACTGGACTGAAGGAGACAGAGATATTAAAGAAACTCCTGCTCACCTAGGAGCTCTGTCTTTTTTTTTTTTTTTTTGCCTTTTGTCGTTTTAGGGCCGCACCCGTGGCATGTGGAGGCTCCTCCCAGGCTAGGGGTTTAATCAGAGCTCCAGCTGATGGCCTACGCCGCAGCCACAGCAACACGAGATCTGAGCCGCACATGTGACCTACACCACAGCTCAGGGCAACCCCGGATCCCCAACCCATTGAGCCAGGCCAGGGATCAAACCCGCAACCCCACAGTTCCTAGTCGGATTCGTCTCCACTGAGCCACGATGGGAACTCCTAGGAGCTCTGTCTTATAAACACCATGTCTGCCTCTCCTTTCTCTTCTGCCAGTTCTTTTATTTACTTCAATATCAATTTTTTTTTCTTAAGAAGAGGACAGCCTGGATAACTGGTCTTTGAGAGTGCCTTTCTCTCAGCTTAATCTCCAGGGATCTGGAACACAAAGAAAACATTCATCATGTCCTGAACTGATACGTGTATGTGTTCTGGGACTGGTGCCGCGTTTGCCACGTCCTTGACTAAAGTTAGCACGGATGTTCATATTTCCAGTAACATGAAATCTTTATTTAAAGTGTTTATTCACTTCCCTCTGTCACTGTAATGAAAAAGAGGATGAGGTGGAGGGGGGAGGTGGTGGCATGCAGCTCATTCAAATGTCTTAGAAGGTGGGTGTCACTTGGGCCTTTAAATGAAGCTTGCTGACCCTTGGAGCTTAGTGCAAGGCAACCATGAAACTCCAGAAGTCTCATAACACATCTTTAAATCAGGGCGATACTTCTTGTCTTTGCTCTTAAGGATGATTATTCTTTAGCTTTCCTTTCCTGTGCCTAGTTTTAGAAACCTCAGCCTGTCCCACCGGGCGTGGGGGAAGAAAGGGGCAGGGAAATAATCAAACAAGTCCGGCCTCCCAAACTCTTTTTTTTTCTTTTTTTTGACTTTTGTCATTTTTAGGGCCGCATTTGTTTGGCATGTAGAGGTTCCCAGGCTAGGGGTCTAATCGGAGCTGTAGCCGCTGGCCTATGCCATAGCCACAGCAACGCAGGATCCGAGTTGTGTCTGCAACCTATAACACAGCTCATGGCAACACCGGATTGTTAACCCACTGAGCAAGACCAGGGATCGAACCCACAACCTCATGGTTCCTAGTTGGATTTGTTAACCGCTGCTCCACGACGGGAACTCCCGACCTCCCAAACTCTTAAAGTCAAATTATAACAGGAGAGAAAACCAGAGAGGAACAGTGGGAAATGTTTCCATACTTCCAATTCTGATGATTACCTAAGAAGTTATGTGTAACATCCTTCTGTGCCAGCCTTTAATGTGGTGCATTTTATCTAAAACTTAGTACCAGCCAGTAGTTTGCTTGCATTTAAATGACATTAGAATCTCACAATTGATCACATATTCCTCCTTGCTCTGGCTCCTAGGAAACTCAGAGCAAAACTGTGGCCTAACTATAGTGGTTCTTTAGGACCCACTTTTAGTTTCCTCCTTATTTGCTTAACACATCTTTATTTCCGTTATTAAAAAAAAAAATCCCATGGTAGGTATTTTTGGGAGCAACACTAGTGTATTAAAATAGTTTTTAAAACAGACTGGCAGAACTGGAAACCCTCAGGCAGCCTCTCTCTTTCGTGGACCATTGAATTTCTTTTCTTTCTCTCTTTTCCTTTTTTTTTTTTTTTTGGCTGTACTTGAGGGGTATGGAAGTTCCCAGGTCAGGAATAGAATCTGAGCTGAAGCTGTGATCTATGCCGCAGCTGCAGCAATGACAGAGCCTTTTAATGCCAGAAATCCAACCTGCATCTCCAAAGCTACTAAAACTGCTGCAGTCTGATTCTTACCCCACTGTTCCACAGCGAGAACTCCATTGAATTTCTTTTTAAATAACTTTATTGAGATTATAATTTACATGCCATGAAATTTACTCTAAGTGAATCATACAATTCGATTATTGTTGTAAATGTACGAGTTATATAATCATCACCAGAATCCAATTTTAGAACATTGTCAACATTTCCAAAGACTCCTTCCCATCCCGGCCCCCCAATTCCAGGCAATCACTAATCCCCTTTCTATCTATATAGATTTGCCTATCTTGGATCTTTCATGTAAATGGAATCATATAACATGTGACCTTTTGTATCTGGCTTCGTGCACTTTGCATAATGTTTTTGCAGTTCACCCATGTCATAGCATGGATCAGTACTTTATTACTTTTTATATATCGATATATCATATTTTTATTATCCACTCCTCACCTGATAAACATTTTGGTTTCTTTCACTTTTGGGCTATTTTGAATAGTGCTAGAAAGATTCATACACACATATATGGACACAGAGCACCAGTTCTCTTGGGCACGTATCTGGATATGGAATTGAAGTGAAATCTGATAACTATTTTAACTACTCAGGAACTGCCAGACCTTTCCACAGTGACTGTACCATGTTACATTCCCAAAAACAAAATATGAGAGTTCTAACTTCTTATCCTCACCAACATTTATTACTGTCTGTCTTTTAAAAATATGTGGAGGAGTTCCCATCGTGGCGCAGTGGAAACTAATCTGACTAGGAACCATGAGGTTATGGGTTTGATCCCTGGCCTTGCTCAGTGGGTTAAAGATCCAGAGTTGCTGTGAGCTGTGGTACGTTGCAGATGCGGCTCGAATCTGGTGTTGCAGTGGCTGTGGTGTAGGCTGGCAGCTGTAGCTCTGATTTGACCCCTAGCCTGGGAACCTCCATAGGCCGCAGGTACGGCCCTAAAAAGCAAAGAAAAAAAAAGAAGTATATGGAGTTCCTGCTGAGGCAGAATGGAATTTCCAGTGTCTCTGCAGCACCAGGATGCAGGTTCAATCCCTGGCCTGGCACAGTCGGTTAAAGGATCTGGTGTTGCTGCAGCTGTGGTCACAAAAGTATAGTCCTCTCCTATAATCCTAGTGGATGTAAAGTGGTACCTCATTGTTTTGATTTGCATTTCCCTGATGACTAATGATGTTAAGCATCTTTTCATGAGCTTGTGGGCCATTCCTGTATCTTCTTGGGTGAAATGTCTATTAAAATCCTTTTCCCATTTTTTAATTGAGTTGGGAGAGTACTTTATTTATACTGAATACATCAGATAAACAATGTGTCAGCTGCATGATACACAGATATTTTCTCCCTTTCTGCAGCTTTGCACTTTCTTAGAGGTACCTTTTGAAATACAGAAGTTTTTCATTTCGATGATGTCTGATTTAGCAATTGTCTTCCTTTATTGGTTGTGCCTTTGGTGTTATATCTAAGAAATCTTTGCCTTACTCAAGGTGACAAAGATTTTCTTCTGCTTCTAAGATTTTCTGGAGGTTTGGCTCTTACATTGAGGACTTGTCAGTGTGGAGTTAATCTTTGTGTGTGGTGTGAGGGAAATGTCTAAATTCATCTTTGTGCACAGAGGTATCCGTTATTCTAGCATGTGCACCGTTGCGTTTATCTGCTGCCTCCTGTCCCTTCTTGTCCTTCTGCCTGGAGGTGAGCAACACTGCCCCTCAGTGGCAGCCTCAGCCTTCACTTCCCTGTCACTTCAGTTCACGAGACCATCTTATCTGCACACCCCCAATTCTTGTTTTCCAGAAGAAAAAATGGGATTGAGTGGCCCATTTGGGTTCAGAAGACGACCTCTGGTTCAGTCATATGTGCCCAGGAGTTAAGTTTACAAGGTGAAATTTTGGCTGCCAGGGCCCACCCCTAGGTGGGTGATGGTTCTCAGAGAAGGCGTGTTATAAGCTGGGCAAATACCCACAAAGGTTCGTTAGTTCTTTGTCATCACCCTGGAGCTTGTGAACAAGATATGCATTTCTAGCGTCCGGCTCACAGGTCAGATCCCCCACATTTGTTTTTGCTGGACCTGTCTTTAAGTGTCCAAGAAAACACGTGGAACAATTGAATAGTTGACAGCATTTAAAAATTAAAAGATTTTCAGTGACAATCCTGCTTTTTAGCCTTCATTTTAAAAATCGGCAGGTCCAGATCTGCTACGATTAGTGGGATCTGGGTGGCTGCTGTCCTCTTAAAACAGCTGATATCCTCTACTGGTGGCCCCAGACCCTACCACTCTGAGCTGCTCCACACACTGTCCCCTGTTCTTATGAACTTTTTCTCCTGGACTCTGGACATTTGAATATGTACCTCCTCCCCTGGAAGAGTCTTCAGGGCCGTTGCCTTCCCACAAAGTCCTCTGCCTCTTGCCTCTTAGGCAGAGGCTAACTCTGAGCCCAGCACTGCCCTGGATTCTGAGTCAGCCACATTCCCGCAGCACTGGGCTCATAAGGGAGTTTGCTTTTTGCAGTCTGTTCTCTGCATCACCATGAGTGGCACTGATAGACCCGGGTGTGTTATGGAAATGATGCCCAGGCCAGACTCAATGAGAATATGCAGTAGTTGGGGCCCCCTCATGCATGGCGCCTCTCTCTTAGAATTAGAGCAAAGAATTTAATGTTCTGGCTTCCTTGACCAGAATAACCATCCAACACAAATGAGGCAGAAGGCAGAGCAGTTTGAAATGGGGAGTTGTGGGTGAGGCAATTTAGAATATATCAAGAAAGGAATCCCAAACTCTCAGTTTTTACTAAAGAAAATAAAAAATGTATGTGGAAAACTACATTTTTTATCCAGTGGAATACATCTATTTTATTTTGTTTTAAAAACAAGTGCAGTTAGTTCTTATTCTTCCTATTACAAAACTAAGATGTCTTCGTTGTTGAAATCTTGGAAAATACCAAAGATAATGAACATCACTTACTACCCTGAGGAAACAACTATTAACATAACATTGCAAAGATTCACCCCCTCTCTAAGCCTGTTAGTTAGTAGAACTGACATCATCCTGTACAAACAATGTTCTCTGTAAATTTAATTTCATCATAAGCATTTTCCCATATCATTACTGGTGCTCTGTAAATGTGATTATCAATGACTGTAGTTATCCCATAATATGTGTAGTAGTTTGCAAATGTTAGATTGTTTCCTTTTATTTCCTACCTTAAATAATGTTGCAGTAAAGCATCTTTGTCCATAGATCTTTATTCATGTTTTGGATGTAATCCAAAAGAAATTTCCAGAAGTTTTCAGGAAACAAGAAAGGGAGCTGACAGACGGATACTAATATTCATAAGCAGACTAAATCTTATCTTAAATTTTTATTGGTTTATATAGCCTTGTGAGGGAGTTCGCTTAGCAAGTTAAGGATCCAGCGTTGTCACTACTGTGGCATGGGTTCAGTTCCTGACCAGAGAATGTCCGCATACTTTGGGCCATGTTCAAAAAATAAAAAAATCCTTATGAAAAATATGCCACACTTCTGCATTTATGTCCTTCTTCCTGAGTCTTCTGCTGCTCTTTATCTGTGAATGTCTCCTTTTTTCAAAGCTCATCCAAAAAATTTCTGTTGAGACCCTGTCGTGTTCCAGTCCAGGAGAATGGCAGTGAGGAAAAGGTGTGGTCCCCACCGTCAAGGAGGGGGTGTCCTCCTGATGGTCCTGGATGCCAGCCTTCAGAAGCAGAATTTATGGGCACCCTCCATGCTCTAGAGGTGCTCCCTTGTGGTTGGGAAGCATCAGGTAAAGAATGAATGATAAGATAGGTAATGTAAAGGGGACTGTTAAAAGTATCATGGAACACAGAAGTAAGAGGCAAAGACAGAGAGGGTAAAAGCACTTCCTTACCTCTGGGTCCCAGCCTATGTCTCCAGACTCTTCATTCTGGACTCCATTCATTCCCACTGATTCCCCCTGATGTCCTCTTGACATCCCCACTCTACCTTGGAAATGGCTGTTCCTCCCTCCTCTGTCCTGCCACCAGCTCGGATCTTACCTCAGTTATCATCCTTGTCCCAGTTGCACTATAGAATTTTTTTTTTTGTTTTTTTGGGTTTGTGTGTGTGTGTGTGTGTGTGTGTGTGTGTGTCTTTTTAGGGCTCCACTGGTGGCATATGGAAGTTCCCAGGCTAGGGGTCCAATCGGAGCTGCAGCTGCCGGCCTAACGCCACAGCCATAGCAACACCAGAACTGAGCCACAACTGTGATCTACACCACAGCTCATAGCAATGCAGGATCCTTTAACCCACTGGGTGAGGCCAGGGATCAAGCCCACATCCTCATGCATACTAGTTGGGTTTATAACCCTCTGAGCCACAATGGGAACTGCCTGTTGAATTTTTAATTTGATTTTGCTGATGCTAGTTATCTTTTATTTTTCTTCTCATCCTAATTGACAGACTCCTTAAAGTCAGGGGTTAATAAGTTAAGATTTGGTTTTAGAGTTCATGATAGAAAACCCAAGCTAATCCAGAGGTGATCCTGGATGGTATGGCTCCTCCACAATCATCAGAGACCTCAACTCCTTCCAAATTACGGCTTCACTTTCTTCATTTTGAGGCTCTTGCTTATGGTCCCAATGTGGCTGCTTAAGCTCTGTTCATCCTGTCAACATTCCAGCCAACTGGAAGAATGAAAGATCAAAGAAAAGAATATATCCTCCTCTGGAATTAAGAATATATCCTCCTTTGGAGTTCCTGCTATGTTGCAATGGGTTAAGGATCTGTCTTTGCCGCAGCTATAGCGTAGGTCACAGCTGTGGCTGGGATTCCATCCCTGATCCAGGAACTTCCATGTGCCATGGGTGCAGCCCTCCCCCACAAAGGAAAAGAAATACATTTTCCCTTTAGGGCTGCTTGCTGGCAGTTGCAGTTGCAAACTCCATTTACATGTCATTGGAACTTACATGTCATTAGTCACATGGTCATCCCAGCCACAAAGGAGCCTGGGAAATGTAGTCTCTATTCCAGGTAGCCATGTATTCAGCTGTAAAGCAGACGTCCTAAATAGAGAACTGACATTGGAAAACTATAGCAGTTTCTGCCACAGTGAAAAACCAGGGAGGGATCAAGGATAATTCCTCTGAGCTAGACAGGGCTGCCTGTGGCGTCTGTGTGTCACTTACCAAGAAAAGAAGAAAACACAGCTGCTGCTAAATTGGCACTTCCTGTATGTCAGGCACGGTACTCAGTGTTTATCCCTATTTTAGATGTGAGAAAAACTCAGGCTTTGTGAAGTGAAATGTCTTGGCCCAGCTAATTAGGGCAGAAGCAGGATGAGAAGCAGAGGTTTGCTAGTTTACAAAGCCTATGGAAGTTCCCAAGCCAGGGTTTGATTCGAACCTGTACCACAGCAGTGATCCAAACCACTGCAATGACAATGCCAGAATCTTAACCCCCTGCACCACAAGAGCACGCCACAAAGTCTAGGTTCTTAATTGCCACCCTATTCTACCAGCCAAATGAGCCCCGACCCTTCTGTGGACCAACACTGCTGCAATGAGAAGGAAAATGGAGAAGGTTATGCCACTGGGAATAACCTCATTTAATGTGCAGCATTTCTTTAAATCCTGTAGTTTCTCTGGCCTCCCTTTAGGGCTGTCAACAGAAATTCCTACTCATTGGCCCCTTTTATCTAAAACCAACAATTACCATTGAGAAAGCAGGATTTCTAGTTTGGAATTGTATTCAGGCCACCTCTTCTCACTTCCTGTGATGGGGAGCTTATTATCTCTCAGGTCCATTCAGTGCATTGTTGGATAACATCTGTTTTTAGAAACTCTTCCTTACCTTGAGCTGAAGGCTGTTTTCTTTGGCAGTTCAGGGTGCATATTCCTCAGTTAGATCAGTGGTTCTCAGCTACAGGTCACTTTGCTTCCCAGTGGCTATCTGGCACTGTCTAGAGATACTTTTGATTTGTCATGTCTGAGAATGGGAGGTGGCATGTGGTGGGGAGAGGTATGCTGTTCACATCTGGTGAGCAGAGGCCAGGGGTATGGCTAAACATCCAACCATGCACAGGACAGCCCTTCATAGCAAAGAATCATCCAGCTCAAATGGCAGTAGAATGAAGGTTGCAGAACACTGAGGTAGTTAGACCTAGTTTTTGAATCTTGGCTTCACCTCCTACTTCCCAGCTGTGTGACCTTGAGTAAGTTACTTCACCCCTCTGAGCCTGAAGCTGACCATTTTACTCATCTCCACCTTAGGGAGCATCAGAAGACCTCCCTGTGAGCTTGTGGTGGGCACTTAATGAACAACATATGGGAAGCTTAGAGGTTGGCTTACTGTCATAGCTGCCTCTGTCAGTACTCCCAGGATGTGGATGGAATATTGACTACCTTTGCGTATTTGCGGCATATGGACCTGATAGGATTATTCTGTAATCACTCTAGTAAAAATTCTACTGCAGCTCACGGTTTTGGAATGGAGCCATTGCCTTAATTCAGAAATGGTGTCTTGCTCGTGTACATGAGCCTCCTAGAGAAAAAGGGCCCCTTTTGTCTTGTTACCAAGCTGTCATCACTGGGGTTAGCAGAGCTCTCCCACCCCAGTGTCTCAGCTGAGGCTCCAGACAGCCAGCGGGAAGAGGTTATACTCTTTTTCCTGCTTTATGGGGCTGGGGGGACATTGGTGAGAACTCTCATCCATTACCCCTCCCTCCTCGAGGGGCACGTGCTGTAAACGCCTTGTCCCTAGTGCCTTCTCTAACTTCTGTGCTCTCTCCTCAGGGCACATCCTCTTTGTAAGCCAGGTCTTGACCCCAGAGAGGACACTGGGGTCTGGGCAGCCCGAGGGGAGTGTGGCCTCCTGTGTATCATGGGGAGAAATGAGAATCTGTGTCCACAGATACCTCCCACTCTCTGCCGGGTGCCTGGCATCCCTTAGCATTTAGGGAGGTGAACCGTTCCCGGATCTTCCCTGAGGCACACAGGTCCCCAGGGTGAGGAGGGTGCTGTATGTTGGCTGTCTCACTGAGCAGAGCCCTCTCAGACCAGATTGGCAACCACACGGGTCCTGGGCTCAGGAGGGCCCCATGCTTAGTTCAGTCTTCACATTCTTAATAAGTTAAAGTCTTTTTCATTTTGTCCTGGGCCCCACAAATAACACAGCAGGTCCTGAGCAGGGCATGCAGGGGCGAAGCTGTGGCTGCTCCTGTCACCCTCTGGGCCGCCTTCCCGGTGGGGCCCCTGCATGAGCAGCGTGGGTGCTGTGGTTGCCTTTCCAGGAATACTTCTGAATCCCGTGCTTTCAGAGGACAAAAATAGGTTTTCTTGCTCCCAAAACAGATCACTGAGTTGAAAGGGACCCTTTCACCAGTAAATATCTGTCAAATGAGTAAGTTCTGAGATGAGATATTTCAGCACGTCTTGTCTCTCACTCATTTATCCACTTAGCAAATATTTCTTGATCTTTTTTTTAACTTTATCCGCAATAACATGTCCAAGCTGTGAAGGAGGAAACTTGATAAAGAATCGAGCTTATGGTAATAGTTAAGTGAAGAAGATAAACTTATGCTGTATTAATTTCTCCAACATTTTATCTTTTTTTTTAATTGAAGTATAGCTGCTTTACAATGGTGTGTTAGTGGAGTTCCCTGGTGGCTCAGCAGGTTAAGGATCCAGCATTTCACTGCTGTGGCTCTAGTTACAACTGTGGCATGGGTTTGCTCCCTGGCCCAGGAACTTCCACATGCCGTGGGTATGGCCAAAAAAACCCCAAGAACAAAAACAATGTTGTATTAGTTTCAGGCATACAGCACAGTGTTTGAGTTATATATATATACACATATTCTTTTTCATTATTGTTTATTTCAGGATATTGAATATAGTTCCCTGTGCTATACAGTGGGGCCTTGTTTATTTTATAGTCTCCAACATTTTCTTATGAAAAGTATCAGTGAAATAGAAAAGTTAGAGTCTTTGTACAGTGAACATCCATATACTCAATACCCAGCTCATAAATTAATATTTTGCTCTTTTGCTTTATCAAATATATATATTAATTTATTCATTCTTCTAACCAATCATCCATCCAACTTACTTTTTGACTCATTTCAAAGTAAGTTGCAGTCACCAGCAGATTTCACCCATAAACACAATACACATTATTTTTTTTTTTTTGGCCACACCATGGCATGTAGAAGTTCCTGGGCCAGGAATTGAACCTGCTGCATGGCCACAGCAGCAACACCAGGTCCTTAACCTGCTGCACCACACAGGAACTTTCACAACACTAATTTTTAGTTCAGGAATTTCAATTTAATCAAGACAACTTTTGTTTTTTCCTCAAAAGGGAAAAAAATGCATAGATGGGTGTAAAAAATATTATTTTCTGTCAAACATAACTGCTGTGGAATAAATAAATAGTATATATGCACAGCAAAAAAAAAAAAAATTGTTTCCCTTCTGTTTGTTTGAGACAAAGAAATAAAAGTGAAACAGATTTCCAGAGTTCCTTTGTGGCTTAGTGTGTTAAGAATCTGGCATCCTCACTGCTATGGTGCAGATTCGATGCCTGGCCTGAGAACTTCCACAAGCCACAGGTGTGGCAAAAAGAAAAAAGAAAGAAAAGAAATTCCTCAAGGCAATGAGGAAAGAGAGAAATGAGACATATGTGGGAGAGCTACTTTGGGAATGCCAAGCTGTGTTTTCCTGCTTCCTCCCCCCCCCAAAAAAATCCCCAATATGATACTGTCTTAGCCTCCTTTGCCCCTTCCTGAGCTGACTGTGGACAGTTCCAAGTGATTTGTACTTGGTCCGGGCTGAAGCGCAGGCTGTGAGGTAATGGGCGTAGGACGTGGAAGTGGAGAGGAGTTCAGACTGAAGCTGTAGGTGTGAGGGTGGTCCTCACAGAGGTGATGCTGGAGTGGGGTGAGGGGATAAGACACCTGAGGCCGAGAGCAGAGAATGGGGGGAGCAGAGGACAGGTCACAGAAAGAGAAGGCGATGCTATTGAAGTAGTCAGAGGAGGCACAGTTGGAGGAGTCAGAGGGCTGCCCTGGCTGTGGAGTTCAGGGCTCAAGGACAGCACAGAAAAACACCTACAGAGACTCTAAAGAGGGGATCTGGAAAACCCTTAGAGACCACCTGCCCCACCTCTCACGGTCGCCCCATGAGAAGACACAGGCTGAGAGATCACTCAGAAAATTAGTGACGGAGCTGGGGCAAAACCAGTGCTATCCAAGTGGTGCTTTGCCAACAAAATAACTCAGAGGGTTCCTTCAACAGGGTAAGATGACTTGGGGCCTTGCTTTTTTTTTCCTCTTCCTTTTTAAATGAAGTATAGTTGATATGCAATATTATATAAGTGTACAACTTAGTGGTTCAATATTTTTATAATTTATACTCCTTTTCAAGTTACTTTAAATTATTGGCTGTATTCCCTGTGTCATATAATATATCCGTGCAGCTTATTTATTTTATTCATATTAGTTTGTACCTCTGAATCCCCTACCTGCTTCTCTTTCCTCACTGGTAACCATGAGTTTATTCTCTATATCTGTGACTCTGCTTTCTTTTTTGTCATATTCATTAGTTTGTTTTATTTTTTAGATTCCACATATAAGTGATATCATACAGTATTTGTCTTTTTCCGTGTGACTTCTTTCACTTAGCATATCACCCTCCAAGTCCATCCATATTGTTGCAAAAGGCAAAATGTCATCCTTTTTTATGGCTGAGTAGTATTGCATTATAAATATAGATACACATGCCACATCTTCTTTATCCATTCATCTGTTGATAGTTGCTCCCATATCTTTGGCTATTATAAATAATGCTTCTGTGAATGCATATTTTCAAATTAGTGTCCACAAATGAGTCCAAATAAACCAAAACATTGGAGTTTGGAAGAGAGAAAGGTTTGTTGCAGAGCCATGTAAGGAGACAAGTGGCTTGTGTCCCCCCAAATATCCCCAAACACCTACAACCTGAGGGAGGGGCCTGGTTGGTTGTTGTAGAATTCCTGGTGAGGAAATCCTTTGTTCTTGCATCTCTCCACAGAGGTCAGGTCAGGATGTTCCCATAAACCTCCAAAAAGATACATGTTACACTTCAGAGAGGACCAAAAGCAGAGGAAATGGGGGAAGAGCCTGCATATGGGGAAAGGCCCTGCGTGGTTACATGTTGACCATCTGCATTTCCTCTTTGAGAAAATGTCTATTCAGGTCATTTACCCATGTTTTAATCAGGGTTTTTTTTTTGTTTTGATGTTGTATGAGCTGTGCATATAGTCTGGTTATTAACCCCTTACTGATCATATCATTTGCAAATATTATCTCCCATTCTGTAGGTTGTATTTTCATTTTGTTGGTAGTTTCCTTTGCTGTACAACAGATTTTAAGTTTAATTAGGTCCATTTGTTTATTTGGGGGATTGCATTTTTTTTTTTTTTAGGCCCTCACCAGTGGCATATGGAGGTTCCCAGGCTAGGGGTTGAACTGGAGCTATGGCCTGGCCTACACAACAGTCACAGCAATGCCAGATCCGAGCCGTGTCTACACCACAGCTCATGGCAACACCAGATCCTTAACCCATTGAGCAAGGCCAGGGATCGAACCTGCGTCTTCATGGATACTAGTCAGATTCATTCCCACTGAGCCATGACGGGAACTCTGGGTCTTGTGTTTTATCTTTAAAAATCATATGAATTTAGCCTTCTACTCAAGAATTTATCTGGCTTTGTCTTAATGTAAAAATAATTTGTGCTAAATTATCGAGAGACAGTTACACTCTATTAGCATTTCGCCGTTTTCTTTAAATTCATACCACTTTTTGATGAATATAAAAATCTAACAGTGCCTTCTGGAAGTTTTAATAACTACTTTGACTTCCCACCCAATTGAGGATCACCTATAAGAAATTCCAATCCATTTTCAGGATAGCCCCACCAGCAAAGAAGTTTTTGTTACACATTAGTTTGCATAGTTTATGTTATGAAAAAATTCAAATATAAAGATAAAATAATAACATGCTTTCTCAAGTAACATAACTCTCTTCCCATTTGAAAACCATTCATCTGAGGAGACGTGCAAGATTTCAGAACACTTTGTGTGTCCTGGTAACCTCCCCATATTGGTTAGGAGTGCTTTTATTTTAATATAATTCAATTTTGTTTTATTTTATTTGACCAAGCCCCCTGCATGCAGAAATTCCCGGGCCATGGATCAAAACCAAGCCATAGCAGTAACAATGCTGAATCCTTAATTTCTAGGTCACCGGGGAACTCCTGGAGTGCTTTTAGATGCAAGTTAAAATCCCCACAACAGTGATTTAAATAAATTAATTATTTCCCATGATAACCAGCATGGAAGAAGAAGATTCCAGAGTTGCTTCAGCTGCTCTGTAATAACAGGACTGTGACTTGGCGTCTCAGTGGTTTTCTTGGCGTTTCCCTTGTGACCCAAGATGACTGCCATAGCCCCAGCATCACTTCCTGTCAGAAGAAGGGGGCAAGTGGAAAACACCCTTTCACTTCTTTTGCTCATCTGTCCGAGAGGAAGAACTTTGCAGGACCCCCCTTTTCCTTGAGACTTCCTCATCCACTTCCTTGGCCACAGTTGTGTCTCAGACCAGGTCATAGACCAGCCACTGACCAAGAGGAGTAAGGATGCCATGTGTAGCTTAGACCAATCAGGGTGCAACCCCTCTCCTAGAACACATGCAGCCTGGGACGTGTACAAACCTCACCTTGTTTTTGCCCAACCCCCTCACTAGAATGTGAGTTCCTTGAGGACGGCAATTTTTATTTTTTTCACTGCTCTATCCCCAACCTCAGAACAATGCCCAGGAATACAATAAGTAGTCATGGAAGGAAGGGAGGAAGACCTAAGGAAGTGGGGGGTTTAGGCTGTAGGTAACTAGCAGCGTCTGTTGCTCCTTGATAGCATGCACCCCAGTTTGATCACTGGGATAGCACTGAGTCTGCTGATCTCCAGGACTCTGACCTGAATCCTTGTGTCTTTCTTCCCAGGGAGTGAGAAGGAGCTGGAGGCTACTCTTGTGCCAATGACCTTTCCTAATTCCTCCTTCGCCTTGGAAAACAATATGTGTGAGGCAAACAAGACTACCATGGCCAACCCCAAACTGATGCCCCTGGTGGTGGTCCTCAGCGCCGTCTCCCTGGTCACGGTGGGACTCAACCTGCTGGTCCTGTGCGCTGTGCGCAGTGAGAGGAAGCTGCACACAGTGGGGAACCTGTACATTGTCAGCCTCTCGGTGGCTGATCTGATCGTGGGGGCCATCGTCATGCCCATGAACATCCTCTACCTCCTCATGTCCAGGTGGTCCCTGGGCCGCCCACTCTGCCTCTTTTGGCTTTCCATGGACTACGTGGCCAGCACAGCATCCATTTTCAGCGTCTTCATCTTGTGTATCGATCGCTACCGCTCTATCCAGCAGCCCCTCAGGTACCTGAGGTATCGAACCAAGACCCGAGCATCAGCTACCATCTTGGTGGCTTGGTTTTTCTCCTTCCTGTGGGTCATTCCCATTCTGGGCTGGCATCGCTTTGTGTCACAAACCTCAAAGCGCCGGGAGGACAAGTGTGAGACGGACTTCTATGATGTCACCTGGTTCAAGGTTATGACCGCCATCATCAACTTCTATCTGCCCACCCTGCTCATGCTCTGGTTCTATGCCAAGATCTACAAGGCTGTGCGGCAGCACTGTCAGCACCGGGAGCTCATCAACGGGTCCCTCCCTTCCTTCTCTGAAATTAAGCTGAAGCCAGAGAACCCCAAGGTGGGGGCTAAGAAACCAGGGAAGGAATCTCCCTGGGAGGTTCTGAAAAGGAAGCCGAAGGATGCCGGTGGTGGACCTGTCTTGAAGCCCTCATCCCAAGACCCAGTGGAGATGAAGTCCCCAGGTGTCTCCAGCCAAGAGGATGGAGAACTGGACAAATTCCATTGCTTCACACTTAACATTGTGCAGACACAGACGGAAGCAGAGGGGAGCAGCAAGGGCTACGTAACCGTCTTCCACAGCCAGAGCCAGCTCGAGATGGATGAGCAGGGCCTGAACATGCGTGGGGCCAACGAGATATCAGAGGATCAGACCCTGGGTGACAGCCAGTCCTCTCGGACAGACTCAGACACTCCTACAGAGCCAGCACCGGGAAAAGGCAAACCGAGAAATGGGTCTAGCACAGGCCTGGATTATATCAAGTTGACTTGGAAGAGGCTCCGCTCGCATTCGAGACAGTATGTGTCTGGGTTGCACATGAACCGAGAAAGGAAGGCCGCTAAACAATTGGGTTTTATCATGGCGGCCTTCATCCTTTGCTGGATTCCTTACTTCATCTTCTTCATGGTCATTGCCTTCTGCAAGAGCTGCTGTAATGAGCATGTGCACATGTTCACCATCTGGCTGGGCTATATCAATTCCACACTGAACCCCCTCATCTACCCCTTGTGCAACGAGAACTTCAAGAAGACATTCAAGAAAATTCTTCACATTCGCTCCTAAGGGGTTTCAACCCAGTGTGATGCTTATGATGTCCCTGAAGGAAATGGAGGAGGAATGCCTCTGTGTTGCCAGGCACCTGAGCTTTCTGGAGTCAAAAGAATAGTCGTAGGGGCTGCTGAGTAGTTTGGAAAGTTCATGGTTACCATCGGGAAAACAGCAGATGGTGGTGGTCAGCAGAGAGACTGTACTCTGAGAGAAGACTAATTTCAATAGAACCAGAGCTGGGTGAGCTCTCCTGCTCCTGGGGAAATATGGGAACCTCAGACTCTCTTTGGAAGGCAAGCTTTCAGATTGGAATTAATGGGCCACTGAAGAGCCACTTGGGTAGAGTTCCAGTAGAGAAGTAGACAGAACTCTGGAGCCTTCCTGGAATGGAGCTACGTGACTGTACAGAGACATTAAAACAGAGACACATGCTGTCCCCTGCCAGGGGTCACCTTGAGAGACATGACGGCTATTCCACTGTGACTGCCACTTCTCAGAACACCTCTCTTCTGAGCCTCTTTTACAGCGTTCTTCAGACCCAGTGTCTGAACCACTCTGGAAATTCTGCCTTATTATTTCTCACTCAACGCACGTCTTAGAGCTGATAGGAAATTATGCAGCTTGCACATCCATCATTTTCAAACCCAAATTCCTTTTCACTGTTAAAAAAGGTCAAATGCTGTACTCAAAAGAAAAAGAAAAGGAATGTTTTTTTTTTAATAGTTGTACATTAAAAACAAAAAAGGAGAGTAGGGAGAGTAAAGTCATTTTTCTTGGGGGCTGTGCCAGGTTGATCACATTTTAGCCCCATGACCCCACCACAGGAGGATGGTGTCACTAGGGAAGCAATTTGAAGTGCAGTAAGGTCAAATGATGGTGCCAGAGCTCACAGAGCACCTGTAGTTTCAGCTAATTGTAATACATTTTCTCCAAAAGGCGAGAATTTGTCCTGTTTAGTGTGTGCACGCATGCACACACACACGCTGTTCCCTAGAGTGGTGGTTCTCAAGAGTGTATTGAGGTGGAGTTCTCTTGTGGTGCAGTGGGTTAAGAATTTGGCCTTGTTACTGCAGTGGCTCAGGTTCGATCCCTGGCTTGGGAACTTCCATATGCTGTGGGCGTGGCCAAAAAAAAATATTGAGAGGCACAGGAACCACTGATATAGAAGATGTCTGTGGCCATCGAGGTGATGCTTTTGAAGGGACAGTGTGCATTTTCATCCCTGAGTTCTGTGTTTGTTCAAGAAAAATCATCATGTTCTTTCACGGTCATACTTCTTAACTAAAACTAGCAACTAGCAAAGGCTGGGAACGGGCAGTTTTCCTTGATGTTTATGTTGCAATCTTGTTGTGATTTGTATTTTAAAACTTGACGTTTAATATATGTAACTAGTGGGAGTACCTATACAAGCTGATATTTTATGTCTTGTGTTCCCATTTGCATGATCTGTTAAAATGAAAAATTTTTACCTGTCTAAAATATGATATTTGAAACTATACTGTTACGAGTTTATTGATTTAATTCTGCCTTTCTGTGTCTCTTGGACTAAGAGGATGTATTGAAATGTAGTTGTCACATGTTACAGAATCTGATACAGTGTTTCTCTTTGGTTTCTGGTCACATTTGTAAATATCTTTAGAAAAGGACTTTTTATAACCAGCTCCATGCTCCTGTCTACATCTCCCAAAACTCTTCTCCCTCAAAACTGAGGGAGCTAAGGAGACTTTTATCCTGGTCTAGAAGCTGCAGCTGGTCCGTTTCAGGTCAGAAACCTGGGAGAATTGCTTCCCAGGACCCCTAAGGGACAAGGAGCACTTAAAAAGACCACCTCACATAGATGGATGGCTAAGTGCCTATTATTGATGTTAATGAACAGTTGAGGCAACTAGTGAAGAGAAGTGGTTACAAACTCTGACTTTGGGTCAACAGGAACTGGATTTGAGTCTGACAGGAACAAGAAAGTTCACTATAAATTTCCAGAGCATAAAAAACAAGGTCCATGCATTAATGTGTATGGGGTTTATGGTGCTTATAGTGTAAATGGTACCCAGTAGGGACACATACATAGTTTTTTGTCTGTTTTTTTTTTTTTTTGTCTTTTTTTAGGGCCACATCTATAGCATATGGAGGTTCCCAGGCTAGGAGGCCAATCGGAGCTGTAGCCGCTGGCCTACACCACAGCCACAGCAACACCAGATCTGAGCTGCGTCTGTGACCTACACCACAGCTCACGGCAACGCCAGATCCTTAACCCACTGAGCGAGGCCAGGTATTGAACCCACAATATCATGGTTCCTAGTCGGATTCGTTTCTGCTGCGCCACAATGGGAACTCCACACATACGTAGTTTTAAAATAAACTGAGCACATACCATGTGCCACGTTTGTGCTTTACCACTGTTATCTAATCTAATCTTTACAACAGTCTTGTGAGGCAGATCTCTGTGTTTTTATAAACAGGCAAACCAAAGCATAGGGAGATTACGAATGTACTCTAAGACCTGATTCTGGAACGGGCTTCCTTTCCATGGTATTAACCTACTCTTCCTATCCTATCTGTATGCTTGAATTAATTCTTGAATTGGTGAAAAGCAATGGACTATGGTGCAGACACAACTCAGCCTTAGCCCACTCAGGAAGAATCAGTGGGTGATGGTTCATGCAGAATCCACTTAAAGCAGGCTCTGTGCCCTAAATATGAAAATAAATGCCTTCTTTGGAAAGGTTGTCACAGACCTTGATTGTAGATTAAAACACAGAGTCAGAAGCCCCTTCAGGTTTCTTTTTATGAGCTTAAAGCTGATGAGCTTAAAGCAAATTCCTTTACTGACCAATTTGCCAGATTTATCAAATGTTGCTTCTCTTTTGAACTGTTTACAAGGTTTACAATAGTACATCCTGGATAAGGTTTTTGTTTGTTTTCTTCTCACGACCCCACCTGCAGCATATGGAAGTTCCCAGGCTAGGGGTCCAATCGGAGCAGCTACCGCCAGCCTACACCACAGCCACAGCAACACCAGATCCAAGCCGCGCCTGTGACCTATATCACAGCTCACAGCAACACCAGATCCTTAGCCCACTGAGTGTAGCCAGGGATTGAACCTGCGACCTCATGGATACTGGTCAGGTTTGTTACCACGGAGCCGCAATGGGAAGTCCCTGGATGAGGTTTTTTTTTTTTTTTTTTTGCCTTTTGTCGTTTTTTAGGGTCGCACCTGCGGCATGTGGAGGTTCCCAGGCTAGGGGTCTAATTGGAGCTACAGCTGCCGGCCTACACCACAGCCTAAGCAATGCAGGATCCGAGCTGCGTCTGCAAACTGCACCACAGCTCACGGCAATGTTAGATCCTTAACCCACTGAGCAAAGGCCAGGGATCAAACCCGCAACCTCATGGCTCCTAGTCAGATTCATTTCTGCTAAGCCACGACAGGAACTTCTGGATGAGGTTTTCAAGAGCAGTTTTCTACAGTTGTTGTAAAGTTAGAGTAACTGATTTTTGTTTTTCTTTCTTTTGCATATTCTAGAAGGTTCATTATGCTTTGTCCCCAGATCACTGCTATTGCAGGGAGAAACCGAGTTGCAGAAAGTAGAGAAATAGAGGTGAAGAGACTGGGGGCGGGGTGAGGGGGCAGGGGGTAGAAATAAGAGGAAAGTAGGCCAGGTGGGAGTGTTACCGAGTCCAGGATCCTACTGCTTGCTGCAGAATGGGCCAATAAAATCGAGAGGTGAGTTGTTGGAGCAAGGAATAGTGACTTTATTTGGAAAGCCAGCAGACCCAGAAGATGGTGGACTGGTGTCCTTAAGAACCATATTCCCCAGGTTAGAATCCATACTGGTTTTATACTAAAAGAGGAGGGAGGAGGGGGTAGAGTCCTGCTTCTGGCCAGACTCTCTAGGGGATGTGTTAATTTTTTTGCAGCCATTCACAGGTGTGATCTCAGGGAGACACTGGTGAGGGAAGGCTTGATGCAAGATCTTAATTCTCTGCTCAGGAATTGAACCTGGGCAGCCTGGGTGAAGACCAGGAACCCTAGCCACTAGACTAGCTAGAGGCTAAAAGCAGAATTGCCCGGATTCTTGCCCCTCTTGAAAGCAAGAATGTTCCAAGGAGACAAAGACTGTAAAAACTGGTACAAAGTGTATTATTAGAGACACAATATAACATGAGGGAGAGCACACAGGGAAATAGTTTATTTATCCAAGGCAGAAGCAAAGCACAAATACCCACCCAAAGGAGGAGTGTGGGTGCAGGTGTCTTCCTCCTGAATGAGGAGCACACCCCAAAGAGGTGATTTAAATCAATTATATAGGACAGTCCTTCTGGATCTTTGTTTTTCTTTGGCCAATTATCTTGTTTTATTTCTCACACCTGACTGGACCCAGGGCCCTCCCTAATATGCATGCACATCCTGTGGCCAAGATGGATTCCAAAACAACGCCTTGTGGGAAGGCTAGCTAGACTTATAAATAGCTTGGTGTCCCCTCCTGTTCTGACCCAGAGGGGTCTTTCTGCGCATGTGGACATGGGGTCTCACTGACCTCAAGGATAGGAACTATGTGACCTCTTAATCTTTTGCCCAAGCAGGGCTTAGCCCTTCTCTGTCCCTGCCATTACCACTGTTTAAAGTACCCACAGAAGACAAATTCTAATTATATACCTTGTGCCTGTTATTATTCTCTTTTGAAGTATAAATAGGTGACTGGTTATAAATGTCTATCCTGGATCCCACCTATCTCCTGCTTTGAGAAGTATAAACAAGAGGCTAGTTGTAAATGTCTGTCCCGGAGCCCATTTATCTCCTACCCCACTTGGGCCAGTCCTTGGGGCCAGGTATTAGGAGACAGTGGAGGACATGACAGAAATGGCTTCCATCCGATGAAGCTACTTCAGGGTTGCAAGTGACGTAAACCAGCTTTGTGAAGGCTGCAGGGGTGTTTGGGGGAATCCAATAACATTCTGGATGACCTTGCTTCTGAAAGCCAAGTCAGCCACGGTCAACACCCAGGATACGAGGAAGGTTCCACTAGAATGCTGCTATTGACCTAGATGAATTATTCCTGGTCCTACTCACTGTGATCATACGTTCAAAAGTCCAAAGCCCAGGGACCTGTATCCATTTCTGCTGTAATCAACTCTAAAGGGAGGTGGGGCCAGCTGGCATATGTGGTACAAACGTGGCTGAAGAGAGTTCCCAGAGAAGCAGGAATCATTGTGAGCTGGGCAAAAACTCCAAAAAAGTATTACAAGGATCTTGAAATCCACAGAGGAAACAAGCTTATGAAGGATTAACATGGCCAAATGAAGTAAGTGCATATTTGATAACTGTACTTCTGGTGCGGACACAGTTTGAAATACTATTTTTTATCAAGTTTTATAAAAATACAGAATTTTGTTAAAAAAAAAACTGGACTATTCTTGTGGCACAGCAGATTAAGGATCCAGAGTTGTCACTGCAATGGCTTAGATCACTGCAGTGGCATGGTTTGATCCCTGGCCCGGGAACTTCCACATGCTGCAGGTGCGGCCAAAGAAAGACAAAAACAAAACCTAACATCAGCGCAGCCTCATATATGCTTAATCAAGTGAAACTCCGAGTGTCAGGCCTGCCTTTACATAGCAGGTGACATCCCTACTGATTTTTTTAAAAAATCGAGTTTATTACATTTAATATATACAGTAAAACGCACCCATTATAAATGCAGAGTTCAATGAGTTTTGACAAATGTGTACACCCATTTCATCCCCATCTCAGTCAAGATATAGAACCTATCACCACATAAAATTTCTCATGCACTTTGCAGACAGTGCCTCCCCATTATGCCCCAGGCAACCACTGATCTGACTTGTCACCAGAGATTAGTTTTGCTGATTCTAGAACTTTAAATAAGTGAAATTATATAGTATGGACACTTTTTCCATTAACGTTTTGTCTAAGATTCACTCACATTGGAATTAGTTTAGTGTGACCCAAGCATGCAGTCCAAGGGGGCAGTGGCAGGAGAGGTGGTGGCAAGGCTAGACACAGTACTTCAAGAATTCCTATTTTTTACCTTATAAATGATTAGCTGGACTACCTATCTCCACCAAATTTTAAACATCACTCATTTCCCCCAGGCTCCTTACTTTTGTACCAGCCTCAGCCTGAGCCAGCGTATAACCCCTCTCAAGAACAGGCTGGCCTCAAGGTAAAACATTTTCTGATTTACTGCTATCTGATCAAGCTACCCTTCCTTCTCGCTTTTCCGCATCCAGTTTTTTCTAGTTTTTTTCACTCTTTCCAGGAAGGAAAAACTCTTTCTGCATAACCCTTGAGACACTTGCAGAGCTTTTGGTTGGAGTGGTCTCACCATTGCTATAGTCTCTCGCCACACCACCTCCCCTAACCTTTGCAATAAACTTTTTGAATAAAGTATCTCCTTACTAAATTTGGATTTTTTTTCTTATTTGGCAAACAGGCTTTGATTAGAATCTTAGCCCCAGATCTCTTGAACCTTCAACAAGTCACAACTTTTCTTAGGTTATGTTCTTTTCATGTGTAAAATGGGGATAATATAACATTTACCTTGTAGGACCTTTGCAATAGAGATAGGAAGCCATGAAAATATGATGGATAATAAATAGTAGTCTATAGAGTTACATCAGAGTCACAGCTTTATATGTCTGATGAAGTCAATACTCATTGTGTCTTCAGCACCTCTCCAATGCTTGGCACATGGTATATGCTCAATAAACAATTTAGAATGAATAAGTTGATAGCTGGGAAGCTATGACAGTAATACCTGGTTTAGAAAGAACAGGTTGGTCACAGCTGACTTTTTTTTTTTGCTTTTTTGGTTGTTTTTTAGGGCCTCACCTGTGGCCTATGGAGGTTCCCAGGCTAGGGGTCGAATGGAGCTACAGCTACTGGCCTAGGCCACAGATACAGCAACGCAACCCGGGATCCAAGCTGTGGTGTAGGATCAGCGACCTACACCACAGCTCATGACAGCGCAAGATCCCCGACCCACTTAGTGAGGCCAGGGATTGAACCTGCTTCCTCATGGATACTGCTAGTCAGATTCGTTTTCACTGGACCACAACGGGAACTCCACAGCTGACTTTCGACAGCCCTTGATATATTAAACAGGCCTGTCTCTCCATACCTGCCTCCTTAATGGTCCCTGGCACACATCTGACGCTGCCTCTCCTGGAAAATGGAAATGATATTTCCTGTAGTCCTCTGAAATCAAAAGAGAAGAAGGAGCACTTTTTAAAAAGCCTGACAGACAGCTACAGGTCCCTCACCTGATGAGGGAAAGTCTCCATCCTCTCTCACAAGGGGGCCGGGCCCACCTCACGATGCCCCGCCTTCCCCCGTCTCAAGTTCCTCCTACCCAGCTGGGTGCTAGGGGCTCCTTTATCCTGCAGGCCAGCGGATCCACGCACGCGCGCCACCACACTGCCTGTGGGCGGGGGCGGGGCCAATTACGTCATCGGGGCGCGCTGCGGACAACGAGAGTTTGCCGGAAGTTGGGCGGCGGTAAGTGAGCCGCGCTGGTGAGGGAGTAATGGGGTACTGCGAGGTCGGTTTTGGAGTCCTGGGGAGAAGGGGCGAGCCCGGCGATGAGGGCGATGGTCACGGAGAGTCTGCACATCCTCTTCCAGGAGGCGGTCCTCCGTCCTCCTGGGAGTCACTGACTCTGGCTTTTGCCTTACTTACGTCTACGGTCTCGCCCCCTCAGACTGGTTGAGCCCGGGTTCTTCTGACTGGGAATCTCCTGTTAATTAACTAGGTCATTCCCGCCTGTCCCCTGGCAGCGAGTGCTCAGAGTCGCCAGTGCTGGGAACACGGGCGATGGGACGCCTGGACTCTCATCCTGGCTTTGTCCGGTTTTGCTATGTGACTGACGCGTCGCTCCTTTCGCTGAACCTCTCTTCCTTTATCTGTAGAATGGGAATGAGAATAATGTCATGTGTGAAGCGAGGTTAAATTAAGTCACCTCTGGAGGCTTTTCTGAGCCAAGGTTCTCGGTTCGTTGGTTTGATACAGTGGTTACAAACTTGAATATTTAATCGAGTAAGGTAAATAATAGGTGTAAGAAACTTTGTGTCAAAAATAAGAGTTAAACTTATTTTTTCTGAATTGGGTTTTATGATAAAAGTACTAACGAAATATATTGGAGAAATGAAACCAAAACTCCAGTGTGTATGTGCGCTCACCCACTGTTTTTAATTTTGAACACTCGCAACTAATACATTTTTTAAAAATTGACAATTCAAAAAAGTTTATTTTTTAAAACTGTGTAGTGGAAACCAAGCATATCTGTGGCTTCCAGTTTGGGACTTCTGGGTCCTGGACTCCCTTCCCACTGAATACAGGTTTCTTCTATGAAACCCCTGCCCACTGGTTAAATTTCTTAATGACAGAAAGATCACTACTTTTGTTTATTCCTGTTTGGTCTTCCCTCAGCTCTGACTCTTTGAGAGTCTTATTTTGAACTGAAAGCGGGGTACTCAGTAATCTTAGCTCGCTGTCCCTCCTTCAGGCTCTTGGGAATCTCCGTTCCAGTTAATTTCACTGCACACCTTTGAAAGGTGCTAATTTCTCTTCCTCTTCCCACTTTTCTTCTGCAGACTAAGCACGTTTCATTTACTTAGCTATAGTAAACTCCACAATGACGGAGAGTTTTGTCTTGTTTTGTGTGTAGTTATATTCCCGGCATATGGAAGACTGCCTGGCTTGTATATGCTCAATAAATATTTGTTGAATGAGAGAATAAAACAAAAATACCCGAGTGCCTGATGTGCTACGCATTCTTGTAAGCACTGCTGAGGTAGCAGTAAAATAAGACAAAAAAGAACCATGTTTCCTGGAGCCTACTTTTTGGTTGTGGTGCTGTTGGCAGCAGTAGTGGTGACTGGCAATGACATGGTGTTGTCAATAACACAGTTCTTTTAATAGGTAGTAGGTACTGATAGATGCTCTTAAGAAGAAACAGGGTAATAGGATGGACAGTAACTGGTGGGAAGCAGAGGGAGCTATTTTGTTTGTTTTGGCTGTACCCGAGGCATACAAAAGTTCCAGGGCCAGGGACTGAACCTGTGCCACAGCTGCAGCCCAGCCACAGCAGGGACAACACTGGATCCTTAACCTGCTGTGCCACCACCAGAAAACTCCAGAGGGAGCTATTTTTTTCCTTTTTTTTTTTTTTTTGGACAGTTTGGGGCTTTGGGGTAAAGCTTGGATTGTGGGGTGTGGGGCATCCATTCTCTGTATGGTTTGCCTCTACCTACCTCAGATCCATGTTTCTTTCTTTCTTTCTTTCTTTCTTTTTTTTTGGTCTTTTTAGGACCACACCCTGGGCATATGGAAGTTCCCAGGCTAGGTGTCAAATCAGAGCTGTAGATGCCAGCCTACACCACAGCCACAGTAACGACAGATCCGAGCCTTATCTGCAACCTACACCACAGCTCACAGCAATGCCGGGTCCTTAACCCACTGAGCAAGGCCAGGGATCAAACCTGCATCCTCATGGATGCTAGTCAGATTTGTTTCTGCAGAACCACAATGGGAACTCCCAGAGGGAGCTATTTTAAAAAACTAGGTGGTAGAGTTCCTGTTGTGGCTCAGCGGTAACGAACCCTACTAGTATCCATGAGGATGCAGGTTTGATCCCTGACCTTGCTCAGTGTGTTAAGGATCCGGTGTTGCCGTGAGCTGTGGTGTAGGTCCCAGATGCATCTTGGATTCTGCGTTGCCGTGGCTGTGGTGTAGGCTGGCAGCTGTAGCTCTGATTCAACCACTAGCTTGGGAACTTCCATATGCCGTGGGTGCGGCCCTAAAAAAAGGCCAAAAAAAAAACCACCCCAAAACCAAAAAACTGGTTGGTTGGGGTGACTTCTCTGAGGAGGTGACATTGGATCCAACACCTGAATGAAGAAGAAGCCAGACCTGTGAGGGCTCATCTTGCCTAATTGTTTCCCCATCTCCTAACTCTGCTCAGGTCTTGTTAAACTGCTTATAGGTTGTGTCTTACCTGTATCTCTTTGCTTCTGCTGCCCAGAGCATCTCCCCTTCCCCCATTTTTTTTCTGGCTAACTCTTCTTTACCCCCTCATTTGACATGATTTTGAAACCCTTGAAGGAACTGAGTACAGGACTGTCATTTAACTACAGGGTCCTATTTCTGCTCCTGGCCAGCCTCTCGTACTAGAGAGTAAGTATAAATACTACTTGAGCTTCTGCTGTGTGCCTGGCACCGCTCTGCAAGTTAGAAATACCAAAATGAGTAAGATACACATCCCTGTCCTCAAGGAGTTAATTTTTTGTTTGTTTGTTTGTTTTTTGTTTTGAGTGAAGATGCTAGACAGCAGCACTGTGGTATGAAGCTATTGTAGAGGTCTGCTAGAGGAGGACTTAAGTGCTCTGAAGTCAGACTGAGGCATTAGTAAGCTTATGTGAGGTGTTACTTTATCCAGTTCCTAAAGGATGAGCAGGATTGTCAAGTGAAGGCGGCTGGGATGTGGGCCCATATCACAGACATTGGGAGTGGTGTGAACATAAAGCTATACAGTGAGTGACCTGCAAGTTCATTGGAGTGTAGAGGTGTAGAAAAAGTGACTGGAAAGCCAGATCCTGGATAATCTTATGGTAGCATGTGAGGAATACAGACTTTGGAATCTAGGATACTTGTACTGCTGAGCTAGTTTCATGATCTTGGGCAAGTTGGTTCCTTGTAAAGCTTTCTTCATCCATAAAAAGGGCAAACCTACCTCCTAGAGTTACTGTGGGAAAGGAAGGAGATGGTATGTTACCACTTGGCACTAGTAGATAATAAATGATAAACTGTAGCAGTTTATGTTGCCATGTTAAGAAGCTCTGTTTTTTGGGGGGAGGGAGAGTTCCCATTGTGGCTCAATAAGGAACCTGACTAGTAGTCATAAGGACTTGGGTTTGATCCCTGGCCTCCCTCAGCGGGTTAAGGATCCAGAATTGCTGGAAGCTTCGGTGTAGGCCGCCGATGTGACAAGGATCCCACATTGCTGTGGCTGTGGTGTAGGCTGGCAGCTGCAGCTCCGATTCAGCCCTTAGCCTGGGAACTTCCATATGCCACAGGTGTGGTGTAAAAAGCAAAAAAAAGAAAAAGAAAAAAAAAGGGAAGCTCGGAGTTCCTGTCATGGCTCAGTGGTTAACGAATCCGACTAGGAACCATGAGGTTGCGGGTTCGATCCCTGGCCTTGCTCAGTGAGTTAAAGATCCAGCGTTGCCGTGAGCTGTGGTGTAGGTTGCAGACGCGGCTTGGATCCTGCGTTGCTGTGGCTGTGGCGAAGGCTGGCGGCTACATCTCCTGTTAGACCCCTAGCCTGGGAACCTCCACATGCCGCGGGTGTGGCCCTAGATAAAGCAAAAAGACAAAAAAAAAAAAAAAAAGGAAGCTCTATTTTGGAGTTCTCTTGGGGCTCAGTGTGTTAAGGATCCAGTGTTGCCACTGCTGCTGCTGTGGTGCAAGTTTGATCCCTGGCCCAGGTTCTGCTGCCAAGGGTGGGGCAAAAAAACAACAAAAACAAGAAAAAAGAAAAGAAGCTCTATTTTGAAAGCTTGGGATCGAGGGTGGAGCCCTGAGGAGTTTTAAGCAGGGGTGTGACAGGCTGTCATCTGTTTTAAGTTACCCAGGCAGCTACTTGGTGATTACACTGGACGGAGCAGGACCATGGAGAAACCAGTCAGGGCACTGTTGCCTTGGTCCAGGTGACAGGAGGGAGGCCTGAGCCGCTGTAGTGGCTGGGGGAGATGGGGAGGGGTGTGTGATTTGAAAGGCAAACAGAGGGATTTACCGGGCTGGAAACTGATTTCCTCATACAGGGAGTGGAGGGCGTCAGGGTACTGGGGGTGGGGAGAGGAATGAATCCTCTGCGGAAATAAGTAGTAAGTTCTTTGATCAGTGCTCCCTGGTTGGTTATCCCTGACCTCAGAGATTGTATGTGGGAGTCTGAATGGCCTCTGTCCTCCACTTTTAGCCATGGAAATAAGGTTCACTCACGCCTTCCTCTTCTCTGTCTCCTGATCCCTGCTTTTCTCCAGTGTAAGCCAGGCCCCATTGTGTGTTCAAGGGAGACTGAGTAGGTGCTGCTCTGTTACCAGGTAGACCACTTGTATCTCCTTGGCCTCGGCAGGCTGCGGGACAGCCCGTCTACCTGGTCTCAGTCTCACCCCAGAATGATCGCCTCTGGGATTTCCTCACACCCTCTTTCTGGTCACCCTCCTCTGAACTTGTCCCTGTGTGTCATCCTCTGGGTGAGTGTGGCATAGGAAGTCCTCTTTACGCCAGGAGTCTGGCCATGCAGAGGATTCTACTTGCCTTGTGGTCACCTGAGGCTTCGCTGGGGTTCGTTGTAGACTCGTCTTGCCCCTGACACTATCACCCTGAGAGCCAGACTCTCAGTGCTGCCCTGCCACCGTCCTTGTCTCCCACACCGTCAGCACTCCCCCCTGCCTCCTACCTCAACTTCAGCTTCACTAAGTTGCAGCAAACCTTACAAACTTACCTCCAGCTGACTCTTTCACTTTGCCTTTTATTCTTATTCATTGAAAAAAATGGTGTTTGTTCTAAGGCAAATGCTTTGCTTATTCTGAGATCCCATCTCCTCCTTTTCCTCAGGGCCTGGTTCCTCATTTGTCTCATTTCTTCCCTGTGTAACTGATCCCTCTCATTTAAATATCCTCTCATTTTGGAAAAAAGCAAGACACCTTCCTATTAACCTGTTGTACCCTATCTCGCCTCCTCTTCCCGGCCATGTTTCTTGAACAGGTTGCTACCTCTCCTTCCTGAAGCCATCATTCCCTGAAATTCTACCTCTGCGCCCTCCCCGCCAAAATGCGCTCCTCAGAGGCCTCAGACCTCAGTGCTGCCAGAGCCTGGGAACTCTTTTCCTTGTCTCTGTGTTCTCAGCACGTCTGACCCTGCTCATACCCCTTTCCTTGTGAAAACCACCCCTGCTCTGAACTCTCTCTCAGTTTCCATTGTGGGCTCTTTCCCTCCATTTGTCCTTTAAATGCTAGTTTTTATTAAGGCCCTTCTTTCTGCTTATTGCTTTTCTCACCCACACTGTCAGCCCTCATTTACGTGCCAGTGACCCCTGTTCTGGATCTGGAGTCCAGATCTTTCCTGAGGGCCAGCCCTCAAACTCCATTCAAGTCCAAACCAAAACTAAGCTTATTATCTTCTCCAGTCCTGCGATTCTTGCTCCTTTTTTTTTTTTGGCTATACCGTCAGCACGTGGAGGTTCCCAGGCCAGGGAGGGATGGAGCTTACAATGTGATTGTAACCTACGGTGCCGCTACATCCTAAACCCCCTGTGACAGAAGGGAGCTTCCTCTTTCTCCATCATTTAATCTTACTCTTTTCCCCTTCTGCATTTGTTCATCCCAGACAGAGCCCTGAGAGTCATCTTGGACTTTTCCCTCTCATCTCATCCCACCGTCCCACGTTCCCGGCCCCAGCAGTCATCAGAGTTCCACAGATTCTCCTTCCTTGAGGTCTCCAGAAACATTTCACCTCCATCTCCTCCCCCACTGCCTTCTTTCAGGCCCTTCACACTTCCTGCCCTTGTTCTGCACAGCCTCCAGCTCTTTGCCCTGCCTCAGCAGTCTGACTGGTGGTGCCACTCTGATGCTGGCGTGCCCTTTCTGAAATGCAGATCTTTGCTAAAATGCAAATCCATGGCTTTTCATAGAAACCTTTCATGATTTGGTGTTCACCTGCTTTTCTGCCCTAGTTTCCAGCTACTCTGCCATGTGAACCTTTCCTTCTAGCCATACAGAACTCTTTGTGTTTTATGAAACATGCCACACATTCCCTTTGTTCATAGATGCAAGTCATCAGCAAGTATTTATCAGGCACCCGTGAGGTGTTAGGACCAAGTCAGGTGCTGGGAAAGCTTATGGATGGAGGAAAATGAGAAACTGCCACAGTCCCTTTCTCAGAGAGCTTTTTTTTTCCGGTAGAGCAGACTAACTTTCATCAGGATGCGTAAAACAACTGCGCGTGTCCTATGAGGGGGTGGTAATGGTGCACTTTGGGGGTACTACCTACAGGAGAATTGACCTAAGCAGGAAGTAAGGGGTCAGGGAAGGCTTTCCTCTCGTGATGGTTGTGCTGAGATTGGAAGGAAGAAGAGAAATTAAGTAGCTGGTGGGCAGATGGTTGGACAGGAACATTCTAAGCTTGTGTAGAGGCCATGGGGTATTTCTAGAATTGGAGACATGGAACTGAGACAGCTTCCTCCTTTTGCTTGGAGTGTCCCCACTCCCCTCCTGAAGTCTTCCTCATTCAGTGGTCCTGGCTTGGGGTGGTGCTGCCAACCACCACCACCACCACCCCTACCCCTAACTATCAAAAGGCCATCTGGAAGTGTGTGGAGCTATTTTATTTTGTGGCATGACCACAGGGCATTACTGCATTTAAGAGGGTACCAGGCGCTGGCCCCTCTGCAGTGTAGGGGGCTGGTACCAAAGGGAAAACAACTGTCCCACCCAACCTATGAAGTTGTGCCCTGTGGAGACTCTACTGCCAGTAGTTTTAAAACTCTTGGCTCAAAGGTTTCTTTGGGGAGCACCCCTGCCTCTTCAGTCTAATCTCGCTGTCCCTCCTTCTTCCTCCCTTAACACCCTGTACAAACACCACACTGTACTGTGCTTGTTTTACCCACAAGTTGCTATACTGTCATTGCTGGTCTGTCTTACCCTCAGAGCTGTTAGCTCCCTAAAGGCAGTCCATGGCTTTTTGCCACTAAATCCTGAAATGTAGCATAGGGACTAACTCATCATATGTGTTTATTGAAGAAAAACTGAAATGGAAACTCCAGTGTTTTTGGCACATGTTTTGTTGATAGTATTAGTTTTTCTTTTGAGTGCTTCCTGTGTGCCAGATACATGCATTTCCTAATTGAACCCTTGATAACTGCACCACGGTGGTGTCTCAGCTTACAGATGAGGAAGCAGGCTCAGAGGGGGTAAATGACTTGCCCAGGGTTGTGTGGCTGGAAGTAGCAGAGGTGGAGTTTGAGCTCTGGTTTCTCTGGCCTGTCTGTCTTACTGACTCCAGTGTATCAGACTGCGTTGTTGTCCATTTGCTTTTTTTAGTCTGAGATTTAAGACCCTAGATTTACCTCTGTGACAATTTTAATCTTGTTAAATAGACTTGTCGTTCCAGGTGGTCAGAATCTTTTATTCTGAATTTCTGTTATCCATCATATTTCCTGTTCCTTCGTGCTTCATGTCATATGTAGAACTGATAAGCAAACCTGTATCCGTTATCCACGTCACTGGTAAAATGTAGTTATAAGAATATCTTATTCCTACTCAGTTAGAATATCTTGCTGAATATATTTGTTTGTGTCAGTTTCCCTGCTCTAACAAGGTTCAGAATACATGAAATGCTTGGCAAATACTGATGAATACTCATTCATATCAATAAATAAGTTGAACAGGACCCAAGACTGAGCTAAAGACATCCCTATTGGTTCCTCAATTCATTCCTTAACCAACATCCTTTGAATATGGTTATTTTTATCAGTTTTATGTCGGTGTCCAGTTCCTACATCATCATCTTGAGTACTATCTGGAGAAGCCTTGTCGGAGACCTTGCTGAAGTCCATGAACCCTATCTCCTTTGTCTATGGTTCTTCCATAATCAAGGTAGAAATACAGTAACTCTGTCTTGCCTTGTTCTTGGAAAAACCGTAATGGTCTTTTGTGATTACTCGGGGTTGCTGCATACGGTTGTGCAGGTTGCACAGTGCACAAGAGGCAATATCTGAGAGGGTTCCATTTAGATCATAGGCATCATGGGTATATTTTTGTAGTGATAATTTTCTGACAGACAAGGGTAAAGATGTCTTGAGCTAACTTAATATATGCGGACAGTTGTCTCAGAAAAGGGGGTAAAATATCTTGGGGGTGTGCAATTTTCTAATTGTACAAAGATGCCAACATGACCTAGCATGGGCTATGTGACACCTTTCTTGGGAGCAGATTCTCTGTCCAGTGGGCTACAGAATCCATCTATATTCTCATCTTTGGAAGTCAAGTATTTTGAATATCTGAAATGAAGTGTTTGGCCCAGTATTTCAACACTTCTCTCGTTTTCCAGGATTCCTTAAAGATCACCAGAAATGAAGACCATACTCTATTACTCAGAAGCAAGCCTTCCTAACTCATCCAGCTGTTAGGAAACCGTCATGGATTTTAGTTGTTTTTTGACCTGGGGGCTCCTTAGTGGGTCCAGATGGCTATACAGAATGGACCGAGGTGATACTGCTGATTGGTGGACATAACACAGGGACTCAAAAATGGGCAAAGTGTTCTCCATCTTCCTCCACATGATGTTTCTCTCTCCTGCCCGATTTTCTTAGCTCTCACTCTCAGCCGCTTATAGGCTTGCCACAGCCCGCAGTGCTGGTAGCAGTGCATCTGTTCTCAAACGCTGAGGCTGAACAAGAGAATAGGTTGTATGTGAAGGTTGGGTTAGTACAGCAGAAAGAAAACAACACAGAACAAAAGAAAGACAACCCCCGGAAGTAACTACTGAGAGTGAAGGGTAGGGTTTGAGGACTGTGGAGGTGATGGCCGGTTCCCCAGCTGACCTCCCGAAGAAGTGAGTAGTGTTGCTCCTGTGGGGGCAGAGGAGCCTCACAGGGCGGGACACAACTCATCCATAAGAGCAGTTATTGGCCTGCTCGTCTACCTACCTCATAGCACAATCACAAAAAAGCCACTTTAGGTGACTTAGTGCCTTTGGGAGACATCCATTTGGCCCAGGGACAGCTTGACTCTAATGCAGTTTTTAAAAGGAATTGAAGCTTCTGTACCCAGCTGGCTTCCCTGTAGGAGTCCTGAGTTTTCATCTTCTGGGAAAGCCTAATCTTCCTTCTAAGTTTGGAAGTTTTCTCCCTCTCCTTTTGGAAGGGAAGCCTTTTAAACCTCCCTCTTCAGCAGCCTTCCAAATTATTTCTCAAACTTAGGAAGCTGCAGAAGCGCCGTTGGCCTACAAAATGTGCTTTGGCTCCAGATGTGAGGGGGCCCTCTCCCAACCCCGGCCATGTCCACCCCTTCCCCATCAGCAGCTCCGAGCCTATTCTGTTTGTCAGCGGGGCCGGGTCACGTGGTTTGGTGTTTATTTTACTGACTGCCAGAGCCCACGGCCCCGCAGCTGGGAAAATGAGAACAGAAGCTTGTGCTCCGTTTTGGCCCAGAGATGGTACTTCAGGGCCAAATTGCGGTTATTCTGGCACTTCTGCTAAGTGAATGGCCCCATGTGGCCTCAGAGAAATTGAACACAGTGTTCCTAACCCCTCAGCACTTGCTCTCTGGACTTCCCCTGGATGACCCATGGCAGGAGACCATCTATTTCAATTTAATTAAACCTCTGCTGTGTCTGCAGTGCTCCTGTGAGGGAGCTGAGACTGAAATGAGGTCTGCTTGAGACAGAAGAGGTTTTCATAGTGAGCGTGGGGAAGGGTGGCCGCATTCGTCAGGCGCTGGTGGCTGATGGGGAGGCAGGATGACAGGTACAGCAGCTGCCTGTAAGCCGGGCACTGGCACAGGAGCATCACACACTTTCTCGTTTAGCCCTCCCAACAACCTCGTGGGTCGGGTATAATTATCCTCATCTTACAGATGAGGAAATGGAAGCATGGCGGATGGAGTTACCTGCCCCATGCTACTCAGCCAGTGAGAGAGGGAGCTTATCAAAGGTGGGTGTATGTGACTGGAGACCAGGCTCCCAGATACCATAGTTTTTTTTTTTTCTATTTTTAGGGCTGTACCTGCTGCATATGGAAGTTCCCAGGCTAGGGATCGAGTTGGAGCTACAGTTTCCAGCCTACACCACAGCCACAACAACATGGGATCCGAGACTTGTCTGCGACCCACACCACAGCTCATGGCAACACCGGGTCCCCAACCCACTGAGTGAGGCCAGGGATTGAACCTGCGTTCTCATGATTACTAGTTGGGTTCATTATTGCTGTGCCACAATGGGAACGCCTTTTTTTTTTTTTTTTCCAGCTACCTTAGCTTTTAGCATCCTTTCTCTGAACCATTAAAACCTCCTCTGCCTTCCTAAAACAAACAGATAAAACCCCAAGAGGACACATGTAAAAAATTATAGTGAGAGATATTTTGGGTAGTTGGGCTGATCTGTTTCTCTCTTCTCCCCTCAAGGGTCTAGTTTCCCTAAGGACAGGTTTGTTTGCCATTTTTTTTCTTTTTTTTTTGTTTTGCACGGCTGCACCTGTGCCATGTGAAGTTTCCCAGGCTAGCGGTCGAATCGGAGTTACAGCTGTCGGCCTACACCACAGCCACAGCAATGCCAGATCTGAGCCATGTCTGCGACCTACACCACAGCTCACAGCAACGCTTGATCCTTAACCCACTGATCGAGGCCAGGGATCAAACCTGCAACCTCATGGTTCTTCCCCTCCTTGTGGGGAACCAACAGGACTGGTGACAGCAAATATCAGGCCAGGGGAGGATTTTTGGAAAAAAAGAAGTAAAATTGGTAGAAAATAAGCAACAATCATAGAGATTAAAAAGCAAACAGTATGCTCCTGGAGACTGCATTCCAGTTTTATCCCAATAACATCCTTTTTAGCAGAGCATCAACCCGCAATCATGAATTGCTCCCAGTTGTCAAGTCTTTGTAATCTCTGGAATTGTTTCTTAGTCTTCCCTTGACTTTTAAGATTTGACATGTTTGAATATTAAAAGCCAGTCCCATTCATTTTGGAGAATGTTTTCCAGTTTGGATTTATCTGGTGTTTCTTCCTGATTGGACCCAGATTATGAGTTTTCAGGTGAATACCATAGATGCTGTGTTCTTTTCACTGCCTACTGTCAGCTAGCACACAGAGTCTATTGGTCTCTTCGCTGCTGGTGTTAACTTTGATCCCTTCATTAAGGTGCTATGTGCCGGATATTGTCACTTTAGACTCACTTTTTCTTTTTTGTAGTTAATAGTTTTTTTTTTTTTGAAGAGATATTTTGAGACTGTGAGTGTAGGTTTTTAACTTATATAACCATGGGAAACCATTAAGAGAAAAAGACTTAAGTTTCATTTAAGTTGATTTGTGTGTGCATATTTCCTATCTTCTAAGATCTTAGTCCTAAAAAATGTTTAAAGACCTTCTGTGTCTCTGTATATTATTCATGATTGTTTTTTTTTTTTTACTCCCGTCTCCATCTTCCATGATAATACGCCAGGTGCTTGCTGTCCCAGTCCCAGAAGCCTGGGTTCGTTCTTTCTCTGATTTTTCTTGGGGAAGGTACCCATAAAAGGTTTCCAGAATCCATCTTAGTAACATTTGAGAGTCACTCTGAAAGGGACTGGGGTACATCAAGAGGGATATGAGCCAGGATCTGTGTGTGTGAGTGTGTGTGTGTGTGTATGATTTACAGTCAGGTTGTTGGAGGCAATGCATCCAGGTACTCAGAACTGAGCAACAGTACTAACGCAGGAGTTCCCGTCGTGGCTCAGTGGAAACGAATCTGACTAGGAACCATGAGGTTGTGGGTTCGATCCCTGGCCTTGCTCAGTGGGTTAAGGATCCGGTGTTGCCGTGAGCTATGGTGTAGGTTGCAGATGCGGCTCGGATCCCA
>PVHT021183699.1:68995513-69057392 GCA_004024745.2 Catagonus wagneri
TTACCCAAGCAACTGGATGTTTCTGCAGCATCAGCTCAGAGGTGAGAAGTGGCAGGCCCCCCCAGGGTGGCCCTAGAGAACTTGGGAGGCAGTAAGTAGCGGGGCTTCAGGAGAAAGTATGAAGGAAACCGCCAGGGATGCCGTCCCAGACCCACCCAGGACGTGGAATGCTGCTGATGAGGTGTTTCCTGCTTTTGATGAGCCTCGGGAAATACTGAATGAGCTTGATTCCGGCTTAATGATGCTCTCGTATGTGTGAGAGTATTGTGTGGAGACCACATTTACCAGTCCATAAAAACATTTGTGTAGGTTCCCTCTGTGGGTTAATGATCCGGCTTGTCTCTTTGGTGGTGCCGGTTTGATCCCCGGCCCAGTGCGCAGCTGTGGTGTAGGTTGCAGCTGTGGCTCGGATTCCATCCCTGGCCTAGGAACTTCCATATGCCTCAGGTATGGCCAGAAAAGAAAAAGAAAAACCAAATCCTATGTGCAGCATCATAAGGTGCACATCACAGATAGCAACCGTGGCTTCAGAATCTGGTCTTACAGTCTGCCCCACCCTCAGCAACCCCTGAAGATCTCTGCTGCCCTCTGAAAAGATTCTGCCAAAAATGTTAGCCTCCCCCAAACCGAAATGCTTTATTGGCATCTTCAAAGAATCAAAAACAGGTTTGGAAAATCATCTAGTCCAAGGTCAGCAAACAACAGCCTGGGAGGTACACCCTGCCCAAGTCCTCTTTTTGTGCAGTCTATGAACTGAGAATATTTTGGAGGGTTTTTTTTGGGGGGGGAGGGGGTTATTTAAAATTTTTTTTTTAACATTTATCAAAAGTTATGACAACAAAAAGAAAATGTAACAGAAACTGTTTTGGCCTGCAGTATCTGAAATATTTACTATTTGGCCCTTTTCAGACAAAGCTTGCCAACCCCTGTTCTCATCTGACTGCCTGATGCTGTAAAATTTTGTACATTGTTACTTGGTGAATGATCAGCTAATGTATGCTTTGAACACTTCCACTAATGGAAAATTTGTCATCTCTATGGTCAGTCTATTTCCTATTTGGACAGTTCAGGCTATTAGTAATTTTGCAGCTCTACTTAAATCTTGTTTCACTATAGTGTCCATCCACGGGCCTTTTTGGGAGAAGAAGGCTATTCATGTTGACATTTACTGAGCTCCTCATCTTTTCTAGGCACTTGCTAAGTGCTGAAGAAAGATGAACAACACAAGCTTCTTGCATTATGGTTTCCTAGTAAGGTGTTATTTCTTGGAAACAAGGCAGTTGAGTTGGTCATCTTTTTTTAAAATTATTTAATTAATTTTATTTTTTTGGCCACCCCTAGGCATATGGAGTTCCTGGGGCCAGGGATCAGATCTGAGCTGCAGTTGTGACGTACAGTGGATCTTTAACCCACTGCACTGGGCAGGGGATAGAACTGCATCCCAGGGCTCCAGAGACACTGCCAATCCCGTTGTGCCACAGAGAGAACTCTGAGCTGGTCATCCTATATCTCATTTCTTCTCTTCTTGCCATTGGGTTATGGCTTTTTTCTGTAATTGTTTTACTTATTTCTGTATTATTATTTCACATACCCAGTACAAAATTCAAAAGACACAAAGGCCATATAGTGAAATAAATCTCGCAGCACCCCTATCTCCTGACCCCAGGGCTTCTTCCCTGGGAGGCAGCGCTATTACATATTTCCTTTGGGGATTTGATGTTGAAAAGAAGCACTGATACCAGGGTTAGGGCCATCTGGACAGGAGCTTTGGGTAAATACCATACAGTGCCATTTTTGTGAGCTCATGTTAAAGTTGCTGAGCGTGACTTGGTTGTAGTTCCATAAAAGCCTGAAATTTATCCATTTTGGTGGCAGGCCTAGCCCCTGAGGGTTCAGATTGCTTAACACCCACCTGCTATTTCTGTTAAATCTTAACTGGATGTATTGGTTACCACTGGGTTTCCTCTCCTGCTGGCATTCTTGTTCATTACAATGTTGAATCTTTGTCAAAGCCTTTCCTCTTTCATTGGAAGTGACACAATCCCATCTTGTGTAACTTCTGTGTTTCACATCCTGAATATCCTGTTGAAGTGTGATAGAAATAAATTTTTAGCTTTTTTTTTTCTTTATTTTTTAAAGGGCCGCACTCTCAGCATATGGAAGTTCCCAGGCTAGGGATCAAATCGGAGCTGCAGCTGCTGGCCTACACCACAGCCACAGCCACCGCCACAGCAAGCTCCCTCTTTTAGCTTTTGCAGCTAAGCAGAAGCCTGCGGTCTCACCTATGCTGTTAGGATTAGATGGGCAAACCTTACTTTTCAGGACACAGGTACTTCACAGCTAGATTAGTTACACATGAATGACTGCACCTAGGACTCACTTCCTCTTCCTCCAGAATTCTCTTCTGATCATTACTTCTTAAGTCTTCCCTTCTAGTTTAAGGAAGATGGCAATGTGACAGAGATGTACAGGTTCCTAAATGATATCTTTATATGAATATTCTGTTTAGATGTTTCCAGCAAATTCCTAATCACTTGCTGCTGTTGCTTAAGACCTTTCTGCTGCCTTAGACTGTCAGACAACAGTTTAGCAACTGAACACCAACCACATCCTCTTGTGAAATAGGCTCTTGGGTTCTTTTGAGAGATTCTCAAAGTCTAAATATGTCAGCAGATGAAGGATGGGCCTCCTGTGCAAATTACTTTCTCAGTGTGTCTGTCCATTTTCTTCTGTGGCCCCCCTTGAGTCACTTTTTCCCAGCTGCTGAAGTGCTGTATGGAAAAGAATTTTCTCTTTTGTCTCTGGCACTGGTAACATTCCATCCTGATGATCTTAGCAGGTCATCATGATGGTGCTAAGTTATTGTTGACCTTTATGAATAAGTTATGGGGAGTTACCATTGTGGCTTGGCAGCTTAAGACCCCAGCATAATATCCATGAGGATGTGTGTTCAATCCTTGGCCTCTCTCATTGGGTTAAGGATTCAGCATTGCCACAAGCTGCAGTGTAGGTGGCAGATGTGGCTTGAATCCCATATTGCCGTGGCTGTGTCTGTGGCATAGGTGGCAGATGCAGTTTGGATCCTGCATGGCTGTGGCATAGGCCAGCACCTGTGGCATAGGGTCAAAGCTCTGATTCGCCCCCTAGTCTGGGAGCTTCCATATGTTGCAGGCATAGCCATAATAGGAAAAAATAAGTTGTGGATGAGTGAAGTGTGTAGGGGCCTAATGATTCATCCACAGAGGATGGAAGATAAGATGTTTGTATCGCGGTCTGCTACTGTGGTGATCCTTACCTCTAAGAACCTTAGTTTTTGCCTCTGGGTAATTGGAACTGTCACTTCTTAGGGCTTTGGGGAGGAGTAGATTCAGGCGGCAGGGCCTGGTCCTGGCCAGCACTTAATAACTGCTATCTTCATCTCATGCCAGAGGACTGTTTAAGGTTGAGCCTATAGCGTTTAATGAATTATTGGATGTGAGAGAGAAAAATTGAAGATGACTTTGAGTTTTCTTTGTGATTGTATGGTGGTGCAATTAAGTAAACTAGGACATAGAGGAAAATGGGTAGAATTTAGTGAAAGGTATGTTCAGTTTTGAATTTCTCAAACTTGCAACATCTGTGAGAAATTCAAGTCCTGGCTTTGGAAGACACATAGGTGGTTGGAAGTTAGCACTAGAAATACAGTCCTGGGATTCATTGGCTTATAGTATAGAAAATGAAAAATTTTGTTTTGAGGAAAGCCTGTAGTCTAATGATTGGGCTGAGCGTGGAAACTTTCAGAAACCAACAGAAGGAAAATGTTAGCTGTGTTGAGGGAGAGAGAAGGGAACAGTTGGAGGCCTGTAAAACCAAGCAGGAGGCTCTTAGGGGGTTCTAGACTGACATTTCTCAAAGTGTGGGCCCCAGGACACCTTTGTGAGGGTCTGTTTCTCCAGTGGGCACCGAAGCCACAGTGCATAGGATCCACAAACTCTGGTGGGACCAGTGAATATGGGAGTGACCTGAAAAAAGGTGAACATTCTGAGAATGCAAGGTTCTGAGAATAAAGAACCTTTTGAACAAAAGCCGGAAATTATTTAAAATGACATGAGGGTGCTTTTCGATATGTTTGATTTAGAGATGGGGGCTCCAAAATAAGAGTGTCTGGAGTTCCCGTCGTGGCGCAGCGGAAATGAATCCGACTAGGAACCATGAGGTTGAGGGTTTGATCCCTGGCCTCGCTCAGTGGGTTAAGGATCTGGTGTTGCCGTGAGCTGTGGTGTAGGTCGCAGACATGGCTCGGATCCGGTGTGGCTGTGGCTGTGGCGTAGGCTGGCGGCTACAGCTCAGATTAGACCCTTAGCCTGGGAGCCTCCATATGCCGCGGGTGCGGCCCTAAAAGGACAGAAGGACAAAAAACGAAAACAAAAAGGAAAGAGTGCCTAAAGGCCTCAAGATGGTACCAAACTTGAATCCAAATCACCTGGGGCCCTAGTCCTGGCCACCCTCACCAGCCTTTCTCCCTCGTACGTCAGCATGAGGAGCCCATACATCTTCATTTTTAAATATCCTCCAGGTGGTGAGAGTTTGAAAACACGGGGTCAGGCGTTGTCTGATACACAACACCGCAAATCTACACTGAGGCAGCGGAGGGTTTTAAGGTCAGCGATGTGCTCACCTCCTTCACAGAGCCTTTTGCCCTGCTTGGCCCCACACTCAGCTCCTCTTTCTTGATTTTTAGCATGTTTATGTATTGCTAACTTTGCACTGTACCATACTGTTCTGTCAGACCAAGGCTCCTTGTCTCTAATGCTAATATGTAGCAAGTGTAGAAAAGTGAAACATATTTAATGATCTTGGCACAAAACTCACAAGAAACCTCTCTGAATAGATGCGACTTGTCTCTTTAAAAATTTATCTCACGAGGTGTGCCCGTTCATATGCTCTGCTGCAGAAATAGTAATCCAGGGGCAGCTGGACAGGTTGGAAAGTGAAGCGACTTCATCAGCTCGTGATTCTTGGAACTGCCAGGTCCCTCCTGTGTTGTCTTTTCCCCCTGGGGTCTGTGTCCCCTAGAGAGTGTGCAGGGGATATGGGGATTACAGTGTACGCGTGCCTGATCACCGGGGGATGGTCACATTGATTTGAAGATTTGAGGGGAAAAATGGCATATTAAAATATATATGGTAGGAGTTCCCGTTGTGGCGCAGTGGAAACTAATCCGACTAGGAACCATGAGGCTGTGGGTTCGGTCCCTGGCATCGCTCAGTGGGTTAAGGATCCGGTGTTGCCGTGAGCTGTGGTGTAGGTTGCAGACACGGCTCGGATCCCACGTTGCTGTGGCTGTGGTGTAGGCCGGAGGCTACAGCTGTGATTCGACCCCTAGCCTGGGAACCTCCGTATGCTGTGGGTACGGCCCTAAAAACAAGCAAACAAACAAAAAAAGCCAAAAAAAATAATAATACACATATGGTAGAGTCAAGTGCAGATTTTCTGCCTTTGAAAGGTAAAAGGTGAGATTTCAAAGAAATTGTGGTACTGTGGTTGAGGAGGGAATTTTTCATCCTTCTCGGCTGGGGTGCTCAGGTGCTGCCTCCCTTAGAGCCCTAACAGTGTGCATTGCTGTGTTACTAACTGACTGGACTTGGGTTTTGTGCTTGTAGAGTTCTCTAGGGTCACATGGGATGGCGGCACCACCTGCAACTGTGACTGTGGCGAAGGACTTGCACTAGTGCACCTGTCAGACTGACCTGTAAAGAAAGGAAGAGGCGCAGAGGTGAAGGTCAGGAAGGTCAGTTGTGTTATGAGGAGGCTGAACTTGACAGAATAGCTGGATGCCTCAGCATCCCAAGTTTGTGTCTTCAGGCAGCCGTCTGTTTCTCGTTACTTTTCGTCTGTTCTGATTAGGCATAACCACAAATGTCCTTTTTCACCATGTTTTGTGCAATGTTGCTGTGTTGTTTTGTTTTTAGCAGGCAATAATAAATGACGGCTGCAGCTATGGGGGATCCTGGACCCTGCAAGTTGCAGTTTGCCCCCTTCAACAGCGCCTTGGATGTGGGATTCTGGCATGAATTGACCCAGAAGAAGCTGAATGAGTACCGACTGGATGAAGCTCCCAAGAGCATTAAGGGCTATTACTACAATGGTAGGCAATGGGGAGCTCCATCTTCCATCATCTGCTCTTACCGTCTCTGCCCAGGATGGGGTTGGCTTTCCTCTAGAAAGGATGTCCTTGACTTTTATAATTAATGTTATTCATTGGTTTCTATTTTACTTCCTGACTTTTGACCCGAGTTCACTTTCGCTTCTTTCTTTTCTCCTATTGGGAAAAGAAAAGGAGAACCCAATTTATTAATCTAAAGAATTAATACTGGAGAATACTGGAGTTCCCATTGTGGTGCAGTGGAAACAAATCCAACTAGGAACCATGAAGTTGTGGGTTCGATCCCTGGCCTCACTCAGTGGGTTAAGGATCTAGCGTTGTCGTGAGCTGTGGTGTAGGTCACAAACATGGCTCGGATCTGGTGTGGCTGTGGCTATGGCGTAGGCCTGTGGCTACAGCTCCAATTCGACCCCTAGCCTGGGAACCTTCATATGCCGAGGTTATGGCCCTAAAAAGCAAAAACTAACAAACAAAAAGATTTAGTACTGATTACTTACTAATGCTAGGGGAGGGATTTGGAAATCTTTTTTCCAATGAACCTTTTTTTTTTTTTATATTCTTGGCAAATTCCTTGACTTCACAAAAGCTGTCCTCTTCTGCTAAGTCCCTCTTTTATTTGGATAACCAGGAATTGGATGGGCACTTTGGGCTCAACAAAAACAACGAAATTATTCGCACACATCTTTGTTATGACTACTACTTTTATTGCCTTACAATTGAATATGTGATAATGCTTCTGTCCAGGTGATTCTGCTGGGCTGCCAGCTCGTTTAACATTGGAGTTCAGTGCTTTTGACATGTGAGTATTGTTTTGCTCAATATCTAAAATAAAGAACACTTTTTGTTTTTTGTAAAGAATGAGCGTTCTTAACCTTCATCATAGGTGGACCACAGGGGAACTGAGGAAACTTCTGATTGTCTGGCAGGTGTGATTTTTCTCTCTTTTACAGATAGGAAACCATGGGTTAAAAGGTAGAATGATTTGCCCAAGGTCACACGTGGCCATATTTAGGAAGTGAGAGAGTGGTGAACTGTATTTCTGAGGTTGCAGTCTGAGAGGCTGGGGGCTTTTATTGTCCTTAGAGCAACTGAGAAGCCAGGAGGGGGATGCAGTTTGGGGAGGAGGTAAGTTTGGTTAGAACATGTTGAGTTTGAGATGATGACAGTGGAGGCCCTGGTGTCCAGGAGGGGGGAGAGCCTGAGGCTGTAGGAGAGGCAGAGACAGGGGCCCAAGATGAACAGAGGACCGGAACAGTGATCGGACCTGATGGGGGCAGGGAGACGCAGAACTCTCCGGAGACTTGTCAGAGAAGAACCAAGTTTTCAGAAACCAAAGAAGGAGCTGTTTTTAGGAAGGCAAGAGAGGGTCAACAACATTAAAAGCGGAAAGGTCGGAGTTCAGTGCTAGGGTCCCTGGAATTGTTGATTGGGTTGCTTGAAAAACTGAATTCTGCACAAAACTGGAGCACAAGCCAGGTCAAGAGGCTTTACAATAACCGGGATCTGGAGGGTTCATGGCTGTAGGGAGGGAGGGCAACTTTTCCTCCTCTCTCCTCTGTTAGCCCTGTCAGGATGAGGGATGTGGGGAAAGCGAAGAGGTGTTTGTAAGGGCTGCCTGGCTCTGGAAAGTGGCGGTAGTCAAAGGTTAGGGTATTTCAGATAAAGTCTCCGTAGAATTAAAAAAAAAAATCTCTCCAGAAGTCAGTATATTTTGTTCATCTATTGCAGTCAAATTATGAAGCTGAATTGTACAACATCAGTCAAAAATGATGTTAGGAGTTCCCTTCGTGGCTCAGTGGTTAACGAATCCGACTAAGAACCATGAGGTTGCAAGTTCGATCCCTGGCCTTGCTCAGTGGGTTAAGGATCCGGCGTTGCTGTGAGCTGTGGTGAAGGTTGCAGATGTGGCTCGGATCTGGCATTGCTGTGGCTGTGGCGAAGGCCGGAGGCTACAGCTCCTGTTAGACCCCTAGCCTGGGAACCTCCATATGCCGCGGGTGCGGCTCTACATAAAGGCAAAAAGACCAAAAAAAAATGATGTTAGTCTTTCTATCTTTAAAAGGTGTGTGTTGGTATTTCTTATTCCCTTCAGGGCACTCTTGCTCCATAATAAATTCCTTGTGATTGCTTGTCAAAACAAAGTAAATCCTAGTTATCTCTCTCCTGTGTTGGCAACAGTTAACTTCTTTAGGAGCAATTACAAGATAATGAGGGAAATACATTCAATGTACAGCCTTAAATTAGCCAGAGCTGGTAAAGGGAGACTATGAACACTGTAGTTTTAGTGTAATCTGAGTCCAGAATTCCTCCCAAGCTACCCTCCCTCTTGTCTACTCCTGACACTAGACCAAAGTTATTACTTTTTGAGTTTCAATAGTTTTATTCTTTGCACAATTAATTATAGAAGAAGGCAGTTCACAGAAGTTAGGTTTGATCTTGTTGCAAAATACAAGCATCTTAAGCTTTAGCAATCCAGAAATTTTAGTTGAAGGAGATAAGAAAATCTATGATCCTGTAGCTGTGGCTTTCGCACAAACTGCCCGGTTTTCCTGGTCACGGTTTTTCATTTTGCTGTTGCATACTCACAATGTGTGAGGCTCTGTGGTGAGCACCAGGGGAGATAAGCAAGAATAAGACATGTGGGGAGTTTCCACTGTGGCTCAGTGGGTTATGAGCCCGACTAGTATCCATGAAGACATGGTTTCGATCCCTGGCCTTGCTCAGTGGCTTAAAGGATCCGCTGTTGCTACGAGCTGTGGTGTAGGTCTCAGACTCAGCTTGGATCTGGGGTTCCTATGGCTGCAGTGACAATTTGACCCCTAGCCTGGGAACTTCCATATGTCACAGGTGCGGCCCTGAAAGGCAAAAAAAAAAAAAAGGGGGGGGGTGTGTGGGGATGACATGGTGCCCTGGACTTGGAGGTTGAAGATCTGGTATCTGCAGCCAGATAATTATTACCTGGAATAACTTCTTTTCATTTTCTCAGCTTCAGTTTCCTCATCTCTCTCAGCTTCTAATGTTCCCCCTAATTTTAAAAGTTCCTGATTTTTCAGAGTGCCTTTTTCTTAGGATGGTTAGTGCTGTGGCCTGAAAGTTTGTGTCCTTCGAAAGCCCATTTGTTGAAAATGCAGTGCCTGAGGTGATCTCATTAGGAGATGGGCCTTTGGGTGGTGCTGAGAGCCCGAGGGGGAGCCCTCATCAAGTGGGATTAGTGCCCTTATAACAGAGGACCCCGAGGGCCAGCTCGCCCCTTCCACCCTGTGAAGACACAGCTGGAGGTGGGCTGTCTGCAACCAGAAGGGGTCCTTCACCAGAACCCAACCCCACTGGCCCCTTGATCTTGGACTTCCAGCTTCCTAAGCTGTGAGAAATAAATATCTGTTGTTTAGAAGACACTCAGTCTGTGGTGTCACCTTAGCCAGGGTGGACTAAGACAGGCAGCTTAATGAAAGCACTTGGAGTGCCTCAGGAGAAATGAGGCCTTTGTATTCAAATTATTTTCATTCTTACTGTTCTCTCTTTGCCTTTATTGTGGAACATCTGTAGGGAAAATCTTTACGAATTTATTCATCAAACACCAAATGCTTCTTATGTGCAGGATGTGTAGGTGTTAGGAATACAAAGACCTAGGAAACGGGGCGCTCTGAAGGATTTCTGGGTGGAGGTAGGAGACAAGTATTGGCGTTAGGATGCATGGGGTGCAGGAAGAAGTGTGGAGAGGTGATGGTCATTTCAGGAACGCTTATGGATTGCTTCCTCTGTGTCTTGATGATAGACTGTGCCAGGCACTGGGCAAACAGGAGACCAAGGTACAGTTGGAGATCTAACAGCCTAGTGCACTTGTATAGCTGCCAAATAAAGCTCAGCTTTGCACGGCGTCAGAGAAATCCACTTTACTCTGAGTTCTGGATGCCTGCTGAATCTCCGCCAGCAATTAGAAACACAGCATCCTGTTTTCTACGTTGTATTTGGTGCATCATCAGTCAAGTTGCATTTTATCAGACATCAACTATTTTGCCCTGGAAGGGGCTATCTTAGGGTTGGGTATGCTGCTGAGTTGACTGCAAAATGTAATGGCCCAGATACAGAGGAAGTCTATTTCTTACCTACTTAATAGTCCAGGGCAGGCGTCCAATCTCTTTCCCTCTTATGGCACCACCATCCTGGGTGGCTTGCCCTGATGTGTTACTGAAAACTGAATTGTCACCTTCTGGTAGCAAGAGCTAGAAGATGGAAGAGAACCAGAGTAAAAATAGGAAGAGACACATCCACTCTCTTAAAGGCCTTCGCAGGCAGGGGCTGTGCATCACCCCACTGAGATTCCATCAGGGAGAGTCCGAGGCATCACCTTTCTTTCAGGAAAGCCTGGGAGATGAACTGTTGAGTTACAAGCATCAGGACTATTTGTTTGGAAGTTCTGTGTAGCATGGGGGGTTAAGGATCTGGTGTTGCCGTATCTGTGATGTAGGTTGCAACTGTGGTGCAGGTTCAGTTTCCTGGCCAGGGAACTTTTGGTGCTATAGGTGTGGCCAAACATAAAATAAAAAGAATTATTTGTTTAAGAAGAGGAAGATAGGAGTTCTTGATGTGGCAAAGTGGGTTAAGAATCCAACTGCAGCAGCTTGGGTCACTGTGGAGGCTTGGGTTTGAACCCCTGCCTGGTTCAGCGGGTTAAAGGATCTGGCATTCCTGCAGCTATTGCAGGTTGCAGCTGTGGCTCAGATTCAATCCCTGGCCTGGGAACATCCATATGCTGCAGGTGCAGCCATTGAAAAAAAAAAAAAAAAACAGTAGATTTTGGTAGACTGTCTCTGTACAGATTTGAAGCTGGTATTACAAACAAATCTTTTCTGGGAGTTCCCGTCGTGGTTCAGTGGAGACAAATCTAACTAGCATCCATGAGGACGCAGGTTCGGTCCCTGGCCTCGCTCAATGGGTTGGGGATCCGGTGCTGCCGTGAGTTGTGGTGTAGGTCGCAGACCCGGCTCGGATCTGGAGTTGCTGTGGCTGTGGTGTAGGCCGGCAGCTAGAGCTCCAATTTGACCCCTAGCCTGGGAACCTCTGTGTGCCATGGGTGTGGCCCTAAAAAGACCAAAAAAAAAAAAAAACCCAAAAATCAAAAACAAACTTCCGACGTCTCAGCGGGAATGAACCTGACTAGTGTCCATGGGGATGCACATTCAATGCCTGGCCTCGCTCAGTGGGTTAAGGATCTAGCATTGCCATGAGCTGTGGTGTAGGTCACAGATGCAGCTACGGGCCTGGCTGGCAAAATGGGATGTGGTGCTGTAGGTGGAAAGATAGCAATGGACTCTGTTAGAGGCTGGGATAAACACAGACTCCCAGAGATTGTGGCAGAAAGCAGGAGATAATGTGCTGTGCCTCTGACTGAATGAGTTGTGTTAGATTCCCAAAGTTGCCCCGGGGCACGCAGTGCTCTGTACTCATAGCAGAGATCTCTCCGGGTGTGAAGACTCACCTCTGTCCTGGGGATTTATTCCATCCCGGCCACCTCCACCCCGTGTTCCGGAGGCTCTGACCATGTGCCTGCCTTTGACCAGGAGATTACAAAACAGCCGTGGTACTTTCCTGAGTAACCACTGTGAGACTCAGAGGACTGAAGGCCAAGTGTGGGAGGTCACATCCCCAAGCAGGCCCAGGCTTCAGGCCTTTGTGGGCTGCACTCTTCACCAGGTAAGTGAGTTCATGCTTGGCTTTGGAATATGAGGAAGATTTCTAATTCTGGTTGTTTTTTATTTTATTTTATGACCGCACCCTTGGCATATGGAAATTCCTCAGCTAGGGACTGATTCTGAGCTATAGCTGCAACTTATGGTGCCGCCGCGGCAACGCCAGGTCCTTTAACCCACTGCACCGGGTCAGGGATCGAACCCACACCTCCAAGGTGACCCAGGCTGCTGCAGTCAAATTCTTAACCCACTGTGCCATGGTGGGAACTCCTAATTCTGGTTTTTTAAAACAGCATAATTCAGATATATTTTACATACCGTAACAATGAACTGTTTAAAATGGACATTTCAGCAGTTTTTAGCATATTCAAGAGGTTGAGTGACCACCACCACTAATTTCAGAACTTTCTCATCACCCCAAAGAGAAGCCCTGTACCCTTTAGCCCTCCGTTTCCACTCCTCCCCTCCCCCTTTCTCCAGCACTAGGCAACCCCAAGTCAACTTTCTGTCTCCATGGGTTTGGCTTTTCTGGAGCCAAATATAAATGGAGTCATAGGAGACTAAACTTGTCAATGTCCAGGACCAGGATTTGGACTAAATTCTCTTGTTTCCATGTCTAGGGCCCTTTGAGCCACCTCTTTGTGGAACAAGTGGAACTCGAACCTTGAGAAACTATAAGAATGGCTTTCCTTCTCATTATCACTTTTTAAATTCTTTTCCCTGGCCACCTCCGCTGGTGGAACTTTAGTCATGAAAAATGCTTCTCCTTTAAAGTGCAGCTTGTCCTCAGTAATTAACTCTCACAGGGGCCGGGGGGTGGGGATGTCCTAGGAGTGTAGCTGTCCTGGCGGCCCCTTGAGTCCTTGTGCTGTGATTTCCTCTGCACTTAGAGCAAACCTTTGGCATGATATTCGCACACCTGGGACATTTGGATGCTCGGAGGGAGAGTGCCGAACTGGATCGTAGCATCCTTCCTTCCGTCTCGGCAGTCATCTCAGAAAGCCAGGGTGAATGTAGGAGGCCTAGTTTACCAACCGCTCTGCTTCCTTCTTCTCCCCTCTGGGCTTAAATCTTGTCCCTTTGTGATTTCTTTTTCTCCTCAAGACTGTCCTTGATGTCGTCCTCACCTGGATGAAGAGTGTGCTTTTATTGGAATAGAGTGGGGACAAAAACAGCCAGGATTTGCTGACTCATCAGCTCCCAAGGGAAGACTCTGGCCTTTGCAAGTTGCTTCTCTCCCAGGACCTGGCATCTGAGCCTTACAGAGGGCATTTGGTGGAAACTGCCCTCACCCCCCGCACCCATTGCATCCTTTCACACCTGTTCTAGGTTTAGATCTCTCCATGCAGCCCCCAAACCCAATTTTACTCAGGCTCCTAAGGGAGAAACATGGGTCTTTGAAACCACACAGCTACTATCAGTGTAATCAGTAAAAATGCAGGCTCTCTGTAGCAGTTGTAACCACAGTATTCAGCTACTAATGAAATGTGAGTACTATTTTCATACACTGAAACACAGTCATTCAGAGATGAGGCCAGACTTTCCCACGTCTGAGTTTGTGTTCAGGATCATCTCATCTGTCTCCTCTCTTGACCATGGTCACTCTGAGGCCTTCAGGGACAGTGTAGAATGTGACCCATGTGTGGCATGACAGATTGATAGGTGGCCCGGGTGCAGCACATCGCATGCCCAGATGCCCCTTGGCTCTGTGGAGAGCCTGTTTGCGCCAGGCGAGGTCGAGGGGCAGTCAGAGGAGGAAGGTGTGCCCCCTGCCCTCGGGGAGCTTGCTGTCCTCTGTGTGGGTGTATGACTGCCGGTCTGGAAACACTTTAAAAATTATGCTCATTACCAGGGAAAGAGGGGCTAGATGGCTTCCTGGAAGAGAAGGGTTTGCAACAGGTTCTTTAAGTCAGAGAACAGACTCTTAGGAGGATTCAAGCCTTGTACAGTTCTTGGCATGGTAGAAGCTTAATGTTTCCACCTCAGGTTAAAGATGGGAATGAACTTTAAAAATAAGAAAGAACAGCATGTTGAGAGATTATGGGAAGGGGGTTGGAGAGGCTTTTAGGGGGTATGGGGGCCTGTTTTTACTCCCTAAGCAATGATATTCATCTTTTCCTAAAGAAATGCGAATCAGTTTTCTATTTGCCCTGCAGAGTGCTGTCCTTTGTCTCCCACTGTCATCTGGTTTGTCACTCCCTGGCTCTCTGAGTCCCAGCTGTCTGTTAACCATGTCTGTCTGTCTCCCTCCTGTCCAGGAGCGCTCCCACCCCGGCCCGCTGCTGCCCGGCTACGGGAACACTGTATAACACCAACACACTCGAGGCCTTCAAGGCTGCAGATAAGAAGCTACTTTTGGAACAAGCAGCAAACGAGGTCAGCTGGGAACCATGATGTACCCATCATATTTTCTGTGGTCCTATGGGTGGCTTTTCAGCTTAAATGCATGAGTCTGTCTTAGAAGCTAGTGAATAACTGGTTTTCAAACTTAGTTGTGGGCTTCCGTGTTGATGGGAAGGTCAGGGAGAAGCAGTCTGGCTCTCACCTCAGGAGAGGCCCAAAAGTCATGACAGGTGGTAGGGCTGCATGTGAAAGCCCTGCTGCTGATCTGCAGTTCACCTTCCGTGGCAGCTTGGTCTCTGGGTGGGGGTTCTGGTCCTGTGTCTGAATGTGTTTGCGTTCTTGGTCCTTTGTGCCCCTTGGAGAGGCTCTCTAGTCCTAAGCGCTGTCCTGCTATCATGCAGTTTCCCCAGTGTCCTCAGGGCTAAATCTAAGCCACTCTGTCTGATTTACAAGGTCGCTTGTGACCTCTCTGTCCCATCACACTTGCCTTCACCAGCTCTGAGCCAGTCTCAGCAGATCACTTATAATTCCTTCCTTTGCTACTTTTTGTTCTCTCCTCTCTCCTTGGGACATGACGTTCTCTCTGCTTAGAATGTCCTTCCTTTCTTCACGTTTGAGTTAGTGGGAGGCATCAAATGGGACAGTTTACCCCAGCCCCCTCTAACAGCTGCTTAATTGAGTGGTCTTCACACTAGGCTTACAGAACAATAGAGGCTTATTTACATGGCTGCTGAGGTCAGAGATGGAAGTCTCCCACCTTTGGTCTGAGGAAGGGGTGCCTTCTGTCCCTGCTGATGGAGGCAGCTCGTGAGCCCGAGTGATGGTGGTGCCTTCCTTGGCCTGAGGCTTGACTGCTCCTGGGCTCCTGCTTTGGCTGCACATTTCAAAATTCATCTCCAGAGGGGTGGGTCAGGTTTTGCGCCATCATGGAGAAAAGCAGGGTCTCTGCACAGGAATCACACCCCCCTCCCCGAGCCTTGTCCAGGGCTCAGCTTCCCCCACCCCCCACCCCCTAGCAGTTCCCACCTCCCTCATTTTGTCAGACTCGGGCCTCCTCCTCCCAGGCTATTATTTCAACAGCAGGAACTCCTTGCGTATTTCCCTTTTCCACTAATGTGGGCAGTGGCTATTATTGGCACCATTGTTTGACTTGCTTAGTGACACAAAATTTAGCAACTGATATTAGTTACTAAAACATCTTGCCATCAGCAGTTGCTGGCCAGGACCAGCTTCTGCTTCTAGTCACAGTACTTGCTGAGTATTCATAAACTTGATTTTGATTTTTTTTTTTTATTTACAGGGAACAATAATCCCAAATAAGACTTTTACTCTATCTCCTGTCCGTAGTTCAGGTCACTGCCTGCCAGGCTCCCTCCATGACCCCCATCCTGCCCTTTTCCCTCCCACATCCTAGCCAAGTTCATTGCTCCTTCTGGGAACTCCACCTGCCTTAGGCCAGCACCTGCTACCTGGTGGTGTCCATGCCTGTCTCTCTCATAGACTAATCTTCTTGCGGGTAGGGATGCGTCTTTCATGTCTGTAGCCCTGATGTGCCTGCTATGTAGTCAATGATAAGGAAATGTTTGTTGAAGACGTAAACATGGCCTGGTTGCCTTCTCTGAGCTGAGAGCCCCTGAGAGGAGGCGCTTTGGTTCTCCAACTTCCTGCGGTCTCTGCAGGGAGTGGAGCATGGGAGAGACATCGTGAAGCGGGCAGAGTGAGTTGCAACCCCTTACTGCCCAGGGTCGTGGTGTTGGGCCTGCCGTGCCACCCAAGGGTGAGGAGCTTGGCGACCCGGGAACTGCCTTGACACTTTTCTCTCTTCTGGCAGATATGGGAGTCCATTAAGTCAGGGGCCGCTCTTGACAACCCTGTCCTCCTCAACAAGTTCCTCCTCTTGACATTTGCAGTAAGTACGTGACTTGGTGGCTTCCCGGCCACAGTTTTCCCCACCAAGCCTGGCCCACTCTCCTCCCTCTGGAGCTTTGCCCTCTCTGAGTCCAATTGTGGCTGTTGAGTAAAGGCTCAGTTAGTTAGTGGCCCAGTAGTACTGACACTTACCAGTGATGCAGAATTAATTTCTTTTTACTGATCATGTTGCATGGTTTGTGTAACATGGTGAGCCAACTCTGGTCACCCGGATGTGATGAAGTCAGGTTCTGGGAATAGCGCTGTTCCTAACATCTTTGTTAAATTCAGTACTGAGCTCAGTTGCTGGTCCACTGACAAAAGGAACAGGGATGACTCTGGGATCTTGTCCATCCGCAGGTGGCTTCTGTATGAGAGGCAATCACACTGTGTTGCCTGTCCACACAAGAGTGTTTTTTTAAAGAAAGAAAAATGTGGAGTTCCCATCTTACTGGTGGTAAGAAAGCCAACTAGTATCCATGAGGACTCGGGCTCAATCCCTGGCTTCTCTCAGTGGGTTAAGGATCCGGTGTTGCCGTGAGCCGTGGTGTAGGCTGGCAGCTACAGCTCTGATTTGATTTGACCCCTAGCCTGGGAACTTCCGTATGCCGTGGGTGCAGCCCTAAAAAGACCAAAATAAAAAGGAAAGAAAAATGTCTGTGTGTGGGGAGGTGCTGGGAGGCGGAGGCTATCTGCAAGGAACATGGTTTCCAACAAGTTACAGTGCTATTTGTGTGCTAGTAGGGAGATAGAAAAATGTTTAAATTCTTCAGGGGATTACTAAGCATAATTTGGCATTGATAATGTGTCTGTAAATTTGAGTCATTTTCTAAGCTCACTACTAATGTAAATATAAGCAGTGCTAATTAAATATTTCTGTTTTTTTTTTAAACTTTAACAGCAGTACATTTTCAGTACTAAGGATTCAGTACTAGAATCTAATCAATAATGATGCTTTTAATGAGGAAGCAGCTTTAGCTCACACTTAAGGCATTTCCCAGAGTCAGGATGTGCACTGGCCTTGCTGCCCTTTCTACTGTGCATTCTTAGCCTGCCTTTAGAAAAATTGAAAGCCTCTATCTTTTAAAATCTTTAGACACAAAGGGCTTTATGTTGAATTTAATCGAGGCCCTTTGTATCCTGAAAAAAACCCTAATAAATTCAACCCTTTTAACTTTTGAAGATGACCCGATAAATCTTCTTAGAAATTGTCAAGTCCTTCATCTTGAATCATTTACCCTTTTACTAAAGATCAGTTATGACAAATCATTTAAGTACAAAGAAGAGAGAATAATCTCCAGAGGTGTTTTGCCTTCTTTTCTGCTGTTTTTAGGATTCAAAGATACAGACACTTTATTAATTTCAGTTTTGCAGTTTGTTTTGCAGTTGTCAAGGGCATTTATTCTTAGTTGATCAACGAGTAGCAGAATTAAAGACTTTGGAAACTATAATTTCTGGACTTTTCTTTTGCTTTTTAGGGCCCCAAGTGTGGCATATGGAAAATCCCAGACTAGAGTTCAAATTGGGGCTGCAGCTGCCAGCCTACACCACAGCCGCAACAATGCAGAATCTGAGTCGCATCTGCAGCCTACACCACAGCTTATGGCAATACCAGATCCTTAACTTATTGAACGTGGTGAGGGATCGAACCTGAATCCTCATTGATACTAGTCAGGTTCGTTACCACTGAGCCACGACAGGAACTTCTCTAGACTTTTTCACCTGGACACACATTTATAAGTTTATATTCAAAAAGTCATCTAGTATGATGCCACCTTTTTTTTTTTTATTGATAGCAGAATAGGCACATCCATAGGGATGGGATATAGGCGAGGGGTTTTCAGGGGATGAGAAGGAAGTGAATGGAGAGTTTCTGTGAATGGTATTTCTAACTAGTGAACTAATGGGGGGGTTCGGGTGGGGGATGTTTTATTATTGGGGTTCCTTTTGGGGGCAGGGAAAATGTTCTGGAATTGGTGGTGATGGTGGTACAACCTGGTTAGTATACTAGAAAACCACTCTTGTAGACTTAAACAGGGTGAATTTTATGGTATGTTAACTATATATCTTTAAAAGTTTTTTCTTTTTTGTTTTTTTAGGGCCGCACCCATGGCATATGGAGGTTCCCAGGCTAGGGGTCGAATCAGATCTATAGCAGCTGGCCTACACCACAGCAACACAGGATCCAGGCTGCATCTTTGACCTACACCACAGCTCATGGCAACGCCGGATCCTTAACCCACTGAGCGAGGCCTGGGATGAAACCTGCATCCTCATGAATACTAGTTGGGTTCGTTAACCGCTGAGCCATGATGGAAAATCCATGTTAGCTATATCTTGATTAAAAATCCCAATCAACCATCAACTCTTTATTCTTGGTAAGACTCATTAGCCAAATAAACTGCAGTGTGCTTAGTGGTAACGGACTGGTGGGGAAGCCATTGAATCCCACATAACTATGGGCTCCTACCCTGTAAGGGCTTCACGCCGTACCTGCTTCAGGAATTCAGGGGCAGGAGTGTTCGACCTGAGTGGGAGTAGCATTTAGAACACCTTCACGAGTGGTCCCGCATCCTTCCCCCTGGTTGCGGAGCAGTCATAGGCCCCTGGAGATGTAACGTCTTGTGTCATTGACGCTCCTGGATTCTGATGAGGCCCTTCCTTTATCTCTGTGCAGAGTGAGCTGCCTGAGGGCCGGACTTGGTTTGAGTCATCATCTTATTGTCAGCGTGTCTCATGTTTTTCCTTGTACACAGTAGGCGCTAGATTGTTGACTTGAATTTCATCAATATGGCATGTCTGAAAACAGCATTAAATTATCTCAGGCGTGCGTAAGTTATGAATAGCACATTTTAATCACTTTAGTAACGTGCTTAGTTCATTCTATGAAGAATAGTCAACTGTGTTTGGAGATTATGCCCCCACAGATGGCACATCATGTAAGCATGGTGCCGTGGATAAGAGCCTTAGGTAGAATTCTTCTTTTCCTCTCTGCCACTTAGTATCTCTCTTTAGTTCAAAACTTTTCACTCCTCTCTGAGTTTGTTTTCTCTCTATAATATGGGATGATAATAGTTAACCTCTTAGGGTGATTTTGTGTATTAAAAAATGATGATGAGGAGGTCAGTTACTTATTGAATACTTTCTATTAGCAAGTAAACGATAAAGTATACTATGTTTATTATGATATATTAGTATGTGGTGTATGAGAATGTTTCAGATAAAGACAGCAGTTCTATATTCTATCAAGAGTTTTGTTGGAGATGAGAATTTCTGACAAGCTGGTCAAGTCTTTGGTGCATGAGTTTTTTTGTCTTACGTAGCTTTTGGGAAGTTACATTAATAGATGCATTTCAGTTTAATCATTGAGACAGGAAGTAGGCAAAGGGTTTCCAGGGGATGGGACATAATCTGACATGTTCTATCATTTCTTCTAGGATCTAAAGAAGTACCATTTCTACTATTGGTTTTGCTCCCCTGCTCTCTGCCTTCCAGAGAGTATTCCCCTCGTTCAGGGGCCAGTGGGCTTGGATCAAAGATTTTCACCAAAACAGGTATTAACAGTAAAATAAAATGCAGGTGAAACTGGGTTTAATGTGCATGAGCAGTTTATCTAACTCATTCTGAAGATAAATTGGCACTTGTCTGGATGGTGAGGTGGTCTCTGTGACATCCTCCAAAGACAGTACTAGGAGCAGACTGACTTACACAGTATTTAAAAGCACGTTTTGAAGAGTAGTAAACAACACTTCTCCCAGTTCTCAGTGACATCTGTTGAAATGCTAAGCCAGTAGGGAGGAATTACAGAAACATTTTGAAAGACTGCACAAATTTACCCAAGTGTGCCCTTCACTCGTTGTGGGCATCCTGAGGCAGTACACTTTGGGGAGAAAGTCTTTGAAACCAAATAGAAGACCTCCTCCTCCCTTTGTGCCAAGTTACAGAAATTCTACATGAAGAATGTTGCATGCAGAGCTAGTCTTTGCAGTTTAAGAAAAATAATTAGGTTATTAGAGATGGTTCCCAGAAGAGCAGTGAAAATAATCAGGTTGGTAGAGCCTTCAACAGGCCCTTAACCAAAAAATTCTGATTATTAGGGAGGCTAAGACTGGGAAGCACAGAATTCAGGAAGCACATCAATCACTAAAGCCCCGAATTCTGAAGCCAGGGAGCAGCCCTTATTGATTAAAAAATAATAATAACCTCATTTAGTAAAACAAGTTAAAGGTTGTGGTTTTGTGGAATTAATTTTCCAAGAAGAAATAGAAGTGGGAGAAAAAGATTATGCCTGGGATTGACTGCCACTGGGCTTGAGGTTTCTTTTAATGGGGACAAAAATGTTCTTAAACTGTTGTGGTGATGGCTGCAAATTCCTGTGAACATGCTAAAACCAGCATTGAATTGTGCACTGTAATTGAGTCAATTGTATAGTAAGTAAAGTAAGCATGTCCCAGTAAAAGCTGCTAAAGATTATAGAAAGTTTCAGGGTAAAATTCATCATGGTAGGTTCATGCTTGGTTATCACAGGAGAGAAATGTTTCGGTACCACTCTACAGTCTTGTGGTGACATCTTAGCAAACCATCATGCTCTGCCATAAAATGTCCCCTGTGCCTCTGAGACACACCACCGTGCAGGTGGAAATTATAACATATAAATGAGGTGCCATTGTGTGATTGATCATTTCCAGTCTTCTGGCTTGAAAGTACCTTTTATTTTATGTTAACTTCTGGCTCAGAACTAGATACGTAATTGTCTGGAGAATAACTTGGTGTTTCCTGTTTTCAGATCCAAGCCCTTGAGCGTGCGTATGATAATCTTTGTCAAACAGAAGGAGTCCCAGCGCTACCTTACTTCTTAATCAAGTATGATGAGAACATGGTGCAGGTTTCCCTGCTTAAACACTACAGTGATTTCTTCCAAGGTCAAAGGACAAAGGTCAGAGAAACTTTATCATTTTGTTATCCAGTAAAAACAATCTGGTATTCATGTTATGCTAGACCACTGCAACATTCCAACTCATTTAGATTTCTGACCCCCCTGCCAAAGAACGTTTCAGAACGTTTCCTCATCTTCATCCTCTCCGCTCACCCCTGCACTTCCCAAATCAACTCCTTGCCCAGATTTCCTGAGCTCTGTGGCACCTCAGAGTAATGTTGGATTCCTGATTTCCTGTTAGTGGTAAAGTTACTTTAGTTTTTTCTTCCTGATACATTTTGTATCTGTGTTTTAATTTATTCCTGCAGCTGCTCTGTAGTGCAGACCCTGGTCATCTCACTCCTGGTCAGTGAGAGTCTCTTCCCTCCGTCTCGCACACCTCCAAGCACCAAGGAGCTCCCCCAGGCCTCTCAGGTTCCCTGTGTCATTCACTGATCAAGAGCTCCTTGTATCTTGCCTCTGCCTCCAAACCACCCTTCCTGCCTCATCCTCCACCATTTCCTCAGAAGCCATGGCTCCAGCTAAGCATCTGTTTTTCACTGGACAACCCTCCTAATCAAATAGACCTAGGACTTCTTCTGTATCTCTCTTTTTCCTCGTGTTGTATCGTCTTCCTGAAACAGGTCCTGCCTATGGGAATCCTAAAACACTTTCTCCCCTGTTGACACCCTGCTGTACAGTGAAGCCTTCTCATGGTGTGGCAGGTGTGACCTGTTCTCCCTGAAATCACTGCACTCAGTCCCCATCCCCATTGCCTTTTGTGCCATTAGACCGTAAGCTCCCAGAGGGCAGGGACCGAGTCTGACATATCTGTGTCAACGTAGTGTCAGGCCCTTGTCTCAGGCCCTTAATAAAATCCTTTTGAATGAATGAAGGAGTATCGTAAGTGTCTTTTAGATGTGGTGAGATAGATAGTAAGCCGTCTTAGCCATATCAGACATTGCAAATTAAAAATCCCATTGTGGCTCAGTGGGTTAAGAAGCTGACTAGCATCCATGAGGATGCGGGTTTCATCCCTGGCCTCGCTCAGTGGGTTAAGGATCCAGTATTGCCATAAGCTGCAGCATAGGTCACAGATGCAGCTCATATCTGGCAATGCTATGGCTATGGCATAGGCTGGCAGCTGCAGCTCAGATTCAATCCCTAGCCCGGGAACTTCCATATGAGATAAAAATAAAGCACTGATAATGAGTATTATGCAGTTATGAAATCCAGTGGGAGAATTTGACTAGCCATGTAGATATAGCAGAACTGAGAAGAGACCAGCCTCTCACTGATGCTCTGACTCTTCCTTAGCCTGAAGTCCAGGTACCTTTTTTTAAGTAGAATTTTTTCTCAACTACATTAGCATTTTCTTTTTCAAAAGGAATGCTTTTTAAATTGATGACTGAGGATTGAATTTTTATTAAAATCCTCCCCCACACCACCCCCGCCCCTACCCCAGGCAGGTTCTCAGAACTATAGCTAAATTAGCAGCAGCGAGACCAGCCATTGATGATTTGAAGCCCAGTCTAGGGTGAGGTGCTGTTGTGACAGCAGGTGGGGTGGAGCAGTCTGGGTGTCAGAGCAGCTGGACTTCAGGTTGTGTGTGGCAAATACTCGGGCCTCCCTAGGGAGCAGCAGCACCAAAATAACAGTTTGCAGAGCACTGGACAGTTTAAAAGAAGCTTTCAGATGCCTGATGGTGTAATAACTTGGTGAAATAGTTGTCACACAGTATCTGCATTTTCTATTTGACAAAAATGAGACTCCAGGTCACACGGCCAAATTGTCCGATTCCAAAGCCTACGTGCTTTTCTCTATTTGGTTCTCATGTCACCTGGGTAGAGGTGGTCCTTGCTTGACACTTGGAATCAAATAGGTCTGGCTTTGACACCCAACATCACTGCCTTGCAGCTCTGTGACCTTGAGAATTTGCACAGCCTTTCTTCACCCAGGTCTGCCTGCTCCATGGTGGTAATACCGCCTCCTCTGAGACTGTGTGATGTGGATAAAATGCCCCACACAACAGGTGCTCAGTGTGTGTCCACTTCCTTTCTTCCTCAGCAGCAGCCACTTTCAACCCCTGAACAACTCCCTTTGAAGGGGCCTGGGCGACTTTGCCCTCGCCCTGACCGGGAGGCCAACTACTTGCCAAGACGCGCTCAGTGGCCTTCACTTGGTTAAGGCTGTATCTCAGAAAGCCCAGCGTTGCTCAGGGTGTATGTTGAGTACCGCCTGTGCCACAAGTTAATGAAATGGGATTATAGCTGTTCCCACAGAATCTGAGGTCTTTTCGGGGAGGTGAGACGACTGTGGAAGTTAACTAGAAATTCAAGTCATGGAAGAGAAGTGCCAGTGAAGTGATTCAGGTGGCACTTTGGCTGTTTGGTCCATGCATCTGTGCCCTGTCTTATTCTAGAAAGGATCACCAGAGGCTCTGCAGATTCTGGGCCTGCTGTCGGACCTCCCCATTTGTGGTCCCGAGTGTCCCGTCCCTGTGCCACACTGCTGCCCGAATGTGTTTTCTAACATATACGTTGGTTTGAGTCACTCTTCTACTTAAAACCCTTCTCCGGTTCCTGTTGACTTCAAGATAAATTTAAAAATATTTAGCTCACATTCAAGGCCTCTTGAAACCTGGCACCTGCCTGTCCTTCCAGCCTCATCTTCTGATGTTCCCCAGGGTGCAGCCTGTGCTGCGTTTGCAGCTGTGCCCTCCCAGTGCCCCTCGTCCTCTCCCCCTCATCTTTCTGCCCTCAGTCATGCCTTTGTTCTTCTCCCTTCACTGGCTCATGCCTCCCCCACCCGTCTGGTTCCTCACCCCTGGGAAAGCTGCTGCTGTTCTGTCCCTCGTCTCTGTTCTGGTAGCGGCCCCTCCCCTAGCTGACTGACCGGCGAGGAGGCTCGCAGGTGACTGTTGGTTTGCTGCTCATGTGCCTCACCCCGTATCCCCTATCAGCCGGGAGCCCCGTTAGCGGAGACTGTGTTAAACCCCACATTGCATCCGCATGTCATTGTAACGCCAGGCGCTTAGTATGTGAGTGCTGAGAGGAGAGTTACTTGAGGACTGGCATAATCGAAGGTTCTAGCATAATCTTGGAAGGTTCTGGCGTAATCTCAGAAGGTTGGGGCACGGAGGTGGGTAGGACTTGAGCAGAGCCCTGAAGAAATGATTTCTGTGAAACCTCCGTATTGCTTCCCTTGAGGTCATGCCTGCCTTGGTGGCATTCATCTAGTTCACCTGCTTTCACAGAATTCCAGTTTCTCTTTAGTTTGCCTTGAGTTTCCAAGTTTCCTTGAAACTTTGTATCGTCTTCTCCCAGAAACAGGCATTCTTTCCCCAGTGAACGCCTGCAGTTGTGTCCTGGTTTCATATTTTATTCTATTTTCTGCCTCCACCTCTTACCAGAACTTTGACACCCCACCCCACCCCCCACCCCCCCGCTGGAAAGCCACTGTTCTCTGGTGTCTTCCCGTGTAAGATGGAGACATAATGGGGTCCCTCCTGGTTGCTCTCATTTCGGTCTCTTTTCTCTCCTGGGGAAGCCTGGTGCCCACAGTTCCAGTGCCCCCTTCTCCAGCCTTCTCCAGCCACCTCTTGCCTTCTCCAGCACCTCCAATCCAGTATGTCCAGGCTGAACTGGTGATCTTCACCCCAAGTCTGGTTCTCTTTCTGGCATCACCATCTGGCCGTGACACTGTCATCCATCCAGTCACCAGAGCCAGAAATATGGGCAGCCTCTAGGCACCCATGCACTTTTCTGCCCTGTGTCCTCTAGATGTCATGTCCTAAACTTCTCTCAGTCTGCCATCTTTGTGTTTTTCTACCACTTCCCTGGTCTAAACAACCGACTTGGTCTTTCAGCTGCTCAATGGCAGTGACCTTGTTTCTCCTCAGGCCTCCCTCCCATCAGTCCTCTCATCATCCAGATCCTCTGAAGAGCAGATCTGACCATGTCTTTTTTCAAGACTGTCCTTGCTCTTGTGTCCTTAGAATAGTAACCACGTTCTTCCTGTGGACCCTGTGTGGGTCCAGCCCCGAGTCCTTCTGTGTTCCCTGCAGAAGTGCTGGCTGCCCTCTTGCTGTGGGCCTTTTGCACATGCCTTGATTTTATTTTTCTGCTGTGCCCACACATGGAGAAGTTTCAGGGCCAGGGATTGAACCGCGGCCACAGCAGCTACCTGAGCCACAGCTGTGACAAAGCTGGATCCTTAACCCCTAGGCTACCAGGGAACCCCTTGCACATTCCTTTTGCCTGGAACTCCTGTCTCCTTTCTCTTCTACTTTTTCTCTCTCCATCTCCACAACTCCCCTTTGCCCGGTGGAGGGGCTCCTTCTTTCTTCAGATTTAAACTTAATCACGATTCCTCCGGGGCAATACTCCCTGACCTCTGTAAAACAGTTTATTCTGCTCATAACGGGCTCTCGTGGAGCTGTGTGGCTCCTCTTTGTAATATTCAGCACAGTTGTAATTGTACATTTTCTTGGGTGACCTTTAATTCAGCTCTTCTTCCCCCGTGTAAATGTAAGCTCCATGAGGGCAGGTACCGCACCTTTGATTTCCCACCATTATGACTGCATCCTGTGGTATTGTGTCTGGCGTGTGAAATATGAGGAATGAGGACATGTATGCATGAGTTGTGAGGGTTTGGAGCTTGCACACGTGACGCACCCGGCTCAGTGCTCCCCACCTAGGAGGCCTCAGTCAGGGGTGGGTCTCTCCTAGTACGGCTCATTGTAAGTATACCCTTTAATATGCTGTTCCACTGCCCGATTAAGGCTGTTTTGCTTATAAAGTCTTTCCCAAGTTTTCTGTGCTCTGAAAGTCGATGTCCAACATGAGCTGTGGACGTGCTTAGCAGTCTGACAGGGGACAGGATATGGGAGGTGGGGGCACGAGGTCCACAATGGGTAATTTAGAGCAGTCATCCCCCTTTTTTTTTTTTTAGGGCTGCACCTGAGGTATTTGAAAATTCCAAGGTTAGGGGTCCAATCAGAGCTATAGCCGCCGGCCTGTGCCACAGCCATAGCATCGTCAGATCCAAGCCTCGTCTGCAACCTATGGCGCAGCTCAGGTCAGCGCCAGATCCTTAACCCACTGAGCAAGGCCAGGGATTGAATCTGTATCCTTATGGATACTCGTTGGGTTGGTAACCCGCTGAGCCACGACAGGAATTCCTAGAGCAGTCATTTGTAATTTGGGGAAGGAGTGATGGTCCAAATGCATAACCTCTGAGAATTTGGTGGAAGCAATGGATCCTTGCCCACCAAGAATTCACATCTGTCTACACAGAGTTCTAGAGTCTGATGCCAGGGAACCCACAGAGCACTGAAACCCACTCATGGGTCCTGTTTGGGCCCCTGGCTTAGAGGAGAATGAGGGGAAGGACAGGAGTTAGCTTGCCTTGGTGGGGATGAGAGGCTATGGGATTGCTGAGATCCAGAGCAGGGTGGCCCACCTTTGTTCCAAGCCAGAGGGGGGACCTTTGCATTGGGAGGTACAGCTTGCCTAGGTCCCAAGCCTCAGCTGGCTGTGAAGGAGTGGGTACCTGCCCTGAGGAGGGCACCTGTCCGCTTAGCCAGTGGCTGCAGCTACTGTGTGCTGAGCTCTGAGGCTTGGTCCACCACTTGTGGTCTCAGTAATCAATCCTTCCACCTCCCTGAAGAAGGAGTAGCATTGTTCCCGTTTTATAGATGAGGAGAATGGAAATGAGGCTAGGGAATGGCAGCCCCTTCACGTGGGAATTTTCTAACCTTCTAGAGTCAGGATGCTTCCATAGTGGAGAAAATAGTGTCCGTGTTTTTCTCAGTGGCTTATAGCTCGGTGTGATGGAGGAGGAAGGCCAATGCCTCTCCCCCACAGATGGCTGTGAGCATTAAGAGATGATGAGTGTCAACAGACCTCATTAAGTTTTATTCACATGTTATTATTGTTCTTGTATTTTTATTAGAATAAGTTTGTTAGTTTTCATTTTCAAGGGAAAATTATTTTCTCTGGGCTAACTTCTGTCCCCTGCTATTCTATAAAAATGGAGTTTTGAGGCCCTGAGTCATGCAGCCATCTTTGCCTTTATCAAGGAGTTGCACACTGTCTTGACTTTTTGGTTTAAAAAAAAAAAAACTGAAGAAATTAATAGTGGTCTGCCTGCAGGAGAAGCCCCTCTGGAAATCTGCAGGGTAATCACTTCAGAGGCCGTCAGAGCATCCGAGGAGGTTTGAGCAGTTCCCTAATGATGCTTCCTTTAAAGCTCAAGAGCAAATGCAACTTTGATTGGTTTCCTCTCATTTCTTGGATGACTTATGTTTGATAAAGGTGATTGCTTAATATCCAACTCTTTGGCTATCACTTCTAGTTAAAAATACCTGTTACATTATGATTCAATAATCATATCTATATGTCTTCAATACACACACATAGAAAACTGAAGCAAAACTTGAACAAAATAATACTTTATTAGGTGCTATGCACTGTTTTCTATTGTATTCTGTCTTTGAGAAAAACACTAGTTATGACCTATTGAGTGATTTTGGGTTCATAGTTAACCCATCACCTGTAGTTTGGACAGTACTGTGTGCCCATTTTGAGAATACTAGCAGATGAATGAGCTGCACCAGGTGTGTTCATTATTTTTATGTCCAGCTGCATCCTTCTGTTTTCTTCTTTTCTTTTCTTTTCTTTCCTTCCTTCCTTTCTTCTTTTTGTCTTTTTAGGGCCACACCTGCAGCATATGGGGATTCCCAGCCTAGGAGTCCAGGTGGAGCCCTAGGGTAGCCTAGGGTAGCCACTGGCCTACCCCACAGCCACAGCAAAACGGGATCCAAACCATGTCTGTGACCTACACCACAACACCAGATCCTTAACCCACTGAGCAAGGCCAGGGATTAAACCCACGTGCTCCTGGTTACTAGTCGGGTTCATTAACCGCTGGGCTATGACAGGAACTCCGCTTCTGTTTTTAAGGTCTCACAAAGCTCTTTAATTACTAAGTTTTTGGATTTTTTTAAGTAAACATTTGGTGTATTTCCTTCTAATCTTCTGTGCATTTTTAAAAGACTAAGATTGCACTGTATTCTGTTTTTATTTTAGCAGTTTAGCATAATCATGTTAAAGCCTACGTAACTCTGTATCCACATCCTTTTAATAGATGTATATGATAATGTATTTATCCAGTTTTTGACATTTAGGTTTCTCGTAATTCTTCACTACTTGGAACTTCTTTCTACATGACCTCCAGCGTCCTATTTCCTTAGGATTTCTAGTATGGAACTTACTGGGTTCAGAGTTGGAGCATTTAGAATCGGTTACATTCAGGTAAATGTTTGACAGTGGGCTCTCAGGGGTGGGGGTGCTCTGATTTTTGTGGCCACCGCTGTCTGAGGTGTCACTCTCCCACCGTGGCCTGAGTTGGGCTACCAATGTGAAGTCACAGGCTGCCGAGTTGGGAGGAGGTTGTCCCTGTTGGCTTTCCCAAGCCCAGGGAGCCAGCCCGACATACCACTGCTGGTAGCCACTATTGGCCACAGACTGCCACTTTCCACTCCTCTAGCTGTGCACCCTTAGCCGCAGTGAATGTTATCTATGTTTTTACACATTTGGTTGGTTGAAGATGGGACTCATTTAAGTTCCTTTTTCCCTCAGTGAAATGATTCCACTCTCAGTTGCAGTGGCTCTGTCCTGTTACAACACATGGTTCCGGTGGTTATGCCAAACAGCCCATGTCACCTTCCCATTGCTAGTCTGTGGGGAAAGTCTGCCTGATTGAGTTGGCTTCTTTCTTCAGAGCAGTTATTGAAGACTGAATGTTTGGGAAATGTTCTATAATTTCAGCAACATTAGCCTTTAATTCTAGGGCTTTAAAATCTTTGGACAAGAGTGGTAGCAAAGGAGCCATAATCAGTGTGCTGTTCTCGGGGCACTTTCTTCATTTAGCTATCTCTGTTATCTTGGCAGGTGTCTGTGACATCACCTTGCATTAGCTATTCGGACTTTATCCCTTTACTTTTAAGACATGTGATCTCCTTTGTGCATTTCCTATTGTATCGAGTGTTTGGGTATTTGATAGTCATTTGTCAGATAAGTGTGTTTTATTTCATTGAAGGTGCTCATTTTGACAATTTTGCCTACTTTTCTTTCTCATGTTATACTTTTCCAGCAAATTGCTGGGTGGATTGTAGCCGGATCATGACTGAAGTACTTTAATGAATTGTATGCTGTCAGCCAAGGAGAAAGGGATGTTTATTTCTTAAACCTTCTAAGCAAAGTTTTTTTTTTTTTTTTTACAATTATGTTTTTATTCTTTCTGCTGTCTTGCATTATAAAAGGAAGTGATTTGCCCAAGTTCACACAATGAGTTGGTGGCAAAGCCAGTTCCAAAACCCAGAATTTCTAGCCAATGGTTATTTCTTTTCTTTCCTTTTTTTTTTAATTTTTAAAATTTTTTATTTACCCATGGCTGTACCTGTGGCATGTAGAAGTTCCTGGGCCAGGGATCAACCCTGCACCACGACAGTGAACTGAGCCATAGCAGTGACAAGGCTGGGTACTTAACCCACTAGGCCACCAGGGTTATTTCTCACTGCCATTAAAAAATTTTTTGTTTACCCACATAGTTAAACTGGCTTACCCTGGCTTGTGTGGACCAGTTCCTATAATGATAGAGGTTCCTGATTTGGTTCCTAAAGTACTTACAGATTTTGGAAGTCACTTTTGTGTTTTTTTTTCTTTTTTTTGGTCTTTTTTGGGATGCACCCATGGCATATGGAGGTTCCCAGGCTAGGGATTGAATTGGAGCTGCTGGCCTATTACAGCAATGCCAGATCAGAGCCATGTCTGTGACCTACACCACAGCTCATGGCAATGCTGGATCCTTAACCTCCTGAGGGAGACCAGGAATCGAACCTGCATCCTTATGGATACTAGTCAGATTAATTTCTGCTGAGCTATAATGGGAACTCTGGGAGTCACTTTTGAATCATTAAAGGAATATTAAATGATGTTCGACTTAGTGTCAAATGGATATTGTCATTTTTCAGTCCAGATGTTTGCTTTTTATACTCATGCATGTCTCATGTGGGTAGGAGAATTACTTCAAAGCATTTTCGAGCTGACCTCCCTTTATAAGTAAGTGACAAATTTCTCTTTAGTGGTTCGTTCCTGCTCTGTAGCTCATTTTAGGTCAAGTTGCTCTTAAAAACTTATTCCTGGTCTTCTCAAAAAAGTTTTTTTTTCTTATTCCCTTCCTGCCTCATTGCTTTTTTATATAATACCAGAAATATGCTCATTCTCTGAAAGTAGGCATCCACTTGCAGTATCTAACATTCAAATTTATGTAATTTAACTATCATTTAGTCCCAACTCTATAGTTGCACATGATAAAACCTAGGCCCAGAAAATATTTCATAAACTTTTTTCTCTGCCAGTTAAGAAAGGATGACCTTGAAACTGAAGGTAGATAATTAACAGTGATACGCTGAACTGATCAAGAGGTCAATGAATTTACTACTATGGAGTTTATTTATATTGTTGTTATGTTACTGTTTGTTGAATGCTTGCCTTGTTCCCAGTCTCTGTGCTAGTACAGGTGAGAGTTACAGTATAGATAAGAAAATTAAGGTATAAAGAGGTGAAGTAAATTGCTGAAGGTCAAATGAGAATAACTCAGAACATTTGACAAGAGCCCCGGTTTATGGAGTCACTTTTGAAAATTGAACCAGCATTGGGAGTTCCCGTTGTGGCTCAGTGGTTAACGAATCCGACTAGGAACTATGAGGTTGCGGGTTTGATCCCTGGCCTTGCTCAGTGGGTTAAGGATCTGGCGTTGCCGTGAGCTGTGGTGTAGGCTGCAGACATGGCTCGGATCCCGCATTGCTGTGGCTGTGGCGAAGGCCAGCAACTACAGCTCCTGTTAGACCCCTGGCCTGGGAACCTCCATATGCTGTGGGTGTGGCTCTAGATAAGGCAAAAAGACAAAAAAAAAAACAAACAAAAAAACTCAGCATCTGTATATGAATGGCTTTTTCTGGACTGATAGTGTCTGGATTCTTCCTAAATAAAAACTGAAGAGCCTTTAGCCACCTGGTAAGATTGAGCCTTAATATAGTCTGCGTTGTTTTGTAACCTGTGAAGGTTTTTTTTTTTCCCCCCTCTCTTTCATGGTCTATAAAACTCTATAATTCTGGAACTAGAAGGAATCCTTTGAAATGAAATGATTTTTCCCCTTCTCTTTGTAGGTGAGGGAAGAATTTCCCCAGGGTCTTAAAATCCATTAGTTGCAGGATGAGAACGCATGCCTGCTGGCGCTTCAGCCGTGCTTTCTTTGCCATTCAGGCCATTCTCTTCTCTAAGCTGTTTCAGATGTTACCGCAGTAGACTGCCGGTTTCTCCCTTCTCCTCTGTTTCCTGGTGGATAACTGAGTTGTACATGCCTTTGGTGAATTTTTAAAAATGTGAAGTTTGAAGTGATGACTGCTTAATAAACATAGTCTGTCTGGAAGATGCCGTCTATCACAATTGATAGAGAGGAACAAAATAAAAGCCCCCCCCCCCCCGTAGTGGCGGTGGCCGGGTGGACCAGAAGAGCCCCGGCGGACAGCATCTTCATTCTGAGGGAGCCCGAGGCTGGAGGACCCATTCTCGGAGTTCTCCTGTTTCTCATAGGAAACCCTCTCTTAGACCATACTCTCACATCCTCACCCAGGAGAATCTCAGGGTTAAAATGTCACAAAACCGAGTATCTGTGATGTTGAGAAAGAAAAGGGGGAGCGAGGGTGGGGGGGACTTGCCGGGGTGCTGCATCACAGGTTTTAATGTGAGCCTCAGGTCTCTGGTCAGACACCGGCCTTTCCTCCTCCAGCTGTGTCTCAGGATCCCTGCCCAAGGTGCAGGTGGTATGGGGGGGGGGCCTTCTGTCTACTGGGGTCTTAGAAATTAACCAGTTCTGTCATTTATTCAGCAAATATTTGCTGAGCTTGAGGTACCGTGGCAGGCATTGGGGATGGAAAGTTGAATACGGTAAATGCAGTGCCCTCACACAGGTTATAGACCAGCAAGAGAAACAGGACATGCATCCTGTGTTTTCTGCATTTTAAATGCTTTTTTTTTTCACTTTTTGTTCTTCTGAAGTCAGGAAATGTTTACGACAATTGTGTATATTTAATGTGATGGCATTTCTCCTTTTTTTCTGTCCAATTTGAAAGCACATTTTATAATCTATGCCTTTGAGTCAAGAAAATACAGAGGCTCAACAAATAATCACAGTTACTGTAAGGAAGAATACAGGGTGCAATGAACCCTATTTTAGGCAAGCAGTGGTTTTCTCCTTCTTAGACTCTTGGAGGCCAGTGCTGAAATGATAGTATACATAGGAACCATGTAGGCGCATCACTGATGGTGCAAATATTGGTACTTAGGGATGTCTGGAATGGGATCTGGGGTGATCCAAGTTCAAAGGGCTTTCCAGGTAATTCTGATGCAGGTGGTCTAAGGTGTACCATGCTTTGAGATACTGCCACAGCCTCTCAGGTTGTGATTTGCAACCTGGCTGTGCGTGAGATAACCTGGCAGCTTTTAAACAACTAACACTCAAGCCACAGCTCTGATTGATGAAATGAGACCTTCCGGAGGGACCCAGGCAGCAGGGTTTTTGAAAACTTCCCATGTGATCCTCATGTGCATTCAAATTTGAGAACCAGGGCTTGAAAGGGTTGAGGAGCTGAGCAGCACCCTTCAACTGCACTGAGCGTGCAAGTCACCTGGGTCCTTGTTAAAATGCGGATTGCAGTTCAGCAGGGCTGGGAACTGGGCCCTGGAGAGTCTGCATTTCTAACAGGCTCCCCTAGGATGCTGGTGCTATTGGTGCAGGGACCCCACAGAGCCAATCCAGAGTTTTCAAGGGGATGAAAAAGAGCCCTGCAGGCAGTTTTTCCTTTTGTCAAGAAGACCACTTTCTCTGACGTTTCCCAAATTCAAGTCTGCAAACTGGACCAACCGCATCAGAACCAGCTGGGCACTTTATACACGTACAGATGGCTGGGCTGGCCACTGGAGATTCGGAGCCACTGATCGTGGTGTCAGAAGCACTACGCATGTGCAGGGCTCTTCCTGTTCAGCACCATCTTATTAATCCTCATTACAGCTCTACATTTTCCGCATGATTCAGATTAGAAAAACTGAAGCCTAGAGGAGACGATGGGTATGCCCTGGGCCACTCACTGCGGCAGGGCAGGACTCAGAATAGCCTGGGAGTTCTGTTTTTAAAAGCTCCATAGATGCTGATATTTTATCTTCCTGTGGAAAAGGAAATTCCAGAGTTGCGCTGTAATTCCTGAAAGGATGGTCATGCCTGTGAGTCTTTAGTGAATTAAATATGAATATGTCCGTTTGCATTTAAAATATGAAAGTGCATCTAGACCAAAAGCTGAGGAGTAAGAAGATTTCACATAGCAGGGGAGGTCACAAATGTTTTTAAAGAATATTTTGGAAATAATGCAATAATTATCTGATAAGACAAAAGTGGATTCCATTTTCAGAGATTTATTGAGCACAAAGACTACTTATTTTTCCCTTACTAGGAAATAAAAAAAGTTGTGGTGCATCAATACAATGGAATGCCATTCTGCCACTCCTGACATGGTTATCAAATGACATTTTGTCATAGAAGAGAGTTCACAATAGAATAAGAGATAGAAAACAGTATCTCTATGGAGTTCCCACTGTGGCGCACTGGGTTAATTATCTGGCTTGTCTCTGTGGAGGTGCTTTTTCCTTTCCCCGCCTGGTGCAGTAGGTTATGGATCCTGTGTTGCCACACCTGTGGCTTGGATTCGATCCCTGGCCAGGGAACTTTCATATGCTGAAAAAGAACATTAATAGTGGCTCTCTCTGGGCTTTATGGATACTCTTCCTCCTTCCCTCCCTGCCTTTCCCTGGGGAAAGGCTCCTGCTTTGTATCTATCACTGTATTGAGCACTGCAGTGAATAAATGGCCCTTTGGGGGCTGATCCCATTCTTACAGAACTCACTGGCCTAGATTAACCAAAGTCCTGCCATGTTTTTATTTCATCCACAACTATACCTGTAAAGGAACCTGTGGGTTAACTTAGTGGTTTTCTGCAGGCCATCTTCCCTCCTTCCCCCCTTTTACTCCACACCCACCCCACTCAGCCTCCCTTTCCTCATGTCCCCTTCCCCCTTCCCTTCCTCCCGTCCTTCCACCCACCCACCCACTTCTTATCATCCAACCTGCTTTCACTCAGTACATGCTGTGCACCTGTGACCAGATCCTGGTGAGATGAAAGACAATCCCTGCTCTCTAGATAGTCACTGTCTTTTTTTATTTTTGTCTTTTTGTCTTTTTAGGGATGCACCCACGGCATGTGGAGGTTCCCAGGCTAGGGGTCTAAATGGAGCTATAGCAGCCAGCCTTTGCCACAGCCACAGGAACGCCAGATCCAAGCCGTGTCTGTGACCTATACCACAGCTCACAGCAACACCAGATCCTTAATCCACTGAGTGAGGCCGCAACCTCATGGTTCCTAGTCAGATTCGTTTCTGCTGCTCCACGATGGGAACTCCCTATCTACTGTTTTTTAATGAACTTTATTTTGGAATAATTTTAGATTTACAGAAAAGTTGAAATACAGTTTCAACCTGTTTGAGTCATCACCTTCTGATGTCATCACCTGACACTCCCACGGTGCATTTCAAAAGCAAGAAACCAACGTGAACACATAACTGTATTAACTAAACTCTACACTCTGTTCAGACTTCCCCAGTTTTTCCATTAACATCCTCCTTCGTTCCAAGATCCCATCCAGGAGGCTACCTCACATTCTGTTGTCATGTCTTCTTTGTCCACTCTGGTCTCTACCAGTTTTTCAGACTTCCTTTGTTTCTAATGACCTTGACCTTGACAGTTTGGAAGAGTACCAGTTCAGTTGTTTCGGTCGAATGCCTCAATATGGGTTCATCTAATGTTTTCTCATGATTAGATGGGGTTACAGTTTGGGGAAAGAAAACCACTCAGGTGAAGTGCCCTTGTCATCACTTTCTATCCGAGGTGCCTGATCCCAAGTGGCATCCCTGGTGGTGTTAAACTTGATCACTTTGCTTTTTAGAGTCGCACCTGTGGCATATGGAGGCTCCCAGGCTAGGGGTCGAATCAGAGCTATAGCTGCCGGCCTGTGCCATAGCCACAGCAGTGTGGGATCTGAGCCATGTCTGCAACCTACACCACAGCTCACGGCAACACTGGATCCTTAACCCACTGATCGAGGCCAGGGATTGAACCCATGCCCTCATGAATACTATTTGGGTTTGTTATCACTGAGCCACAAAGGGAACTCCTAAATTATCTTTTTATTAAAGAAAATTTCAAATATATTTGCAAAACTTCCTGACTTTTTAGAGTAGTATCTGCCATGTTTCTCTACCGTAAAATTGCTGTTTTTGCTTTGGGAGTGAGTCATGAAGTCAAGCCCCCTCCCAGTGCAGAGGAGTAAGCTCTACTCCTTGCAGGGGGAATCTACATATATTGTTTGGAAATCTTCTGTAAGGGAGACTTGTCCCTTCACTTTCCTATATTTATTTAACTCATTTATGTATATCACTATGGACTCATAGATATTTATTTTACACTTTAGTTTGTAACTCAATACCGCGTTATTTATTTTGTTGCTCATGTTGTTCCTCCCTTGGCCAGCAGAGCTCTTTCAGGTGGCTGTGGGACACATGCCCATCCTTGCTTTCTTTCTGGTGTACAAGGTGCTCCAGGTTCCTGTTGTGTTTTCCCTTCTGCTGCCCTAGATTTAGCCACATGTCTAAGGAGCCCTCCTTCCTTTGCCTGGAGAATGGTTTTTAGAAGTGAAGGTCTCATGTGTTGAGAGGAAGGAGGCAGAGAAGGTGAGAGATGTTATGTATAGTGTATGTTATGTATACAGAAGCAAAGAGGACAGGGTGACTGCTTCCACCCACGGTGCTCTGCGTGGAAGAAGTGGTATTTGAAGCTCAGTTGAGTTTTCCAGTTGGAGACCAAGGCTGGGGGAGTTGGGGGAGGGAAGAGTGGGAGGACATGTATATCAAGAGCATCTGGCTTTTTAATTTGATCTGACAATAGACGTCCAGTGGTAATGACCCTTTCATTTTCTCATTACCTGAAAAAGCAGTTTTCACAGATGATGTCTCTCAGGAGAGGATTTTCTCTGTGTAACCCCGACTGTTTAGTGCCCTCAGCCCCCCACCCAGTCTTTCTTTCTTCTAAATATATCTAGTTCCTCTTCTCTGCCAGTCCTAACATAAGGTGCAGGGGGTGCAGAGAGGAATTTGACAGCTCCTGCCATCAAGAAGTTCTCATGTCTGGTGTGAGGTCCTTTTGCTTTCTTATCCTCCCTCTAGCCCTTTACCAGGGGTCTAACGGTTGGTGCTTTTGCAAAACAGCATCGACAGGACAGGAAGGATTAGCTGCGTTTTGTTGTGAATCTGATATGGTACTTGTCTCACTCAGAAGGTCTTTTCTCTTCACAGGTAACCATTGGTGTCTATGATCCCTGTAACTTAGCCCAGTACCCTGGATGGCCTTTGAGGAATTTTTTGGTCCTAGCAGCCCACAGATGGTATTTATGTGTGTGTGTATGTGTGTCTCTGTCTTTTTGTCTATATATTTTTTGACATTGTGTATGTCTATATCTATGTTAATGCTTCCCAAAATGGATTTTTTTTTGATAGCATAGAAACCAGGTAATAAACCAATTAATCAGTCATGATCTGATTTCGAGCAGTGGTGAGCCTCTAAGCAGGTCTATTATGGAGCTTCAGGCTCTGACTGTACCGCACTGAAGATATTTTAGAGTAGGGCAGGGCCAACAGCTGAAGGTCCCAATCCTGAAATTCTCTAGGCCTCCCTTCATCTGTCTGAGTCTCTTTCTGATAGGATTTTCCTCTTGCGACCATCCTTCCTTGTTCCCAACCCCAAACTAAATAAAGCAGAGGGTGATGTATATTTGAAAAGATGGTCAACATCATTAGTCATCAAGGAAATAAAATATAACGAGATACTACTCACTAATAAAAACAATGAGATACCTAGTGAGATCCTACTACATTCTCACCAGATCATGAGATACTCACCAGAATGAGTTTAAAAACATGACAATACCAAGTGTTGTCATAGATGTGGATGAATTTGGAACCCTCACACACTGCTGGGAAACTGTTTGGCAGAATCTAGCAAAGTTAACAATGTTTATGTCTCAGCAGTTTCCCTCTCAGGTATATAAAGCACAGAAGTACATACTCAGATGCAAACAAAACACATATACAGGAACGTTTATAGCAGCATCCTTCTTAATGACCAAACATTGGGAATAACCCAGATGTCCTTCAACAATGAAAGGATAATAAATTGGGGTGTATTCATCACAGTGGGATGCAGTGTTGTAGTGAATCTGAATCAACTACTGACATACATATCAACATGGATGAATTAAAAAAAAATAATACTGAGTGAAAGAGGCTGGACTGACCTAAGAGAATACGTGCTACCCGTTTCTATGATGTAAAGGTCAAAACAAGTAAAACCTATGAAAGTTAGAGTTAATGTCTGGGAGAAGACATGGGACAGTCTCCTTTAGGATTTATGTAACTTACCTTTGTGTCTGCTTTACTTAAATAACAGTGTTCACTGAAGATAGCTAAGTAATTTAATGGCTCGTCCCAGAGTGAGAGTGTTAGCACTCACTCATCCTGCTGCGGTCTGTAGTGCTGTCCCACTACTGCCGGAGCTGCTGTTCCATAGACTATAGGTTCAGATAGGAAAGGGGGGACCAGAACAACCCATGCTTGTCTTAGAGCTTCTTAATGTTTTATGAGCTTTTCCCCCTTTGCATATAAGATCTATCTGTCAGAATTATTTGTGTGCACTGTGAAACTGTTATATAAAATTCACCTAAAAAGAAAACCTAGCCAGTTCCAGGTGCAGCCTCTAAGCACTTGGACAAAGGAAGCATGTGTTTAAAACCTCCCCGAGGTTAACGCTGTCCCCCAGGGGTGTCAGGGAGGCATAATAACAATGAACTGAGTCCTCTCCAACTGGGTTTGCCGAAGCTCTCACGCAAGCTCTTTCTTTTCCTTCCTTGAAAAAAACAAAAAATAAAAATCTGGGCCCAACATCAGGAGTAGCAGTTTCCAGTCTGTTGAAGTCCTGTGCTTCCGGGACCGCACGCTGCAGGGGCTGAGAGGCATCGCCCACAGTATCATCTTCGAAGTCAAGCTTCCAGAAATGGCATTTAGCCCAGGTAATTTGCCAGTCTTGAGAATGCATATAATTATCATTTATCAAAAGCCAAATCAGGTTTAACTTTTCTTTCATCCCTTCACAATGGCAGCAGAAGTAGAGAAAAGTAAAATTCCTACCTTTTTGCCAACAGGAACACTTCTGTGGAACAGGGGGCAGCTCAGCTATTCACAGAGGAACAAAGGCAAAGATTGTCCTCAGGAAATTTCCTCCAAGCAGTTTTTTCAGAGAATTTTTCTTTCCCTGATTTTTTTTGTTTTTGCTTAACATAAAAATCTTTATTCCTTACCCTTCTTACAGGAAGAATGAATTATTAATGCACCTACATATTTATTTGTTACACAAAATTGTGTGTGCTCGTATTCTCTGTGTATTAAACCGGTCAGCAAAACCACCCTTTCCCCTTCCATGTTTAATATTCTTCATTTGATCTTGTGTGGTAGGTAGATGTCAGCTCTCACTCCTCTTTCCTAAGTTAGGAAACGTGGGCTCAGAGATACTTGGTATTTATAGGGGTGTGTATGTATGGATATATGCACCTGCATTTATTTATGTATATTTATGTCCATGTCACAAAGACGTAATAACATACTCAAATTTGAGTAAAATAAAGGTAATAATACCTACCTCGTGGAGTGCCCCAGATGAGGACTCTGGGTCCTATGTAAAAGACAGGTGCAATGGTGTCATATTATACTTGCTTATGAAATGTTAACTTATGTTAATTTCTTATTGTGCCCAAAGCTCAGAACTCTTTCCAAAAGATTCCTCAGATTTCTATGACTTACATGTTTTCCACATTGCTTTTGTAAACTGTCATTGTTTAGTTTGCTCCTTAACAACATCTTCATTGTCCCCAGGCACATTGCTTTCTTTAATGCATGGGTCATGTGCCTTAAAGTATGTGTGTGTGTGTGTGTGTATGTGTTTTAAGGGGAAGGGGACAGGGAGTTTAAAATCTCTCTCTCTTTTTTTTTTTTTCGTTTTGGGGCTGCACCTGTGGCATATGGAAGTTCCCAGGCTATAGCAACCCCAGATCTGAGCTACATCTGTGACCTACACCACAGCTCATGGCAACGCTGAATCCTTAACCCACTGAGTGAGGCCAGGGATCGAACTCATGTCCTGAAATCTCTTTTGAGATGTCATTTCTAGAGACCAGAGTGCAAAGAAATCAGGATTGGCTCTGACGACACTTTATCAGTGATTCGCTGTCACAGCACTGAAGAATGTCTTCAGTGGATTTCTCAGAAAGATCTGCAGAGTGCCCTTCTTGGTCAGGCAAGAGGATGCCATTCACTTGTTAGTTTAGAGCCTTAAGAGATGTTTGGGAGTTCCCGTTGTGGCTCAGTGGTTAACGAATCTAACTAGGAACCATGAGGTTGCGGGTTCGATCCCTGGCATTGCTAAGTGGGTTAAGGATCCGGCGTTGCAGTGAGCTGTGGTGTAGATTGCAGACGCAACTCGGATCCCGCATTGCTGTGGCTGTGACATAGGCCCGCGGCTACAGCTCCAATTAGACCCCTAGCCTGGGAACCTCCATATGCCACGAATGCGGCCCTAGAAAAGGCAAAAAGACCAAAAAAAAAAAAAAAGGGGGGGGGACAAGCAAAAAAAGAGATGTTTTGGCCTCTCTGCCTTGTTTAAAAACTTGCATTTGATTTAGCACCCTCTTCTGGCACATTCTAATATAGCTTCCAAGTTAGCGAAGTTAATTAGGTGCCTCACCTTTGTTTTATTAAGATAAACTAGAGAGCAGCTCCAGGGAGTGAGGCGAGCATAAACTGACCAGTCATGGGTGCCTGGCCTGCCCCTAGCAGGCCACCGGCCACCTCACACGTTGCTCACTTACTCTTGCTAATCACCACTTAGGGAAGGCACTTTTCTTTCCATTTTTAAGATAAAGTCACTGAATTACTGCCAGCTTCCGATAATGCCACTGGTCCTAGGTGAACCTGGCAAGCATAGGGCAGCCTGCATTTCCATGCGAAAAAGGAGTTCTAGAGCAGCAAGCCCTGCAATACTCACTTGATAGTGAGTATAGATTATTTAATCAAGGCGAATGTTCCTCCTTTTTACATGTAAATGTTTTCCTTCTGAGCTGTAAATAAAACTTTATAATAAATAAAACTTTGTAGTTATTATATATTGAAATGTAAACTGAAGGTATTAGTATGGTGGTACCTTTCAGTATTTCTAAGACATCCCATAGTGACAATTACAATATTGTAAGAAATTTGAATATCCTCTCTCTTCCTTGGTGTAGCCAAGCTCACTCTCCTTTGCTCATCCCAGGATTCAGGCAGCTGGCTGAAGGAGGCTGCAAACACCGCTGGGAGAGGGAGATCTTTTAATTCCTGTCCTTGATGTGCTTCTCCTGTTTGTCCAACTATGGGAAAACAGGACCTAATTTTCCCCTAAATCTTTTCTCATTAATTTGGGGTATGTCTTATTGGATGTAGATTGTGTGGAAGCAGATATGATAGATTAAACATTATGGTCTCATGTAGTATTTTTTAAAAGTTATTCAGTTTAAAGTATACCTAATTTTCTTAAAATGTGTGTGACATCTTGAGTACAGAGATGTTTTAATTTGAAATGACATTTCATTTTTGTCTTGTGATTTCTTATCTGTAACAGGAGAAAGCTTAGGCTAGAGTTATTAATTATAGTCTCCAAGACTATGGTTCTGAAGTTCTTGTCAAAGTTCTGTGCTACGTGTTAGTGAACCCTTTTTTTTTTTTTTTTAATGGCTGTACCCGTGGCATATGGAAGTTCCCGGGCCAGGGATTGAATCCGAGCCTCAGCTGTGGACTATGCCACAGCTGTGGCAACACCAGATCATTTAATACACTCTGCCATGATGGGGATCGAACCTGTACCTTCACGTGACACAGCCACTGCAGTAAGATACTTAACCCACTGCACCACAGTGGGAACTCCTAGAGAACCTATTTTTAAATTTATTGTAAGAGTAGTAAGGAAATCATGGAGTTCCCCTTGTGGTGCAGTGGGTTAAGGATATGGGGTTGTCACTGCTGCTGTATTGCAAGTTCCTGGCCTGGGATCTTCCACATGCTACAGGCCAAAATAAAAAAGAAAGAAAGAACGAAAAAACAAAACTGTAAGGCAATCATACAAATTATGAGTAGTAACAGGTCTGAATTCTTTTTTTTATTTTCCCCAGAAAAATAATTTTGGAGTTCTTATCCTCTTTAAGAACTCAAACCTATTATTTCAGTTTTAATTTTTCATGATACAAAAAAAAGGACTACACCAGAGCACCTAGGTTAAGTTTTCCAGCTTCTTGGGGTGAAAGATGTCCTCAGCCAAGTAGCTTTTGAAATAACTCGCTCTCTGGTTTCTGATTGGTCATTCTATCCCAGAAATAAAAGGTTGTATAAAGAAAATCAACACCTCTCGGAGTTCCCGTCGTGGCGCAGTGGAAACGAACCTGACTAGGAGCCATGAGGTTGTGGGTTTGATCCCTGGTCTTGCTCAGTGGGTTAAGGATGTGGCGTTGCTGTGGCTGTGGCATAGGCCGGCAGCTGTAGCTCCGATTTGACCCGTAGCCTGGGAACCTCCACATGCCGTTGGTATAGCCCTAAAATGACAAAAGACAAAAAAAAAAAGAAAAAAGAAAAGAAAAAGAAAACACCTTTAGGTCCCATAATTATATCAAGCAGTATTATTTTAAGAAACAAAGGTTGAAAGCTAAAATGTTCCCAAAAAAAGGAAAATAGAGGTGATGATAGAAATGTACAAGTAGGAGTCTGTCCTTAGAAAACCAACGTACAGTTAGGGACAAACATAAAATTCTTCCCAGTATTCCTGCTCCTCTTAACCTTAAGTCAAAGAGCTTCTGTTTTTTTCAGAGACTGTTACTTAAAGCGGGTATTGGAGATAATGCTGGAAAGGTTGCTGACTGAGTGAATTCCCTGCTTTATTTGAATTTTGAGGATCCAATGAGGAAGAGAGAGTTAATGAGGTCTCACGTTGTGGCAAGTGTAAGAGTGGGTGACCCGCATTAGTAGGGTTTACAAAGCCAGATTTTCACCAGGGAAACCTGGTTCCCACTAAGTTAAGGAGGTAGCAGGAGTATTCTGCAAAGCACTTGAGAATTTTTAGAGAATTTGGCAATGGTGGAATAGAGCGGTATTTCCCTGAAAGTGTCCTGTGAGGTTTTTTTATTTATTTGTTATTTATTTATTTATTTATTTATTTATTTATTTTAGGGCTACAACTGCAGCATAAGTTCCCAGGCTAGGGGTTGACTCAGAACTGCAGCTGCCAGCCTACTCCACAGCCACAGCAACGCTGGATTGTTAACCTATTGAGCAAGGTCAGGGATTAAATCCACATCCTTATGGACATTATTATGTCAGGTTCTTAACCCTCTGAGCCACAATGGGAACTCCTGTCCTGTGAGATTTTAATTGGTGTCACTGGGTGAGGGAGATGCCAAGAGCCAAGCAAATCTGGGAAGCTCAAAGCCAGATCCAGTACAGTGGCTCCTTTCCTGTAGGTTCCTCAGAGCTTTATTTCCCTCACGTGCCCTGTGACTCTCCAGGTTGGACAGGAGTTGGATAGAGGGCCTAGGAACACAGAAACATTTCCTTTCCTATTAGCCACAGGAGCCTTCCCCTCTCAGAACTTTGCCTGAGGCACATTTTGAGACCAGCTGGAACTGGAGTTACAGAGGCTCCCATAGCAGAGGTTGAAAGAGGTTAGTGAAAAAGTCTAAATCAGGGAGGAGGAAAGTCTGAGTGGATAGGTAGGTGCAGTGATGGAACTGAGAGGCTGGGGCCAGGGGAGCTGGGAAGGATGAGGAGTGGAAGGGGTCAGAACGTAGAAGTTAAATCCTGATGGGACTCGGCAGAGTCTGTGTGCAGCCACACTGGCTTGTCTTCTTCCTCAGATGGAGAGCCCTTCACAGGGTTAGACCCTCTCCAGATATAGCATCTGTTTTTGAGCAACTTCCAGTAACTACAGAGGTGAGGCGGCTCAGGCCAGATTCCAGGGCTATTTCTTTCTTTCTTTCCTTTTTTTTTGTCTTTTTAGGGCCGCACCCATGGCATATGGAGGTTCCCAGGCTAGGGGTCTAATCGGAGCTGTAGCTGCTGGCCTATGCCACAGCCACAGCAACATAGGATCCAAGCCGCGTCTGCAACCTCCACCACAGCTCACGGCAACGCCAGATCATCAACCCACTGAGTGATGCCAGAGATCGAACCCGCAACCTCATGGTTCCCAGTCCGATTCCTTTCTGCTGAGCCACGACGGGAACTCCCTGGGGCTATTTCTGAAGCCCCTCTGTGGGGAGACCTCAGCTCTGATGGTCTCTCAAGATTCTTCATGGCCAAGGAGCATGGGGAGGAACCTGAGACAGGTAGATATAAATTCAGGCCTGTGAACCTTCTTGAAAAAGAAGTGAACTGCATGTGGGCTATCTTGCTGCTTTGACTTCCTTTTCATTCTTCCCTCCTTCACTGAACTTACTGTTTTGTTTACCTTAAGATTGTCCCAAAGCAGTCGGATGGGAAAAGAACCAGAAAGGCGGCATGGGGCCCCGGATGGTGAACCTCAGCGAATGTATGGACCCTAAAAGGTATTCTTTGGAGGCTGTTTTCCCCAGTGGGACTTTTGTGACCAGCATTCACCCCAGGTCCCGGCAGGCCAAGGGCACCACCCGTTCATTTGGGTGCCATTCATGTTGAGGATGATGAGTGGTTTTCCACCTTTGCTGCCTCTTAACTTAATTTTGGTGGTGAGAATTAATATTCAGGGTGGATATCCTGAGGGGCACACAGTTCATCTGTTTTCTAGATATTCTAAATTTCGTTCTCGCTTCAAGCGCAGAGTCAGACCTGTGTACCTATACAGAACCTTTAAGTTCTTTACTCGTTGCCCTTTATTTTTGTCCCATTAGCCTACATTGAAGTTCATGATAAATATTTCACAGAAGCCGGTATTGTATTGAAGGCATGATGTAAGAACCCCCCCCTTTATTGAGAGGACAGAAGTTCCTCTGTTTTCAGTATTAGGGAAACCCAGGCTCTTAAGCAGCCTGGCCACAGTAATGCCCGTACCTGATCACGCTTTCCCACTTTACTTGGCTGCTGAGAGCTCAGGATCAGATCTGGGGCCCACCGCCTGCCCTTGGAGAGGATTATGATGCCGTGCATTCTGTGCGGTAATCTTTCTCCTCCTCGCTTACCCTCACCTTTGCTTTGTTTTTCCTTGGATTTTCTTTCCTTTAGATGCTCATTTCCTTAGAATTTGTTTCTTATTTTCTCATATAGCTACTTTGCATCTAGAAAGGACGAGATTGGGGCATAAATGAGTGATGGGCTAAGTAAATAAATAATTCTCTCATTTTCTAGGTTAGCTGAGTCATCCGTGGACCTCAATCTCAAGTTGATGTGTTGGAGATTGGTCCCTACTTTGGACTTAGACAAAGTTGTGTCTGTCAAGTGTCTACTGCTTGGAGCTGGCACCTTGGGTTGTAATGTAGCTAGGACGTTGATGGTAAGTTTGTGGGGGCTGAATGATACTTCTGAAGCTGTGGCTTCTCCTCTTATTTCACTGCATAGTCCACCTGCTGTACCTGTGGGTTTCTTATCCAAGGATATGGAGGGCCTTGTGTTTCATGTAGGGGATTGGAGTGTCTAGATTTCAGTACCCCCCGGGGCTCCTGGAATCATTCCCCCATGGACACCAAGGGGTGATGGTCCCTGAGTGCCTCCCATCTCCCAGATTCCCTCTTTTCTCTCTCCCTCCTTCTTCTCTCCCTTCCTTTTTTCTTTTCTCAGTGTCTCTTTAAGTATAAAAGGAATACATGCTTTTATTATAAAGTAGAAACAAGAAACTTCTCTCCTCCCCCATCGCAAGTCCTCCTTCCCAGAATTAAGCAGACTGTATAGTTAGTACAGAGCATCTTTCCCTGAAGTTTTCGTAGGCATATACAGATTCGGAGCGAGACATTTGTCATCCTTGCTCTTATCTACTTGTCTGTACTTAAAAAAGTTTGATCGTAGCATACTATCTATAGCAGGTTTTTATTTTGAGCTCAGTAGAACAATAACTGTGCTTTCTATGTATTTCCATATATGTATATATAGTATTTTATTGTATGACTTGTCCTCCATTTATTTAATCAATTTCAGCATATTTTTCTTTTGTAGATGCTGTTGACATGAACATTCTTATACCTTATTCTTATGTCCATAAGATTATTTCTTTAGAAGAGCCCTAGAACTAGAATTACTATGTTAGAAGCAATGTGAAACAGAGATTATCTTTTTTATTTGCATTCTTTAAATTTTATTTCTTTTGTGATTTTTATTTCTGCTATTCATGTCCTTTGGACTGTTCCTGTTATTAACCTGGAGTTCTTCTTTTAATGGCTGTTAACCTTTTTTTCTGTAATACGATATAAATATTTTTCTCAATTTAAGTTATCGTTAGCCCTTTAAATTAAAAAAATTTTGTTATTAAATATGTCAGTCTTTTCCTTTATGGTTTACAGAACTCTTGTTTTTATGTTGAGATCTTTATCAATGTGGAATTTATTTTTGTTTTATGATGAAAGGTAAAGATCTTAACTTTTTTTCTACAAAATGGATAGTCATTTGGTTTGTTTTCTGTTTTGGCTGCGGCTGTAGCATGCAGAAGTTCCTAGGCCAGGGATTGAACTTTGCACCACAGCAGCGACCTGAGCCATTGCACTGACAACATTGGATCAAGTGCTCCGCTTGATCCACAAGATAACTTTCTCTGCACCACAGGAGAACACCACTAGTCATTTGTTTTAATGGCATCCACTCAGTAATACAAATTATCATTTTTCCATCTTTATCAAATGCTAAATCCCCTCACGTACCCAAGTCTCTGTCTCTCTCTTTTTTTTGTCCTTTTTTTAGGGCCACACCCACAGCATATGGAGGTTCCCAGGCTAGTGGTCTAATTGGAGCTACAGCTGCCAGCCTATGCCACAGCCACAGTAACGCGAGATCTGAGCTGTGCTTGTGACCTACACCACAGCTCACAGCAGTGCCAGATCCTTAACCCACTGAGCGAGGCCCGGGCTCAAACCCAAATCCTCATGGATGGTAGTCAAATTCGTTTCCACTGACCAACGATGAGAAATCCCCAGGTCTCTTTATGGATTCTCTCTCTTTCTTTTTTTTTTTGGCCATGCCTGCAGCATGTTGAAGTTCCCAGGCCAGGGGTCGAACCTGTGCCATAGCAGTGACAATGCCGAGTCTTTAACCTGATGAGACGCAGAGGAACTCCTTGGTTCTCCTTTTGTTTCATCGTTCCTTTTGTTCATTCCTGTATTATTACTCACAGCTTTAATTCAAATTACAATTAAGTTATTGATAAATTGAGAGGGATTGGCACCTTTATAGCATTGAGCCTTAATTCTTCTAGAAGAATTATTTATCTCTTAAATTATTTAGATCATCTTTGTCCTTCATTTTCTTGATGTAGGTCTCCACATACCTCATTTAGTTTATTTTCACATATTTAATTGTTTTTATCTTTTTTTCCTTTTAAAGATAGTGTTCTTCCCACTACATTTTCAAGTTGACTGTTACTGGGATACATAATATAGTGAGTTTTGAATGTTCATCTTCTATCTGGCCATCTTTCTAAGATCTCTTAGTTATAATAGTTTTTTTTAATTTGATTGTTTTGAATTTGGCAAGTTGGTAAGTGTTCCTCACCAACATTTACACCTCTCTTTTCCTTCTCTTATAGGATTGGCTAGGACTCTCTAGTAGTGTTGAGGAATGGCAGTGAGAGTTGGCATTGTCGTTTTGTTACTGACTTTAATGAGAAACATTTTTTTTCTTTCATTTTGATATGTGCTGTTGGTTTCTGCTAAATTCTCTTTTATAAGTTAAGGAGGGGGAGTTTTCTTTCTAGTTTACTATGAGGTTATATCAGAAATGATTGTTGAGTTTTATCAATTATATCTATCAAGATTATCAAAATATTCTAATGTTGAGCATTCCTGGAAAAACCTGTATTTGTTGATGGTATATTCTTCTGTTTTTTTGGTCTTGTCTTTTTAGGGCTGCACTTGCAGCATATGGAGGTTTCCAGGCTAGAGGACAAATCAGAGCTGTAGCTGCCATCCTATATCACAGCCACAGCCACGCAGGATCCGAGCCATATCTGCAACCTACACCATAGCTCATGGCAACGGTGGATCCTTAACCCACTGAGCAAGGCCAGGGATCAAACTCACATCCTCACAAATACTAGTCAGGTTCCTTAACCACTAAGCCGTGACGGGAACTCCTGTTCTTCTAATATACTGTGGAATTTAACTGGTAATATGTTATTGCTGTTTTTCGCATCTATATCTGTAATTCAAGTTTGTTTATAGTAATGGTTTTCTTTTTCTTTATGGTGTTATTGTATATCTTATAGCTGAGTTGTGCTACTTTTATAAAATAAAATTTTCTGTTTTTTTATATACTCCAGGACACTGTAAGTTTCTGACTTAACAGTTCCTTGATGGTGTTGGTAAAATTCATTTAGAAATCCATCTGGGCTGCATGCCTTTTAGAATTTTGTTGGTATTGAGGGCAAGAAATCTTTGAGAACTTTTACAAATGTTTCTATGTTCATTGACCTTTTAAGATTTTATACCTCTTTGAGTCAGTTTAGTCATGTTGTTTTCCTAGAAAATCATTCATTTCATCTAAATTTGAAAATTAATTGATATAAAATACATGAAATACATGTGTACTCTCTTACCACCTTTTAAATCCTTTTTTTTAGGACCTCACCTGCAACATATGGAAGTCTCCAGGCTAGGGGTCAAATTGGAGCTGCAATTGCAAGCCTACGCCACAGCCACAGCAATGCCAGATCCAAGTCGCATCTGTGACCTACACTGCAGTTCACTGCAACACTGGATCCTTAACCCACTGTGTAGGGCCAGGGATCAAACCCACGTCTTCATGGATACTAGTCAGGCTTGTTATCACTGAGCCACAATGGGAACTCTACCATCTTTTAAATCTTGTCTTTATCTTCTCTTTAATCTCTTATTATTCCTAATGTTGAATATTTATGTTTTCTCTTTTTTCTTCTTATTCACACATGCTAGAGGCTTGTCTATTTTCTCAGTCTTTTCAGAGAACTAAATCTTTTATTTATTCTATAATTTTTGTTATTGTTTTATTTTCCTTCCAGATTCATTTAATATCTACTTAATTTCTTCCTCTTTTTTTGTGAAATTTATTTTACTCTCTTCCTAACTTCCAGAATTAGGTTCTCTTAACATTTTTATAATTATAAAGTCAAATTGACCCATTATAGAAAATTTGTACAGTGTAAAATTTATAAAGCAGGAAAAGAGGACCCATTTCCCTACTATTTGTTTGCTTATTTCCTTTCAGGATTTGTTTAATGTATATTTTAAAATCTTTTTTTTTTCTGTCTTTTGTCTTCTTTAGGGCCGTGCCCATGGCATATGGAGGTACCCAGGCTAGAGGTCGAATCAGAGCTGTAGCTGCAGGCCTACACCACAGTCACAGCAACGCCGGGTCTGAGCCACGTCTGCCACCTACACCACTGCTCATGGCAACACTGGATCCTTAATCCACTGAGCAAGGCCAGGGACCGAACCCGCTTCCTCATGGATACCTAGTTGGGTTCATTAACCACTTGAGCCATGACAGGACATCCTAAAATCTTATATATAAAAATGTCCCTTGCTTTTATCAGTTAACATTGTAAACACTTTCTCAGGTTATTAAAAAGTAAACCTAAAAAGCCGTAGAATATGCCTTCTTGTGTGATAAAACATGATTTACATAGACAGTTCCCTAATTTTAGACATTAACATTACTTCCAGTTTTTTATACCATGAATTATGTTATGGAGAACATCTTTGTGATTGCATCTTTGTTATTTCAAAGTAATTCCTAAGATGGATTGCTGGAATTAGGTCAAAGGATATGAACATTTAAAATCTTCTAGAAACATCACTAAGTTGCTTTCCAGAAAAATTATACAAGTTTACATTCTCAACCAGTAAAATAGTTTTCTCATCACCCATCCTCACCAGCCTTGAGTATTGTAATTTTCTTTAATCTTTGCTAATTAGACATTTAAACTGTGTAGTATTCCAGGAAACCAAAAGTTGTGTCAAGTCTACCTGCATGAGACTAACCTTTGGCACGTTTGTAGTTTCTCTTATCTTTTTTCCCACTGCCCAGCATGTTCTCACACTGCCTTCCTGCCATGCACTCAGCATTGTTTAAAGAATGCAAGAATACTTCCTAAATATACTTCCCCCAAACCAAGCACAAGTGACTTCTGAATTTTCTATACCTTTACTCCCTCTCCATGGCAGTTTGCTGAGCTGGAAAAAGTCACTTATAAAAGTGGATGTGTAGGCTGAAGTCACCAGTGGGCTTCAGAACAAATCGCCGATCTAAGCTATATTTTTGAAAGGATGGATACTGGTCCATTCTCAACCCTGACAATGAATCTTAGATTGTTGCCTGTCTTCCTGGAATCATCAGACTAACTGAATTTCAAAGTCCCTAATGGAAGGATATTGAAATAAGACAGAGGTCAGACTCTTTGTTTTGTAGGCAGTCTAGCAGGTCTTCTTTTTGATCACTGTGCTTGTTTAGGATTTACTGAAATACATACCCGCACCTCACCCCCCAGAAGTCAGCATCCTCATTTGATTGCCACTCTGGGCGTCTCATCTCTTCCCCATCATTAACCAGATCTATGGCCTAACACAAGTCACTTATTTTTTCTGGGCTTCAGTTTCTATATCTGTGAAAGAAAGTAATTGAACTAAAGATTTTAGCCTATCTAACTTAAAATTCATGTGGTTCTGTAAGACTTTATAGGAGATGTAATTGAAGTGTGAGAAATCTATTCCCTAGATTTCTCACACTGGAATTGTTCCCTATATTCCAGAATATTAATAGACTGTTTGCCCCTTGGAGAAATAGTACTAAATCTTCTATGATGTTATACAATTGGAAATAACTTATAAGTCACTTTTACGAGAAGTTTATCCAGGTTTTAAGTGAATTTTAGGATGAGCTGTTACTTATGCTTCATTATTCATTAAGGGAAAGGGAGGACAATGGACGGCCATTGCTAAACCTTTTAAGACAGTAACATGGACAGTTCTTATGAAACTCACCCCCAGAGCCTTCTCTGGTGCCACTGTCAAAAATAATGAATTGTTAGTCAGACCCACAGTGACACTCTTAGTCTCATTACTGTAGGAAGCCAGGCACTGAGTACATAATTATTTTGTCTTTTAAAGGAAGTTGACACTCTGTTTATCAAAGACTGAATTTGCACAGTTCGGTTTCTGGACTTTCCTGTATTTTGAGGTTCCCGAGCTGCTCCAAAGTAAAACCCCTTTTAGGGATTTCAAGAAAGACAGCCTGTGAAATGTTCCTCAGAAATACATGATCTCCTGTCTCCATGCAGGGTTGGGGCGTCAGACACATCACATTTGTGGACAATGCTAAGATCTCCTATTCCAACCCCGTGAGGCAGCCTCTCTATGAATTTGAAGATTGCCTGGTAGGTGGCAAGCCCAAGGCCCTGGCAGCAGCAGACCGCCTCCAGAAGATATTCCCAGGAGTGGTACGTTGATGCTATTTGGGAACATCAGAGGTTTTGTCCTAGGTCTTTCAGTGTTTAAGTCTCGGGGAATGAGGCCCTGTGGTTTTGGTGACAGAGACTCAAACCGCTGTCACTTAGTGCCAGGCTCTCATGTGGCCGAACCTCTGTTTCCTCATCTCAGAGATGGAGATTAAAAAGAACAAAACAAAAGCCTCTTGTATTATTGTGAAAATAAAATGAAGAATACATGAAAAAAAATTCTTTATAATTAGCAACATATCATCTGAGTTTAAGTTGAGGAATTTGGGGTATGCATATTTTTAGATACTTCTGTCTTCCAAAGGGATTTATGGTGGCTCAGATGCAGGATATTATTTTCCTTCATCACCAGAATACTTGATAGTTGGTACAGGTTTATGAAATTAAATTGAATGTAAGTCTGCAGAAGAAAGATCTGACTAAATGTTTAGCTTTTCACTCTAGCTGCTTGTTTTTGATTTTCATAGTTTACTTTAAAAACAGCAGGTAATAAGAGGCAAGTCGTTCAGCTCATTTGCTTCAAAATCTTGCCAGTGTTGTTGAAGTCATCCAGCAAAGAGATTCTGCATCTTGCATGCTTAATCAGTTTATGTGTCAGAGGTTAGATTAGGTGTCTCCCAAGCATCTGCTTGTGCTTAAAGTGCCACAAGAGGCTCTCAGCCCTGGCTAAAAAAATGCCTGCTTTTTCGAAGTTTCTCTGTTTAGTCACTCAGTGTTAGATTCACTCATTTGAACAGTCTTTGCTTGAACAGAAACTTTGACTGTTTTGTCCTTTTCATCAGTGTCCCAGAGGAACGTCATTGATTGGATTTTAATTCAGCAGTGATGATTGAACATTCACTGTGTTCCCAGCCAGGTGCTGGATGCCAAAAGAAATAAGAATAAGTTGCACACACACACACATACACACACACACCCACTGAGGAGCCCTGTTAGGTTTCTGCTGTGACAACATTGCACATCACACATTCCCAGCATCCAAGTGGCTCATGGTCATGCACATTCGTTTCGTGCTCACAGGTCTGGAGGTTTGCTGTGGCTTGACTCCTGGTCTGGCCTGGACCCAGGCTTCCAGTCAGATTCTGATCTGCTTTATATATCATTAGCTCAAAATTTAGGCTCAGGGATCACCAGCCATCTGGTCCTGCTCTTTTCATGGTAGAAGGTGGAAGAGTAAATGAATGGGTGAGACTTAACATTTCTGTACCTCTTAAAGTCTCAGCTCAGTAATGGCCCTGTGCAAGGCCCCCGTCTCCATTGCCAGAGCAAGTCATAGCCCCCCCCCCCAGTCAGTGTGGTTGGTCAGTAGGCTCTGCCTCCCTGGTGGGCGGTCCTGCAAAGTCCTGTGGCAAAGGCCATGGATGTATAATTCTTTTAGAGGGAGGCAGTACATCATCAGGAAGAATAATCCAGTCTATTATGGACAATATTATGAACTCCCCTTGGGGCCCAGTTGGACCTGGTCTCGAATCTGAGCTCTGCCGCTTATTTGTTGCCTGAAACTTTTGCTTGCCCAAATCCTAGCTGTGGTCTATGACCAAGTGCAACTCCTATTTATTTGTTCATTTATTCTATTACTTATTCATTCCTTGCATACTTATTTAAGGCCTACTGTATGCTGGGGAAAAAGGCAGGCAAAGCCCCCCTCTCCCACATGAGTCTAGCAGGGGACATAGTGACAACTAATTTTATAAATAGTTACAAGTATAATAAGTGCTCAGAGGAGAAGCTCAGATGCCATGAACATGTTTGATAGGTAGGCCTTACATCAACCAGACTCCCTTGAACAAGCAGAGTCCTGAAGCGTGGGTGGCAGTTAGCTGGACCAAGACGGGCAGAACTTCTGTGCAGATGTCTGAGGTGGGAAGCAGCATGGGGCTTCTGTGGCCTGAAAGCATACCGGGCTGCTGAAGCGTGGAGGTCAAGGAAGACAGACGTGGAACTAGGGCATAAGCAAGGGCCAGATCATGCTGGCCTTAGAGATCAAGTTCAGCTTTTCTTGAAAGCATCAGCCCAGCAGGGTCAAACCTTTTCCTCAGCATTTATGTCATGTTACTTCCTTTTCCCTATTAGATTTTTCAGTCCTTAGCACCAGGAGTCAGGTCTCTTATACTTGTATCCTTCCTGCCTTATAAGCAGTGATAGATGACATCACTTAGAACCCATCTAAGTACTAGTGTAATTCATCAAATCTGTGAAAAGTACTTAGGAAACTGTTTCACTTATTGGTTAGCCAGGCTTACATGATTTTTTTTTATGTTCAATTTAGTGTAGTTTTTTTTCATTCAACAGATACTTATTCATCATCTCCCTTACCAGGCCACAAACAGAAGGCTAGTCTGCTACATATACCATGGCTAATCCTGGGGTTGAATTAATTGAATAGGAAAAAAAAAAAACCTGACCTTTAATCAATTAAATAACTATTTGAGGTCACCATTTTCCCCCCAAAGGTAAGGCAATAGAAATGTAAATTGGTGGAGCCGCACTGGAGGTTTTCAAACCCATCCCTGGACATCTGCTTCCAATCCTGATGAGTCACTGATGCTGGACTAGATCTTCTACCACGATGTACCTCACAATTGTGCGTCTGGGTAAATGCAATAAAATGACTCTGCAGACAGCGAATGGTAGGCAGTGAAGGCTGTGGTCTCAGGCAGAAGGGAAAGAATATTTGTCCCAAGTTATCACATGGAGACACTTTTTAACCATGTCAGAGCCCTAGGGAGCCCAAGGAGATGGTATTGGTCTTGATGAGCTAAGGAACAGATCAGAGTTCAGAGCAGCTCAGGTGGAACTTGTAAGACAGAGTATCGTGGGAGCCATGCAGAGAAGGAGTTGCGGAAACCCATCTTGGCCGCACCTTAAGGCTTTGACCTAATGTCAGGTTGCACCTCCTCGGGGCAGGACTCTGTAATCTGGGGAGGAAGCACCGAGATTCTGCTGTGAGCAGAATGGAGATTCCAAAGCTTCCAGAGGCTGGGAGGCATTGGAGTCCCAACTACCCACCAACTACTCTGGGCCTGTAGCTAACACCCCAGTGAGGCCATAGAACTAAACCTAAGGGCTAAGACTAGAACGCTTCTAGGAGAAAGCAGCCTAGTGATCTTGTGATAGATGCTTAGGACCCTGGAAATTGTGATCATGAGTGAAAAAATGGATAAATTGGACTCCATCAAAATTTGAAATTTCTGCTTCTCTGGTAAGAGAGCTAAAAGGCTGGCCAAAGCTGAAACCACTCACCATACTTAGGTTTGGCAAACAGCTTGTATCCAGAATGCATATGCAACTCCTGCCATTCAATAGTAGGAGGGCAGACAAACCGTTTTTCTTAAAGGGACCAAAGACTTGGACCAACACTACTTCATAGTGAAGGGTCTGTCAGTGGCCAGTGAACACATGTCATGTTCAACATCAGTAGTGGTCAGCAAGTATGAATTAGAGCCATAACACCACACACCACTAAAATGGCTAAAATTTAAAAGACTGATAGTGCTCAATGTTGTCAGGGTGGGAAACAACCAGAACTCTCATACTTTGGGGGTAGGAAATAGTGGGGGTTGATCGGGAAGTGGTACGAGAGAGTGGGAGTAATGGTCTGCACCTTGAGAGGTACATGAGTGGATAATCAGCAGTTTGTCAAAACACATTGAACTGTACACATAAGATCTGTGCCCTTCCCTTGCTGTAAATTATACCTGACCTTGGCTACACATTTGAGTCATCGGAAGAGTTTTAGAAAATATTGATACCTGGGCACATTCTCAGAGATTCCAGTTTGAATAGTCTGGGGCAAAGCCTGGGAATTAGGCATTTTTAAAAGCCTCTAGGTGGTTCTGATGTGAAGCCAAGATTGAAAACTACTGTGCTGAAACTTGCTGAGTTCCAGCCTCAGGCTTCATAGTCTAAACGGTGGGCTAAGAGCCAGTCCTCCATCCGCTTACTGGCGGGAGTTTTAGCAAGCCGAGATTCATTTAGCTTAGCCAAGGAGATGTGGGTGAGGATCTGAATTATTCAAGAGGCCAGAATTGGTATTGAGTAATTATGCTTTAATCTTAGTATCATTAAAGTACCCAAGTAATAGCTTTTTGGATCGAGCAACCATCGTTTAAAACATTTTGTCAGTTGTAATAAGACAGTAGGGTATTCTTCTCATTATTATTACTGTTGTTATTGCTTTTGCTACTGTTTATTACAGGATTTGGTAGTGGCCAATGCACAATACTTAATGAAAGAATGAATGAATGAGGTCTTGAGTTGTCTTTGTGGTGTTGCCATCATTTGTGGTGTTGTCATCTCTCTGAAGTCCTTTCTGCCTGATGTCCTTTCCTGCTTTGCTTGCAATTTTTTTTCTCTTTGTTCTTTTTGAAATTTTTCTGTTGTTGCTATTGTCCCATTCTTGAATTCTAGATATTAGGTTTAAAGTTGAAGAACATAGCTACAATCTACAAAACAGATTTTCCTTTGTAAAAGGACCTACTTACTCTGCCCCTGAACTATTTTTCTAGTAAGTGAGAGGTTTTGGCAAATAACTGAAAAAGCTGATGTTTTCACACACTGTCCTGTGGCCATTGCTATGCAGGGGATTTAGGGGGTAGTTTGTGTTTCTAGAACACTTTCTTTTCTGTGGAAAGTTGATGTCCCTGGCTCCATTGGCACCCATATGGGACTACTGTTCATCTGCCAGGACACTAATGGGGCCAACAGGGGACAAATGGTAAATTGCAGAGCTGTGCTAACCCCATGAAAAGCCCTGAGTCCCCGCACTTGAAGAAAACCCAGGTTGCTGGGCAGCATCTGCTTTTGGGCGGGAAATGAAGCTTCCGTTTGGTACCACGCTCTGCTCTCACCCTCTCCCCCAACCCTTCCCCCAAACAAATATCCACACACTCCTAAGTCAGTTTGCTGATTAATGTTAGCAAGTAGAGTTTTTGGGGGATTGAGGCTATTTGTTGTTGTTGTTGTTGTTAATGCATATACCCCTAGGAAGATTAAGGCAAGAGTCTTCGGCATTCTAATCTTATGTGAGTTTATTAAATCAAATTAATTTTGTCCTCACATCCCACTCGCAGGGGTTCTACACTAAGAAAGTAAAGGGGAGGGCAGTTTGGGAACAAGTGGGGACAGACAGCCTGGCTAGATGGAGGGACTGGAGCAGGCAGAGAGCCTTTTGAGGAAGTTTCTTGGCCTCAGATTATAGGAAAGGGTCAAACAGTTTTCTCCAGGGTCTGTCTTTCCTCACATGGGAAGAGCCCCATGGCCACTTTGAAACTAGCATCCACATATCTCTGCTGCTCTGTCCAGCTCGGGACCCCTGGGGTGGCAGGACAGGGTGGTCTAGGTGTAGAGGTGAAGAAGGGGCAGGGCACAGGCAGCAAAGATGGGGCAGCATGGTCGTGCACAGAGAGCTGTCAGGCTGTAGGTGACGTGCGTGCGTGCTTGTGGCCTTGGGGAGATGGCCCCTTTGCTTCAGGCGTCCCTCCCTCTGCTGTTTCCCCAGAATGCCAGAGGGTTCAACATGAGCATCCCCATGCCGGGACACCCCGTCAACTCCTCCAGCGTCACCCTGGAGCAGGCCCGCAGGGACGTGGAGCAGCTGGAGCAGCTCATCGAAAGCCATGACGTCGTGTTCCTGTTGATGGACACCAGGGAGAGTCGGTGGCTGCCCTCTGTCATCTCTGCAAGCAAGAGAAAGGTGGGGGTGTGGGTCCTGCGGCTCCTGTCCCTGGCTGTGACTTGATGCACCATCACCGTAGAAAGGGGAGTGTCCCCAGCCTGCCCCCCTCTGGAGAAGAGGTGTGCCAGAGGACTTCCACTGCACACTGACTCTGCCTCACACACCATCATCCAACACGAGTTCCCTTTTCCTAACAACCCTTTTAGATACTATACACTAGAAGGAGACTCTGCTTTTACCAACATTAGCTTCTAGAATTTGATGACACTCATATCCAAACACTTATAAATCCATTTTTAAAGTGGACCAAATATGAAGTTAGCCATGGCTTAACATATGTAAGTGTCTATCAGAGTTCCCTGGTGGCTCAGCAGGTTGAGGAGCTGACATTGTCACTGCCATGGCTTGGGTCGGTGCTGTGGCACACGTTCGATCCCTGGTCTCAGAACCTCTGCGTGCTGTGGGCACAGCCAAAAAATACATAAAGTGTCTGTTAACTCTAGTCTTTTATTCTTTGACCCTCACAGCTGGTCATCAATGCTGCATTGGGATTTGACACGTTTGTTGTCATGAGACATGGCCTGAAGAAACCTAAGCAGCAGGGAGCCGGGGACCTGTGTCCCAGCCACCCTGTGGCACCTACGGATCTCCTGGGCTCATCACTTTTTGCCAACATCCCTGGCTACAAACTTGGCTGCTATTTCTGCAATGATGTGGTGGCCCCGGGAGATGTAAGTGGACTTCTTTGTGGTTACAGATATTTCTTAAAACTGTCTCGCCCACTAGGGTGGAGAGACCCAGGGCTTTCCTTTTTGACTATGTATTGTCTTTTAACAAAGGGAAAAATTCTCCTGTTTGGAGGGTGGCATTATCCTTCTGTGAGCCTTGATTGTCTTCATCAACCATGTACAGCTGTTCCTTGTTCTCCAGTGTAAATGCAGTGGAAACCATTTTTATGGAAAACCCAGTAAGGAAACTGCAGGCTAGACTGGTCCCTGGCAGCACTCAGCACTGTCTTCTGTCTGTATCTTAGTGAAGAGGGGTGTTAAATGGAGAGTCTGAAGGTCCAGCCTTCAGTCCAGGTTTGGCACTGACTCACAGGGTCACTCAGAATCAATCTCTCGGCTCCCTTTGCTTTTGCACAGTAGGCCTGAGGACCATAAGGTTGTCGGATTTAGCAAGTCAAAATATGGGATTCCCGGCTAACTTTGAATTTCGATAATGAATAATGTTTTAATATAACTATGTCTCATGCAATACTCAAGACATGTTTATACTAAAAAATTAGTTGTTTGAAATTCAGATTTAACCCAGTATCTTGTATTTTACCTGCTAACCCCAGTAGGGAAGGGAGGGGTGCTTTTGCTGAGTGCTCACAGTGCAAGGTCGAATGTGAAGGTACTGTGAAGAGCAAGCCCCACACTGTTCCCCGTAAGGTTCTGTGGTCTTAATACTGCCACGCAAGCAGGCTCAGTCAGTAGGAGTGGCCTTTTATCAGAACAGGCAGTTGTTTCTAGTAAAACGAATCAGAGGTGTTCATTCCCCCTTCTATTTTCCCCTTCTTTTAAAATTTGTTCCTTAGCAACTCATACCTCTTTTGGGTGATGGGCTTTTATGTCTTCCCAGGGTTTAAAAAAAGAAAAAAGATAAATATCCGCCTGTGTGAAGAAGGGTGGCTTTATCTCCATCATGAGTTATAATATCCAGCTGGCCGTATTGTTTCCTTATTGCCAACATGTAGGATTAATGGTCAGTTGCCGTAAAGTCACATCTGTTTATAAGGCACAATTTTCAGAGTTAAAATGATCCCTAACAACGCCTTAGATTTGCTCAGAGTTGCAGATAAGAATTTTTTTGTGTTGAACTAATGAAGGCTCGTGTTTGGAGCCACATTGTGGCAGAAGTTCTTGTCCTTAAGCCCTGGGGTGATGAGATGCACACAGTGTGGGTGGCACACAGGGACGGAGGGCCACAGGATGGCTCATCGTTGCTCTGGCCCCACAGGGGCTCTGAAATTCTAGCGCAGTCAGAACAGCAGGGTGGGATCATTTGCTCTGTTCAAATGTTATTCCTGTCTGTATCTCTGACTCCCAACTAACAAGCACAGTAGAGTTGAGTCATTTAAAAACACGCATGGTGCAACACCTGTTTGAGGCAGCCAGGCCCCCAATCTTTCATTTGCTTATAAACTGCTAGTCATTTTTAGCATATGACTGCATTTAGTCACTTGTATATTTTGTTTTTCTTGGTACTTGCAAGAAATGATATTATGTGAGGCTGACCAGTCTTTGCCAGCAGTGAGCGACTGACTCTGTGGTGGAGGTTTATTGTGGAGGGGCTCATGCCTCAGACGGCTAGAGCTGGGTGGGACGGAGCTGTGAGTGCACGCCAGTGACTGTGTCTCTGTAGTCCACCAGAGACCGGACCTTGGACCAGCAGTGCACTGTGAGTCGCCCGGGACTGGCCATGATTGCAGGAGCCCTGGCAGTGGAATTGATGGTTTCCGTTTTGCAGCATCCAGAAGGGTGAGTTTGCTGTTTAGAAATGGGTGTTTAAACAAAGAAAGCTTTGGTGTCTCCCTTGGCTTTTTTTTTTTTTGAAAATTTTGGTAGAGGCCTTAGGACCTTCATCCTTTATTCTGGCCCTGAGCATTTGCAAGGCAGTACCTGAATCACATAGGGTAGAAATTGCATTTGGTTTGTGTAACAGAGATCCATCTTCAGCGACTTAGCCAGATGGGTGAGGCTTTATTTTTCTCTTGAAGCAAAAAGCTCAGAGGCAGGCAGATCAGGGCTGGTACAAGGGCTCCCATGCGCCATCAGGGACTCTAGTTCCTTTTCTTTCACTCAGTGACTTTAGCTTTCTTCTTTATGTTTGTCACCTTGTGGTCACAAGATGACTGCTCTGCCTCCAGTGCTGCTTCTGTGTTAGGATAAGTATTAACCAAAGGATGAAAGTTGCGCTCCGTTGCAGCTGCCCCCTTTTAAAGAGCTCTCCTGGAAAACTTACCCATTGATTCTAAGAGTCTTAGTTCGCATGACCTTGCACTGTTAACTGCAAGGAAGGCGGACAAATGTGGTTCTTTGGGTGGACACATTGCCTCTCTGACAGAACCGTGATGAGATGGAAGTGAGAATGGATGTTCGGCAGGCCACCAGGAGAATCTTTACACTCATTTTTTGAAATTCTGTATTTTCAACCCCAAGAGATATTATTGTTATATAATTGACATTCATTTCATTTTGCTAATATTTTCCTTTTTTGTTAGTTTTTATCCTTTTCTATATCCTTGGGCCTCCATTCAAGGGCATTTTCCTTCTCCCTGAAGAATACCCTTTATTATTCCTTTAGAAATGCTACTGGCAAAGATATTTTAGTTTTTTCTTTGTCTGAAAATGTCTTTGTTTTATCTTTATGTTTGAAAGATATTTTTGCTGTGTACAGAATTCTGGATTGGTGGTAATTTTCCTTTAGCAGGTTGAGAATATCGTCCTGTTGTCCCTGACTGCCTTCATCTTCATTGAGAAGTAAGGTGTTATCTCGTTGCTACTCCCTTAATATAATTTGTTTTTCTCCATCTTCCTCTACCCTCAATTGCTTTTATGATTTTCTCATTGTCTTTGGTTTTCAGAAGTTGGAAATATATGCCTAATTCTGTCTTTATTACTATACACCTATTTCTGTATTTATTCTGATTGTGCTTTCTAGTGCTTCTTGAATCCATGGCTTGCTAAGGTTTTTTTACCCATTGTGGAAAATTTTCAGCCATTATCTCCAAAAGCATTGCTTCTGCACCTTTCTTGATTCTTTCCTTCTGAGTCTCCAGTTGCTTGTTAGAATCAGCCTGTGCTCTTTTCTGTATTTTCCACCATTTTGTCTTTCCTTGCTTCAGTCTGACTGTTTTTGGCTTATCTTCCAGTTTACTACTTCTTTCTTCTCCTTTTCCTCCTTCTCCTTCCTCTTCTTCCTTTTCTTCTTGCCACACCTGCAGCATATGGAATTTCCCTGGCTAGGGGTCAGCTTGGATCTGCAACTGCCAGGCTACACTGTCTTGCAGCAACACAGATCTTTAATCTACTGAATGAGGCCAGGGATCGAACCTACATCTTCCTGGATACCAGTTGGGGTCATAACCCACTGAGCTACAATGAGAACTCCTTATTTTCTTCTTTGTCTTTTTGTTATACCATTTATTGTTTTTGTTTTTTGTCTTTTTGCCTTATTTGCGCCCCACTCATGGCATATGGAGGTTCCAAGGCTAGGGGTCTAACAGGAGCTGTAGCTGCCGGCCTTCGCCACAGCCACAGCAACACAGGATCCGAGCCGCATCTGCGACCTACACCACAGCTCACAGCAACGCTAGAGCCTTAACCAACTAAGACCAGGGATCGAACCCACAACCTCATGGTTCCTAGTCGGATTCATTAACCACTGAGCCACGACGCGAACTCCTAAACCATTTTCTGAGTTTTATTTTGATATTTATTTTGCCCACAGCTTTGGTATGCGGAAGCTCCTGGGCCAGGGATTGAACCCAGGCCCCACAGTAACCCAAGCCACAGTGACAATGCCAGATCCTTAACCCACTGAGCCACCAGGGAATTCCCAGTGTTTTTTTTTTTTTTTCTTAATGGATTTTATTTCAATTATAGGTGTACATAAATCATCACAAGTAAATTTTACAGATTTTGTATCTCAAACCCACAGTGCATCCCCCCAACTCCCCAGATTGTCTTATTTGAAAAACCAAGGTTTTCCAAAGTCTGTGAGTCATTGTCTGTTCTGCAAAGAGGTTCATTGTGTCCTTTTAGTTTCCACATGTAAGGGGTAGCATTGGGTGTTGCTGTCTAATTGTCTGACTGGTTTAACTTCGCATGATAATTTCTAGGTCCATCCATGTTGCTATAAATGTTGCTAATTCGTTCCTTTTAATGGCTGAGTAATAGTCCGTTGTGTGTATGTACCATATCTTCCCTATCCACTCCTCTGTCGATGGGCATTTAGGTTATTTCCATGACCTGGCTATTGCATAGAGTGCTGCAATGAACACTGGAATACATGTGTCTTTTCGAGTCATGGTGTCTGCTGGATAGATGCCCAGGAGTGGGATTGCTGGATCAAATGGTAATTCTATTTTGAGTTTTCTGAGGAATCTCCATACTGTTTTCCACAGTGGCTGCACCAATTTGCATTCCCACCAACAGTGTAATAGGGTTCCTTTTTCTCCACACCCTCTCCAGCGC
>PVHT021183699.1:69060773-69080494 GCA_004024745.2 Catagonus wagneri
GATGGTAAATGGGATTGCTTCTCTAATTTCTCTTTCTAATCTTTCATTGTTGGTATATAGAAATGCAGTTGATTTCTGTGTATTAATTTTTTATCCTGCGACTTTGCCAAATTCATGGATGAGCTCTAACAGTTTTCAGGTAGAGTCTTTAGGATTCTCTGGGTATAGTATCATGTCATCTGCAAAAAGTGATAGTTTTACTTCTTCTTTCCTAATTTGGATTCCCTTTATTTCTTTATCTTCTCTGATTGCTGTAGCTAGGACTTCCAGAACTGTGTTGAATAGTAGTGGCGAGAGTGGACATCCCTGTCTTGTTCCTGATCTCAATGGGAATTCTTTCAGCTTTTCACCATTGAGAATGATGTGAGCTCTGGGTTTGTCATAGATGGCCTATATCATGTTGAGGTAGGATCCCCCTATGTCCGCTTTCTGAAGGGTTTTTATCAGAAATGGGTGTTGGATTTTGTCAAAGGCTTTTTGTGCATCTATTGAGAGGATCATATGGTTTTTATTCTTCAGTTTGTGAACGTGGTGTATCACACCGATTGATTTGCGGATATTGAAGAATCCTTGCATCCCTGGGATAAATCCCACTTGATCGTGACTGTACAATCCTTTTAATGTATTGTTGGATTCGGTCAGCTAGTATTTTGTTGAGGATTTTTGCATCTATGTTCATCAGTGAGATTGGCCTGTGATTTTCTTTTTTTATGGTATCTTTGTCTGGTTTTGGTATCATGGTGATGGTTGCCTCATAGAATGAGTTTGGGAGTGTCCCTTCCTCTGCAATTTTTTGGAAGAGTTTCAGAAGGTTAGGCGTTAGCTCTTCTCTAAATGTTTGATAGAATTCACCTGTGAAACCATCTGGTCCTGGACTTCTGTTTGTTGGAAGTTTTTTAATCACAGTTTCAATTTCAGAACTTGTGATTGGTCTATTCATATTTTCTATTTCGTGTTGGTTTAGTCTTGGGAGATTGTACTTTTCTAAGAATTTGTCCAGTCCTTCTAGGTTTTCCATTTTATTGCCATATAGTTGCATATAGTAGTCTCTTATGATCCTTTGTATTTCTGTGATGTCTGTTGTATTTTTTTATTAGCAATGAATTTTATTTCAGTTATAGGTGTACAAAGATCATAAGTCAATTCGATAGATTTTGTGTCCCAAACCCACAGTAATTCCTTATATTTCTCTGATGTCTGTTGTTACTTCTCCTTTTTCATTTCTAATTTTATTGATTTGTGTCCTCTCTTTTTCTTGGTAAGTCTGGCTAAGGGTTTATCAATTTTGCTGATCTTTTCAAAGAACCAGCTTTTAGTTTCATTGATCTTTTTCTATGGTTTTCTTTATTTCTATTTCGTTGAGTTCTGCTCTCATCTTTATGATTTCTTTTCTTCTACTACCTTTAGGTCTTGTCAGTTCTTCCCTCTCTAGCTGCTTTAGATGTAAAGTTAGGCTGTTTATGTGAGCTTTTTCTTGTTTCCTGAGGTAGCTTGTATTGCTATAAACTTTCCTCTTAGAACTGCTTTTGCTGCATCCCAGAGGTTTTGGGGTGTCGTGTCTTTGTTGTCTTTTGCTTCTAGGTATTTTTTAATTTCCTCTTTGATTTCTTCAGTGATCCATTGGTTATTTAGTAGCGTGTTGTTTAGTCTCCACGCATTTGTATTTTTGGCCATTTTTTTCTTGTTGTTGATTTCCAGTCGTATAGCATTGTGGTCAGAGAAGATGCTTGATATGATTTCAATTTTCTTAAAGTTACTGAGGCTTGATTTGTAACCCAGGATGTGATCAATCTTGGAGAATGTTCCAAGCGCACTTGAGAAGAATGTGTATTCTGTTGCTTTTGGATGGAATGTCCTATAAATATCTATGAAGTCCATCTGATCTAATGCTTCATTCAGGGCCCGTGTTTCCTTATTGATTTTCTGTCTGAATGACCTGTCCATTGGTGTAAGAGGGGTGTTAAAGTCCCCCACTATGATGGTGTTCTTGTTGATTTCTCCTTTTAAGGTTGTTAGCAGTTGCCTTATATATTGTGCTGATCCTATGTTGGGTGCATAGATATTTACAATTGTTATATGTTCTCCTTGGATTGATCCTTTGATCATTATGTAGTGCCCTTCCTTGTCTCTTAAAATTTTCTTCATCTTAAAGTCTATTTTGTCTGATAGGAGTATAGCTACTCTGGCTTTCTTTTGATGCCCGTTTGCATGGAATATTTTCTTCCATCCTCTCACTTTCAATTTGTATGTGTCCCTAGAAGTGAAGTGGGTCTCTTGAAGACAGCATATATATGGGTCTTGTTTATGTATCCATTCGGCTAGTCTATGTCTTTTGGTTGGGGCATTCAGTCCGTTAACATTTAAGGTAATTACTGATATATATGTTCTTATTGCCATCTTATTAACTGTTCGGGGTTTTTGTTGCTCTTTTTTTTTACCCTGAAGTTTTGATATAGGAGTCTACATACAAAAGATTGTTTTAAGTTGTTGTTTTCTTAATTGCACGTGTGTCTCCAGTAACCTGCATCTGTGCTCTCTTCTCATGATTTCTGATTTTGGTAGCATAATTGTGCATGGATGATGTAGTATCTTTACTGTATATATGCCTTTACTGCTGGGCCTTGTCATTTGTGGGGTTTTTGTTTCTGGTTGTGGCCTTTGTTTTTCTGCCTAGAGAAGTTCCTTTAGGATTTGTTGTAAAACTGGTTTAGTGTTGTAGAAATCTCTTAGCTTTTGCTTATCTGTAAAGGTTTTGATCTCTCCTTCAAATCTGAATGAGAGCCTTGCAGGGTAAAGCAATCTTGGTTGGAAGTTTTTCCCTTTCATCACATTTAGTATATCATGCACACTCCCTTCTGGCCTGCAGAGTTTCAGCTGAAAAATCTGCTGATAACCTTATTGGGGTTCCCTTGTATGTCATTTGTTTCTTCTCCCTAGCTGCTTTCAATATTTTCTCTTTGTCTTTAATTTTGGTCATTTTGATTAATAATGTGTCTTGGGGTGTTCCTCCTTGGGTTTACTTTATATGGTACTCGTTGTACTTCCTGGATTTGAGTGAGTGGTTCCTTTCCCATATTAGGAAAGTTTTCGGCTATAATCTCCTCGAATATTTTTTCTGTCCCCTTCTCTCTCTCTTCTCCCTATGGCACCCCTATAATACGGATGTTGGTGCATTTAACATTATCCCAGAGTTCTCTGAGACTCTGCCCATTGCCTTTCAATCTTTTATCTCTTTTCAATTCTGCATTAGTGATTTCCACTAATCTGTCCTCCACCTCACTGATTCATTCTTCTGCCTCCTGTATTCTGCTGTTGGCTACTTCTAATGAATTTTTAATTTCAGTTATTGTATTTTGCATCTCTTCTTGTTAAATTTTTACAGCTTGTATTTCTTTGCTCAGTGTTTCCTGTAAATGATCAGTCTTTGCCTCCAGTCTATTTCCAATGCCTTGCCTCATCTTCAGCATCAACAGTCTAAAGTCTCTTTCTGGGAGGCTGATAATCTCCTCCTCACTGAGCTATTTTTCTGGGCTTTTCTCTTTCTCCCTTATCTGAGTTATAGTTTTCTGTCTTTTCATTTTTGTAGGTTTTTGGTGTGGTGACCTTTGTGTCGACAATAGAGTTTTAGCCTCTCTTAGTTCAGGTGTTTGCCTCCCCTGTGGCTAAAGTTGGTATGGAGGGGGCTTGCTGTAGGCTCCCTGATGGGAGGGAGTGTTGCCTGCTCACTGATAGGTGAGGTTGATTCTTCTCCCTCTGATGGATGGGGCTTTGTCTCTCGATGAGATTAGAGGCTGGCTATGTGCCTGAGGGGTCTTTAGGCAGCCTGTTTACTGATGGGTGGGCCTGAGATTCCACCTGGATTGTTGTTTGGCCTGGGGCTTCTCAGTGCTGTTGGGAGGGGCCAGATTTTCTCAGAAATGGCCACCTCCAGAGAAATGCAGGCTGCTGAATATCCCCGAGAGCTTCACTTCCAATGCCCTTCCCCCACAGCAAGCCACAGTCACCCCTGTTTTCCCAGGAGTCCTCCAGGAATTGCAGTCAGGTTCCACCTGGATTCCTCTGGAGACTGCTTTGCCCTGGGACCCAGTGCACGTGAAAGTCTGTGTGTGCCTTTCAAGAATGGGGTCTCCTCTTTCCCCCAGTCCTGTGGAGCTCCTGCACATAAGCCCCACTGGCCTTCAATGCCAGATGCTCCGGGGGCTCTCTTTCCCTGTGCCTGATCCCCAGGCGTGGGGATTTGACGTGAGGCTCAGAACTCTCAGTCCTGTAACTGAGTCTCTGTGATGCAGTTACTTTCCAGTCTGTGGGACTTCCCACCCAAGAGGTATGGGGTTGCTTCTATCGTGTTATTGCCCCTCCTCCCTCTTGATGTGGTCTCCTTTTTGTCTTCTGGAGCAGAGTATCTTTTTTGGAAGTTTACAGTCCATTTGGTTGAAGGTTGCTCGTCATTTGGTTGTAGTTTTGCTCTTTTCTGGGAGAGAAGTTGAGCTCCAGTCCTTCTATTCTGCCATCTTAATCCTTTCTTCTCCCAGTGGAATTTTAAATTTCATTATTTTGTTTCCTTTCTAGAATTTCTGTCTGATCTTATTTTATACATTTTCTCTTCTCTGCTGAAATTGTGATGTTGGTCTTTTTCATTCTTTGACAACATTTAATCACATTTTTCTTTTAAGTCCTTATCAGATATGTCCATTAATGGAATTTCCTGCATCTGCTCCTATTGTCTACTGTTTTTATTGGCTTTGGTTATGTATTTTAGCCTCATATATCTTTTTTTTAAATAAAACCTTTTTATTATGGAACATTCATACATATATATGAAAGAAAATACACATACATAATTTGTGTATGCGCGCGCGCGCGCGTGTGTGTGTGTGTGTATGTATAAAATCCCCTTTTTATGCTCCGTCCAACTTCAACAGTTGCCAGCACATGGCCAGTCATCATTTATCTGTACTTCTGTCCACTTTTTTTTTTGTTTGTTTGTTTCTAAAGACAGATTTTAATTTTTTGGTTTTTTTTCTTTTTCAAATAAATTTTATTGTAGTTGACTTACAAAGTTGTGTTAATTTCAGGTTTGCATCCAAGTAAATCAGTTATACATATAGATGCATTCTTTTTCATTTTCTTTTCCCTTATAGGTTATTACACAGCATTGAATAGCTTACTTGGTGTTACATGGTAGAACCTTATTACCTATCTATTTTACATATAGTAATCTTTTTTTTTCATATTAACAATGAATTTTATTTCAGTTATAGGTGTACAAAGATCATAAGTCAATTCGATAGATTTTGTGTCCCAAACCCACAGTGCATCCCCCCACCCCCCTGTCCACTTTGTTTTTCCTCCTCCCACTGACTTCTTTCCCCAATGACTTATTTTAAAGCAGCTCCAAGACATAGCATTTCACTCATAAAATGTATTTTTTTGTGTGTATCTCTACTATTTCTACTTATAAAAACAAATAAAAAGCAATTCCCTAATATTATCACATTCAGTCAGTATTTAAATTCCCTTAATTCCTTGTATCTGCTTGACTGTATTTGATTGTGCAGTGGACAGTATATGTGAAAAGTATAGAGATGCAATGATTTACATGTCTTTCTGGCACACTGCTTGGCCAAGTGGACTACTGATACCGAACCCAAGTTTGCTCTGCTCACTGTATGACAGGCCAATAAATTTGAGGATGAGTTGTTGGGACAAGGAATAACGACTAAACAGAAAGTCAGCTGACTGAGAAGATGGCAGACTAGTATCTCTAAAAACCATCTTGCCTCACTCCGAATTCAGGCTCCTTTTTTTTTTTTTGGTCTTTTTGTTGTTTTAGGGCCGCACCCGCGGCATATGCAGGTTCCCAGGCCAGGGGTCTAATCGGAGCTGCAGCTGCTGGCCACAGCCACAGCCACAGCAACATGGGATCTGAGCCGCATCTGCGACCTACACTACAGCTCATGGCAGTGCCAGATCCTTAACCCACTGAGCAAGGCCAGGGATCGAACCCACAACCTCATGGTTCCTAGTCGGATTCCTTTCTGCTGAGCCATGACGGGAATGCCGTCAGGCTCCTTTTATACTGAGAAAGGAAAGGGGGAGTGGCCAACGGTCACTCACTAACTGTCACCTGCTTGGGGAAGGGCTCACTGCAATGCTGACCAGTGGCTGAGCAGGACCACTAATCGTCACTCACTAATGGTCACTCGCTTACAATTCCCCACTGTCAGTGTCCATTCCACAGTCTTGAGGGGAAGGGGGCGATGATCTTTCTGGCTACTTCCTGGTGGACATGGGCAGTCGGGTGATCATGAGATGGAATAGATCAACCTTAGGCCGGGAATATTAAGTGATACAGTTCTCTTTATCTACAACTATTTAAACTTGGTAAAATTCCTGCTACAATGAAATTCTAATCTAAGTTAACCTTTTTAAAGAGCCCCCTTACATCTTCTGAGGGTTCACAACCTTATTGCTCTCCAGGCCACTCAGGAGTTGGGACATTTTCTGGTGTCAGTGGGGCTACTTTAATATGAGTGGGATGAATCCATGGCTTTACTCCAGCTAACCTGACAGATGAGTGTGTGGTAAGTAGTACCACGTGTGGTCCTGTCCACCTTGCTGTCACTTGGTTGGTGCTCAGGCCCTTCTTCTCTCCAGGTTTTAAGGAGACGCAGTCTCCAGGTCTGAAAGGATGTCAGATTAGCTCAGTTGGATAGGCAGACTTTGGTCCATGAAGCTGCTTCCACTGGTGAACATTTCCATATCTGACTCAGCCAAGGGCTGGTCTGTTGGTCTGCTAGAGCACACCAGCTCGATGACACAAAGGCAGTCGTGCTCTGGGGATTGTGCAGTATCAATCAGGAGCAGTGTGGCTGGATTCCGGGCTGTCTATAGACCTCTTGGGAAAGTGCTCTGCCTCCTTTTTTGGCGCATCCTTGAGTGCCATCTGTAGGCTCAGAGTGTGCTCCGGTGGGATTCTTCTGGCAAAAAAGTTACCGGAGAATTTAATTTACAAAGGAGATCTTGGCCCAGAAGAGAGACTGGACACCTTGGCATATATAAGAAACTGTGTTTCAGGGTGAGGTCCCCTAGTCATTTCAGAGGCTGTAAGAAAGAAGGACTTCGTACTTGTCCAGGAACTCCCATAACACAGATGGACTGGGATGTCTTCTGTGTCACCTTAGTGTTTACCAGAGTGTGTTGCACCGGTGTCTATCAGGAAGTCAGTCAAGTTGTCCCCCATTGTCAGTTGCCTGGGGTTCCTGCGGGGAAATTGGAATTGGGCCCCTCAAGTCCAAGGGAGCCCCCAGGTCTCATCATTCCTCATCAGAGTCTTTCTCTCTTCCTACCATGTAAGAGGCTCTCATCTTTCTCTTATGGATTTTTGTCTTATTCTTTAGCTTAGGACACTTTTTCCCAGTGCCCTTCCTCCTTACAGGAAGTGCATTGTTCCTCCCCGATGGTGGCCTTTGCCACAGCCACAGCAATGCGGGATCCGAGCTGCGTCTGCGACCTACACAACAGCTCACGGCAATGCTGGATCCTCAACCCACTGAGTGAGGCCAGGGATCGAACCCGCAACCTCATGGTTCCTAGTCGGATTCGTTTCTGTTGCGCCATGATGGGAACTTGTATAAAAATATTTTTAAATTTATTAAGTACTTGCAGTGTTAGGCTTGCATGTGAGACAAAGGAAAGGAGTAGACTGATGTGTTTTGTTTCAACTTGACCTTGGGCCTTTTAGTGGTTTATATGTTTAATAAAATGTATGTATTTTGTGTTACATATATAAAATTTGGCCTAGACACCTCATCTTATCCAAGCAAGGAGATCATACTTTATGACTTATGAACAATAGAATTAATGTTTTGTAATAAATGAAAGTGAGACAAATTAATTGAAAAAAATAGTAATTTTAAAAAAGAAAAAAAGGAAGAACGAAAAATTAATAAATAGTTAACGATTCACTTAGTATCTTCTAGAGATGGTGCTGTCTGTCAGATGTCATGTAGTGAGGTCAGACTAGAGTCAAACAAATACACACCTGACCGTGTGACAGAAACACTGTAATTTATCTGATTTCCAGCACTTACATAGTACTTACATTGTGCTAGGCATTATTCTAAGCACTTTACAAATAGTAACTCATTTAATCCTCATAGCAAATGTATTAGGAACGAACTATTATCAGTCCCATCTTTGATGGGAAAACTGGGGTATAACAGGAATAAGGAAGTTGCTGACATGCACATAGCTGGAAAGTAGTAAAGTTGGGAGTTGGTTCAGCCCAGTCTGGCTCCAGTCTCTGGTTTTAATCATTTTGCTATGCTCTTTGTAATACAGGCAGGAAAGAATTGAATTTTTGAAAGACTTTTCCAATTCTCAGAAATCAACATGATTATTCTATTTACTCTATGACTCAGAGTTCTACTAAGTTGAAAAGACGGCCTCTGTACAATGTTGGGAGCGTACGTCACTAGTGTAGATGCTTCATAGTTAAATGAATAGAAGAGGCTCTTTTGTCTTTCTCTCATCTTTGTCATCCCCCTTGGCTGTCCTTGGCACCTAGGTTTATTGTGGCCCCCGACAGGAAGCATTTGGCATAAAGTCTTTCAGAGCTGACCCGAGTCCTTCATACTGACCGCTCTGTCTGCCACATTTGCTTTGGTCATAGGCTAAAACCAGGGCCTGTGTCACATCTCTTCTGTGAGATAAGTAAGCATTGCAGCATTGTTCGGGATGGAGTGTGTTCATTCTGCCCAATAAATTCCTCACTTTTCCTCCCCCACCCCCATTGTGATAGCATTTATATACCCTCAAGAAGTCAAGGTTGGAAGGTTTTCTCTTTCAAAATTTCCATTCAACAGTGTACTTTGACAGGGCTGTCTCAGAGTAGGGAAATCAATACTTTTTTGGTTTATCATTTGCCAGATGTTGTACTTGGCAATTTCTCTTTTTACTAATTCATTCATCACAACAGTCTTATTCCTATTTTATAGGTGATGGACCTGAAGCATGGAGAAATTAAGCAACTTGCCTATAGTCACAAGCTCTGGTCTTTCTGACTTCAAAACACAGGCCTTTTTTTTTTTTTTAACTATTCTTCTTTCTCCTCCCACCCCCCACCCCAGGAAAATTAGGGTTTTTTTCCTAGCTTATGGTGCCTAGCAAGGGGCATTTCAGTTATCCTTATAAATCCTACATGGACCTTCTCAAAGGAGTTAGACATAAACTTTCATGAAATGAGCAGCTCTAATTATTTCTTCTTCTCAGGGGCTACGCCATTGCCAGCAGCAGCGACGACCGCATGAATGAGCCTCCGACCTCCCTTGGGCTCGTGCCTCACCAGGTCAGTGATTGGAAATGAAATCCCAGTTTGGGACTCAATCCCAGTGGTGCCCTGGGAGAGTATTTGGGGTCACTGCCATGCCGTCCTCCCAGCCCACCTCTTCTTCACCCTCCTTGTCCTCCAGCTGCTCTGGAATTTCAGTGGGAATTCCTTATGACCAGCTGGCAGGTCTCCCATCCTGCAGGATGGTAATGAGAAGAAATCATGAACAGTATGTCCCAAGGTCTTTGATGCATTTGGCGCATTGACTAGGGGCCTCATAATGGAGTAGAAAAAGAACAGACTTTGGGATCAGCCAGACAGCAGCATAAATCCCAGCCCTGCAGTTATTAAATGGCCTTTCTTGGCCAAGTCACCAAACTTCTCTCAGTTTTCTTGTCTGTATGATGGAGAGGCCAGAATATGGACCTCGACTGGTCAGTGCCAAGGTTAGAGATGATATGTAGAAAGTTATGTCGCAACTGTCAGTAAATGATGCTGTTGTTTGTTAGTAAGCATTGACTCCTTAGCCAAATAGAACCCTTTCTGGCCATGCCTGGGAAGACTATTAGAAGTGTACGGCATCACCAGAAAGAGCAGAATCTTTGGAAAAAGAGTCTGAAGCATCATAAGGAAGGTCTATCCCATAGACAGTGAGAGAGAAAAAAGTAGTAGAATGAAAATTTTAAATTTGTGTTGCCTTTTCACCAGTTTTGTTGGTGGTGGTGGGGGTGGGTTCCTGGGGGGTTTTTTGGCTGTGCTCGCAGCATGTAGAAGTTCTGGGGCCAGGAATTGAACCCGGACCACAGCAGTGACAATGCTGAATCCTTAACCACTAGGCCACCAGGAAGCTCCTCTTCACCAGTTTTTGTTGCCATGCTTTTTGGGAGATCCCAGTCTTGCTTCTTGGCAGTGGTTTCTCTGGGCTCCGTGTGTGTGTGAGTCTGTAGCAGGGAGGCCATCTCAGGAAGGAAGCAGTAAGAGTCCGATGTGGGGACGCCTGAGGACAGAGTCGCGCAGGAGTGCAGAGCCGGGTGACGCACAGATCGCATTCGTCTGTCTCTGCCTCCCCTTCCCTGGCCTGTCATTCTTCCATTTGAGGGTCTGACTCAGAAGAGGGGAGATGACTTGTCCACGGTCACAGAGAGAGGTAGTGAATATGCAGACATCCACACCTAAACCTGACCCTCTGACCAGTGCTCTCCTGAGGTTTTATGAGTGGAAATAGCCCAGCCTGCACGTCGGGAGAGCTGGCTTTAAACTGCTACTCTGGACCCTCTGCTACTTCAGATCACTTCTCCTGAGCCGCCCATCATAGACTTGTGTTAGGTAACTTACCCTCCCTCACCCTCAGTGGCTGTATCAGTAAAAGCAGGTGCTCTACCTTGCGTCCAGAATTGCCTCTGATGAGGCTTTGTAAACCAGGAAACACATGGTAAATGTGACTTTCCCCAGTGTGTCATTTATTTGAAATGAATATTTTAATCTCTTCTGCAGAGACATTTCAAGTAGGACCTAGCAGACACTGTCATAACCTCCATCACAGGAGCCGTCCTCCAGGGACGACCTCTGTGGTTGCTGTGCTCCTTTGAATCCCTCCCCTCTTCCCCTTCTCGCCCGTCTCTCATCTCCTTCCCTCCTTCTGACCTTGAGTTGTGCCCTCCTCTCCTTTGCAGATTTCAAACTGAGAAGGGCCTTAATTAAATTTTTAGTCATGCCCCTGCACTGGTTTCCTTCTTTAAGTCCTTTATGTTTAATTACTGCAGTTGTAGTTTTCTCAGTGCTGAGGCCAGAGAGCAAATCAGTCCCTTTATAGAAAGGGTTCAGTGTCAAAATGCATGTGCCCATGTTTTTAAAGTACTATGGCAACTAATCCCTGTCAGTGTTATTTACCCCCATTGAGCCTTGCAACTGTTTGTCATTCACCCGCTCTTCTGGTTCTTTCTCCTCGTTGTTAAATGTCTGAAGGATTATTTTGGTGGTTGGCCATCTCTTCATTTGGCCTTTTCAAAGGCTGAAGAATAACGCAGCCATATATGGAAAAAGCCCAGTGTGTGTGTGATTACTTGCTTACATTATTTCAAGTTTCAAGCCTTTATTTTTAGCTATTTTCTAAAAACGACAGCAGAGAAAGAACTTTAAAATTAATCAGAGTTGTGTGGTACCTATTTATAGGCTTTACATTTCTTTTTTCCTTTTTGAAGTGGAGTGAGTCCATTTATGCGACTGTGTTTTGATTAGCAGGACGTCGTTTCCACGAAAACACTGGGCTGTGCTGCAATGCAGACTCAGCACCGCCACCCCCCCCACCCCTTCCTGGCTTTCCTGACAAATGACTTCCTCCTAGAGAGGAACTTGGTAAACCCCTTTGTGTGCTTTGAATCCAGAGAGTGGTCTATGATGCTCCCTGGGCTCGTTTTTTTCTCACCTACCCAAAGAAGAGTGCTTATTACTTGGCACTGTAATAAGGAGAATGAGATGTGGTAGTGCTTGTCCTTGGCCCAGGAGTCACATGCCTCCCCCCCAACCCCAACCCAGCAACTCCTTGTGTAATGAGGGGAGAGGACCTCAGCCTGTGTTGTCCTCCATGTCAGGCCTGGGAGGCCTGAGGATGACTTAGTTGCTCTTCTTCCCATGGAATCATAGGCAGAATTTGGCCCATCTAGAGATTGGCCACGTGCAGAAACAGGCTTGATGAGGCCCTGAAATTCAGTGATGCTCAGCCTGAAAAAAAAACCTGTTATTGAATTTGAAAACTGGAAAAAAAAAAATTTGAAGGTGAGAAAGTAGGCTTACAGGTTTGTTCTTTTTTTAAAAGTCTCTGGCCCAGTGTACGTGGATGGGATTCTGCAAGCGGGCAGTGATGTGTATAAGCCACTTTCTGTCTACAAAGGGAATGTCTTTAATTTGTCATTTTTATTCCATATATAAAACACACAAAATCACAGTTGAGTCATTAAGTATACATCTTGGATTATCACAAAATGAAACCACTCACCTGCCTGGCACACAGATCAAAATGAAATGTTATGGAGCCTCCCTGCTGCCCGCCTCATGCTTCTTCCAGTTAACAGAGTGAACAAAGTTCTTCCAGGCCTTTGTTCACTCTGAACACCTTGAGAGAAAAGTAGAACTTTTTCATTTTAAATCTCAGCATGCTATTGTTGTCTCTGCTCCCAAGTGGCATCTTTTATTTAGAAAAAGGAAGGAAGGAGGGAAGAAAGAAAGAGAAAGAAGAAAGGAAAAAAGAAAAGGAAGAGAGTAAGTGGTCTTTTCCTGGCTCCTGGGGTGATGCTGAGTCCTGTGAGGATAGACACCTTTTCTGGCTCTTTGGTGGGAGGCATAGTTCATGAGCTATACATGTAGAGGCCACTCCTGGCATCTCTAGGAGTTTGGTGTGCAGGCTGATGAGAGACCTTGAATGGGGCACAAATTAGCAGGCGATGGAGCTTCTGATCATCAGAGAATGCAAATCATGGCGATTTAGTAGCTGTCTGAACAGCATGGTTGTGAGGGTAGTGGTCCTGCTTTTATCTCCCTGTGGACCAGGCAGTTCACCTTTTCTGTCTTTGGGTGAATGTACTCTTGGTCCTTAAGTCCTAGTGAATAAAGACCCTGGATGCACATGCTCCTCCTAAGAGTTTGGACTTGCCAACTCCTGCTTCTGTCAGGCTCCTGTGTTCTTTTTTTGTTTTACTTTCAGAAGAGAACAAAGCCCAGACTAGGACAGGACCTGGGGAGGTACAAGCTCGGGAACTCTCCACCTGGGACAGCAGCCCTGGTCTCTAGCCACGCCCTGGCCTGCTCTTTATTTGGCCTGTTTGCACAGGCTGTGCCCCCCAAGTCCTCAGGCCATTCGCCTTTAATAAGGTCTCCGTTGGGCCCAAGGCTTATCTCTTGTGCCTCTAGGGATGTGGGTGAACTGACTGTTGAGGAAGGAGGTTAAGAAGAAGCCATAAGAGCCAGTTTCCTGAGCTGGAGCCCTAGAAAAGGACTCTCCTTCCCCCTCTGATTCCGTCCCCCTTGAATTGATGGCCCCAGAAATGGCAGGAAAAACAGACAGTTCCAATGTCTGCTGTTTCACCATTTTGCTGTTGTGGTTTGTGACCGGTTCACCCTCTCTCCAGCCATCCCGTCAGCAGGTGATGCCAAGCACCGTTCAGTTCAGAGAGGTTAGGTAACTGGCACCCATCACCAGGTGTTCAGTTCCACTTGCTTCGGAGTCATCTAAGAAGGCGAATGTCCCCCAAGCACTCAGATGTGGTGGGCCCTGGTTCCAGTGGGGAGGCTTCTGTATCCAGGAGGAATCTGGGTACAAGGCCTGGCATTGTCTGGGCTCCTGTGCTAGGCCCTAAAAGAGAGGGGCATTCCCCTCCCTCCGTGCACAAGGAGGGGGTAAATCACACACCATCCCGAGTTCAGAGGGTCTCAGGTAGCATCTCAGTCCCAAGAGGACTCGGGCGTAATTTTATCAGTTGAAGGATGGTACTTGTGCCCCGCAAGTTTGGGTCACCTGGTGGAGGCTCTCATGTTCTGGAGGTCTCATGGGGAGGGAACCGGCAGCTCTGCGACCATACAGATCTGATTAGAATCCCAGCTTTGCCTCTGACTTTCATGTTCATCCACTTCTTTTTTTTTAATTTTTTTATTTTTATTTTTATTATTATTATCTTTTTTTTTACATTATACCCAGCTGTACAGCGTGGTGACAGGGTTACATATCACAAGTGGTTAGACATAGTTCCCAGGGCTCTACAGTAGGATCTCCTTGCTTTTCCAGCCCAGAGGCAACAGTCTACAACTATTAACCCCAGACCCCCCTACCATCCCATTCCCTCCCCCACCCTTTTGGCAACCGCAAGTCTGTTCTCCAAAACCTTGACTTTCTTTTCTGCATAAAGGTTCATTTGTGCAGTATATTAGATTCCAGGTATAAGTGATATCATATGGTATTTGTCTTTCTCTCTCTGACTTACTTCACTCGGTATTAGGTTCTCTAATTCCACCCATGTTGCTGCAAATGGCATTATTTTGTTCTTTTTTATGGCTGAGTATTCCATCGTGTATATATACCACATCTTCCTAATCCAATCATCTGTCGATGGACATTTGGGTTGTTTCCATGTCTTGGCTATTGTGAATAGTACTGCAGTGAACATGCATGTGCAGGCATTAGCTCCTTTGACAAAAGGATTGGAGGCCGTTCTTGCCGTTCAACACTGTGTAACGTTGGGTAGGCTGCTGATTCTTTCTGAACTTCGTATTTTAAATGACTAAAATGGGCATAGAATTGATGTACAGAATAAAACTTCACAGTTCTGGGCACATAAGGGACACCTATAAACATTTTTATCTTTTTCTTTCACTTTTAATTAAAATGGAGCTTATCTACCCTTCTAAAAGGGAAGTTACAAGGAATCTCATAAGACTCTGGAAGCAGTGAGTGTGTAGGGCAGGGCTGGAAGGATTAGTCCCATCCTGCAGTATTTTTCTAAGGATGATGCTGGCTCATTTCCAACTTGCTTCTTCTGCCCCTTGGTGACCCCCGTGTGATAACAAGACGTGGGTCTGTGCTGGCTGCCAAAGCTGTTGTCTGAAACAGACCTCTGTGGTCTCTTGCTAAACTCTATTTTGGCATTGAATTTGATTCAGACTCTTCGACATCCAAGAGTGATGCAGAGTTTGGAGCTGGCTTTTATTTTTGCATGCTCTAAGCTCTAGAAAACGGTGTGAGGTTAAAGCAGCAGGTTCCCATTGTGGCTGCAACTTAGCTCCGAATGGCTGCAACTTCTCAGAATGGCTGCTTGTCTCTAGGCATTGGGTCTTGGCTCCCCATCCAGGTGAGGTGGGCTTAGGCCACAAGCTGCTTTTACTCCACTGAGATGTGAGCACCACCAGGTGTGGCCCAGAATGGACGTGATCCCGCAGCCATTTATTTGTTGGGCAGCTGGGCATAATTGAAGATAATTTAATCCACTCAGACCCCAAAAGTAGCCGACTTGACATTGCGTTTGGGGTGAGATGTTTGTTTTTTTAATTCCTCTGGTCTGCTCTTCCTTCCTTCCTTCCCTTTTTACCTTCTTGCTTTTCAGCATTACCTCCTAAACTTTGGAGGGAAAGAACAGAACTCAGATCCTGGCTTTGCCACTTGGTAGTTGTAGAATCTTGGAAGAGCCATGTCGATTTCTTCATCTGGAGTATGGGGGACTGTCACAGGATAGTAGTGAGGCCAGGATAAGATGAGTATGTGACAATACTCAAGAGCTGGGCTGGCCCGTAATGGGTGTTGGTCCGTGCTCAGTTCCCCTTGGCCACTCTTTCCACATTATGCAAGACATGCCTCCTGCACAGCATCCAGGGTTAGGAGGGAGCAGTCCTCTATGTAGAAGCGAGAAGGAAGGGGAGGCACAGGAGAGGTAGAGAAGATGGGCGAGAAGAAAAGCGCTTGGTGAGTCTGAGAATCTGAAAAGTGACCGACTTTCCTGTAACAGGAAAACTGGGAGAGCACTGTGGAAGAAGAGGGGAGGCAGGCAGGGTCTTGCAGGCCATCTTGAAGATCTGGACTTTCACCCAGGAGCAGTGGGAGGCCACTGAAAAATCATTAAGTCGAGATGTGAAAGGAGCAGGTTTGGCTGCCTCAGAGAATAGACTGAGGGGAAGTGTTAGTGAATCTGTGTACAGAATTGGGGTCAGTTAGGAACAACCTAATCCAGGGGTTCCTGCATCTGGTGTGTCAGAATGACCTGGGGAGCCATTCCAGAATCCACGTTCCCAGCCCTGTTCCAGATCCATTGAATGACAGCCTTCAGCAGCTTGAGGCATTTGAGAAGGACAGCTTCAGTATATAAAAACGGTTTCTTAATGGCATCCCTTGGGACAAAGTACATAGCTCCTCAGGTCTACGCAGACCAAATCCTGCTCTTTGCACATGCTTTTGAGTTTTGTGCTCCCACCAACACTAGTTCTTTTTCCGAAAGGACCCTTGACTCCTTGTCCCTAGCGCACGCGTGTACACACACCACACACACACTCTCACCCCCCCACCCAAGCCAAACAACAGGTGCTCTTCGTTGTGAACCTCTGGGCGCTAATTTGACCCCCACAGGTGTGCGTAATGAAATCAGCAGGGCCCGCCCACGCGCGGGGGCTGCTGGGAAGGCCAGAAGGGAGGCCGGAGGAGCACGGAAAGGCCCTGCGCTGAGGCTTCTGCATCATCTCTGCAGTGTTTGCACTCCTCCCGGTTAGTGGAGCTGGTCCTGTCTTCCAAGCCTTGTTAGCCCGACGCAGTACAGCCCAGTGCCTCGCTGGTGTTTGACCACAGGGATTTCAACTTACGCTGCCTTTGGTCTTTTGGGGGCCTGGGGGTGATGAAAAGGAAGTGAGCCCGGGAACCCAGGTAATTGCCCTTCTCCCAGGTTCCTGCCCTTCCCAGGTGGGTCTTTTGAATATTCAGGGGTTGGCAAATACACGTATTGTAGAGCTGGTTTATACATAAAACTTTTTTTTTTCTCCCTAGAAGGCTACACGGGAAAGTGATGCTGGAGATTTTTTAATTTTTTATTTTATTTTTTTGAGGCAGAGGGATTGGGGGCAGTAAGGACTTTGTGCTTTTCATTTTGTACCTTTCTGTACTGTTTTGAAAATGTTAATAGGATCATAAACCTTTTTTTAGTCACCTCTTTTGAGGAATTAACTTAGGTAGAGTTAAATGCACCCATTTAAATGTGCACTTCAGTGAGTTTTGACACGTGTACACACTTGTGTATAATCAACACCACCACAGACAAGATTTAGAATGTTTCCAGTCACCACTAAAGCTGACTTTGTGCTTTTTTTGGGTAATATCCCCATCCTCAGCCCCAGGCAACCGCTGGTCAGATTTTCACATGGACCGTTTTAATGTCTTCTTTATTCTCTTCAGTATTAGGAGGGAAAAAACTTGATCATCTTAAATTTAGAAAATAAAGTATGCAGGGAGGCAGGCAAAGTTTGGCCCCTCTAGAGAATCCCTCTTACTAGCCGAAAAGCTAAGTAGTGTGTGTGTGTGTGTAATTGGCAGTTTTTCTGCTGCCGAGGGAGGAGGGAGGTTGAGAAGCCAATAGTATTCAGAAGAGGCTGTTTAAAAGGAAGTTAAATATTTAAATATTCTATTTTTTTAAAAATAGGAAAGTGGGAGTAAATATGCTACGGGACTGTGGGGTTGTTTTTTTTTTTTTTTTTTTTTGCTCATTTGTTTTGTCATATGCTTATTTTTATTACAGGTAGAATTAATTTTTTAAAAAATAACTTTAATACTTAGCCTCCTGTAAGGAAAGATTGACGGCAGTAATCAGATGAGTTTAGAGTAAGCTGTGCGTGGTCCCTAAAGTTAGAAGATTGTACCCTGAGCTGCGTAAAGAGGCCTTAGTTCCTGGGTGGATGAAGAAATCACTTTGCAAAGTCTTGTCATTTAGATGTGGCTAAATTAGCTGGGTGTGGTGGTGCTATGTTTAGAAAACGTGTGAAGAATGAGCTGCTTGCTAACTGCTTTCATCCATTTTCTGCCAGCTAACAGGTGATACTGAGTATATAGAGCAAACCACAGAAAGGTGTGAGTGAGATTGGTAACCAAAAGCATCTATTTCAAATGTTTGCCTGATGAGAATCACCTGGGCTTTTGTTAAAGCTACAGATGCTCGGGGCTTAGCTCAGATTTTTTTAATCAAGTTCCAGGAGAGTCTTCTGATCAGGCAAGCTTTGCAAAATACTGAATGAGCATATAGCTTCATATTCTTTGCACACTTCTAAGTAGGAAGGTATTGGTGAATTTTTCTTTACCCAGGTAAGGGACAAAACCTTATAATTTCTTTGATTGTGAATTGGTGCTTGACCTCTCTAAATAGGTAGAATATTTTTATTAGGATTTTGCATCAGTGCCTGGGTTTTAGGCTGCTCTGAGACTTCTATGCATGTCTAAGAAAGGTGCTAAAATTTTAAGTAGCAACCTCTGCTCTTTAAGTTTTATGCATCTCATAAGATTTTAGGAAATACAGAGCATATTGGGGAGCTCAGTGCATTTGTAATATTGGGTATTTAAAGTGTTGTTGATGGAGAAGGGCTTCAAATTGCCTGGAAAACGTAAATGGTGGTAAGAGGGAATTTTTCTTTTGGTTTATTTGGAATGTGTTTTCTCTGTATAGTTCAGTAATGTCTGTGTTTTTCTCATTCATTCATTTCATAATTAGTATCTCTTATGAACAAATCACTATGCTGTGGGCAAATGCAAATAGTTCTACCTGTATCTTGCTCTTTAAAAGCAAGAGAGATAAAAAATAATTTTTTACATAATTTATTACACAAGCTGATTCTGAAATTCATATGGTAAGGCAAAGGACCCAGAATAGTTAAAATAATCTTGAAAAAGAAGAACAAAGTTGGGAGACTCTTACTTACCAGTTTCAAAACATACTACAGAGCTACTGGCATCAAGACAGTGTAGTACTGTCATGAGAATAGACATTGAGGGTCCAAAAATGAATTCTTACATTTATGGTCATTTCTTGACAGTTCATTGAGGGAGGAAGAGTCTTTTCAGTAAAGTAATGGAACAACTGAATTTTCACTTGCAAAAGAATGAACTTGGACCCTTATCTCACACCATATACAAAAATCACTTCCGAATAGATTATAGACCTAAATGTAAGAGCTAAAACTCTTAAACGAGAAGAGAACATACTAAATCTTCATGACCTTGGGTGAGAAATGGCCAAAAGGCCAAGCAACCAAAGGAAAAATAAACAGGACATCAGGAAAATAAAGTTCTATGCTTCAAAGGATGCCATCAAGAAAATGAAAAGACAAACCACAGAATGGGAGCAAATATTTGCAAAATTGTATTTTGGATAAGAATCTTGTCAGATTCAACAATAAATAGAAAAATAACCCAATTTAAAATTTGGCAAAGGAAGTTCCCATTGTGGCTCAGCAGTAATGAGCCCAACTAGTATCCATGAGGATGCAGGTTTGACTCTGGCCTCATTCAGTGGGTTAAGGACCCAGTGTGCCATGAGCTGTAATGTAGGTCACAGACGTGGCTTGGATCCCGAGTTACTGTGGCTATGGCATAGGCTGGCAGCTGTAGCTCCGATTTGACCCTTAGCCTGGGGACTTCCATATGCCACGGGTGTGGCCCTAAAAAAACAAGATAAAATAAAATACAGTAAAATAAAATAAAACTTGCCAAAGAACTTAAATAGATATTTCTCCAATTGTCAAGAAGCACATGAAAAAATGCTCCTTGCTATCAGTCATTAGAGAAATTCAGATCAAAATCACAATGAAATACCACTTCACATTCGTTAGAACGGCTGTACTCAAAATGAGACAAGTGTTGACAAGAAGGTAGAGAAATTGG
>PVHT021183699.1:69086526-69139908 GCA_004024745.2 Catagonus wagneri
TTTCTGTTGTGTCATTTAGGATCTCTGTTGCCTCACTGATTTTCTGCCTAAAGGATCCGTCCATTGATGTGAGTGGAGTGTTAAAGGCTCCTACAATTATTGTCTTGCCATCTATTTCTCCTTTTATGTCTGATAGTACTTGTTGTAGGTACTTGGGTGCTCCTATATGAGGGGCATATATATTGACGATTGTAATATCTATTTCTTGAATGGATCCTTTAACTATTAAATAGTGTCCTTCTTTGTCTTTTTTTATGGCCTTCTTCTTAACGTCTCTTTTGTCTGATAGAAGTATTGCAACTCCTGCTTTCCTTTCTTGTCCATTGGCATGAAATGTCTTTCCCCATCCCCTCACTTTCAATCTATCTGTGTCCTTTGCTCTAAGGTGAGTCTCTTGTAGGCAGCAGATTGTAGGTTTTTGCTTTTTTATCCATTCTGCCACTCTGTGTCTTTTGATTGGAACATTCAGACCATTGACATTTAAGGTGATTATTGATAGATACTTATTTATTGCCATTTTAGATCTTGTTTCCAGTTGATTCTGTGTTTCTCTTTTCTCCTCTATTTTTTTTGGATGGATGGGTTCCAATTATTTTAAATTTTTTTTTTGTCTTTTTGCCTTTATGTAGAGCTGCACCTGCAGCACATGGAGGTTCCCAGGCTAGGGGTCTAACAGGAGCTGTAGCCGGCGGCCTTCGCCACAGCCACAGCAACGCAGGATCCGAGCCGTTTTTTCATTTGATTTTCTGTCTGCTCTCCTAATTGCGTGATTTCCATTATTCTATCTTCTACATCACGAATACTTTCCTGAGCATTGTTCAAACTGCTCTTTATTGCCTTTAGCTCAACCTACACCACAGCTCACGGCAACGCCAGATCCTTAACCCACTGAGCAAGGCCAGGGATCGAACCCGCAGCCTCATGGTTCTTAGTCGGATTTGTTAGTCACTGAGCCACGAAGGGCACTCCTGGTTCCAATTATTTTATACTTAAGTTATTTTCTTTTCAGTATTTGTGGGTTAGATGTCCCATTTTGGTTTATGGTTGCCCTGTTTTTTAAGTATGTTAACACCTTCTATAAGAAGATATAATCTGCTTGTGTGGCCTGCTAACCATATAGGCTTAAACACATCATTAAGAAAAGAAAATAAAAAAAGAATAAAGAAAAAAGTTTTTTTTAAGTTAAAAAAACAGAAAAAAATAGTTTGTTTTCCTACTTTCCCTCCCCACAATGTATGAGGTTGTTGTCTCTTTTTTTTTGTAATTTATTTTAACTAATTTTATTTTAGCATCTTCATGTTTAGATCTGTATGCTGGCTTATTGGAATGGTTTCTTTCTAATTGTGGTTTCCTCCATTCTAATTCTTACTTTTTACTTTTCTTTCTTTCTTTTTTTTAATAGGAACCTTTTCTGCATTTCTTTTAGAAAGGGTTTAGTATTGCTGTACTCTTTAGCTTTTGCTTGTTGGGGAAATTCTTTATGTCTCCTTCTATTTTAAATGATATTCTTGCTGGGTGGAGTTGCAGACCTTTTCCTTTCAGCACTTTAAATATGTCTTGCCATTCTGCTCTAGCCTGTAGTGTTTCTGTAGAGAAATCAGCTGACAGCCTTATGGGGGATGCCTTATAATTAACGCTTTGCTTTTCTCTTGCTGCCTTTAGGATCCTCTCTTTATCTTTAATTCTTGCCATTTTTAATGTAATATGCCTTGGTGTGGGTCTCTTTGGGTTCAGCTTGTTTGAGGCCCTCTGTGCATCCTGTATCTTGATGTCAAATTCCTTCATATTTGGAAAGTTTTCAGACCTAATTTCTTCAAATATTTTTTTAATGCCCTTTTCTTTTTCTACTCCTTCTGGAATTCCTATTACACGTAAGTTGGGCCGCTTTATATTATCCCATAGATCTCTTATATTGCTTTCATGTTTTTTCATTTGATTTTCTGTCTGCTGTCCTAATTGCGTGATTTCCATTATTCTATCTTCTACATCACGAATACTTTCCTGAGCATTGTTCAAACTGCTCTTTATTGCCTTTAGCTCAGTTTGCATCTCTGCAAATGAGTTTTCTAGCTTTTCTTGGCTCCTCCTCATGTTTTCTAGTTCCTTTCTAAGGGAATCTGCATTGCTGTTTGCATCTTCTCTTAATTCCTGGATAGTCAGCCTTAATTCTTCAAGTATTTTCATTACCTCCCTTCTGAATTCCATTTCTGTCAGACTGTAGAGGTCTATTTCATTGTTGGCTGCTTTAAATGACTTGTCCTGTTCTGTTAACTGGGAATGGTTTTGGGGCTTCTTCATCTTGCTTGTGATTTTCTTTTTCTGTGGATTTGGGGAAGCCACACTGTAGTCTTGTAAAGCTACTTCTAGGCAGGAGCACCCCTCTGTATTTTTTTGGTGGGGTTACTATTTATTTTTGGTGTGGGAGTTTGAATATTTGGTGTCTTTTTCTTTGGAGTGATTAGGCTGTTATGTCAATGGTACTCTGAGTGTTCTCTCAGGAGCCTATGTCTCAGCTCCCAGGCACTGCCCGGAGCCTCAGGCTGTGGTGTCTGTGCCAGTATTCAGGTCGTCTGTGTGAGTCTCTAACTCCGCTTTTCCATTCTCAATCCAGCTGCTGCGTTTTTCTCAGGCTTCTAGGTCCCTCTAGCTCCATTCATTGGTTAGGTGGCTTCCCAGGGTGTGGGTTCCTTTTCTTTTTCACAGCTCCCTGCCTGGGGTGCTGGATGCTGTCCTGATTTCTTTTCTCTTTCTCTCTCTTTTTTTTTCTGTTGTTCTATGCAGTTATTTTGAGTTTCTTGCAGTTTTTGGAGGTTTAAATTAATCAGCATTCAGATGATGTTTTGTCCAAGTTTTATATTTAGATGTGGTTTTTGATGTATTTGTGGGAGAGGTTGAGCGCAACCTCTTACTCCTCCGGCATCTTGCTGCCATCTCCGATTATGTGGTTTTTGACTTTTCTTTTGTTAATGTGGCATATGACGTTGACTGATGTGCGTATGTTGAACCATCCTTGTGAACCTGGGATAAATCTCACTTGGCCATGGTGTATGGTCTTTTTTATATGTTGTTGGATTCAGTTGTCTAAAATTTTTGTTGAGAATTTTTGCATCTGTATTCATCAAAGATATTGGCATATAATTTTATTTTTGGTAGTATCTTTGTCTGGTTTTGGTATTAGTGTGATGGTGGCATCATAGAATGAATGTCTTTGGGAGTGTTCCTTCTTTAGCCTTTTGGAAAAGTTTAAGGAGGATGAGTATAAGTTCTTCTTTGGGTGTTTGGTAGAATTCACCTGTGAATCCATCCGGTCCTGGGCTTTTGTTTATAGGGAGTGTTTTTATTACATATTCAATTTCATTTCTAGTGATCACTCTGTTCATTTGAGCTATTTCTTCATGTTCAATTTTGGCAGACTGTAAGTCTCTAGAAAATTGTCTGTTTCTTCCAGGTTGTCAAATTTGTTGGCTTATAGTTGTTCATAGTATTCGCTTATGGTTTTTTATATTTTTGCAGTATCCATTGTGATTTCTACTTTTTCATGTCTTATTTTATTTGGGTTTTTTCTCTCTTTTTCTTGGTGAGTATGACCAGAGGTTTGTCAATTTTGTTAACCTTTTCAAAGAACCAGCTCTTGGTTTTACTGATTTCTTTCTATTGTTTTTGTTTTTTTTTTTCAATAATCTTTTTTTATAACAATGAATTTTATTTCAATTATAGGTGTACAAAGATCATCACAAGTCAATGTGATAGATTTTGTGTCCCAAACCCACAGTGCATCCCCCCACCCCCCGGATTGTCCCACTTGAAAAACCAAGGTTTTCCAAAATCTGTGAGTCATTGTCTGTTCTTCAAAGAAGTTCATTGTGTCTCTTTAGCTTCCACATGTAAGCGGTAGCATTGGGTGTTGCTGTCTAATTGTCTGACTGGTTTCACTTCGCATGATAATTTCTAGGTCCATCCATGTTGTTGTAAATGTTGTTATTTCGTTCCTTTTAATGGCTGAGTAATATTCCATTGTGTCTATGTACCACATCTTCCCTATCCACTCCTCTGTCGATGGGTATTTAGGTTGTTTCCATGACCTGGCTTCTTCCCTCTCTAGCTGCTTTAGATGTAAAGTTAGGTTGTTTATGTGAGCTTTTTCTTGTTTCCTGAGGTAGGCTTGTTTTGCTGTATACTTTCCTCTTAGAACCGCTTTTGCTGCATCCCAGAGGTTTTGGGGTGTCGTGTCTTTGTTGTCATTTGCTTCTAGGTATTTTTTAATTTCCTCTTTGATTTCTTCAGTGATCCATTGGTTGTTTAGTAGTGTGTTATGTAGTCTCCACGTGTTTGTATTTTTTGCCATTTTTTTCTTGTTGTTGATTTCCAGATGTATAGCATTGTGGTCATAGAAGATGCTTGAAATGATTTCAATTTTCTTAAAAGTTACTGAGGCTTAATTTGTAGCCCAGGATGTGATCAATCTTAGAGAATGTTCTGTGCACACTTGAGAAGAATGTGTATTCTGTTGCTTTTGGATGGAATGTCCTATAAATATCTATTAAGTATATGCCTTTCCTGGTGAGCCTTGTCATTTGTGGTGTTTTTGTTTCTGGTTGTGGCCTTTGCTTTTCTGACTAGAGAGGTTCCTTTAAGATTTGTTGTAAAGCTGGTTTAGTGTTGCAGAACTCTCTTAGCTTTTGCTTATCTGTAAAGGTTTTGATCTCTCCTTCAAATCTGAATGAGAGCCTTGCAGGGTAAAGCAATCTTGGTTGGAAGTTTTTCCCTTTCACCACATTAAGTATATCATGCCACTCCCTTCTGGCCTGCAGAGTTTCAGCTGAAAAATCTGCTGATAACCTTATTGGAGTTCCCTTGTATGTCATTTGTTTCTTTTCCCTAGCTGCTTTCAAAATTTTCTCTTTGTCTTTAGTTTTGGTCATTTTGATTAATATGTGTCTCGGGGTGTTCCTCCTTGGGTTTATTTTATATGGTACTCGTTGTGCTTCCTGGATTTGAGTGAGTGGTTCCTTTCCCATATTAGGAAAGTTTTCAGCTATAATCTCCTCGAATATTTTTTCTGTCCCCTTCTCTCTCTCTTCTCCCTCTGGCACCCCTATAATACGGGTGTTGGTGCATCTAACATTATCCCAGAGTTCTCTGAGACTCAGCTCATTTCCTTTCAATCTTTTATCTCTTTTCAATTCTGCATTAGTGATTTCCACTAATCTGTCCTCCACCTCACTGATTCGTTCTTCTGCCTTCTGTATTCTGCTGTTGGCTGCTTCTAATGAATTTTTAATTTCAGTTATTGTATTTTGCATCTCTTCTTGTTAAATTTTTACAGCTTGTATTTCTTTGCTCAGTGTTTCCTGTAAATGATCAGTCTTTGCCTCCAGTCTATTTCCAATGCCTTGCATCATCTTCATCATCAACAGTCTAAAGTCTCTTTCTGGGAGGCTGATAATCTCCTCCTCACTGAGCTATTTTTCTGGGCTTTTCTCTTTCTCCCTTATCTGAGTTATAGTTTTCTGTCTTTTCATTTTTGTAGGTTTTTGGTGTGGTGACCCTTGTGTGGACAATAGAGTTTTAGCCTCTCTTAGTTCAGGTGTTTGCCTCCCCTGTGGCTAAAGTTGTTATGGGAGGGGCTTGCTGTAGACTTCCCAATGGGAGGGACTGATGCCTGCCCACTGGTAGGTGGGATTGGTTCTTATCCTCTGATGGGTGGGGCTTTGTCTCTGGATGAGATTAGAGTCTGGCTGTGTGCCTGAGTGGTCTTTAGGCAGCCTGTTTACTGATGGGTGGGGCTGTGATCCCACCTGGCTTATTGTTTGGCCTGGGCCTTCTCAGCGCTGATGAGAGGCACCAGATTTTCCCAGAAATGGCCACCTCCAGAGAAATGCAGGCTGATGAATATTCCCGAGAGCTTCACCTCCAATGCTCTTCCCCACAGCAATCCACAGTCACCCCTGTTTTCCCAGGAGTCCTCCAGGAATTGCAGTCAGGTTCCACCCGGATTCCTATGGAGACTGCTTTGCCCTGGAACCCAGTGCACGTGAAAGTCTGTGTGTGCCTTTCAAGAATGGCATCTCTGTTTCCCCCAGTTCCGTGGAGCTCCTGCTCACAAGCCCTGCTGGCCTTCAATGCCAGATGCTCTGGGGGCTCTTTCTCCCTGTGCCAGATCCACAGGTGTGGGGTTTTGTATATCCTCTTCTTGAATGGATTCTTTTGTCATTAAATAGCGTCCTTCTTTGTCTTTCTCTATGGCCTTAATTTTAAAGTCTATTTTTTCTGATATGAGTATTGAACTCCTGCTTTCCTGTCTTATCCATTGGCATGAAATATCTTTTCCCAACCCCTCACTTTCAATCTATATGTGTCTTTTGCCCTAAGGTGAGTCTCTTGTAGACAGCAGATTGTAGGTTTTTGCTTTTTTATCCTATCTTCCACTCTTTCTCTTTTGATTGGAGCATTCAGTCCATTGAAATTTAAGGTAGCTATTGATAAATATGTACTTACTGCCATTTTAAACCTTGTTTTCCAGTTGATTCTATGCGTCTCGTTTGTTGCTTTCTTTTTTTGGTTGCATGATTTCTATTTATTTTATGCTTGTGTACTTTTCTTTTTGGTTTTTGTGAATGTAATGTTTCGTTTTGATTTGTGGTTGCCCAGGAATATACTAAAAGCCACTGAACTTAACATATTCTAAAAAGACGGTTCTTATGGTATGTGAATTTTGTCCCAATAAATCCTTCATTTTATTTTTAATTTTAATTTTTTAAAGAAATAAATATTACGCAAGGTATTTGGGTAGAGTGAGTATTTATGAAAGAAGTGTGTTTGAGCTTGAGTGGCTTTTTAAGGAAGATGTGAGTATTTAGCTTGTTCCAAAAGAAAGAGTTCTGAGTCATGAAATTCAACCTTAGACAAGGTCAGCAGTGTGGGAATGACTTCGGAGGGTAAGCTGTAGTTTAGCTTAGTAATTGTATGAAGCCTGTGAAAAGATTCAATCCAAGACACAATTGCAAAGGCAGGATGGGCCCAGATCAGGGAGGGCCTTGAATGTCAGCATAAGGGATTCTCAGCTGTATTTGGTCAGCTCTAGGAAGCTGATAAAATTGACACACTGCAGCACTGTGTATTAGGAGAATTCGTGAAGAGCAGGGTGTTGAATTCAGCAGAAGGGAAACTGCTCACCTGCAGAGATGCCTGTTAGGAGCATCTAAAAGGCATCTCAGTGTGAGAAGAGGCATTCCTCTTTTCAGTTACCTAACAATGGAATTAATTTGGTTGAACTTGAGTCTTCTGATAGCAACTTGGTGAATTTGAAAGGCCTCACACACAGATGTTACTTGACTTCAGTTTCTGGGAAAATGAGTCAGTTTCCTGTTAAGGAGCTGTTGAGGATGCTGAACAATGGTGTGTGGGCCCCTGCTTGGCTGCTCCATTCACTTCGGCTCCTTTTCTCTTCTGTTTCTCACCATCTGTGTTTTTTGTTTGTATTTTCTCTTTCCTTCCTTCCTCCCTCCCTCACCTTTTTCTCTCTTCTTTACTGCTCCTCACTGGGTCTTCTGTCTTCCTTCCCTTTGGCTTTGCCTCCCCACCTCCAGTCATGAAAAAGTTTCACAGAGAAAGTTACCACTATGCCTTTGCACAACATAAGGAAAGCTTGATATCAGCTGTAAGAGAGGAAAGAGGATTAAGAAATCTTTTCATGAGGCATGTATGGAGGCATTAACATGTAGGCCATGTCAGTAAACGGAGAACATGCTACATGTGATAAAATTTTTGTAGGTGAATTTAGTGTAAAACCTATTGAGGTATGAGGAGACTCACTGTGAGAATTCTTTCAGACATAACTTCCAGATCTCCTCAGGATCTCGACCTGTCCATTTGTGACCTGCAGCAGTTGGTCTTTTCTGCCAGTTTGCTCTCTCCTGCTTTGGTGTCCTGGTTAGCAAACTCAGGACCCTGATAGGGCCTCAAGTACTGTATTAGGAAATGATCACACATTCATGGGATACAGGGAAATAAAGATCTCACGTTTTCAGAGATTCACAAAGAGGCCAGCTAACTAGTTATCGCAACTGTCTGATTTATCATTTCCACCACTCTTGCTCTTGGATTACATTGAAATCTCCTCACACGTACATGAGGACATTTAAAAGATTGCCATTGGCATTTCCTTTAAGGTTAGATTTTTCCAGGGATAAGTATGCAAATGCAGCGACTGCTGGTTGCAGAGTGGAGTTACCCACACTCAGAAGGAAGCCTGTTTCTTTAGAGTTTGCCAGGTTTTGTTGGTTTTGTTTTGGGAGGGAGTGTTGGTTAAAGTCCACAAGGACTGGGGGTGTGGGGTGGTTTTTTTGCTCTGTAAAAGTGAGGCTGTTACGTTTGTGGTGAGCCCAGTATGGAAGACAAATCTGTGCCATCCTGTGAGGAAGGGAAGGAGAGGGAACCTAGCCACGGCCTGGCTAGGTCTGTAGCCCGGGACCCACTTCTGAATCTTAACTCCTCACTTTCTGTTTTTCTAAGCCAAGTTGCTTCACCTTCCCCAGCCTGAGTTTTAGCAATAGGGTAGTCAAGATCAAATGAATTAACTCATGGGAAAATTCGTGCTTTTAGCGTATTGTAAATGTTGAGTCCTAAGGAGGCCTTAGAGATTTCACCATATATGTGTTTAGTAGTAATGTTTTAATGATGTATTTAAAAATTTAAACTTCTCTTTTGGTGTAAATGTAGTTCTGAGGTATAATGTCTGAATAAATTTCTTTAATCAGAGTTGGTGAAACCTGGTTACAGCAGATACCACTTAAATGGAAATCAGTTGTAGTTCAGAATTTTATGCTCAAGGTGGAGCTGTTTCCCTATAAATTTGATAATGCTTTGCATTTTATCCGAATCAGTTCCTAGTCAGGCAAATAACTGGGTGTATACTTAGGACCATTTCTGTCTTCTGTCCTCCCCAGGCCTTCTTACTTTGTGAGGCCCCATCCAATATCTTCTGCTAGAAATGCACATGTATCCTATAGTCACTGTAACATGTATGAGAGTTGTCACGATAAACTAAATGACCAGTTATATATTTTAAGACATTTATCAAAATAATGCAATTTTATGCCTTTTTTATGTTTTGGAGTCAGCTTGTATTTAGGTCTCAAATATGTGCAAAGATTATAGGCTTGATTTTTAATGGAATAAAGGACCTAATAAAGTTCTTCCTCAAACTGATTATATAGTACAAAGGAAAATATCCACACTGAATTTCATTTTTGTTAGTAATTTGTGTCAAGACCACCATATTAATGGTTTCCCACTTCTTGTCAGAAACTGCACATGTATTTCACAGGTGTGTCATTCTGGGCTTGATGTGAATTGTTTTGTTTGTTTTTAGATCCGAGGATTTCTGTCACGATTTGATAATGTCCTTCCTGTCAGCCTGGCGTTTGACAAATGTACAGCTTGTTCTTCCAAAGTAAGTCGTTTTACATTTGAGGGACTTGTTTTTTAAAATGAGCCCTTTCAGCCTTATCAGTCAGAGGCCCTGAAACCAACTGAGGGCTTTTTGTGGGGGAAGGGGAGGGTCTTAAAAAAACAGAAAGGATTTTCTTGTTTTCGTTTATCTGTATTCGTTCTCACAGAGAAACCAGCCTGAGAAAGTCGGGTTGATGGTGTACAGAGAGACTGAATTAAATTATTACAGTTCTGTATTAGTACTTGCATCACGGTAATTTGAGCTCGAATTTGAACTCGAGTAGTCTTCGTTTTGGACTCCTCATGCACACAGACCATCACAGAGCACTTTTTAAGTGTTACTCAGAGGATGGGGGGATACCAGCAGTCCTGGTGGTGTGTCTTTTTGGAGATCTCCGTAATGGCAGAGAAAAAGTAAACAGAGATTAGGGGCCTGGATGGGGAGCCAATAAAAGGGCCCGTTCAGCTTTGATCTTTCCAGAGACTCTAAAAATAGAGCTGGTGTGTCCTCCATTGTAATGGGAAACGGCTGATGTATCTCAAAACTGCAATGATGGCATCTCATTTTTTAATAGACTCAGAGAGAGTCTTAGTTATTTTTATATGTATATAGTGTGTTATAGCTCATTTCCTTTTGAATGTTGCTTTAAACCTTCTAATGCCCAGTGGTTTGACCTGGGCTTTTAAAACTCAGGATTCTTGATAAGACTTTTATGTGTAACTGTTAGGCAAAAGATCGGTGGGGGGTCATTAATCGCACATTCTCGGCTCTCAGTTATAATTTGGGATTTCTTCGCTGTAGCATACATTGACCAGTCTAAAAGGGATTGAACTCTAGGGTAAACCTCTCCACTCTGAGATGATAAGCTTTCTTTGCAAACTTTATTTGGATCTTTTCTATGAGAAGCACGATCTTGGCCATTTTATCTAAAATGTTAACTCAGATTTGACAGTGTTTGATAAGTTTGGTTAATTTTAGGTGCTTAAACACTATTTGTGTTTTTTCTTCAAAAGTAAAGTAAGCTCCTGTCTTGTCTTATGAATCCCAAGTGTCTGTGTTGCGATTTAAAGCTTACTGTTTGTAAGTTGTCCTCCGTGAGCTCATCCTTTATGTAGGCTCCTAAAGGCGCCTTATATCTACTCAGGCCAAGGCCTCAGGGATGTCTACATGCACTTCTGCCTTCAGAAATGCAAGTTTGAGGATGATAGGTTCTTTGGTGGAGTACTTTTTTTCTTTGAATGGCTGGGCTAATTGGTCTCAAAATAACCTGGTAGTATTAATTTTCGTATTGAAGTTGTTTGGCACAGGTGCCAGAGGTTTTCCTGTGGCTTTATGCAGATCGGTTAGTCAGTGAAATAAAGATAATTGAGATCTTTAAGTGAAATGCAAACACTCACTTTTTCTTTTTCCATTTCTAATTAAATTAGCCCTCGAGATGGTGTTTGTAAGAGGATCACAAACATGCCAACTAACTGAGGTCCCTTATATTCTTTGAAAGAGAATAGCTTTGCATTTTTCTTTCACACTTATTGTAAGTATTAAATTAAATATAGGTATATCACTTTTTTGTTAGCAAAATCATTTCCTCTCGGTGGTCATTTTGAGAGTCCTGCTTTACATAAACACACTGGACGATTTAATACAAACTGACTTGGATTTTAACAGCTGTGCTGTTCCCATAGCGATCACTTTTCATGTGGTCTGGGTATTAAGTTTCTTTTGTGCTGAAAAGGTTGCTTCATTGGTGCATGTATTTCCTTACAGTAGAAACACAGCGTTTACTTACTTGGCGAACTTATTTATTCGCTTATGAGAATGTCATTCTCTATTACCTGCAAATTCAACATTAATACTGTGAAATGACAGATCCAATTACATTTTCATTTCTGTGCATGTGAATTTTTCTTAATGCATATTTAGCATAATATTTTTTTGTACTGAGTCATATCAGAGTTGTTACTGTTTCAGAAAGATTCTTGGGGGCTAAAAATGACTTTTTAAAAATTCTCCTTTGGCTTTTTTAAAAATCCATGAAGTAATTTTTTCCTTGGGTTGTTGTCAGTATTTTTGCTTTTTTTCCCTAGGACTAAGGCTGTACTTGTGTTTTGATTTAACCACAAATACAGAAGAGAGCTTGGGGAGGCAGAATGAGCTTTGCTGAGTAATAATGCCTTCATTACCTTTTACACAAATAAGGTGTAGACCATTTATAAGGCCCGACATGGGGAAGAGAACAGTTTTCTGCTTCTGGGGCTGGGTAGGCTGAATCATCTACACACAAATTGTTCCTTATCCTATTTGATTTTAGGTTGGCATACAGTCAGGTGAATTGTTCCATATTCCAGAAAAAATATTGAAGAATCTGGAGGGAGGGAGGGAGCGTGCTGAGGAGTCACTTTCATTCCAGTTTCTGTTTATTGCTTTGCAAGACTTTCTAAAATGACATTGTATGTCACTGGAATTTAAAAAAAAAAAAAAAAAACCTATTTGAAGCTATATGAGTCCTTTTTCATTTTTTCTTGGTGGAGGGAGGCTGTACATGTGGCACATGGCAGGTCCCAGGCCAGGGATGGAACCTGCACCGCAGCAGTAACCAGGGGTGTTGCATTGACAGTGCCGGATCCTTACCCTGCAGTCCCACAAGGGAACTCTCCTTTTTCAGTTTTAAAAAAAGAAATCAGAGCCAAATAGTTTTGTGGAATTGTTACCAAAAGGAAAATATAATTTTGAAACCAGTATTACTAAAAGTATTTCTTTCAGAACATTGAGTTAATTTGTTACGTTTAGCTTTACACCTGAATATTTGGGGAGAACTTAGAGTATTTGGGGGGTACCTTTCTATTTTGATACTAATTTTAAACTTAAAAGTTGCAGGAATTAAAAAAAAAAGTTGCAGGAATAGTACAAGGAGCCCCTTTACCCAGACTCGCCAGTTGTCTACCTTTTCCCCCATTTGAATGTGTGTACTATTCTCCCTCCCTGCCCCCTCCCCGTCTCTTTTTTTTTGTGAAACTTTGGGAATGAGTTGGAGACTTTGTGGTTGTTTACAGCTAAATACTTGAATGTGCATTTCCTAAGAAAAAGCTTCTTCTCTTACCTAAACACAATACACTTAACAAATTCAGGCAGTTTAATGTTTTTGCATAACACTGTTATCTAATACACAGTCTCTATTTCGATATTGTTATTTGTACCAGTAATGTTCTCCATAAGTTTTTTTTCTCCCAGGCTAGCATTCAGTTCAGGGTCCAGTAGTTGCATTTAGTTGTCTTGTCTCTCTGACTTCTCTCAATCTGAAAAAGTTCCTTATTACCCTTTCTTTGTCTTTCTTAACTTGAACACTTGGACATTTTGCCAGTTATTTTGCAGTGTTTCCCTTGACTTGGATTTCCTTATGATTAGGTTCAGGTTATGAATTTCTGGCAGGAATACCAAAGAAATGATGATGTATCCTCATGTTAGGATGCCCATGATGTACTTCATCCCCTTGGGTAAGGCCCATTTCCTCCCCCTTTCCTTATTTGTAGCTACCTTCCCCAGCAGTGAGAAACCCAGCTCCCATTATCCTGGATATAGTCACTTGCTCAAGCCTAGAATACACAGAAAGTAGTCCTAAAATTGCTAGTCCAAACTACTGCAGATAGTAAAGCTACTAACTAGAGTTTGGTAATCATACATGGTTCTTTTTTTTTTTTATGTAAAATTTACATACAGTGAAACACATGAATCTTGAGAACCATTGTCTAACTTTGACAGTGTTTCCCTTTCCCCAGAAAGTTCCCGGGTACCCCTTTCCCAGTCTGTCTTGGGGGAGGGGAGCAGTATGTTGAATATTGTGACCATTCTCTTTCACTACAAGAAGTAAAACTGGGCACCTTCTGGTGTTTTATGTAGCAGTAGCCTTGTTCCGGAGACTGGGAACTTCTCTCAGATCTGCAGAGTCAGGAGCTGAGAGACCTGAGGAGACTCTAGGCAGTGTCCCTGCTCTGGTATAGTTGTGTCACTCCGAACCTTGCTGATATTGCAGGAACAGACTATTGTAAAGAAGCAACTTGGTGTTCACACCATCTGGGACTGCCTAGTACACAGGTGTAGCACAATGTGCCCAGAAACATGATCTTCAGAGTTTAATTAGCCATTGCCAACACTAATAATATACTCATTCTGGTGTTTACAATACGATGGGCTCTTCTGCTGGTGGGTTATGATTAAACTTCCCAGAGTGACTTGTTATTAGCTTTTTTGGTGTGCATCTGTGTATGTGTGTCTTGAAGGGTGATAGGGAGAGGTTGCTGTAAGAAGGATGTGTGTCATCTTGGTATCATCACATGGTAAACTGTACTTCCTTTTTCCCTTTGTCATAGCCAGCCTGTTCATTAATCTTTTGATATTATAGAATCCACCTTCCTTCTCTCATTTCTCCTGTCTTTGTTACTTAAGCATGAAATACCAAAATTAAATTCAGCTATTTAAACTTTTTTTTTTAAAGAAAAACCTGTATCCCAAAGCAGCTTGTTACTTAAATGTGCTACAGATGCACTGTTTATTTTTTTTTGTTTGTTTTTTTGGCTGAGTCCACAGCATAGGGAAGTTCCCGGGCCAGGAACTGAATTCAGGAGACAGTTGACAATACTGGATTTTTAACCCACTGAGCCATTTAAAGAATAGATACAGCATTTAGAGAATAGAAAAACCAATGGTAGATTTAGAGGGAGAGGTTGCAACTCTTACTGTATATCTGTTAGCACACTTTTTTTTTTTTAAAGACTCAGTAAATTACTTACTTTTACTTTACTCAGTAATTTGGGGCTTGCTTTTCTTTTTTTTAAATTACTTAATGAATTTTATTACAATTATAGGTGTACAAAAATCATCACAACCAAATTTTATAGCATTTCCATCCCAAACCTTCAGTGCACCCCCCCACACCCCCTGACTCGTCTCATTTGGAAACCATAAGTTTTCCAAAATCTGTGAGTCAGTATCTGTTGTGCAAAGAAGTTCGTTGTGTCCGTTTTTTTGGTTCCATATGTAAGTGGTAGCATTTGATACTGGTGTCTTATTGTCTGACTTCACTTCGCATGATAATTTCTAGGTCCATCCATGTTGCTATAAATGCCATTATTTCTTTCCTTTTAATGGCTGAGTAATGTTGCATTGTGTATATGTACCACATCTTCCCTATCCACTCCTCTGTCGATGGGCATTTAGGTTGTTTCCATGACTTGGCTATTGTATAGAGTGCTGCAATGAACATTGGAGTACATATGTCTTTTCGAGTCATGTTTTTCTCTGGGTAGATGCCCAGGAGTGGGATTGCTGGATCAAAAGGTAATTCTATTTTCAGTTTTCTAAGGAATCTCCATACTGATTTCCACAGTGGTTGCACTAATGTACATTCTTACTAACAGTGTAATAGAGTTCCTTTTTCTCTGCACCCTCTCCAGCACTTATTGTTTGTAGACTTTTTGGTGGTACCTCATAGTGGTTTTGATGTGCATTTCTCTAATAACGAGTGATGTTGAACATCTTTTCATGTGTTTTTTGGCCATCTGTATGTCTTCTTTGGAGAACTGTCTGTTTAGATCTTCTGCCCATTTTTTGATGGGGTTGTTTGTTTTTTTGGTATTGAACTGTAGGAGGTGTTTGTAAATTTTGGAGATTAATCCCTTGTCAGTCGATTCATTTGCAAATATTTTCTCCCATTCTGTGGGTTGTCTTTTTGTTTTGTTAAGGGTTTCCTTTGCAGCACACATTCATGTTTCAACTGACATTTGAATGTCTGCTGTATGCCAGAGATACAAAGATGATTAAAGTAGCCACTGTCCTCCAAGAACACTGTCTAGGGAGTAAAGACCTATAAACCAATATCTCCCTAACACTCTGATAAGGTCTGCAGTCAGGGTACGTCCTCTTGGCCCGGTATCCTGTACTATTGACTTTGGGAAGGACCGGAGAGGCCTTGCAGTATCTTCTAGGTTGATGTTAGAGGATGAGTAGGAATTTGTAGAAATTCATGGGAGAGAGGACAAGAGGAAGGTTTCCTCCAGGCATGGAGGAGGTGTCACGTGTTTGATAGTCAGAGTCAAGAAAACACAGTGTTGATGCCATTGTTTTATGTGGCAGTTGTGACAGAGCCTGGGACACATAATTCAGTACTAATTGTCCTCTTGTCTCAGTGAGTGCCATTTTGATTTCAGCTCTTCTTAAGTTGGAATCTGATGTACTTTGTCTCACACTTGAGGCTGCTGTTTTGAATTTTCTAATTCCGTGTAAAACTTTCTCACCTAGCACCAGGCTTAGGGGGTTTCCTAGCCTAAGGAATCCAGCAGCTTTAACAGTTGGGGAGGGGAGGCCGGAGGGGGGGGGGCAGGAAGGCAGTCAGGGGATTTCCAGGCCCTGGCTCTCCAGCCCCTGCTGGCTACGAGCAAGGTGCCCCCCCATCCCCATCTGCCCGCCTCCCTTTCTTGTGAAATGAGTCAGTCGGATGAGATAAGCTCTGGCTCTCTATTGAAGCTCAAAGTTACTAGCATTTATATTTCCTTTACTTACTTTTATTTAATTCTTTATTTCACAAGCAATGAATTTTCATTACAGAAAAATAAAAAAATGTATTTAAGGATAAAGAAGTAATCGACTGCCTTCCAGCCACTCAGATTATTGTTAGATGTGGATGTCTACCCTTCTTGGCTTAAAAAAAAAAATCTGTATTTCATGGGTATGTGCAGATAACTTGTCTCTGTGAACATTCCTATTGTAGGTTTGAAATGAGAGGGGTTTATGGGGCTGCCTCAAGGATACTCTCTGCTCTGATTTGATAGGCTTTTAAATCTCAATCATTTACGAGGACTGGCCAGAGCCCAGTCGGAAGAGCTCTCCAATGCTCATGCCAGGAATTTTTGCATACAGCTTCTCAGTGGCAAATATTGCTCAAAACTGGACTGCAGCCAGATTATCCTTCTCTTTTCCAAAAGGGACATAAATCTCTGATCTGGAAAATGATGAGTAACCCCCAGGTTCCCTTTTTCTATCTCATTTACCCAGCGAGGGCTCAAGTCTTCTGTTTTAACGTGTGATGGATTCCATATGTATGATTGTGTGGTGTAAACTCTATCCCACATCTTGTCCTTAGCAACTAGTGTTTCCCCCATCTCCAGAGCAGCTTGGTTCCCAAAAGAGATGGAATATCCATCCAGAGCCAGTGTGGAGTATTTAGCTACAAGCCCTAACCTCAGAGCTCTTGGCTCTTCACCTCCTTGAAAAACCTTGGCCATTTCTCCCTTTGCTTCAATTTCCTCATCCATAGAGTGGGGAAAATATTTTCTGTTTCCCAGGAAAATTGCAATGGCTGACGTGTATCCAGTTCCCCGTGACCAAGTACCAAGGCCTTTGCCCACTCCTGGGACGGATGTTGACATCAGGAAGAAGAGCAAAACAAAGACCCCTGTGATTGCATTGGGTCTCCCAGGGTGTGTGGCACTCTTTCTGGGCTCACTGTTCAGAAGCAGGTGCAATGAAAGGCCTGATTGAAAGTCAAGGCTGCCTTGGCTTTGAGAAGCTGCAGAAACCTCCCATCATGGTTCATGACCACTACTACCACCAAAATCCTTTTCTGGGATTCCGGAGAACTCAGCCTTACTGGTTACTTCTAACCTGTGGTCTTCTGACACCACCTAATCAGTCATTAAAGTTCCTAATCAGTCATTAAAGTTCATGCTTGTCTTACTCCTGCCCCTGTCCCCTGAGGTCACAAAGACATGCCTCACTTGTCTAAACACATTCTTTTTTCCTTATAGAATCTCTTTTACCATCCAGGCTAGAAAATTTAGGGCTGTGTTCTCCTTAGATAGTTCTACTGACTCTCTGGCCCAAGAACAGTCTTCAGGTTACTGAAAATCTGGGTTCATTTTAGTTTGTAATTACTCTCATTCACCTGTAGCCTTTTCCCCAAACCCAGACCTTGACATGGTGGTTCTCAATTTTTTTAAGTCACCTGGTTCAGACCAGTGAAAGCCCGCTCCCCCCAAAAATGGAAGGCACATACAGTTTTGCCGACAATTTCATGGGCTTCTTGAAGTCTCCGAAATGTACTTGCGGATCCTAGGAAGGCATCGTTGCTGAGTTTCTTTGTTACTGTTCCCAAATTCTCCTGGATGAGACTCTGGGGGATATGAGTTGCAGCCAGCCCCAGCCCCACCACGACCTCTCTGTGTAGCTTTGGAAAGCAGCCCCTTTCTCTGAAGACTCACTTTCTTCAACTGTAGTAAAGGGAGGTGCATGGGCTGATCCATCACTGGGTTTTGTTACATGACTCTGAGATTGTGTAGTGTCTTGATCAGCTACTTTGTTTCTTGAGGCCCAGCTGCATACAGCTGGGGGTGGAGGAAACACTGACCCTGCTCAGAGTTCTGAGAGTTAGTTCACCCTCCTCTGGTAGTGCATTTATTTGACTCCTGACGGGCAAAGTGTCCCAGCTGTCATCCGTGCCTGTTCTTTCTCTCCTGCCTATATATGTAATACATCCATCTTCTTCCCTCCTCCCTCCACCCTTAGTACCTTTGTCAGGTAGGGAGAGAGGAACGTGTTAGTAACTGCTGGTTTTTTGAAATAAGGGAGCCATCAGCTTGAATTGGGAAACCTTTTATGGATGTACATGCTTGTACATACACAAGTTGCTTACAGTTATATATACAGCTGTTTAGATTGAATAAACACCCAAATATATTTGTATGTGAGTTTATTGTAATGACCCTTGTCATAGTTCAATTCAGCGAATATTGGAGTTTCTGTTTCATGATATATTTTCATATGATACCGAGGTCAATAAGACAGCCTCTGAAGATTCTGTATAAGATAGTAAAGTTACACTGCACAGTTATATACATTCCAGCATATCAACTTATTTAAATGTCTCTCTCCAGGAACTATTCCTAAGCTTAGATGGGGTAACTAGTTCGTATCCAATAAATAATACATGTTGAGTGGCAAGAAAGATTAGTGAGTGTTTTTGCAGATAAATAAGTGAACAGCACAAGAGGAGAAATGGGAAGCTAGCCCGTGCCCTCTAGGAACTCAGTCTGGTAGGCAGCTACAGCTTGGTATCAGGTGCCCTTTGCCTACTGGTGTGGGCGCAGAAGCGTGCTTTATCACGAAGCCGTAAGTGGTAGCTGTTATTGAATGATGCATTTCAGTGCTCTCAGTATTTATTCAGCTGAGCTTCTTTGCAGCTTTTACTATCATGTGTGCTTTACCTGATGCTTTCCATGATTTGTTATTGTGTTGGAGGATCATTTCCAGAGTATATTAAAATAAAGAGACTTTGGGATTCATCAAAGATGACAACATTTTATGAAAGGACACCTTCTGGCAGCCAGCTTTTCACAGGGTTTTCTTGCTCTCCTGCAGCATTTTGAAAAGTCTCCATTTTATTTTTTTCTAAAAGGTCTTCCAATATCCTGTCCAGATATTTCTGAAAGTACTTAATCACTGCAGCCTTTCTTGCCATAGAAGATGTGAAAGAACCGTTGGAGAGCATCCTATTCCCAAAGTTATTGTTGGTATAACTTGTTGATATATCTTATGTGATGATAGTGATAAATCCTAAAGTGTCTGGCCTTCCCTAGTTTTAAGCGATTCTTCCAGCATAAAAATTTTATTAAAGTTTTTTTCTTAACAAGGAAGAAAAGACTAGGCACTTCTGTTTTCTGGAGAATCTAAGGGCTGGCTAAGGCACACACCACAGTTACACATCCTGCCTGTATAGCTGTCCAACGCTGGGGAAATACCTCCTCTGTGGTCATGACAGGGCTGCAGGTGTGCCAAAGGGACAGTCAGTGGGAGAACAGACATGGCAAGTTTTGTAAACTGGAAGAAGCATCTGGACACTGAGTAAGTGCACACCCAGCAGCAAGTGTACACCCATAGTGAATGGCGGCATACCTGGGTAATTGCCTGTCTCCTGCGAGGAAGCCTGGAGGGTAGCTTGAGTGGTCCCAAGGCATGCAATCAGAAGGTATCTGTCACCAGAGCTCCAGACAGTTGAGGTATCTTGGCAGCTGAATCTGGATTTACTGAAGCATTTGGATATTCTTAAGGCCTTTATGAGCCCTCCAGCTTGGAGCAGAAATCCATGCAGAAAGTATATTTTTGTGTTGTTTGTAAAGGCAGGAGAGAAAATGTGGGTTTCTCCTGGTTCTCAGTTGTACTGAACGTTTCCCTTGCCTTTTATGTCAAATTTTTCATGAAGGACCCTTTAGGGAGATGGTAAAAAAAAAAAAAAGGTTTTGAAGCAAGTGGCAACGATTCACTGTTACCTTAAAACCCCTCACATATCCCAAGCGTGGAACGTGAACTTCACGTCCGGCTCTCTTAAGGGGGAAAGTGACCAGCAGCTGTCTGTGGGATTGCTACTGTGCCCATTCCCAGATTTTCTAATAGTTCTGTATGACTTGACAAAACTTGACTTCAATCATAATGCTTGAGAAAAAAATAAATGAGGGCAAAATGACTTCCTGGTAGAATAATGTACATAAGTAAGAAAACAAAAACACAGACATGCCACTTGGCTTTACTGGAGGAGTAAGAGTTTTATTTCACAACATCTGCTGTGCTTTGCCTAATCACTCACTGCTTCCTATTACTGAGAATATTCCAATAGGCACTTAATACCTGAAAAATGAGACCCACATCACGCTGTTACGCTGTCTGCAAAAGAACCGCAAGTCCCAAGAAATTGGCCCTTTCACTGTTCCCCTGGTGGGAGGCGGGGAGAGTAGTGCACTTGTTTTGGGTCTGCTGTGTTCGCTGAAAACAGTCGACAAGTTCTTGGGAAATTGCTTCAGATCTCACAATATTTTCCTCCTAACAGCCTCGGCAGTGGTGAATTCTTGACTTTTGAGGGTGGGTTTGATTTTTTTTTTTTTTAAGAAAAGGCCAAAAATAATATTAAGCTGTATGTTGTGAATAAAAGGAATGAGCCATTTGCAAGAGAAAGTTTTAAAAATTATAAAAGAATGGCTAAGACTTCAAATGGCTTGCGGGTCTGGGCAAGTGTGAGCACCAGTTCAAGGGAACTCCAATCTTTTTGACTTGGAGCTGGCGGAAAGGCAACAGGTCCTTGGACATGGTTCCTGCAGCAGGAATGAGCACTGGCTTTCAAGACAAGGCCACCTGCTAACTATGTGACCTATGACAAGGATTTTGAAGTTTTTGAGCTTCAGTTTCCTCAGGTGGAAAACAGTTAAAATTCTTTTTTGGTGGCAGTAAAGATGAAGTGAGAGCTGGTGTGCTGAGGGTCTTGTACGAGCAGAGTTCAGGTGCCATTCCCATTTCCTCTATGAGTGTACTCACTTTGTGGTCTCTAGCCATAAAAAACTTGCCATCTTGGCTCAGTGGTTAACGAATCAGACTAAGAACCGTGAGGTTGCGGGTTCGATCCCTGGCCTTGCTCAGTGGGTTAACGATCCGGCGTTGCCGTGAGCTGTGGTGACGGTTGCAGACGCAGCTCGGATCCCGCGTTGCTGTGGCTGTGCTGAAGGCCGGCAGCTACAGCTCCTGTTAGACGCCTAGCCTGGGAACCTCCATATGCCGCGGGTGCGGCCCTAGATAAAAAGGCAAAAGACAAAAAAAGAAAAAAAAAAGGAGGGGGATAAAAAAGGTAAACAATTCTTTTAAAAAGAGCATGGCCTCAGAGTTCGTGGCTCAGCAGCTGAAGCCCGACGTAGTGTCTGTGAGGATGCTGGTTCGATCCCTGGCCTTGCTCAGTGGGTTAAGAATATGGCATTGCCATTACCTGTGGTGTGGGTCACAGATGCAGCTTGGATCCTTTGTTGCCATGGCTATGGCGTAGGCTGGCAGCTACAGCTCTGATTCAACCCCTAGCCTGGGAATTTCCATATGCTGTGGGGGGAAAAAGGGTGGGCATGACCTCAAGAGGTGAGCACGTGCTGAATGTACAGGTTATTAGATTTTCTGTCCTTTTCTTTCCTTTTTTGCTTTTCCAGTATGATGTTAATCTAGGGGTTTAATTATTGTCCAAGATGAAGTGAGCTTTATGTTCCCAGGAGTCAGTGCTTGGGGAGGGGTGAACCCTCTTACTTCCTGAAGGTCTGTGCAGGTATCTGTGGTCAGTATCGAGTCCACAACTTTAGAGGTACTGACATGAACCTTGGGGAAGGTTCTTGGCTGTGTCCCCTCTGCATCCTGAGTTTCTCTCTGCTCTCAGAGGCAGGGATGTGAGAGACTGAGTGGCAGTTCTGTGGCAGTGCCAGGCTGCTGCCTGTCCATGGGGTGTTCACACCCGTGCCCTGCGCTGCTGCTTGGAGCCCTATCTGCACCGCAGCCATCTTGCTGTCTTGCCGGAGCTGTATTGTCAGTGCGCTGGCGGCCCAGCAGGGAGGGTCAGCCTCCTTGGCTTAATCTTTTCAAGTGCTGTGGCAGCGTTTCTGCCTGCCTTTGGCATCATTTTATGGATGTTTTCCCAGTATCTCTTTCAAGTTTCCTGTGAACTGACTAACATGGGTCTTCCCAGTCTACTGGGTGGCGAGATCATGAGGCTCAGAGACACTGCGTGAGAGTCAAGGATTTCCAGTTCCCAGTTCACTTGCCTGCTGTGTTACACACCTTTCAGACAGCGAGGTGGTAGGGTTAATTCATACTCAGAGAATTCTAGTGCACCCTTTGGGGGTAGGGGCAGGGAGAGGAAGATTCCACTTCAGATTTTTAGCAGTTTCTAGAACAGATTGTTTAAGCTTCTTGATGAACCAGTTTGTCGACTACCTTTGGGGGACCTGACCTTTTAAAGGGAGATCCTGATACCCAAAAGAACGTGTTTCTTAGGGTTGCACTTTCAGACTGTGTCATCAGGGATGTCATGTTGGGGGGAACAATGCCTTGGTGCTCTCCAGCACAGATGCATGGTGGGGAGTGAGAGTTTGACAGGTCTTCCTCAAGAAACTGTTTATGACATAGTTCACTTTCCTGTTTTGGTGAATTTTCAGCTTAAATATTTTTGAAGAACTTTGGAGGGTAGGGACGTACAGCTGTTAAGAATCCAAGACAAGTGCTGCTTTGGAAATAAAAATGCTTCTGTTTTGCATTTACTTGAAGAAATAGAATTGCCTCTGCTCTATTCCTTTGAATACAGACACTGTGTAAATGACATTGTTTTGAGTAGAATACTGAGTCTAGATGGTTTGGGAGAAATTCTTGAAGAAAAAAAAAAAAGCCTTGGGTATCATTGCATTCTAGGGGCCACGAAAGGAAAGAGAATGATGGTGTTTTGGGCAGGTTCCCATTCCCAGCAAAACCCACACTCCAAGGCTGTCTCCACAGCTTCCTGTGGTTTTCCCACTGAAGAGAAACAGCCTTTCTCTTTGAGGGTCCAAGCTGTCAAGTTTGTACATCAGCTTGATTAGCATGATGTTCCTGCTTTGAGGTTCTGTCCCAACAGACTTCATTTGGGAAAAGTGATGCACCACAGTTACTAAAAACCGAATTGAGCCCGTCACCTTGCTCACTCACCACTGCAAATCTTTTTGGTAGAAATTGGTAGATTCCAATAATTAGAGGTTATCCTGTTATTGTGTGGTCTGAAACAGTAAAGCGAAGTCTCAGATTTTGCCACACATATGAACATTTATTAGCAAGCAGGCACAAGTTAGTCACTCAGCCTGTTCTTAAAGACTGGGGAATGCCCCTCCCTTTTGCTTGTGATGTGTACCCCACATCAAAGGTTCAGTAGAGACAACTGTAGGCATACTCTTATTACAGGACGTGCAAACCTTGCAGTTGGATCAAGTGAAGGAATTCTCTGTTACATGTCCAGACCCAGGACCAAAGCCCTAGGCCCAGAGTGGTACTGCGGAGAGTGTTATGTTGCCTCATTGCCAAATTCTTACAACCCGTATGTACATGAAAGTTTGGATGCCTCTGAACAGTTGTTGCAGCCTACTCATACATGTTGAACACTTATTTTCACCAGAAAAGTTATTTCTACCTTCTTTTATTCTTATTAGGGAACCCTCTAATATAGATTTAGAGAGTGTAGTTGATATACTTGTGATTGTCTGACTGTGAAGTTTGGATTTCAAATTAGTCTTTCACATGTGGCAGCCACACCTGAAATGTGCTTTTTTTTTTTTTTAATTAAAGTACCTGAAGTACTGCCCACCTACCACTAGTAGTTAAGAGTGTGTGCATCATATGTTTATCCTCAAGTATTTTAAAATAAGAAAACATAACAATAGGTATCTCCTGATTGGACCCTGGAATATTGTGTCTCCTATGATGTTGCAGGACAACGATGAGTGACCAGAGTTACCAGTTGAGCACTGGCCTGCCATAACGAATTAGCCAAGCCATAGATGAGTGGTTCATCCATGGGCAGAGGAAGGAGGGATGAGATTTCTAGGCATTTTCAAGTTCTTTTCTATTCCTTCATCTGCTCTTCTTTTATCTGTGGGTGTATTATTGCCCCTACCCAATTTTGCTGACAAATCTTTGTCTAGGGTCTTAGAGTGAGTAAACTATAAGAACTGTAACTTATTTTTTTTTATTGAAGTAGATTTATAATATTTTATTAGTTGCAACTGTACAATAAAATGATTATATACACATATATATGTATATATCCATATTCTTTTAGAAACTATTTTTCCGTTATAGGTTGTTATAAGATATTGAATATAGTTCCTTGTATTATACAGTAAATCCTTGTTGTTCATCTGTTTTGTATATAGCAGTGAGCATCTATTAATCTCATACTCTCAATTTATTCCTCTCCCTTCTTGCACTTTGATAACCGTAAGTTTGTTTTCTTTGTCTGTGAGTCTGTTTTGTAAAGAAATTCACTTGTACTGTTTTTCATATTCCACATATAAGTGATATATATTTGTACTTCTCTGATTTACTTTACTTAATATGATAATCTCTCGGTCTATCCATATTGCTGCAAATGCATTATTTCATTCTTTTTTATGTCTGAGAAATATTCCAGTGTGTGTGTGTGTGTGTGTGTGTGTGTAATGTATATGGAAGGGAATTATAACTTGAAATTTCATCCTTCACAGTTCTTCTGTACTGTAGGAGTCAAGTTGCTACCAAGAGGAACTGTCACTATTCAGAGAATAATCTAGAACTTTTTGATTTTGAGGTAGGTGTTGGCAAGCTAAGACCATGTACCAACATGTAATAACATATAACAAAATTCTGGGAGGTTTCTACTTCAGCTAGTGGTAAGGCATGTAATTCAAATAGCTCTCTTACTGAAGTCACCTAAAGAAACTAGATACAAGTCTTTTGGATGAGATTAAGATGGCAGAATAGAAGGACTGGAGCTCAACTTATAAAAACAACAAAATTATAACCAAATGCTGAACAACCTTCAACCAAATGGGCTGGAAACTTTCAAAAAGATATCCTACTCCAGAAGACAAAGAGAATGCGACATCAAGAAGTAGGAGGGGCGATTACGTGATATAAGCAACCCCATACCTCCTGGATGGGAAGCCCCACAGACTGGAAAGTAACTGTATCACAGAGACTCAGCTATAGGAGTGAGAGTTTTGAGCCTCATGTCAAGTCCTCATGCCTGGGGATCTGGCACTGGGAGAAAGAGCCCCAGAGCATCTGGCATTGAAGGCCAGTGGGGCTTGTGCATAAGAGCTCCACAGGACTGGGGGAAACAGAGACCCCATTCTTGAAAGGTACCCACAGGCTTTCATGTGTACTGGGTCCCAGGGCAAAGCAGAGGCTCCATAGGAATCTGGGTCGGACCTGACTGCAGTTCTTAGAGGATCTCCTGGGAAAACGGGGTGACTATGGCTCGTTGTTGGGGAGGTACATTGGAGGCAGAGCTCTTGGGAATATTCATCAGCATGTACTTCTCTGGAGATGGCCATTTTGGGAAAATCCGACCTCACCCATCAGCGCTGAGAAGCCCCAGGCCAAAGAATCCAGTGGGATCGCAGCCCCACCCATTAGTAAACAGACTGCCTAAAGACCCCACAGGCACACAGCCTCCTCTTACCTCACCCAGAGACAAAGCCTCACCTACCAGTGGGCAGACACTAGTCCCTCCCATCAGGAAGCCTACAGAAAGCCCCCTCACCAACTTCAACCACAAGAGGGGCAAACACCAGAAATAAGAGAGGCTACAACTCTATTGTCTGCAAAAACCTATGAAAATGAAAAGGCAGATAACTATAACTCAAATAAGGGAACAAGAAAAAAAAAAACAAACCCCCAAACAGCTAAGTGATCTGGAGATTATCAGCCTCAAGGAAAAAGACTTCAGACTGCTGATGCTGAAGATGATACAAGACATTGGGAATAAACTGGAGGTGAAGATTGATAATTTACAGCAAACACTGAGCAAAGAAATATAAAATTTAAAACGTAAGCAGAGGTGCAAAATACAATAACTGAAATAAAAAATTCATTAGAAGCAACCAACAGCAGAATACAGGAGGCAGAAGAATAAATAAGGCGGAGGACAGACTAGTGGAAATCACTGATGCAGAACAGAAAAGAGAAAAATATTGAAAAGAAATGAAGATAATCTAAGAGAACTCTGAGGCAACATTAAACACACCAACATCTGTATTATAAGGGTGCCAAAAGGAGAAGAGAGAGAGAAAGGGACAGAAAAAATATTCAGAGAGATAGCCGAAAACTTCCTTAACATGGGAAGGCAGCCACTCAAATCCAGGAAGCACAACAAGTACCATATAAAATAAACCCAAGGAGGAACACCCCAAGACACATATTAATCAAACTGATCAAAATTACAGACAAAGAGAAAACATTGAAAGCAGCTAGGGAAAAGCAGCAAATAGCATAAAAGGGAACCCTGATAAGATTTTCAGCAGATTTTTCAGCAGAAACTCTGCAGGCCAGAAGGGAGTGGCACAATATACTTAACAAGATGAAAGAGGAAAACCTCCAACCAAGATTACTTTACCCAGCAAGGCTCTCATTCAGATTTGAAGGAGTAATCAAAAGCTTTACAGATAAGCAAAAGGTAAGAGAGTTAGGCAACACTAAAACATCTTTACAACAAATACTAAAGGAACTTCTCTAGGCAGAAAAGGCCACAACTCGAAACAAAAAAACCACAAATGACAGGGCTCACCAGTAAAGGCATATATACAGTACAGATAGGAAATCCTCCATGCACAATTATGCTACCAAAATCAGAAATCATGAGGGTACAAATGCAGGACATTGGACATTCACTTGCAATTAAGAGACTAACAACTTAAAACAATCTTGTGTGTGTGTGTGTGTGTGTGTGTGTGTAAAAAAAAATATGTATGTATTCCTATATCAAAACTTCAGGGTAACTGCAAACCAGAAGTCTTCAACTGATAAACAAACCAGAAAAATCAACCCAAATACAACACTAAAGACAGTCCATCAAACCACAAAAGGAGAGAAGAAGAAGGGAAGAATAAAGAGCAACAAAACAACTCCAAAACAGTTAATAAAATGGCATTAAGAACATACATATCAAGTTACCTTAAATGTAAATGGACTAAATGCCCCAACCAAAATATATAGTCTGTCTGAATGGATACAAAAACAAGATCCATATATAGGGAGTTCCTGTCGTGGCGCAGTGGTTAACGAATCTGACTAGGAACCATGAGGTTGCGGGTTTGATCCCTGCCCTTGCTCAGTGGGTTAACTATCCGGCATTGCCGTGAGCTGTGGTGTAGGTTGCAGACGCGGCTCGGATCCTGAGTTGCTGTGGCTGCGGCGAAGGCCAGTGGCCACAGCTCCAATTAGACCCCTAGCCTGGGAACCTCCACATGCCGCGGGTGCGGCCATAAACCCGCAGCCATAAAATGACATAAGACAAAAAAAAAAAAAGATCCATATATAGCTATCTTCAAGAGACCCACTTCATTTCTAGGGACACATACAAATTGAAAGTGAGAGGATGGAATAAAACATTCCATGCAAATGGGAATCAAAGCTGGAGTAGCAATGCTCATATCAGACAAAATAGACCTTAATAAAGTAGACCTTAAAATAAAGAGTATTTTAAGGAACAAGGAAGGACATTATATAATGATTAAGGGTCAATCCAAGAAGAAGGTATAACAATTGTAAATATATATGCACCCAGCAAAGGTTCACCACAATATATAAGGCAACTGCTAACAACCTTAAAAGGAGAAATTAACAATAACACGGTAATAGCGGGGGACTTTAACACCCCACTTATAGCAATGGACAGATCATCCAGACAGAAAATGAATAAGGAAATACAGGCCCTGAATGAAGCATTAGACCAGATGGACTTCATAGATATTTATAGGACATTCCATCCAGAAGCAGCAGAATACACTGTCTTTTCAAGTACACACAGAACATTCTCTAGGATTGATCACATTCTGGGGCCACAAATCAAGCCTCAGTAACTTTAAGGAAATTGAAATCACATCAAGCATCTTTTCTCACAACGCTCTATGACTGGAAATCAAAAACAAAGAAAAATGGCAAAAAATACAAACACGTGGAGACTAAACAACGTGCTACTAAACAACCAATGGATCACTGAAGAAATCAGAGAGGAAATTAAAAAATACCTAGAAGCAAATGACAACAAAGACACGACACTCCAAAACCTCTGTGATGCAGCAAAAGCAGTTCTAAGTGGGAAATTTATAACAAAACAAGCCTACCTCAGGAAACAAGAAAAAGCTCACATAAACAACCTAACTTTACATCTGAAGCAGCTAGAGACAGAAGAACAGACAAGATCTAAAGTTAGCAGAAGGAAAGAAATCATAGAGATCAGAGCAGAAATCAATGAAATAGAAATGAAGAAAACATAGAAAAGATTAATAAAACTAAAAGCTGGTTCTTTGAAAAGATCAGCAAAATTGGTAAACCAGGCTTATCAAGAAAAAGAGAGGATTCAAATGAATAAAATTAGAAATGAAAAAGAAGTTACAACAGACATCAGAGAAATACAATGAATCAGAAGAAACTACTACATACACCAATAAAATGAACAACCTGGAAGAAATGGACAAATTCTTAGAAAAATACAATCTTCCAAGACTAAACCAAGACGAAATAAGAGAAGATGAATGGACCACTCACAAATACTGAAATTGAAACTGTGATTAAAAAACTTCCAGCAAACAAAAGTCAGGGACCAGATGGCTTCACAAGAGAATTCTCTCAAACATTTAGAGAAGAGCTAACACCTATCCTTCTGAAACTATTCTGAAAAACTGCAGAGAAAGGAACACTCCCAAACTCATTCTATGAGGCAACCATCACCCTGATACCAAAACGACAAAGCACAAAAAAAGAAAATTACAGGCCAATCTTACTGATGAACATAGATGCAAAAATCCTCAACAAAATACTAGCCAACCAACTAAATCCAATAATACATTAAAAGGATTGTACATCATGATCAAGTGAGGTTTATCCCAGGGGTGCAAGGATTCTTCAATATCCAAAAATCAATCAGTGTGATACACCACATTAACAGACTAAAGAATAAAAACCATCAATAGATGCAAAAAAAGCCTTTGACAAAATCCAACACCCATTTCTGATAAAAACCCTTCAGAAAGTGGGCATAGGGCGAACCTACCTCAGCATAATAAAGGCCATCTGTAACAAACCCAGAGCTAACATCATTCTCAGTGGTGAAAAGCTGAAACAATTCCCGCTGAGATCAGGAACAAGACAAGGATGTCCGCTCTGTGACTACTACTCAACATAGTTTGGGAAGTCCTAGCCATGGCAATCAGAGAAGAAAAAGAAATAAAAGGAATCCAAATTGGAAAGAAAGTAAAACTATCACTTTTTGCAGATGACTTGATACTATACATAGAGAATCCTAAAGACTACCAGAAAACTGTTAGCGCTCATCAATGAATTTGGCAAAGTCGCAGGATACAAAATTAATACACAGAAATCAACTGCATTTCTATATACTAATGACAGATCAGAAAGAGAAATTAGGGAAACCATCCCATTTACCATCACATCAAAAAATAAAATACTTTGTAATAAACCTACGAAAAGGGAAAAAAGACCTGTACTCTGAAAAATAAAAGATGCTGATGAAAGAAATCAAAGATGACTTCAACAGATGGAAAAACATACCATCTCTTGGATCAGAAGAGTCAATATTATCAAAATGACCATACTACCCAAGGCAATGTCCAGATTCAATGCAATCCCTATCAAATTATCAAGGACCTTTTTCACAGAACTAGAACAAAATATTTTAAAGCTTGTTTGGAAGCACAAAAGACCCAGAATAACCAAAGACATCCTGAGGAAGAAAAATGGAGCTGGAGGAATCAGGCTCCCTGACTTCAGACTCTACTACAAAGCTACAGTCATCAAAACCGTATGGTAGTGACACAAAGACAGAAATATAGATCAGTGGAACAGGATAGAAAACCCAGAATTAAACCCACACACCTACAGTCAACTAATCTATGACAAAGGAGGTAGGAATATACAGTAGAGAAAAGGCAGCCCCTTCAGTAAGTGTTTGCTGGGAAAACTGGACAGCCACATGTAAAAGAATGAAATTAGAACACTTCCTAACACCATACACAAAAATAAATTCAAAAAGAAGATCAGATACTATAAAACTCTTAAGAGAAAAACATAGGCCAAACACTGTGTGATATAAACGACAGCAACATCTTCTCAGATCCACCTCCTAGAGTAATGACAATAAAAACAAAAATAAACAAATGAGACTTAATTAAACTTAAAAGTTTCTGCACAGCAAAGGAAATCCTAAACAAAACGCAGAAACAATCCACAGAATGGGAGAAAACACTTGCAAATGAAGCGACTAACAAGGGATTAATCTCCAGAATTTATAAACACCAACTGCAGCTCAATACCAAAAAAACAGACAACCCCATCAAAAAATGGGCACAAGATCTAAACAGAGAATTCTGCAAAGAAGACATACAGATGGCCAAAAAACACATGAAAGATGTTCAGCATCACTCGTTATTAGAGAAATGCAAATCAAAACCACTATGAGGTACCATCTTACACCAGCCAGAATGGCCATCATCAAAAAGTCTACAAACAGTAAGTGCTGAAGAGGATGTGGAGAAAAGGGAACCCTGTTACACTGTCGGTGGGAATGTAAATTGATCAACCACTGTGGAAAAGAGTATGGAGATTCCTCGGAAAACTAAAAATAGAATTACCATTTGATCCAGCAATCCCATTCCTGGGCATCTATCCAGAGAAAACCATGACTTGAAAAGACACATGCACTCCAGTGTTCATTGCAGCACTGTATACAATAGCCAAGACATAGAAGCAACCTAAATGTCCATCAACAGAGGAGTGGATGAAGATGTGGTACATATGCACGATGGAATATTGCTCAGCCATTAAAAGGAAAGAAATAACAGCATTTGCAGCAACATGAATGGATCTAGGAATTATCCTGCTAAGCGAAGTCAGTTAGATGGTGAGACACCAACATCAAATACTATCACTTAATGTAGAATCTAAAAATAGGACACAATGAACTTCTTTGCAAAACAGATACTAACTCACAGACTTTGAAAACTTAAGGTTTCCCAGTGAGACAGGTTGGGGACTGGGGGGATGCAGTGGGGGCTTTGGATGGAAATTTGGTTGTGATGATCATAGCACAACTACAAATGTAATGAAATTCGTTGAGATACTAGATACAAATTTGTTTAATCTTAAAACTAAAGTAACCAATTGTGTGTGATGGGTTATCGAGTTCGGATTTGTGAGAGAATGTAAACACAAAGGAGTGAGCCTAGCACTGGGACCGTTTTTGTCTTGTTGGCATTTGCTGATCAGGAAAAGGAAACTGAGAGTCTAAGCTCATCTTTGGTTTCTCTTCAAGGTTAGGGGAAAAAAATTGTAGTCTGGGAGTTCCTACTGTGTCACAGTGGAAACGAATCTGACTAACAATCATGAGGTTGAGGGTTTGATCCCTGGCCTCACTCAGTGGGTTAAGGATCTGGTGTTGCTGTGACCTGTGATATAGGTTGCAGACTCAGCTTGGATCCCGCATTGCCTTAACTGTGGCATAGGCTGGCAGCTGTTGTTCCGATTAGACCCTTAGCCTGGGAGCCTCCATATGCCACAGATGTGGCCATAAAAAACAAACAAACAAAAAATTGTAGTCTGAGTCTTTCGAGACTGGGAAATCTGGAGAAATATTCATTGCTTTTGGTTGGGACTCCCTCAAGATATATGTCTAGAACACTAATAGTTAACCACCTCACATCAGTCGCAACTCAGTTTCACACTAAGTGGTCCAGAAAATGTAAGGCTTACTTTGGAATAAGATGATCCCATTCAGCTAGTGACTGTAGGTGTAATGTAAAAGCGATGAAATCTTAAAGGAAGGTATGATTCTAGTCTTCAAATGATTTCTACAAATAAATTTTCTTCTTTTTTGCTTTTTAGGGTCACACTCACAGCATATGGAGGTTCCCAGGCTAGGGGTCTAATCGGAGCTACAGCTGCCGGCCTATTCCAGAGCCACAGCAACACCAGATCCGAGCCACATCTGCAACCTACACCACAACTCAGGGCAACACCAGATCCTTAACCCACTGAGCAAGGCCAGGGATCAAACCCACAACCTCATGGTTTCTCATCAGATTCGTTTCTGCTGAGCCATGATGGGAACTCCTGCAAGTAAATTTTCAATTAAAGTATCTGATCACAGTCAGAAATAAACGTACACAAAAAGAGAAGATACCATAGGTAAGAACCAGAGAAAGTAACAGACAACAGAAATAGACCTAAGAAATTCCAGATATTGGACTTAGATGCAGAGTGTTAAATTGTGTGCTTAAAGTATTAAATGAAATAAAAGTAAAGCTTTAGCAAGGACTGAGAACTCTAAAATATAGCTTTGCAGATTAAAAAACCAGTTCCAAACCTGAAAATGTAAAAACAAAATGAACACGTTTATAGGCAGTTAGACACAGCTGAAAAGTAAATAGTGAACTGAAAAATTGCTTAGAAGAAACTATTCAAAATGAAGTATGGGAGAGTAAGCAGATGAAATATGTAAAAGAGAAGAGGATAGAGTAAGGCCTAAAACTCGTATAACTGGAGTCCTAGAAAAGAGAACATAAAAAGAGTGCAATATTGGAAGGATCATTGATGAGTGACCTCAAGCCTAAGATCCAGGAAGCCCCCCCCCAAAAAAAAGCCATAACAGTTTAAAATTAAATCTACACCTAGAGTCGTTATGATAAAACTTCTAAAAACAGAATACAAAGAGATATCTTAAAGCAGTAGTGGGGAGAAATGTCGTTAACTTCAGAAGAGTTTGAGGGTCAGACTGACAGTTGACTTTTCACAAGACTGTAAACCAAGGGACAGTGGAATAATGTTTTCAGTGTGTTGAAAGAAATGCCAACCTCAGATTTTTAAACCCAGCGAAAATAGTGTTCAAGAATGAAAAGAGGTAAAAGCGAAGATTAAAGTTATTTTATATAGCAAAAATAGATTCTACCATGAGCTCAATTGCACAAACAGAATTTCTATTGGGTGTTCTTCAAGTAGGAGAAAAGTAATCCAAATGGGAGGTCAGAAGTGTAGGAAAAAATGAAAAAGTGGTAAATATGTGGTTAACTCTAAGTGAACATTGACTGTGTAATGCAATTTAATGGTGGATTTTTTTTTAAATACAGTGAGATTTAAAATAAAGAGCAAACATAGCATAAAATTTGGGAGGAGTTAAGTGGAATTAGTTTGTTCTAAGGTTTGTACATTGTTTTGGAGGAGGGTAAAGCTGTCAGTGTGTTACCTTATAAGTTCTGAGTATGTGTTGTAATACACTAAACATTAAAAAATAAACATTTTATAACTTCTAACTAATAAAGGGAACACTAATGAGAAAACAATTTAAAGGAAGAATAAAGGAGCATAGAACAAGTAAAAATGTAAAAAAAAAAGAGGTGGTAGTCTTCAGTTCATAATCAGTAATTACATTAAATATAAATGACTAACTTTGTAGTTAAAAGACAAATATTTTCAATTATTTGCATTATGTAAGCAATATATCTTAAATATGTGGATACAGAATGATTGAAAATAAAAAGATGTAAAAAATGTGTACCACATAAACACTAATCAAAAGAAAGCTGGTTTTGCTATGTTACTATCACACAAAACGCATTACTATATTACTGTTACTTTTTAATGATCAGTTTTAGTTCACCAGGAAACTAGCTTTCTAAATTTGTACATAATAACATGGCTGCAAAATATATAAAGTAAAATTCTACATAAATACTAGAGAAATAAACAATACATAGATAGTCACAGTAGAAATTTTTAACAGATCTTTCTCAGTAATTTCTGAAAGAAGCCTATGAAAAGAAATCTGTAAATTTTATTGAAAATTTGATCAACATGATTAATAAACATATCTTAGTGAATACATTGCACCAAACTATGAGGTACACATTCTTTTTAAGCAGAAATGTAGTATTTTAAATGAATTTATGACAGACTGGATTGTTAAGCAAACCACAAAAAATTTCTAAGATTGAAACTATGCTAAATATGTACTTTGATTCTAATGTAACGATGCTAGAAATCAGAAATAGATAAATAGAATATCACCCCCGTATGATTGGAAAATTAAATATATACCCCTAATAACTAATGAATTAAAGATGATACAATGGGAATTAAGAAAGTTTTTAAATGATAAAAATATTTCTTATGAAATTTATAATATACAATAGAGCAGTACCTAATAGAGAAATGCATAGCCTTAAAAGAAAAAAATCCCCAAATTAACTAGCAAATATTATCTCAAGAAGTCAGAAAAGCTGCACCATAAATATAAACAAGTAGAAGGTAGAAACTACTGAAGACAAGAACAAGAAGATCAACAAAGCCAGGAGTTGCCTCTTTGGAAGGACCTCTAAAGCTGATAAACTTCTCGTGAAGCTGATCAAAAGGGAAAAGAAGGCATATTAACATGTATTTTAAAAACATAGTATTAAATTTTAAAGTTCGTATACAAAAGAAGACATTTATAAGCTTATGTTTTAGAAACAGGAAACACTGAGTGACATTGTTAGGGAAGCAGGTTTAGGTGGAAAAATTATACAAGTCCAATATTTACCTCAGAAATGCGAGTAGGATGTCATGAGTGGGAGGTGGCTTTGTAGGGACTCCTGATGTGCTAATGTTTCTGACTAGGTAGTAGTTATAAATTTACAGTGTTTTCCAATATGTGTTACATTTTACTTTTCTGTGTTATTTTACAAGAAAAATGTTAACATAATAAATAAGCATTCCTTTTTTTTTGGCTTTTTGGGGCCAAACTTGCAGCATATTGAAGTCCCCAGGCTAGAGGTTGAATTGGAGCAGCAGCTGCTGGCCTGTGCCACAACCACAGCAACGCCAGACACAAGCCACATCTGTGACCTACATCACCAGCTCATGGTAACGCCAGATTCGTAACCCACTGATTGAGGCCAGATTTGGAACCCACATCCTCATGGATACTAGTCTGGCTCGTTACCACTGACCCACAGTAGGAACTCCTATATAGGCGTTCTATATGCAGACTTTTACAGGCACCCCCCATCATTTACACTGTTCTTCTTAGGTGCACAGGCAGAGTCTCAGCTTGATACAATGCTTTTCAGAGAATGCTCATCCTACCTAACTTGAAGGTTCCTAACTTTAGAATTTCCAAAGAGGACAGGTGGCCTCCTCATCACACAACTCAAGTCTCTGGCCATAAGATACTGAATACAAAGGAACTTACCTATAGCATACTGAATTTAAGCTAATTTATATGTATTTTTGAAATTGAGATGCTATTTCCTCTTCTGCCTGCCACTCAAATACACATGCCTAGAGCGGCTAAGCCAGTAAATAGAGTGGAGATGACTAGGTTAAAGAAAACAGGAGGCAAATGGGGACAGTGGCAAGCTGGAGTGTTAAATTCTCTCTGAAGGACCAGCAGTGGCTCAACTCTGGCTGATTATTGACTTGAAAACTTGGGAATAACGATACCATCTTCTGATTTTTTTTTTGAGAGTTGGTGGAAATATGAATCTTAATGTGAAAGCACTTGATTTTTAAGTGTTGGATCAAGTAAAATTCCACCCCTACCCCCTCAAGTATTCCCTGTATCAAACCAAATCTGTCTGAGCTATTTCCATCCAAGGGCTGATAGTTTATGGCAGTGACCTCAAGGGGCATGCAAATATAGAGAATAATGTTTAAAATAATATAATACAATCAAGTACCTAATTTTTCTCAGTGGAGCTTGCTTGCCAAATATGTGTTTGTGGAGCTCCCATTGTGGCTCATTGGGTTAAGGACCCAATATTGTCTCTGTGAGGGTGCAGATTCAATCCCTGGTCTTGCTCAGTAGGTTAAGGATCCGACATTGTCACAAGCTGTGGCATTGGCCCCATCTGCAGCTCTGATTCAGCCCAGGAACTTCTATATGCCTCAGGTGCGACCGTAAACAAACAATTCCAAAATTAAAAAGTTTGCTGAACCAAAATTCACATATCACAAAAGTCACCAGGGTAGTAAATTTCTTGATAAGACCTGGCTCTCTCTGCAGGAGTACTAAAAACTTTTTACCATAAGGAATTTATTAAAGGGATTGACTGAAACCTCTAACTAAATAGTAACATCACACAAAGTAATTTCTTTTAGGAGGAACAATTAAAGATGAGCTTTTAAGTTAATTTAAAGGAGACCTACATTCTTATTCATAGGTTAAATCTGAAGAAAATATCCTCCTGTTTGGACATAAAAGGTGTTTTCAAAGGAACACACTCATCCAAGTCTTCTGAGAAGCAGTTCCCCACCCTGGACCTAATTAATCACAAACTCTGGGAGTGGAACCCATCTCTGTGTTTTAATAGCCTCTCCAGGGGATTCTTTTTTTAAAATTAATTTTTTGACGTATAGTAGATTTACAATGTTGTGTTAGTTTCAAGTGTCTAAAGTGTACAGCAGCAGTTCCCGTCGTGGAGCAGTGGAAATGAATCCGACTGGGAACTATGAGGTTGTGCGTTAGATCCCTGGCATGGCTCAGTGTGTTGGGGATCTGGCTGTTGCTGTGAGCTGTGGTATAGGTAGCAGATGCGGCTTGGCTCTGGCATTGCTGGCTGGCGGCTATAGCTCCGATTAGACCCCTAGCCTGGGAACCTCCATATGCTGCGGGTGCGGCCCTAAAAAGACAAAAATAAATAAATAAAAATAAAGTGTACAGCAAAGTCATTCAGTTATTCATATCCTTTTTCAGATTCTTCTCTCATAGGTTATTATAAGATACGGAGTATTAACACCTGTGCTATGCGGTAGGTGCTTGTTGGTTATCTTTTTATATACAGTAGTGTATCTGTTAATCCCAAACTCCTAATTTATTTCTGCCCCCCTGCCACTACCCCCTTTGGCAACCATAAATTTGTTTTTTTATGTCAGTGAGTCTATTTCTGTTTGTAAATAGGTTCATTTTTATCATTTTTTGAGATTCCACATATAGGTGGTATCATGTGATACTTGTCTTTGTCTCTTTCTGACTTACTTCACTTAGTATGATAATCTCTACGTCCATCTATGTTGCTGTAAATAGCATTATTTCATTCTTTCATTCTTCATCTGTTGATGGACATTTAGGTTGTTCCATGTCTTGGCTTTTGTGAATAGTGCTGCACTGAACATTGGGGTGCATGTACCTTTTCCAATTAGAGTTTTCTCCGGATATATACCCAGGAGCGGGATCACTGGGTCATGTGGTAGTTCTCTTTTTTGTTATAAGGAACCTCCATACTGTTCTATGTAGTGGTTGTACCAATTTACGTTCCCACCAGCAGTATAGGAGGGTTTCTTTTTCTCCACACCCTCTCCAGCATTTGTTATTTGTAGACTTGTTACTGATGGCCATTCTGACCGTGTAAGGTAATACCTCATTGTAGTCTTTTTTTTTTTTTTAGGTTACTTATATATTTTTTTCAATTACTTAATGAATTTTATTGCAATTACAGGTGTACAAAAATCATCACAACCAAATTTTATAGTATTTCCATCCCAAACCCTCAGTGCACCCCCACCCTGCAACTTGTCTCATTTGGAACCCGTAAGTTTTCCAAAGTCTGTGAGTCAGTATGTGTTCTGCAAAGAAGTTCATTGTGTCTTTTTTTAGACACATGTATGGTAGGATTTGATGTTGGTATCTCATTGTCTGACTGGTTTCACTTTGCATGATAATTTCTAGGTCCATCCATGTTGCTACAAATGCTGTTATTTCGTTTCTTTTAATGGCTGAGTAATATTCCATTGTGTATATGTACCACATCTTCCCTATCCACTCCTCTGTCGATGGGCATTTAGGTTGTTTCCATGACTTGGCTATTGTATAGAGGGCTGCAGTGAACACTGGAGTACATGTGTCTTTTCGAGTCATGGATTTCTCTGAATGGATGCCCAGGGGATTGCTGGATCAAATGGTAATTCTATTTTGAGTTTTCTAAGAAATCTCCATACTGATTTCCACAGTGGTTGCACCAGTTTGCATTCCCACCAACAGTGTAATAGGGATCCTTTTTCTCCACACCCTCTCCAGCACTTATTGTTTGTAGACTTTTTGATGATGGCCATTCTGGCTGGCGGAAGGTGGTACCTCATAGTGGTTTTGATTTGCATTTCTCTAATAACGAGTGATGTTGAACATCTTTTCATGAGTTTTTTGGCCATCTGTATGTCTTCTTTGGAGAATTGTCTGTTTTGATCGTCTGCCTATTTTTTGATGGGGTTGTTTGTTTTTTTGGTATTGAGCTGTAGAAGGTGTTTGTAAATTTTGGAGATTAATCCCTTGTCAGTTGATTCATTTGCAAATATTTTCTCCCATTATGTGGGTTGTCTTTTCGTTTTGTTTAGGGTTTCCTTTGCTGTGCAGAAATTTTTAAGTTTAATTAAGTCATTTGTTTATTTCTCTTTTTATTGTCCTTACTCTGACACATGGATCTGAGAAGATGTTGCTATCATTTATGTCAGAGAGTGTTTGGCCTATGTTTTACTCTAAGAGTTTTATAGTATCTGCTCTTATATCTAGATCTTTAATCCATTTTGAGTTTATTTTTGTGCATGGTGTTAGGAAGTGTTCTTGTTTCATTTTTTTACATGTAGCTGTCCAGTTTTCCCAGCACCACTTATTGAAGAGGCTGTCTTTTGTCCAATGTATATTCTTGCCTCCTTTGTCATAGATTAGTTGACTATAGATGCATGGATTTAATTCTGGGCTTTCTATCCTGTTCCACTGATCTCTATTTCTGTCTTTGTGCCAGTACCATACGGTTTTGATGACTGCAGCTTTGTAGTATAGTCTGAAGTCAGGGAGCCTGATTCCTCCAGCTCCATTTTTCTTTTTCAGAATGTCTTTGGCTATTCCTGGTTTTTTGTGCTTCCAAACAAACTTTAAAATATTTTGTTCTAGTTCTGTGAAAAATGTTCGTGGTAATTTGATAGGGATTGCATTGAATGTGTAGATTGCCTTGGGTAGTATAGTCATTTTGATAATATTGACTCTTCCAATCCAAGAGCATAGTATGTCTTTCCATCTGTTCATGTCATCCTTGATTTATTTCATCAGCGTCTTACAGTTTTCAGAGAACAGGTCTTTTGTCTCTTTAGGCAGGTTTATTCCTAAGTATCTGATTCTTTTTGATGCAATGGTAGACAGGATTGCTTCCCTGATTTCTCTTTCTGATCTTTCATTGTTGGTATATAGAAATGCAGTTGATTTCTGTGTATTAATTTTGTGTCCTGTGACTTTGCCAAATTATGGATGAGCTCTAACAGGTTTCTGGTAGAGTCTTTAGGATTCTCTATGTATAGTACCATATCATCTGCAAATAGCGATAGTTTTACTTCTTCCTTTCCAATTTGAAATCCTTTTGTTTCTTTTACTTCTCTGATTTCTGTGGCTAGGACTTCCAGAACTGTGTTGAATAGTAGTGGCGAGAGTGGACATCCCTGTCTTGTTGCTGATCTCAGCAGGAATTCTTTCCGCTTTTCACCATTGAGAATGATGTGAGCTCTGGGTTTGTCATAGATGGCCTATATCATGTTGAGGTAGGATCCCCCTATGTCCGCTTTCTGAAGGGTTTTTATCAGAAATGGGTGTTGGATTTTGTCAAAGGCTTTTTGTGCATCTATTGAGAGGATCATATGGTTTTTATTCTTCAGTTTGTGAACGTGGTGTATCACACTGATTGATTTGGGGATATTGAAGAATCCTTGCATCCCTGGGATAAATCTCACTTGATCGTGATGTACAATCCTTTTAATGTATTGTTGGATTCGGTTGGCTAGTATTTTGCTGAAGATTTTTGCATCTATGTTCATCAGTGAGATTGGCCTGTGATTTTCTTTTTTTATGGTATCTTTGTCTGGTTTTGGTATCATGGTGATGGTTGCCTCATAGAATGAGTTTGGGAGCGTCCCTTCCTCTGCAATTTTTTGGAAGAGTTTCAGCAGGATAGGCGTTAGCTCTTCTCTAAATGTTTGATAGAATTCACCTTTGAAGCCATCTGGTCCTGGATTTTTGTTTGTTGAAAGTTTTAGAATCACAGTTTTAATTTCAGACTTGTGATTGGTCTATTCATATTTTCTATTTCGTGTTGGTTTAGTCTTGGAAGATGTACTTTTCTAAGAATTTGTCCATTTCTTCTAGGTTTTCCATTTTATTGCCGTATAATTGCATATAGTAGTCTCTTAGGATCCTTTGTATTTCTGTGATGTCTGTTGTTACTTCTTTTTCATTACTAATTTTATGAATTTGTGTCCTCTCTTTTTTTCTTGGTAAGTCTGACTGAGGGTTTATCAATTTTGTTGATCTTTTCAAATAATCAGCTTTTAGTTTCATTGATCTTTTCAGTGGTTTTCCTCATTTCTATTTCATTGATTTCTTCTCTGATCTTTATGATTTCTTTTCTTCTACTAACTTTAGGTCTTGTCTGTTCTTCCCTCTCTATCTGCTTTAGATGTAAAGTTAGGTTGTTTATGTGGGCTTTTTCTTCTTTCCTGAGGTAAGCTTGTTTTGCTGTAAACTTTCCTCTTAGAACTGCTTTTGGGATTTCCTGTCGTGGCTCAGTGGTTAACAAATCTGACTAGGAACTATGAGGTTGCGGGTTCGATCCCTGGCCTTGCTCAGTGGGTTAAGGATCCGGCGTTGCAGTTAGCTGTGGTGTAGGTTGCAGACACGGCTCAGATCCCGCGTTGCTGTGGCTGTGGCGAAGGCCGGCGGCTACAACTCTGATTAGACCGCTAGCCTGGGAACCTCCATATGCCCTGGGTGCAGCCCTAGATAAGGCAAAAAGACAAAATAAAAATTAAAAAAAAAACTGCTTTTGCTGCATTCCAGAGGTTTTGGAGTGTCGAATCCTTGTTGTTATTTGCTTCTAGGTATTTTTTAATTTCCTCTTTGATTTCTTTGTGATCCATTGGTTGTTTGGTAGCATGTTGTTTAGTCTCCACGTGTTTATATTTTTGCTGTTTTTTTATTGTTGATTTCCAATCGTATAGCATTGTGGTCAGAAAAGACCCTTGATATGATTTCAGTTTTCTTAAAGTTACCAAGGCTTGATTTGTAGACCAGGATGCGATCAACCTTAGAGAATGTTCCTTGCGCACTTGAGAACAATGTGTATTCTGTGCTTTTGAATGGAATGTCCTATAAATATCTATAAAGTCTATCTGATCTAATGCTTTATTCAGGGCCTGTGTTTCCTTATTGATTTTCTGTCTGGATGATCTATCCATTGCTGTAAGTGGGGTGTTAAGTCCCCACTATGATTGTGTTATTATTGATTTCTCCTTTTAAGGTTGTTAGCAGTTGCCTTATGTATTGTGGTGATGCTATGTTGGGTGCATAGATATTTAAAATATTTATATCTTCTTCTTGGGTTAATCCTTTGATCATTATGTTGTGCCCTTCCTTGTCTCTTAAAATGTTCTTCATTTTAAAGTATGTTTTGTGTGATAGGAGTATTGCTACTCTGGCTTTCTTTTGATTCCCGTTTGCATGGAATATTTTCTTCCATCCTCTCACTTTCAATTTGTATGTGTCCCTAGAAGTGAAGTGGGTCTCCTGAAGACAGCATATATATGGGTCTTGTTTTTGTATCCATTCAGCTAGTCTATGTCTTTTGGTTGGGGCATTCAGTACATTAACATTTAAGGTAATTATTGGTATATATGTTCTTATTGCCATTTTAACTGTTTGGGGGTTTTGTTGCTCTTTTTTCTTCCCTTATTCTCTTGTTGTCTCCTCTTGTGTTTTGATGACTATCTTTAATGTTGTATTTGAGTTGACTTTTCTTACTTGTTTGTGTATCAATTGTAGATTTTTGGTTTGCAGTTACCCTGAAGTTTTGATATAGGAGTCTATATACAAAAGAGATTGTTTTAAGCTGTTGGTTTCTTAATTGCAAGTGCATCTCCTATGTCCTGCATTTGTGCTCTCTTTTCACTTTTTCTGATTTTGGTAGGACAATTGTGCATGTTTGATTTTATATCTTTACTGTGTATATGCCTTTACTGGTGAGCCTTGTCATTTGTGGTGTTTTTGTTTCTGGTTGTGGTCTTTTCTTTTCTGGGTAGAGAAATTCCTATAGTATTTATTGTAAAGCTGGTTTAGTGTTGCAAAAATCTCTTAGCTTTTGCTTATCTGTAAAGATTTTGATCTCTTCTTCAAATCTGAATGAGAGCCTTTCAGGGAAAAGCAATCTTGGTTGGAAGTTTTTCCCTTTCATCACATTAAGTATATCATGCCACTCCCTTCTGGCTAGCAGAGTTTCAGCTGAAAAATCTGCTGATAACCTTACTGGGGTTCCCTTGTATGTCATTTGTTTCTTTTCCCTAGCTGCTTTTAATATTTTCTCTTTGTCTTTAATTTTGGTCATTTAGATTAATATGTGTCTTGGGGTATTCCTCCTTGGGTTTATTTTATATGGTATTCGTTGTGCTTCCTGGATTTGAGTGAGTGGTCCCTTTCCCATATTAGGAAAGTTTTCGGCTATTATCTCTTCGAATATTTTTTCTGTCCCCTTCTCTCTCTCTTTCCCTCTGCACCCCTGTAATACGGTGTTGGTGCATTTAACATTATCCCGGAGTTTTCAGAGGCTCTCCTCACTTCCTTTCAGTCTTTTGTGTCTTTTCTCTGTCCTCCAGCTCACTTATTCATTCTTCTGCCTCCTGTATTCTACTGTTGGCTGCTTCTAATGAATTTTTTATTTCAGTTATTGTATTTTGCATCTATTCTTGCTTAATTTTTACATCTTGTATTTCTTTGCTCAGTGTTTCCTGTAAATTATCAATCTTTGCCTCCAGTCTATTTCCAATGCCTTGCATCATCTTCAGCATCAACAGTCTAAAGTCTCTCTCTGGGAAGCTGATAATCTCCTGATCACTGAGCTGTTTTTCTGGGCTCTTTTCTTTCTCCCTTATCTGAGTTATAGTTTTCTGTCTTTTCATTTTTGTAGGTTTTTGGTGTGGTGACCTTTGTATCGACAATAGAGTTGTAGCCTCTCTTAGTTCAGGTGTTTGCCTCCCCTGCGGCTAAAGTTGGTATGGGAGTGTCTTGCTGTAGGCTTCCTGATGGAAAGGACTGGTGCCTGCCCACTGGTAGGTGGGGTTGATTCCTCTCCCTCTGATGGGTGGGGCTTTGTCTCTGGATGAGATTAGAGGCTGGCTGTGTGCCTGGGGGGTCCTTAGGAAGCCTGTTTACTGATGAGTGGGGCTGTGATCCCACCTGGATTATTGTTTGGCCTGTGGCTTCTCAGTGCTGATGGGAGGGACCAGATTTTCCCAGAAATGGCCACCTCCAGAGAAATGCAGGCTGATGAATATCCCCGAGAGCTTCACCTCCAATGCCCTTCCCCCACAACAATCCACAGTCACCCCTGTTTTCCCAGGAGATCCTCCAAGAAATGTAGTCAGGTTCCACCCGGATTCCTCTGGAGACTGCTTTGCCCTGGGACCCAGTGCATGTGAAAGTCCATGTGAGCTTTTCAAGAACGGGGTCTCCTCTTTCCCCCAGTCCCGTGGAGCTCCTGCACACAAGCCCCACTGGCCTTCAGTGCCAGATGGTCCGGGGTTTCTTTCTCCCTGTGTCAGATCCCCAGGGGTGGGATTTGACGTGGGGCTCAGAACTCTCAGTCCTGTATCTGAGTCTCTCTGATACAGTTACTTTCCAGTCTGTGGGGCTTCCCAGCTGGGAGGTATGGGGTTGTTTCCATCACGTAGTCGCCCCTCCTCCCTCTTGGTGTGGTCTCCTCTTTGTCTTTGGGAGTAGAAGATCTTTTTGAAAGTTTACAGTCCATTTGGTTGAAGGTTGCTCAGCATTTGTTTGTAGTTTTGTGTTTTTATGAGAGAAATTGAGCTCCAGTCTTCTATTCCGCCACCTTCATCCCATCTCTCCACTAGTTCTTAGATCCTGTACCACTCCCCCGAACTTGAAGGTTATGAAAATTAAAGAGAACTTACTCTTTCTTTTCTCCCTTTCTCTTTGCCATATATTTTTATTTTCCCAAAAACCTTCAGGAGTATTATCAATGTTTTTAAATAAAGTAGACTTGGTCCTTATTTAGTTTAAAAAAACTAATTGGAAATGATGCATTATTGAAGAACCTTTCCCTAGCAGTCCCCAGGTTGATGGGGGCAAGGTTAAGTTCATCCCTCTGTCCTTCCCTCCCTCCAGCCATCCAGGTAGTATTTTTAATTACCCAGGCTTCTTGACAGACACCTTCTATTGAATCCTCATACTAACAGCTTGTTGGATGTTTTTTTGGGGTTTTTTTGCCTTTTAAGGGCTGCACCTGCAGCAGGTGGAGGCTAGGGGTCGAATCAGAGCTGTAGCTGCTGGCCTACGCCACAGCCACAGTAATGTGGGATCCGAGCTGCGTCTGCAACCTGCCCCACAGCTCATGGCAACACCAGATCCTTAATCCACTGAGCAAAGCCAGGGATCGAACCCGCGTCCTCAGGATACTTGTCGGATTCATTAACCACTGAGCCATGATGGGAACTCCTGTATGTCTTTTTTTTTAAGTTAAGATATAACTCGTATTCCATAAAACTCACCATTTTAAAGTGTACATTTCAGAGTTTCTGCTGTGGTACAACAGGACTGCCAGTGTCTTGGCAGCTCTGGGACACAGGTTTGATCTCTGGCCTGGCAAGGTGGGTTAAGGATCCAGTGTTTCTGCATCTGAGGCTTAGGTTGCAACTGCAGCTCGGATCTAATCCCTGGCTGGGGAACTCCGTATGCCTTAGGGCAGTCAAAAAAAGTAAAATAAGTTTTTTAAATGGCATTTCATTGGGTTTTTTTTTTTTAGTAATTCACAAGTTTGTGCAGCCATCACCCTATTTAATTCCAGAATAATTTCACCCCCCAAGCAAAGCTGTATCCCCATAATAGCTTTCCCCCAGACCCTGGCATATACTTTATATCTCTATGGATTTTCCTATTCTGGACACTTCATATAAACAGAATCACACATGTGGTCTTTTGTGAATGGCTTCTTTTACCTAGCACAATGATTTCAAAGTTCATCCATGTTGTAGCATGTGTCAGCTCTTCATTCCTTTTTGTGGGTAAATAACTACTTCATTGCATAGATAAACTGTGTTTTTATACATTCATCAATTGACAGATATTTGGCTGCTATAAATTTTTTGGCCATTATGATTAATGTTGCTATAAACGTTTGTGTGCAAGTTTTTGTGTGAACAAATGTTTTCACTTCTCCTGGTTATGTACTTAACAGTATAATTACTGGGTCACATGGTAACTCTATGTTTAACATTTTTTGAAACTGCCAAAATTATTTTCCATAAGAGCTAAATAAACCATTTTAAATTCCTATTAGCACTATAGGAGGGTTCCAATTCTCTTGTCACCTTGACAACACTTGTTATTGTCTCCTTTTTATTGTAACTAGCCTACTGGCTATGAAATTGTATTTCACAGTGGTTTTGATTTTCGTTTCCCTAAAGACCAATTATGCTGAGCATCTTTTCATGTGGTCAGTGGCTATTTGTACAGCTTTTTTGTTGTTGTTTTTGTTTTTGAGAAATGTCTATTCAATCCCTTTGCCCATTTTTAAATTGAGTTGTCTTTTTATTGATAAGTTGTAAGAGTTTTTGATTTATTTTGGATACCAAATCCTTGTCAGATAAATAACTTACAAGTGTTTTCTCATGTAGCTGTCTTTTTACTTTGTTAATGTAAATGTCGAAGCACAGTTTTTTTTTAAATTTGATGAAATTTGATTTTTTTCTCTTTGGTTGCCTGTGGTTTTGTTGTCATAGCTAAGAAATCTTTGTCCCACGTAAAGTCATAAATATTTACTATGATTTCTTATTAGAGTGTAATTGTTTTAGGTCTTATATATAGATCTATAATCTATTTTTCAGTTAATTTTTTGTGTATGTTGTAGGGTATGGGTCCAGCTTCATTCTTTTGCATGTAGATAATCAACTGTTTCAGCACCCTTTTTAAAAAGACTGTTCTTTCCTCCATTAAATTATCATGTCACTCTTATAGAAAAATGTGAGGATTTATTTTTGAACTTTTAATTCTATTCCATTGATCTGTATGTCCGTCCTTATGCTAGTACAATATAGTGTTGATTATGGTTTCTTTCTATTAAGTTTTGAAATCATGAAGTGTGGTATTTCCAACTTTGTTCTTTTTTAAGAAAATTATTTTGAAGAAAAAAAATTAGTTTGGCTATTCTAAATCCCTTATATTTCCATATGAATTTTAGAAAATATCTACCACCCCTCCTGAAAGCTAGATGGGACTGAATTGAATATTAGATCAATTTGAGGAGTGTTTGCCATCTTACCAATATGAAGTTTTACAGTCCATGAACTTGGGATTTCTTTGTATTTATTTTGTTGAGTTTTTTTTCAGTGGAGTTTTGTAGTTTTTAATATGTTGAACTGGAAACTTGAAGTAGGAGTTTATTGCTGTACTTTTAGTGGCATCTCCTTTATCCAAACAGTCAAGATATGAATAAAAATTTCTCTTTATTTAAAAATTCTAATAAACACTCGGACTTTGGGGGAAAAACACTTACTTTGTTAAATTTATTTCTAGATATTTAATTCTTTTTTGATGCTTTTTAAAATGGAGTTTTCTTAATTTCTTCAAATTATTCATTGCTAGTGTATAGAAATACAGTTGACTTTTGTGTATGGCTCTTGTATCTTGCAGCCATGTTGTACTTAATTTGTTCTAAGGATTTGTGTGTGTGTGTGTGTGTATGTGTGTGTGTGTGGTTTCTTTTGGCTTTTCTATATATAAGAGAGAGAGTTTCACTTCTCCCTTTCCAATCCAGATTCAGCCTGGAGAGATGCCTTTTTTTTTTTTTTGCCTATTACCCTGAGACAACCCTCCAATACAATGTTTAATAAAAGTGGTAGATGTGGGCATCCTTTTCTTGTTCTTGATATTAGTAGGAAAGCTTTGAGTCTTTCACCACTAAGGATAATATTGGTGGTTTATTGATGCCCTTCAGCAGGTTGAAGAAAATCTGAATTCTGTTCTGTTCCTGGCTTTTTTTTTCTTTTAAGGGCCATACCTGTGGCATACAGAGATTCCCAGGCTAGGGGTTGAATTGGAGCTGCAGCCACTGGCCTACACCACAGCCACAGCAGTGCGGGGTCTGAGCCGCGTCTGTGACCTGCACCACAGCTCACAGCAACACCGGATCCTTAACCCACTGAGCGAGGCCAAGGATCGAACCCACATCCTCATGGATCCTAGTCAGGTTCGTTAACCACTGACCCACAAAGGGAACTCCCGTTTCTAGCTTTTTGAGTGTTTGTTGTCATGAAAGAGTGTTGGAATTAGTTAAATGATTTCTGTGTCTATTGGGATGACTGTGTTTTTTGTTGCTTATTCTGTTAACATTCTGTATTACATTAATTTATTTTCACATGTTGAACCAAGCCTGCTTTCAAGGGATAAATCCCAGTTTCTCATGGTATCTAATTCTTTCTATATGTTGCTGTATTCAGGTAGCTAGTCCTTTACTGAAGATTTTCACATATTCATAGGGAACATTTCTTTGTGATGTCTTTCCTGGTTCTAATATCAGAATACTACTTGTCCCAGAAAAAGTTGAGACACGTTGCCTCCTTTTTTCTTTTTGGAGTTTGTGGAGGTTCAGTTAATTCTTATTTATTTACTTACTGATTTATTTTTCTCTTTTTACAGCTGTACCTGCAGCATGTGAAAGTTTTGCAGCCAGGGGTTGAGACGGAGCTGCAGCTGCCTGCCTATGCCACAGCAATACCAGATCTGAGCTGTGTCTGTGACCTACACCACAGTTTGCAACAATGCTGGATCATTAACCCACTGAGTGAGGCCAGGAATAAAACCTACATCCTCACGAACACTGTGTCAGGCTCTTTACCTGCTGAGCCACAATGGGAACTCCCAGTTAATAATTCTTTAAATGTGTGGTAGAATTCACCAACAAAGTCATCTGGTCCTAGTGTATCTTTGTGGGAAGTTTTTTGGTGACTTATTTGCAGTCTTTACTTTTTGTAAGTCTGTTCAGGAGTTCCTGTCATGGCGCAGCAGAAATGAATCGGACTAGGAATGATGAGGTTGTGGGTTTGATCCCTGGCCTCGCTCAGTGGGTTAATGATCCGGCATTGCCGTGAGCTGTGGTGTAGGTCACAGTCATGGCTCAGATCCTGTGTGTCTGTGACTGTGGTGTAGGCCAGTAGCTGTGGCTCCGATTAAACCCCTATCCTAGAAACATCCATATGCCGCAGCCTTTAAAAAAAAAAAAAAGTCTATTCAGATTTTCTATTTCAAGTCAGTTTCAATAGCTTGTCTTTCTAGAAATTTGTCTGTTTCATCTGGCTTATCTAGTTTATTGGCATATAGTTGTTAATAGTATTATAGTCATTTTTTATTTCTGTAAGATTGGTGGTATTGTCCATTCTGTCATTCTTGATATTAGTAATTTGGGTCTTTACTCTTTGATTTTTGGTCAGTCTCAGATGTGGATTTATCATATATTGTTGATCTTTTAAAAAAAACATTTTATTTTTGCTCCGTTCTTTATATTTCCTTCCTTCTGCTTGCTTTGTATTTAGTTTGCTTTTTACTTTGCTTTATTCTTAGGGTGAAAGGTTAGGTTGTTGATTTGACATTGTTTTTCTTTATTATAGACATTTATAGCTATAAATTTCTCTCTAAGCAGTGTGTTCATTGCATCTCATACATTTTAGCATGTTGTGTTTACTTTTAAAAGATTAATCTTGGAGTTCCTGTTGTGGCTAAGCAGTAACAAACCCAACTAGTATCCATGAGGATGAGGGTTCAATCCCTGGCCTTGCTCAGTGGGTTAAAAGATCCAGTGTTGCCATGAGCTGTGGTGTAGGTCACAGACTCAGTTTGGATCTGGCATTGCTGTGGCTGTGGCATAGGCTGGAAACTATAGCTCTGATTCAACCCCTAGCCTGGGAATTTCCACATGCTGCAGGTGTGGCCCTAAAAATATAGAAAAAAAAAAAAAGATTAATCTCAAAACAGTTTCTGATTTCTTTTGTGATTGTTTGATCTACTGCTTTTAGGAGTATGTTTTTTTAATAACCACATATTTGTGAGTTTCCTAAATTTCTGATTTTGATATCTAATTTGATTCCATTGTGACCAGAGAACATATAGTATAATACTTCATTTTTTTTTATGGTCTAACACATGGTGTATCCTGGAGAATGCTTCACGTGTATTTGAGAAGAATATGTGTTCTGCTGTCCCTGAATATAGTATTCTATAGGTGTCGCTTAGCTCTAGTCAGTGTATAGTAGTATTCGAGTCTTCTGTTTCCTCGCTGATCTTCTGTCCAGTTGTTATGTTCATTACTGAAAGTGCATTATGGACTTCTCCAACTATTGCTGTTTACTTATGTTATTCCCCTTCAATTCTGTCAGTTTTTGCTTCATGTATTTTGGGGCTGTTTGATAGGTACATGTATGATTACAATTATTATACATTTTTGATTGACTTTTTTATCATTGGGTAACGGCTTTTTTTTTTTTTTTGGCTTTTGTCTCTTTAGAGCCACACCTGTGGCATATGGAGGTTCCCAGGCTAGGGGTCTAATTGGAGCTATTGCTCTCGGCCTACACCAGAACCACAGCAACACCATATCCGAGCCGTGTCTGAAACCTGCACCACAGCTCATGGCAATGCTGTATCATTAACCCACTGAGCGATGCCAGGGACTGAACCTGCAACCTCATGGTTCCTAGTCGGATTCATTTCCACTGTGCCACAATGGGAACTCCGATAATGGCCTTCTTATGTTAACATTTTTTTTGGTATTTTTGGGGCCGCACCTCTGGCATTTGGAGGCGCCCAGGGTAAGGGCTGAGTTGGAGTTGTAGGCATTGACCTATGCCACAACCACAACAATGCCAGATCTGAGCTGTGTCTGTGACCTACACAACAGCTCACAGTAGCACCAGATCCTTAACCAGCTGAGCTAGGCCTAGGATCAAACCTGCGTCCTCATGGATACTAGTCAGATTCATTTCCGCTGAGCCACAATGAAAACACCATTGTTAAAGGTTTTGAAGTCTGTTTTGTCTCATGTTAGTATAGCCTCTCCAGCTCTCTTTTGGCTACTATTTCATTGAATATCCTTTTAGAAAAACTTTATTTATTTATTTATTTATTTTTGTCTTTTTGCCTTTATGTAGAGCCACACCCGTGGCATATGGAGGTTCCCAGGCTAGGGTTCCAACAGGAGCTGTAGCTGCCGGCCTTCACCACAGCCACAGCAACGCGGGATCTGAGCCATGTCTGCAACCTACACCACAGCTCACGGCAATGCTGAATCCTCAACCCACTGAGCAAGGCCAGGGATCGAACCCGCAACCTCATGGTTCTTAGTAGGATACGTTAACCACTGAGCCACGAAGGGAACTCCTAAAAAACTTTGAGATATCATTGACATATACAAATTGTATATATTTAAGGAGTTCCCATTGTGGCGCAGCAGAAAAGAACCAACTAGTATCCATGAGGACATGGGTTTGATCCCTGGCCTCATTCAGTGGGTTAAGAATCTGGTATTGCTGTGAGCTATGGTATAGGTCACAGACACGGCTTGGATCCCCCATTGCTCTGACTGTGGCATAGGCTGGCGACTGCAGCTCCAATTCAACCCCTAGCCTGGGAACCTCCATATGCCGTGGGTATGGCCCTAAAAAGCAAAAAAAAACCAATTGTATATATTTAAGATATACAACTTAATGTTTTGATATATGTATATATTGTGAAATGATCACCACAAATAAGCTAATTAACATATCTGTCACCTCCAGCACCAGTAGTTTTGTGTGTGTGTGTGTGTGTGGTGAGAAGTTTAATATCTATCAGCACATCTCAGGTATAAAAAATAGTATTGTTAATTATCATCACCATGCTATACATTAGCTATCTAGAACTTACTCATCTTGAATAATTAAAAGTGCATGGAATATTTTTTTCTCTACTTTCACTTTCAAATTATATTTCTGTCTGTGAATCTAAATTAAATCTCAAGTAGACTGCATATAGGTGAATTATGCTTTTTAAATGCATTTTGCTATGTGTGCCTTTTAGTTGGAGTCTTTAATGCATTTATATTTGATGTAATCATCAACGAGACAGGATTTACATTTGCAATACTGCCACTTGTCTTCTGTGTGTACTCTGTCTTTTTCCCTTTTTTTTTGCCTTATCTAGGGCTGCACCCATGGCATATGGAGGTTCCCAGGCTAGGAATCTAACAGGAGCTGTAGCTGCCGGCCTTCACCACAGCCACAGCAACACAGGATCTGAGCTGCATCTGCAACCTACACCACAGCTCATGGCAACACTGGATCCTTAACCCACTGAGCAAGGCCAGGGATCGAACCTGCAACCTCATGGTTCCTAGTCGTATTCGTTAACCACTGAGCCACGACGGGAACTCCTGTCTTTTTCCTTTCTGTATTTCTCTATTATCACCTTTTGTGTTAAATAGATATTTTCTAATGTACTATTAAACTTCCATTGTATTTTGTTTTGTCATATTTTTTAGTTAATTTTCTCAATGACTCTGAGAATAATAATTAGAATCTTAATCTGTAACACTGTGACTTGGTTTAACATCAGTTTAATTTCATCAATACACAAAACTTTGCTTCTATATACATTTGTTTCTCTTTCCTTCTCTTGTGCTTACTGTGACACAAGTTACATTTTCATACATTATATGATAAAAAAGATTTATAATGTTGCTTTATGCGTTTTTATTTTAAATCATACAGAGAAGAATTACAAACAGAAATATGTTTGATCTGTCTCTTATGCTTATATTGTTGCATTTACCTATGTTCTTTTCTTCATGTAGATTTGAGTGTTCTTTCATTTCAGCCTAAAGGAATCCCTTTTGTCTTTCTGATGGGGCAAGTTTGATAGTGATAAATTCTATATTTTCTGTCTACCTTGGATGTGTTAATTTCTCCTTTTTTTAGTTGAAGTAAGTTAATTTACAATGTTATGTTAGTTTCTAGTGTACAGCAAAGTGATTCAGTTTTGTATATATATATATATATATATATATATGTAATTTTTCAGATTTTTTTTCACATGATGAGTTATTAAAGGTAATGAGTATACTGCCCTGTGTTATACAGTAGGTCCTTGTTGGTTATTTTATATATAGTGTCTATATGTTAAACCAAATTCCTAATTTATCTCTCCCCCTTTCCCCCGTTATCCCCTTTGGTAACCATAAGTTTGTTTCCTATGTCTGTGAGTCTATTTCTGTTTTGTAAATAAGTTCATCTATATCATTTTTAAATTTTCAATATATAAGCAATATCATATATTTGTCTTTCTCAGTCTGACTTCACTTAATATGACCATTTCTAGGTCCATCCATGTTGCTGCAAATGGCATTATTTCATTCTTTTTATGGCTGACTAATATTGTATTGTGTGTAAGTATGTGTATGTGTGTGTGTGTGTATACACACACATATATATATACATATATCCCATGTTCTTTATACATTCATTTGTCAATGGACATTTAAATGGCTTCCATGTCGTGGCTATTGTAAATAGTGCTGCATTGAACATTGAGGTACATGTATCTTTTCAAATTATCGTTTTCTTCAGATATATGCCCAGGAAGGGGGTTGTAAGATCATATAGTAACTCTATTTTTAAGTTATTAAGGAACCTCCATACTGTTTTCCATAGTGATTTCACCAGTTTACATTCCACCAACAGTGTAGGAGGATTCTTTTTCTCTAACCCTCTCCAACAGCTTTTTTTTTTTTTATTGTTGTTGCTGTTGTTTGCTTTTTAGGGGTGCACCTGTGGCACATGGAAGTTCCCAGGCTAGGTGTCAAATTGGAGTTACAGCTGCCAGCCTATGCCACAGCCATGGCAGCATGGGATCTGAGCTGTGTCCGTGACCCATACCACAACTCACAGCAACGCTGGATATCCGACCCACTGAGTGAAGCCAGGTATTGAACCTGCATCCTCATGAACACCAGTTGGATTTATTTCCACTGCACCACAAAAGGAAGTCTTTCTCCAGCATTTATTATTATTTTTTGGACTTTATTTTATTAGAGTATAGTTGATTTACAGTGTTGTATCAATTTCTGCTGTACAGCATTGTAACCCAGTCATACATACATATATATATATATATATATATATATATATATAATATATATATACATTCTTTTTCTCTTAATATCGCCCATCATGGTCTGTCTCAAGAGATTGGATGTAGTTCCATGTGCTGTACAATAGGACCTCATTGTTTATCCCTTCTACATGTAATA
>PVHT021183699.1:69140008-69184996 GCA_004024745.2 Catagonus wagneri
TTTTTTTTTTTTTTTTTGTCTTTTTGCCTTTATGTAGAGCTGCACCCACGGCATATGGAGGTTCCCAGGCTAGGGGTCTGACAGGAGCTGTAGCTGCCAGCCTTCAGCACAGCCACAGCAACGCAGGATCCGAGCTGCGTCTGCAACCTGCACCGCAGCTCACGGCAACGCCAGATCCTTTACCCACTGAACAAGGCCAGGGATCGAACCTGCAACCTCATGGTTCTTAGTCGGATTTGTAACCACTGAGCCACGAAGGGAACTCTGGTGTTGGTCATTTTCTGAGTTGCTTCACTTAGTATGAGAATCTCCAGTTGGATCTACGTTGCTGCAAATGTCATTATTTTTGTTCTTTTTATGGCTGAGTAGTATTACACTGTGTATGTGTACCACATTTTCTTTATCCATTCATCTGTCTATGGACATGTAGGTTGTTTACATGTCTTGTCTATTGTAAGTAGTGCTTCTGTGAACATACAAGTGATGTATCTTTTTGAATTGTTGTTTTGTCTGGTTATGTGCCCAGGAGTGGGATTGCTGGATTATATGGTAGTTCTGTATTTAGTTTTCTGAGGAAACGTCATGCTTTTCTCAATACTGGTTGTACCAAATGACATTCCCACAAATAGTAAAGGAGGATTCCCTTTTCCCCACTGATCTCCAGCATTTATTATTCATCCTGACCAGTGTGAGGTGCCTCATTGTAGTTTTGATGCACATTTCTCTAATTAGTGATGATGAACACTTTTTCATGTGCCTACTGGCCATCCATATGTCTTCTTTGGAGAAATGTTTATTTAAGTTCTGCCCATTTTTTGATTTGGTTGTTTGTTTTATTGTTGTTGAGTTGTGTATATATTTTATATATTTTGGCGATATATATATATATATCCAATATATATATTATATATTTGCATCATTTACAAAGATATTCTTCCATTCTGTGGGTTGTCTTTTCATTTTTTTTAATGGTTTCCTTTGATGCGTAAAAGCTTGTAAGTTTAATTAGGTCCCACTGATTTGTTTTTGTTTTTATTGTCATTATTCTAGGAGGTGAATCAAACTAGATATAGCTGTGATTTATGTCAAAGAGCATTCTGCCTATGTTTTCCTCTAGAAGTTTTATAGTATCTGGCATTACATTTAGGTCTTTAATCAATTTTGAGTTTATTTTTGTGTGTGGTGTTAGAGGATGTTGTAATTTCACTCTTTTACATGTAACTTTCCAGTTTTCCCAGCACCACTTACTGAAGAGACTGTCTTTCTTCCACTGTATGTTCTTGCCTCCTTTGTCATAGATTAGTTGACTGTAGGTGCTTGTATTTATTTCTGGGGTTTCTATCCTATTCTAGTGATCTATACTTCTGTTTTCTGTGCCAATACTGTATTGTTTTGATGACTATAGCTTTGTAGTATAGTCTGAAGTCGAGGAGCTTGGTTCCCAGACAGGGGTTGAATTGGAGCTGCAGCTGCCAGCCACAGCCACAGCAACAAGGGATCCGGGCTGCATCTGTCACCTACTCCACAGCTTGTGTCAATGTCAGATCTTTCACCTACTGAGCGAGACCTGGGATTGAACCTGCATCCTCATGGATACTAGTTGGGTTCTTAACTTGCTGAGCTACAACAGGAACTTCTGTTTTTTTCTTTTTCAACATTGCTTTGGCTATTCAGGGTCTTTTGTAAAAATTTTAAAATATTTTATTCTAGATGTGTGAAGAAGGTCGTTGGTAATTTGATAGGTACTTCATTGAATCTGTAGATGGCCTTGGGTAGTATAGTCATTTTGACAATACTAATTCTTCCAGTCCAAGAGCTTGGTATATCTTTCCATCTGTTTGTGTCATCTTTGATTTCTTTCATTAGCATCTTAAAATTTTCAGGGTATGTGTCTTTTGTCCTTTAGGTGGGTTTATTGCTAGTTATTTTATTCCTTTTTTGATATGATGACAAATGAGATGGTTTCTCTGATTTTTCTTTCTGATTCAGCATTTATCATTTGTAGACATTTTGCTGATGGCCATTACAACTGGTATGAGATGGTACCTCATTGTAGTTTTGATTTACATTTCTCTAATAATTAGCAATGCTGAGCATCTTTTCAGGTATCTATTGGCCATCCATATTTCTTTGGAGACATGTCTATTTAGCTCTTCTCATTCTTTTTCTTTTTCTTTTATGGCCACACCCACCACATGGAAGTTCCTGGATCAGAGACTTAATCTGAGTCACAGCTATAACCTACACCATAGCTGTGGCAATGCTGAATCCTTTAATCCACTGCATTGGTCTGGGGATCAGACCCGTACCTCACAGTGACCAGAGTCCTATAGTCAGATCCTTAACCCACTATGCCATAGTGGAAACTCTGACCCCATTGACTGATTGAGGTTTTTTTTGGGGGGGGGGGTTGGTTATTAAGCTCTATATGTTGTTGGCATACTTTGGAAATTAATCTTTTTTTGGTAGTATTGTTTGCAAATATTTTCTCTCAGCATGTAGGTTTTCTTTTCATTTTGCTTGTGGTTTCCTTTGCTGTGCAAAGGCTTTTAATTTTAATTAGGTCCCATTTATTTATTTATTTATTTTTCTCCTTACTCTAGGAGACAGATCCAAAAAATACTGCTGTGATTTATGTCAGAGTGTTCTGACTCTGTTTTTGTCTAGGAATTTAATATTATCTGTTCTTAGATTTAGGTCTTTAATCCATTTTGAGTTTACTTTTATAAATGATATTAGAAAATGTTCTGATTTCATTCTTTTACATGTAGCTGTCCACTTTCCCCTGTAGCTCTTCTTATTTAAGAGACTGCCTTTTCTCCTTTTCATATTCTTGCCTCTTTTGTTGTAGATTAATTGATCATAGTTGTATGGGTTTATTTCAGGGTTTTCTATTCTCTTCCATTGATCTGTATGTCTGTTTTTGTGCCAATACCATACTAATTTGATTACTGTGGTCTGAAAGCAGAGAGCATGATCTCTCCAACTTCGTTCTTCTTTTTTAATTTTGTGGCTGCACCTACAGCATATGGAAGTTCCCTGGGCCAAGGATTGAATCTGAGCTTCAGCTGCTACCTACATAGCAGCTGTGGCAACACGTGGATACTTTAACTTGCTATGCCAAGCTGGGGATTAAACCTGCATCTCCACAGTGACCTCAGTCATTGCAGTTGAATTGTTTTTTTTTTCTTTTTAAGGCCACACCTGTGGCACATGGAGGTTCCTGGGCAAGCAGTCAAATCAGATTCACATCTGCAATCTATACTGCAGCTTGCAGCAACACTGGATCCTTAACCCACTGAGCGAGACCAGGGACTTAACCTACATCCTCATGGACACTGTGTCATGTTCTTAACTCACTGAGCCACAGTGGGGACTCCCTGCAGTCAGATTCTTAACCCATTGCACCATGGCATGAACTCCCAACTTCATTCTTCTTTCTCAAATTTTTTTTGACTGTTCAGGGTCTTTTGTATTTCCATACAAATTTTAAAAATTTGTTTTGTAGTTCTGTGAAAAATACTTTAGTAATTTGTTAGGAATTGCATTGAGATGGTAGGATCAAGATGATGGAGGAGTAAGACGTGGCACCCACCTTCTCCCACAAACACATCAAAAGAAATCATCTTTATGTAGACTGTTTCACACAGAACGACTGAACACTGACAAAATATCTCAGACTTCCAAAAAGGGCAAGAAACCCTTCACATAACTGGGTAGAACAAACGAAAAAAGAGAGGAGAAGAAAAAAAAAAAAAGGAATCAGGATGGGACCAGCATTCCTGAGGGGAGCTGTGAAAGAGAAAAGGAATCTATACCTTGGGAGGCCACCTAAATAATGAGCAGATCCACTGGGACAGATGGAGAACTGCAAAGCCTTGGAGAAAAGCACAGCAGCCACTCAGAGGAGGGCAAAGCAGAGAGAGACCAGCACAGACCATTGATACCACATCCTGAGACACTCATGCAGGGGCTAGGTGTTGAAAGTAGGGCTGCAGAGGTCAGTTCTAGGATGGGGACTAGGGTTGGCTGTGTGGACACAGCCTGAGGGGGCTGGGGAGCAATGCACCACAGCCAAGGGAGCATGAGTGGAGGCCTGGGCCTGGAGGAGAAGCAAGGCATCATTGTTCCATAGGACAAGTGGGCAAGGAACGGGACCACCATGGGAACATCTTTCTTTGCACATGTGCAGGCTCTTGAGCAACAGGGCACCTCTTGTGTAGGCTATGGGGGTGGGTGCAAACTGCCACAGCCATCTCAGACTCTGAGATGGGCGTGGCCTGCCACCACTAAAGGTCCCTTGAACAGGTATGGCTTACGGGCCCAGTCACCTTAGGGGTTGCCACCAAGGAGGGCCCTGCAACAGACCACCACCAGTTGTCCACACATACACTGCTATTGCCACTGCCAAGTGCTCTATGCACCCCCCTTACCTCCCTGAGGTTCATTGCCATTACCCAGGGCCCAGCATCCAAGAGCAGCCTTCTACCCTCACCTCTCCATGGCTACTTGCCACTGTCAAGGGCCTGGCAACCAGGTGCCATCTACAAGTGCTGCCTATTGCTCCCACCTCCCTGAAAGCACATGCAGGCCATTCAGCTGCACATCCCCTATCAAGGGAATAAAGGCCTGCACATACTGAGGAATGAGAGAGGAAGCATCCAGACCAAAAGCAGACCTTACACACAATAAAAATTAAGCCCTCACAAGCTACCCAGGAACACTTCCACATATAAATAGCCCTCCAAGATTACAGTAGATAATTGTTTCACCTAAAATCCCAGAATAAGAAAAATATAAGCAAAATGAGGAAGCACAGAAACCATTCCCAGTATAAAAGAACAGGAGAATTGCCCGGAAGGGGCAAACAATGCAGCAGATCTCTATGGTCTAACAGACACCAAGTGCAAAAAGAAGGTAGGGAAAATACTGAAGGAATTAAGAACAGATATCAATGGTAACACAGATTACTTTAAAAAGGAACTAAAAACTATAAGAAGGAGCTAAGAAAGATTAAAAAATTCATTTGCAGAGACAAAAACTGAGTTAAAGGCATTGAAGAGCAGAAAGAATAATGCAGAGGAACAAATAAGTGACTTAGAGGATAGAATAATGGAAATTACCTGATCAGGATGGCAGGTGGAAAACCAAATGAAAAAAAAAAAAAAAGTATAAGAGGAGTTCTCATTGTGGCTCAGTTGGGTTAAGAACCGTACATAGTGTTAGTGACAATGCAGATTTGATCCCTGGCTTTTCTCACTGGGTTGAAGATATGACTTTGCTGCAAGCTGTGGTATAGTCTGCACATATGGCTCAGAAATGGTGTTGGCATGGCTGTTGTATAGGCTGGCAGCTGTAGCTCCAATTTTACCCCTAGCCTGAGAATTTCCATATGGTACAGGTGCAGCCATTTAAAAAAAAAAAAGTGATATAAGAGAACTATGGAATAATATAAAGCAGGACAATCCTATGCATGATAGGATTCCAGAAACAGAAGAAAAAAAGGAATGAAAATATATTTGAAGAATTATGCCTGAAAACTTTCCAAATCTAAAGAAGGAAACATATATTCAGATACAGGAAGCAACCAAACACCAATAAAATGGACAGCCTAGAAGAAATGTACAAATCCTTAGAATGGTTGCTGGGCAGGGGGTGGGGTTGGGGAGGAGTGGGGAAGGAGTGGGATGGACTGGAAGTTGGGGATTAGTAGATGCAAACTATTACATTTAGAGTGGATAAGCAATGAGGTCCTACTGTTTGGCACAGGAAACTATATACATTCTCTGAATAGATGGAAGATTATATAAGAAGGAGTGTGTGTGTGTGTGTGTGTGTATGTATGACTGGGTCACTTTGCTGTACTGCCAAAATTGGCAGATCATTGTAAATCAACTATACTATATTTAAAAAATGAAAAAATTAAATAAAAAAAAAAAGAATTGCATTGACTCTGTAGATTGCCTTGGACCACGTGGTCATTTTAACAATATTCTTTTTAATGCAAGAATGTTATATCTTTCCATCTGTTTCTGTCGATTCCAATTTCCTTCAACAGTGTCTTATAGTTTTCAGGATATAGGTCTTTTGCCTCCTTAGGGAGGTTTATTCCTAGGTATTTTATTGTTTTTGGTTCAATGATGGATCAGATTGTTGAATTGTTTCCTTAATTTCTGATATTTTGTTGATAGTGTACAGAAATATAGCAGATTTCTATATGTTAATTTTGTATCCAGCAACGTTACCAAATTCATTGTTTAACTCTAGTAGCATCTGTAGCGTTTTCTATGTATAGCATCATGTCTTACACAAAGTGACAGTTTTACTTCTCCTTTTCCAGTATGGATTCTTTTATTTCTTTTTCTTCTCTAATTGCTGTGATTAAGCCTTCCAAAACTATGTTCAGTAAAAGTATCAAGGTTGGACATTCTTGTCTTGTTTCTGATCTTAAAAGAAATTCTTTCAGCTTTTCATCATTGAGAATGATGTGAGCTATGGGTTTGTCATATATGGCCTTTATTATGTTGAGATGTGTTCCCTCTATTGCCACTTTCTGAAAAGTTTTTATCATAAATGAATGTTGAATTTTATCAAAACCTTTTTTTTTTGTACATCTATTGAGATGATCATATGGTTTTTAATCTTCAATTTGTTAATATGGTATATCACACTGATTCGTGAGTATCAAAGAATCCTTGCATCACTGGGATAAATCCCTCTTAATCATGGTATGGAATCCTTTATATATTGTTGGAGTCTGCTTGCTAGTATTTTGTTAAGGATTTTTGCATCTTTGTTCATCAGTGATACTGGCCTGTAATTTTTTATTTTTATGTTATCTTTGTTCGGTTTTAGTATCAAGGTGATGTTGGCCTTATAGAAAGAGTTCAGGAGTGTACCTTCTAGGGCAGTTTTTTGGAACAGTTTGAGAAGGGTAGATGTTAACTCTTCACCTGTGAAGCCATCTGGTCCTGAACTTTTGCTTGTTTGGACTTTTAGAATTATTGATTCAAGTTCAGTACTGGTAATTTGTCTGTTCGCATTTTCTGTTTCTTCCTGGTTCAGTCATGGGAGATTATACCATTCTAAGAATTTGTACATTTCTTCTAGGCTGTCCATTTTATTGGTGTATGGTTGCTTGAAGTAGTCTCTTATGAGCTTTTGTATTCCTGTGGTATCAGTTGTAATTTCTTTTTCACTTCTGATTTTATGTATTTGAACCTACTCCCTTTTTTTCTTGTTGAGTCTGGCTAGAGGTTATCAAGTTTATATTTTCAGAGGAACAGCTTTTAGTTTCATTTATCTTTTCTATTGTTTTTTAGTCTCGATTTCATTTATTTATGCTCTGATCTTTATGATTTCTTTCCTTCTACTATCTTTGTGCTTTGTTACTCTTTCTCTGGTTGCTTTAGTCATAAGGTTAGGTTGTTTGTTAATCTGAGATTTTTCTTGTTTCCTCAGGTAAGCTTGTATTGCTGTAAACTTCGCTCTTAGAACTGTTTTTGCTACATCCCATAGCTTTTGGATCATCATGTTTTCATTTTCATTTCTCTCTAATGAAATACCTCTCTAGGTATTTTTTTATTTCCTCTTTGATTGCTTCAGTGATCCACTGGTTGTTTGATAGCATATTGTTTAACCTTCACGTGTTTGTGTTTTTTGCAGTTTCTTTTTCTTGTTGATTTCTAGTCTCATAGTGTTGTAGTTGGAAATAATGCTTGGTATGATTTCAGTTTTCTTAAATTTACCAAGACTTGATTTGTGGCCAGGCACATCAGTGATTCATGGCCAGGAAATGGCCCATATGCACTTGAAAAGAATGTATATTCTGCTGCTTTCAGATGGAATGCTGGATGGAATGCTGTGTAAATATCAATTAAACCCATCTGGTCTAATGTGTCATGTAAGGCCTATGTTTCCTTATTGATTTTTTTTTTCTGTGTGATTTATCCATTGATGCAGTTGATGTTTTATTTTATTTTTTTATTTTTATTTTTATTTTTTTGTCTTTTAGGGCCTCACCAGCGGCATATGGAGGTTCCTAGGCTAGGGGTCAAATCAGAGCTGTAGCCGTCGGCCTATGCCACAGCCACAGCAACGTGGGATCCGAGCCACATCTGCAACCTATACCACAGCTCACGGCAACGCCAGATCCTTAACCTACTGAGTGAGGCCAGGGATCGACCCCGTGTCCTCATGGATCCTAGTCGGGTTCATTAACCACTGAGCCATGATAGGAACTCCGCAACAGAGGTTTTAAAGTCCCCTGTTATTACTGTGTTACTTCAATTTCTTCTTTTATGTTTGTTAACATTTACCTTATATATTGAGAGGCTCATACGTTAAATATATTTGCAATTTTTATATCTTCTTCTTGGATCATCCTTTGATCATTATGTAGTGTCCTTCTTTGTCTCTTGTAACAATCTTTAAAGTCCATTATGTCTGATATAAGTACAGCAACTCCAGCTTTCTTATGGTTTCCATTTGCATGAAATACCTTTTTCTGTCCCCTCACTTTCAGTCTGTATATGTCTCTAGATGTGAACTGAATCTCTTCTGGGCAGCAAAGGTCTTGGTTTTTTTTTATCCATTCAGCCAGTCTATGTCTTTGGAGTATTTAATTTATTTATACTTAAGGTAATTATCAGTATGTTCCTATTGCCATTTTGTTGGTTGTTTCTGATTTGTTTTTTTGTAGGTCTTTTTTTCCCCTTTCCTCTTTTGTTCTCTTCGCTTGTGATTTGATTGTTATCTTTAGTGTTACATTTGGATTCCTTTTTTTAATGTGTATATTTATTATGAGATTTTTGTATAAGAGTCTGTTTATATGTGCTTTAAGTTGCTCATCTCTTAATTTCAAACACATTTTAGGTACTCTGCATTTGTACTCTTCCTCTTGTCATGATGACTGTTTTGATTTTGTATTTTACATCTAATTGTTTTGTGTATCCCTTAATTTCTTATTGTGGATAAAAATTGTTTTTAATTTAATTTATTTTTATTTATTTTTTGTCTTTTTAGGGCCACACCTGCAGCATATGGAAGTTCCCAGGCTAGGGGTCGAATCAGAACTACAGCTGCCAGCCTACACCACAGCCACAGCAATGCAGGATCCAAGCTTTGTCTGTCACGGCAGCTCAGCCCACTGAGCAAGGCCAAGGATCAAACCTGTGTCCTCATGGAAGCTAGTCAGATTCGTTTCCACTGAGCCATGATGGGAACTCCATAAAACGATTTTACTACCTTGGTCTTTTACTCTCTCTACTGGCTATGCATGTAGATTATTTCCTGCTGTTATTGTGTGTTTGCCTTTACAGTGAGCTTTTCTGTTTTTTAATTTTCTTGTTTCTAGTTGTGGCCTTTTCTGCCTAGATAAATTCCTTCAGCATTTGTTGTAAAGCTGGTTTGGTGGGGCTGAAATTTTAGATTTTGCTTGTCTGTAAAGCTTTTGTTTTCATCCTCAGATCTGACTGAGAGCCTTTCTGGGCAGAGTACTCTTTCTCTTTAATCACTTGAAATAGATCATGTCACCCTTTTCTGGCCTGCAGAGTTTTTGCTAAAAAAAAAAATCAGCTGGTAATCTTATATGTGTTCCCTCGTATGTTATTTGTTGCTTTTCTCTTGTTGCTTTTAATAGTCTCTCTTTAATTTTTGTCATTTTGATTACAGTGTGTCATGGTGCATTCCTTTGTTGGTTAATTCTCTGCACTTCCTGGACTTGAGTGATTTTGGTTTCTTTACCCATGTTAGGGAAGTTTTCAGTTATTATCTCTTCAGAGATTATCTCAGGTCCTTTCTCTCTTCTCCTTCTGGGACCTCTGTACCCATTGTGAATATTAGCACTCTTGATGTTGTCCCAGAGGTCTCTTAAACTGTCTTTTCATTCTTTTTTCTGTTCATGGCAGCTCATTGATCCATTCTTCTGCCTCATTTAGCCTACTATTGACTTCTTCTAGTGTATTTTTCACTTCATTTATTGTATTCTTCAGTTCTTTTTGGTCCTTTATATTTTCTGCTTCTTCATTAAAAACTTTAAATTTCTTACCCTGTGCATCTATTTTGCTCCCAAAGTCTTTGAACATCTTTATGATCATTACTCTAAACTTTTTCTTGAGTAGATTGCTTGTCTTTATGTCACTCAGTTCTTCTGGGGTTTTATCTTGCCCCTGCCTCTGAAACATATGCCTCTGTCACCTCATTTTGTCCAAATTGCTATTCGTATTTTTCTTTATGTTGTAAAATAAAGACATTCCTCCAACTTGGAGAAGTGGCCCTTGTAGGAGGCATGCTATGCATCCCAGCAGTGCACTCCCTCTTGTTAGCCAAGGGCCAGGGGCCAGCTGGTCCCAGGATAGTGTCTGGCTTGCATTTGTGGACTCAGTTTGCAGCCTGTGGAACTGCAGTTTTCTCCTGGTGTGTGAGGCTGCTTTAGAGACTTTTGTAGGCTTCCAGGCAGGAGAGTCTGGTGCATGCTTCCTAGTGGGTTCAGCTGGGTCTTGGTTCTCTGGTGGGCAGGGCTCTTTCTAGGGGCACGTCTAAAGTGGTTGTGGGCTCAGAAAGTCTTTATAATACATCCTTGAACCTATCTTACATCCAATAATTTGCTCCTTCTACTCTTCTACCCCCTTTATTGCCCCTACTATTATGTATCTTGAACTCAGATATCTCTTTTTTTTCTATTTTTTTGGCCGCACCATGTCACATGGAGTTCCTGGGACCAGATTCAAGCTGCAGTCTCAACATAAGCCACAACTGTGGCAATGCCATATCCTTAATCCATTGTGCCAGGCCAGGGAACTGAACCCACATCCCAGCACTCCTAAGATGTGGCCGATCCCATTGCCTGGTGGCAGCTCCACATCTCTACTTTTTTTAAACATTTGGATCAACAAATTCTGCCTGTGTCTAATACAGTAAGTTAATAGCAACTGATTTAGTTAGGATGATAGCTACATGTTTTCATATGAAGTTATTTTCTCATCCATTTCCTGCTTTATATCACTGACATACAGAGAAACAGAAATAAAGTTATTGACCATCTGGTTGATATTCGAAAATGCTATCAAATTCTGACTACTAGGGTCAGTGAGGCAGAGTATTTCCTTTAATCCGTTTGGCAACTCAGTGTGCCATGGAAAGTGGAGTCAGAGAATATAAAAAGCAAGAGAAGAGCACAGTGAGTGGAATTAATCAGGGAAGACTTTTTTTTTTGTTACCCAATGAATTTTATTACATTTATAGTTGTACAACGATCATCACAACCAAATTTTATAGCATTTCCATCCCAAACCCCCAGTGCACCCCCCTCAACCTGTCTCATTTGGAAACCATAAGTTTTCAAAGTCTGTGAGTCAGTATCTGTTCTGCAAAGAAGTTCATTGTGTCCTTTTTTTAGATTCCATATGTAAGTGATAGCGTTTGATGTTGGTGTCTCATTGTCTGTCTGACTTCACTTAGCATGGTAATTTCTAGGTCCATTCATGTTGCTGCGAATGTCATTATTACTTTCCTTTTAATGGCTGAGTAATATTCCATTGTGTATATATACTACATCGTTTTTATCCACTCCTCTGTTGATGGGCATTTAAGTTGTTTCCATGTCTTGGCTATTGTATATAGTGCTGCAATGAACATTGAAGTACATGTATCTTTTCGGGTCATGGTTTTCTCTGGATAGATGCCCAGGAATGGGATTGCTGGATCAAATGGTAATTCTATTTTTAGTTTTCTGACCAATCTTCATGCTGTTTTCCACAGTGGTTGCACCAATTTACATTCCCACCAACAGTGTAATAGGGTTCCCATTTCTGCAGATCCTCTCCAGCACTTACTGTTTGTAGACTTTTTGATTATGCCTATTCTGACTGTCGTAAGGTGGTACCTCATAGTGGTTTTGATTTGCATTTCTCTAATAATTAGTGCTGTTGAACATCTTTTCATGTTTTTTTTGACCGTCTGTATGTCTTCTTTGGAGAACTGTCTGTTTAGATTTTTTGCCTATTTTTTGATGGGGTTGTTTGTCATTTTGGTATTGAGCTGCAGAAGGTGTTTGTAAATTTTAGAGATTAATCCCTTTTCAGTCACTTCATTTGCAAATGTTTTCTCCCATTCTGTGGGTTGTCTTTGCATTTTGTTTAGGGTTTCCTTTGCTGTTCATAAACTTTTAAGTTTGATTAAGTTCCATTTGTTTGTTTCCATTGTCATTACTCTAGGAGGTGGACCTGAGAAGATGTTACTGTGGTTTATGTTGGAGAGTGTTTGGCCTATGTTTTCCTCTAAGAGTTTTATAGTATCTGGTCTTATATCTAGGTCTTTAATCCATTTTGAATTTATTTTTGTGTATGGTGTTAGGAAGTGTTCTAATTTCATTCTTTTACATGTGGCTGTCCAGTTTTCCCAGCACCACTTATTGAAGGGGCTGTCTTTTCTCCATTGTATATTCGTGCCTCCTTTGTCATAGATTAGTTGACTGTAGGTGCGTGGGTTTAATTCTGAGCTTTCTATCCTGTTCCACTGATCTGTATTTCTGTCTTTGTGCCAGTACCATGTGGTTTTGATGATTGTAGCTCTGGAGAATAGTCTGAAGTCAGGGAGTCTGATTCCTCTAGCTCCATTTTTCTTTCTCAGGATGTCTTTGGCTATTCTGGGTCTTTTGTGCTTCCAAACTTTAAAATATTTTGTTCTAGTTCTTTGAAAAATGTCCTTGGTAATTTGATAGGGATTACATTGAATCTGTAGATTGCCTTGGGTAGTATAGTCAATTTCTACTCCAAGTGCAACAAGGGCTTAATATCTAAAATATACAAATAACTTATACAACTCAAAAGCAAAAAAGCCAACAACCCAATGGAAAAATGGACAAAAGACCTGAATAGACATTTCTCCAAAGAAGATACACAGATGGCCAACAAGCACATGAAAAAATACTCAGCATCACTGATTATTAGAGAAATGCAAATCAAAACTACTATGAGGTACCACCTCGCACCAGGCAGAATGGCCATCATTAATGAGTCCACAAATAACAAATGCTGAAGAGGGTATGAAGAAAAGAGAACCCTCTTGCACTCTTGTTGGGAATGTAAATTGGTACAACCACTATGGAAAACAGTATGGAGGTACCTTAGAAAACTATACATAGAACTACCATATGACCCAGCAATCCTCTCTTGGGCATATATCCAGACCAAACTTTCCTTGAAAAAGACCCATGCACCCTCATGTTCAATGCAGCATTATTCACAATAGCCAAGACATGGAAACAACCTAAATGTCCATCGACAGATGGTTGGATTAAGATGTGATAATGTGGTAAATATACACAATAGAATACTACTCAGCCATAAAAAAGAACAAAATAATGCCATTTGGAGCCACATGGATGGAACTAGAGACTCTCATACTAAGTGAAGGAAGTCAGAAAGAGAAAGACAAATACCATATGATGTCACTTATATCTGGAATCTAATATAGGGCACAAATGAACCTTTCCACAGAAAAGAAAATCATGGACATGGGGAACAGACTTATGGTTGCCAAGGGGGACAGGGAGGAAGTGAGTTGGATTGGGAATTTGGGGTTAATAAATGCAAACCATTGCCTTTAAATGGATAAGCAATGAGATCCTGCTATATAGCACTGGGAACTATTTCTAGTCACTTGTAACAGAGCATGATAATGTGAGAAAAAAGAATGTATACATGTATGTGTGACCGGATCACCTTGCTGTATAGTAGAACATTGACAGAACACTATAAACCAGCTATAATGGAGAAAAATAAAAATAATTATTAACAAAAATAATCCTACTTAAATAGCTCAGGTGGCTGCAGAGGCATGGGTTTGATCCCTGGCCCATTGCGGTGGGCTAAATGATCTGGCGTTGCTGCAGTTGTGGCTCAAGTTCAATCCCTGGCCTTGGTAACTTCTGTGTGCCACCAGTGCAGCCATAAAAAATTACCAAAAAAGAGAAGTGAAACTCCTAAAATCATGCTTTAAGAAGAGATTCTGCCATTTTTGTCCAGGGGTATTTGTTCAGATATGTCATGAATAAGGGTAATATAGCCTTACAAAACAGTTAAGTAAGGAAATTGTGTCCATCAAGAAAAGATCCATATCTTTCTAGTAAAAGAGTCATTATCATTTCTCTGCTTATCCTATACCTTTAAAATACTTACAACTTTCCAAAATATAATGTGTACAAGACCACATATTATACAGTTTACTTGAGGTTGTTATATGTTTTATGTTTTATAACAGGTTGTTTCTCTGCTCAAAATCATTGTGATAGTATCCTTTTTTGATAATTTAAAACACATTTTTCCCCTTTAAGAAGGTTCAGGGGAAAAAAAAACTCCTCCTACTTTTTTTGTAGAGGGAAAAAAAACTCCTCCTACCTTTTATAAGCTGCTTATACTCGTAACACAGATTAACTTCTGAGCACATAAAGGGAATTCTGGAAAACTCTTGCATGATTAAATATGCCCCTAGAGGATTATGTTTTTCCACATATTTTTCAAGCCAGAGTTATTAATAATGTTTCAGCATTAAACTTTCTGTACATCCTGATTTTGGGGTAGGTCTTTACTCATTCTGCCCGTGCTGTTAATTTTTCCACTGTCCAGATTTGTGGCATTACAACATTATCTGTGGAAACATAGGCTTGAAATCTGAGTTTATTTAGGGTCCAAGAAAGTGTCATCTCTGGATTTTTTTTTTCAAAGTTGCTGTCCTTTTTTCATCCCCATGTCTTTTTTTTAACTTACCAAGAAACCTGGCACAAAGTAGCTATTTAATGAGTTTAATAAGTGATCACTAAACACATAGTTAGCATTTCACAAAAGATGGCTCAGCTTCTCTGTGCATTTTTCCTGAGATAACTTTCTGGTTTGTAAGGAATCTTGTAATTACTGAGAGATTCAGTTATTAAGTGTCTTTTTATCTAGGCATTGTGCTGTCAAATTAATTTGCTGTGGCTAATCAGTCAAAGACTGTACTTCGTTCATGCCTTGGGGCATAACAACGCTCCCCACCCCCAGCCCCCACTCTCCAGGATTTCCTGCCTCTCTGTCCCTCCAGCCTGTGGGTCTTTCCTCACCAGCCTCAGGTCCCTTCATTGCTACTCATTAGGCCCTCAGATTCTTTGACCCTGTTCTGCCAGTGCCCAAGCTTAGGTGGGTCTTTAACTAACTTTATCCCCACATTTTTCTTTTTTGTCCTGAAGAGGGGATTTAGGTTGCTCAGCACCCCTCCTATGCTGCTGAGTAGCCTCCTTTCTCATATTCCCAGTCCAGCCATCCCAGATTGTTACCCCACCCCCTCTAGCTCTGGGGCCCACCCCACCCCCCTTCTCTGGCAGTAGATGACCTTGTTACCTGCAGTGCAGACCTTAGAACACCTCAGCCCCAGCTGAGCTTCTGACTTAACCCTCCAGCCCCTTTGCTTGTCCCTACGTACACTTCCTGTGCCCGGGCAGAGCCACCACTCCTCTCGCGCTCTACGTTCCTCACTAGGACTTTAGAGTTCTTCTTCCTCTTCTGAAACCTTTCTCTGGCACTGAAGAAAAACGTAAAAAATAAAGTGACATTTTAACATGATTTGAATAGGGAAAATGTGTGCATGGTTTTAAAAATTAAGGTAGTATAGGAAATTTCCCGGTGGCTCAACAGGCTAAGAACCTGGCATCTTTCCTGCTGTGGCTTGGGTAACTACTGTGGCGCAAGTTCAGGCCCTGGTCCCAGAATTTTATGCTGCAGGTGTGGCCAAAACAAAAGAATTTAAGTAGCATTAAAGAACGTACGGAGGCAACTACTTGATGTCAGTCGTGTGTGTGTGCGTGTATGCGTGTGTGTGTGTGTGTTTGTGTGTTCTTCCAGAGGTGGTATGTTTACAACCAAACAAAAGAATTTAAGTAGCGTAAGAGAACATATGGAGGCAACTACTTGATGTCAGTCGTGTGTGTGTGTGTGTGTGTGTGTGTGTGTGTGTGTGTGTGTGTGTCTTCTTCCAGAGGTATTATATTTACAACCAAGCCTAAACATATGCACATCTCCCTGTCCTCCTCTCTCCTTTTCCACCTCTATTTCAAAATCATTGATACTAGACACATGTTCTGGACATTGCTTTTTAATGTATCTCTGTCTTGGAAATCAATGTATACCAGTACTGTAGAACTGCCTAATTCTTTTAATGGAGCCAGATTATGTTCTTGATTGTGAATACCACAATTTAGTTAATCGGTCCCCTTTAAAAGTGTAGTTATTCCTGGAGTTCCCATCGTGGCTCAGTGGCTAACGAATCTGACTAGGAAACATGAGGTTGCGGGTTCGATCCCTGGCCTTGCTCAGTGGGTTAAGGATCCGGCATTGCCGTGAGCTGTGGTGTAGGTTGCAGACGTGGCTCGGATCCCGCGTTGCTGTGGCTGTGGCGAAGGCCGGCAGCTACAGCTCCTGTTAGACCCCTATCCTGGGAACCTCCATATGCTGCAGGTGCAGCCCTAGAAAAGGCAAAAAAAGACAAAAAAAAAAGTGTAGTTATTCCTAATCTTTTGTAGCTCCAAACAGTGTTGCAGTGAGGATTTTTTTCTCCATCAGTCTTGGTGCCCATACATGCAGGGTATAAGCAGGAATGGTGTGGGCATGCTGCCCACAAGAGTCAACTTCTTGTCATCAGGTTTTCTTTAAAATGTACACTTTGTAAACTAAAAGATAATTGATATTTTAAAAAGGGGAGGGGGATCACTATTCTGCAACCTTCAACAAGTCTTTGGGAAAAAGTCTTTGAAAATTCTTTGAAGTGAAATTGTTGAAAGGTTTATACATTTTCATTTCTAATGAGGAAAACTTAAAGACAATTTCTTTTCTAAAGTTTCCTGGTGGCTCAGCAGGTCAAGGATCCAGCATTGTCATTACTGTGGCTCAAATCCCTGCTGTGGCTTGGGTTTGATCCTTGGTCTGGGAATTTCTCCATGCTGCAGGCATGGCCAAAAAGGGTTTTTTTTTTCCCTTTATCTTGTGTTATTGCTTCTCTAACCTTTCTGTTTGTGCGTTGATTTCTTGGATTTATTTTCAATGTCTGCTACTTTTTTGAAACATTCATCTCTTTATTCTGAGTTTCGAGAGCATTTCTGAGGCATTCTCCTTCATTGCTTTCTACAGTTCACAATTCCTGTGGTCACTGAATTACTAAACCTGATAATCATATTTTTGTTTGCTTCTAAGTACTCATATGTTCTTATTTTGTTCTCCTCAAAAGACTACTAGTCTCTTATCTTTTGATCATTTTTATTGAAGAATAGCATATATATGAAAAAGTGCTTGATAGTTTTTTGCGAAGTACACCTTTGTTCCCAGAAGCCAGCTAGAGGAACAAAATGTTACCAGCACTGCAGAACCTCCCGTGTGCCCCTTCCAGTTACAGTCCTTCCAGGGAAAACCATTCTCCTGACTTCTAACATACTGGCTCATTCTGTGTTTGTTTGTTTTTAATTATATAATTGTAATCCTGTAGTTCAGTAGGACAGTACTGCTTCTCCCTTCTTTTGTTTAACATTGTTTATGGAATTCCCTTGTGATGTAGTGGGTTAAGGATCCAGTGTTGTCACAGCTGTGGTACAGGTACGATCCCTGGCCTGGGAATATCCGCATGTCATGGGTGTGCCTCCCTCCCCCAAAAAGTATATATATATATTTTTTGTCTTTTTGCCTTTTCTAGGGCCTCACTCGCAGTATATGGAGGTTCCCAGGCTAGGGGTCTAATTGGAGCTATAGCCAACGGCCTACACCACAGCCACAGCAATGCGGTATCCGAGCCACGTCTGCAACCTACACCACAGCTCACGGTAACGCTGGGTCCTTAACCCACTGAGCAAGGCCAGGGATCGAACCCACAACCTCATGGTTCCTAGTCGGATTCGTTAACCACTGAGCCAAGACAGGAACTCCGAATAAAATTTCTTGATCACACGGCCTACAAATGTTAAACCTCTAAACTGGTTATCTCACTTTGCATTCATGTTAAAAATACTGGTTATTCCATATCCTTGTCAGTACTTGGTATTTTCTGTCTCTTTAATTTTAGCCATTCCGGTAGGGATAAAGTAGTGGTTCATCGTGGTTTTAGTTATCATTCCCCTGATCACTTGTAATGTTGAGCAGCCTTTCATATGTTTATTGGCTATTTGGGCAATTTTTTTTTGGTGAAATTCACTTTTACATTAAAAATTTTTGTGATAGGTCACATTTCCCACCCTTTTGCCCTTCTCTTTCCCTTTATCCTTAAATTTTTTTCTTGGCTCTTCTTTTGTTTATTATTTTTTTCCTAAAAAGTTAACTTTAAAAATCAGTAACCTCAACTCATCTAGAATTTTTAGTGAATTTGCATTTAACTTTTGGTTTGAGAAACACTGTCAGCTGAATTGGATGATGATACCATCATTCTTTCTAAGAAAGAGAAAATGATAAATACTAAGCCCTCCAGTTTTGTGCCTACCAGATTGATTTTTCCCCCCATATTTAATTTTTAATTCTAGCTTTAGTTCCATTTCTGAGAGGTGATTATTAGAAGTGAAAATCTTTTAATATGCATTTAAAACCTACAGCCCCTGATTTTAAAAAATGTAAATGTCTTACAGGTTCTTGATCAATATGAACGGGAAGGATTTAATTTCCTAGCAAAAGTGTTTAATTCTTCACATTCCTTCTTGGAGGACTTGACTGGTCTTACCTTGCTGCATCAGGAGACCCAGGCTGCTGAGGTAAGATGAGAACAAACTTTTTGTTCAGAAGAGTGATGTGTTTGAAACCTATTTGATAGTCAGATTTATGGAAAAGAAAGGAAGCTGTTAATTATGATTTTTTCCCTTAGAACAAAATCACTAAGTAAATCTGCTGCTTCTCAGAAAATGCACCTTCTACCGTTCCTAGTGCTGCTATGTGCAGGTTGTTGTATGGTAGGTGCCAAATAAATGCACACCGTTGCTGATGAAGGATGTACAGGTTATTGATTTCTGTACACCTCTGGTCCTTACTACAGAACAGCATTCTTGTGGCTGTTGGAAAGTTGTCTGCAATGTCCATACATCAAAACACAAGTCAGGGAAGACATTGGACTCTGGCCATGTTCTTGAGAGAGAACATGCCTGGCTTTTATTTCACAATTGAATGACTCTTCTTGAGGTTACTGAACCCCGTCAAGGAATGGCTTCCTCATTTACAGCCTAAGAGAGTTTTGTTTTCCTTGTCACTTGGAATTTTTCTGTAGATCTTCATTTCCTGGGTTGTGGTCCTTTTTTTCCCTTTTAACTGTAATTACAAAATAGATTATCATTTTGTTTGCTGGGTATACTGTATATGTGTTGCACTGTCAGATCACTCGACAGAACAGACAGTTCCTCAAAATGGATGCATGAGATTAAATGAGATTAAATCAACATCCTCCTCACCAGTAACCTGAGTAAAGAGTGCTTAGGAAAAAATGTGATCTGTCCTAGTGTTTCCACAGGCTACATAAAGAAAATCTCGGGTGCCTGTGTCCTGCAGAGTGGAACACTTGCAAAGTTAGCATCAGTCCTATAGTCCTATTCATTGATTACCGCCCGGGGTTGTATAACCTTAGCACTGGGGGAGGCCCTAGTGGTCAGTAAGTGATGGTCAAGCCCCATGCTGGACTAGCTGGTGGTGTAAAGATTGCTATTTGGAAGACTGGAAGACTGGAGATGGGAAAACCATGTAGAAAAACCAGGATCAAATCTTTCGAAGCTTTCGGCAGATCAGAGTAAGATTTTTAGGCACAGCTGAGAGGAGTGATTGTGCTTCTCTAGTGCTAGACTTAGAATTTAAACTGACTCTTCTTTAACTTGCTTTGGTGTTCTTTGGGCATTCACCAGATGGAATCTTCCACTTATGACCAATAGTTAGGCCCACATAGAGTCTCTTAGCTTCATTTTCAGGAGATGAATAGCATCTTTGCAGGACTTTGTGACTTTGAGATTTTCCTCAGAGCTATGATTGGCTTCCCAGACAAGGTTCAGAATATTATATTGATCGTGGCTGCCATTTTGTCTTTTGAGCAGCTCTAATGGTGAGGGGAAAAAATTCACAGGTCTTTTCAACCATGCAATTGTTTATCTAGTTGACTGGGAGAATTTTTCTACCAAGCTGGAAGTAATTCACATACTTCTCTTCAGTTGCCTAGAAGAATTGCACCTTGAAATCAACCTCATATTTCATTCTTTTAAACTTGAGCAGAAGCTAGCATAATGGGCAGATTGCTTGGTTAAACCTGGCTTGTTTTGTGTTCTACTTGTTCAAACATAAGTAGCCTTTCCGAAGACCTGGAAGGAGAAGGGAAAGTTTAAAAGCAATAGTGGCTAGATGGTAGGGCAGGAGAGGGTATGATTTCATCCACAAGTCCTAGTTTTCTTTTTGAAGTTTTCCTCCGTTAAATTATATTTATAGTTTTGGGATCATAAGTCACACATCAAATTTTTAGATTAGAGATGGTGAACGGGTTGGCCTATGAGCCAGATATGGCTTATAGGTGTGTTTTGTTTGGCCTACCCTATGTGTTAAACTTAGAATAAAGCCAACATTTTTTAATTATGAGTTTTACACAAAAATGTGAATTTTCCCCCAACTTCTTGATCTGGCAACCCCAGGCCTGCATTCCTTAATAGTGATGGTTAGCTAGAGCCAAGAGACAAATTTTATAGATAAGTAATGTACTCGATACAAAAGTTTAAAAGCGTAAAAATAGCCTGTGTGGAAAGAAAACCTTTCTACACCTGTTCCTCACCACCTAGCTCCCTTCCTGAACACAAATACTGCTGTTAGTTTCTTGCCCAGAGGTATTCTTTAGGTGACAGTGCTCTTTAGTCGATGACCCTTATTGGTACTGGAATCTGCAACCCCTGTATTGGAAAAGGACAATTCTTTTTCCTAAAAAGCTCTAAATAGGATTATGTTTTAAATAGATAATGCTCACCAGCAGACCTCATAGCAACAAAAATCATTCTTACCTACATTACCTTACTGTGATAAACGTGTGTGTAAATAAATATGAATATCAAAAAATACACACATATCTGGATAAAGGCCGTGTTTTGATTTGCATAGTAGGTTCCCAGTGCATTTACAGATGTTCAATAATAAAATACTGACTTCTGCACCCTGTGTAAAAAGTCCCAACTTTTTTTTTTTTTTTTTAGCAATGCTATCAAGAATGCCCAATTCTCATCTCAGGCTAACTTTCATTCATCAACACTGGAATTAAAAGGCAGTTATCATTTTATGTGTTGTTTATAAGATATTTGTTTGTATAAATACTGGCTTAAAAAAAAAAGGTTTACTGAACATCTTTTGAAAACTTGGTAGCAAAGCACCGTGCTAGTAACTGGTTATAGAAGTTAATGGGATGAGCTCTCAGTCTAATGTGAGAAGCAGAGATGTAAATAGTGAACTCTAGTATCATCAAAAATGTTTTAGTCATTTATGTGCTAGATGCTGAGAGAGCAGGTACCTTGCCTGGAGAGTAGGGTATCAAGGAAAGCCTCTTAGGGAAGGGAACAAACATTCCAGTTAGTTTTAAAGGATAAGTAGACTCTCTCTAAAAATAAGAACTGGGGAGCCAGCGGGTTAAGAACCCAACCAGTATCCATGAGGTTGCCAGTTTGATCCCTGGCCTCACTCAGTGGGTTAAATATCCAGCATTACCATGAGCTGCGGTGTAGATTGCAGATGCAGCTCAGGTCTGGCATTGCTGAGACTGTGATGTAGATCTCAGATGCTGCTCCAATTCAACCCCTATACCACAGGTGCAACTCTAAAAAGAGAAAAAAAAAAAAAAAGAGCTAGATTTGGGCAGAGAGAGTAGGGAAGGAACACGACAGGGAAGGAGGGCGATCTAGGGATAAAGGTCTCAGAGGCCAAGAGTATTTAGTGTGTTACTAAGAATCTCAAGCACTTAGGGCTAGAGTTATTGAAAATCATATAATGTATTTTTTAATAACAGCTTTATTGACTTATGACTCATATACCATGAAATTCACCCTTTTAAAGTATGCAATTCAGTGGTTTTTAGTATATTCACGGAGTTGTTGTACTACTGCTACTACTAAGCTTAGTACATGTTTCATCTGCAAAAAGGAGCTCTGGACCCGTTAAGCGGTCACTCCTCATTCCCATCTCCACCTCCCAGTCCCGGTAACCTTCTGTCTCTACCTTCTATCTCTGTGGATTTGCCTGTTCTGGACATGTCACATAAATGGAATCAAACAATATGTAACCTTATACCCTGGTGTGTGTAAGTTAGCATAATGTTTTCTAGGTTCATCAATGTTGTAGCAGGTAATTCTTTTCAACTTAAATTAAAAAAATATTTTGATGCTATTAAATGTTCTCATATCCCTTAACACCCTTGGTCTTTCTCCCAAAATGTAGCCCTTTTATGAAGAATGAATGCAAAGCTAGTCCTACCAGAGACTAAAAATCTCTTTTATTTTCCTAGAAAGGAGCTCAGAGAGAATGGGTTCAAAGATATATTCAAGACAGAATCATTCCGATTTAGTGAGGTGGACCAATACAATCCAATCTTTTTTGCACCCATCTCCCTGCCATTATCAAATATCTAAAAATGATTGCCATAATTTTAGGCTAGGTTACCAGTATAATGATAGTGTTCTTGAGATGAACAGATAAATTGCCAGATTGGTTTCTGTTGGCAGAGGGGTTGAGGAGCAAGGTGTGGAAGAGGGCTGGCAGTGGGATGGTGGGGGGTGTCAGACTTAAGATAAGTTTGTCTTGGAATATGATGATTTTGAGGTAATGGAATAAATGAGTGAAAATGACTAGGTGGTATTAGAGATAGGATGGGGATAGAGCTTGGAGAAAGAGAACAGAACTGGCATATTGATTTAGCAGGTAAAAGAAAATTTTCCTGTTGCATTTAGTGCAATGCAAAGAAGCCATTGAGCTAGGATGCAATAAAAATACTTAAACGAGAAATGTGTGCCGTAGATTAATTTTATGTCTATTTGTAGACTGAAAAATGAAAAACACCCATCTCATAAGTGTTTTTGCTAATGTTAACATTTCATAAAGTAGGGATATTAGACAGAGACCCATATTCTTTGTAGCCTATCGAGCTGCCAAATTGTAGGTACATTCTGCCCAGGAGGTATTAAAAGGCCCCATTCAGCTTTTTACTCTCTTAAAACATTGCTGTCTGAGTAGGGAATTTTGTATGGAGTTCTGACCTTTACTTCTGTGACCCTTGTTGAGAATGTGTTTGAATCCTCCTTGGAGATTGACCCCACTTTCCTATGGCCCCTTGACAACTGTTGATCCCATTTGGAACCAAAGGAAATGACCTTAAAGCTGATAAAGGACAAGAAATCCAAGGCACAAAGCTGTTGAAGTGCTTACCAGACACTCTTTAAATTGCTGAATTTGTTGAAGAAAAGCTGTCTAAATCAAACATGTGAGTGACTTAGCCATCTTTTCCTAAAATTTGCTGTGACTTATTTTCTTAGGGTTATTTTTCATCAAGTATCAGTTCACGTGTACTGATTTCATTCCAGCTATGAGTTCAGCATTGTGCTGTGGGAAATACCAAATAATTTTCACATTCTGTCTGACTAGAGAGGAAATGCTGATTTAAAAAGTTAATAAAACAGGCTATCTTGGTATATCCTTGAGATCCTCAAATTCTAAAATCTTATAACCCAACGTTCCCGAAATACCTCATTCTCGTTATTGAACATTTGCAAGTTTCATGATTCCAGGATTAATTTTAGGCTGCTTTCTTCCCTTGACTTTCTTCCCAGTATTTGATGCTGTGTCATACAGTTATTTTTCAGGATTGCAGTTACAGCACTCCTTTAAAATAACTGCATTTTTGTCAGGGTTTGCTAAGCAGAACTTAATTTCTGAAGAATTGGGGATTAATGTATGATTAGTTAAAAGGTAAGTTTAACGCATCAACTATAACATAGGATGTAAAATCATAAATAGGCTAGAAATGAACAAGGCTGAGCAGTGGGCTGATACTGAATTAAAAACTCAGATTCTGACTCATCCACTACAGAATTCAGAATTCTAGAAAATAAAATGCCCAGTTCTCTCATAGCAGGAAAGTCATATGAAAAACATTACGGTCATGTGATATGACTTCATTGGCATGACAATTTACTATTCAGCAAAGTAAAGAACACGATTAACAAGTGTTTCTGCTGGGCCTTTTGCACTTACATTGAGTTTTTGGCCTTTCCCCCTCACAGCTGGTTTTGATTTGGTTCCTGTGGAATATTTTTGTTTTGTTTGTTTTGTTTTGTATTTAACAACAGTCAGATATTTATGTACAGCTTCATCAAGAGCCTCTGATGACAAATATGCCTTTGGAGGCCAGTAGAAGCTGTGGGAAACCCCGTGTCAGCACTTAAAACTGTTTCCAGTGGAGAGAAATCACTCTGGGGACTGGCCTAGCCTGCTTGTGAATCCACTTCTCTTTTCTCGAGCCTTCTGCTAGCCCACTTCCAACCTTCACTGGCCCATTCTGAGACGCTATCCTGCCTTGATTTTTCCTTATGAAGCAATCCGTCAAGACACAGCCCTGGCCTTATTTGCTCAGTGAGGGGGAGAAAGGCAGAAACAGCAGGCAGAAAGCCATTTATATCTTAGATTGGAAACTGGAGCCCAGTTTTTGAAATAAGGCTTGGCAGTATCCCTTCAGAGCTCACTTTATAAAATGGGTGCCTTTTATTTGCTGTCAGAGCTATCTACATGGATTTGAGATGTTTAGATAAGTTGGTTTTAGGGAAAGATCCAATTGGAGGATAGACTGTGAAGCCTGGGCAGAGTTCCCTGCCCTTTAGAAGAGGAGACTTGGATGGAACAGCCCACTTAGAGGTCCACAGTGGGGGGGGGGGAGGTGCCATAAATGCTCAAAGCAGAGTTTAAACAGCTAATATGAAGAAACAGAACATGGAAACGGCTTCCTTCTTAAATTTTAGTCCCTGTTCTGCTGCTCTCATGAGTACTTGGGTCAACATTAAGTTCATCAGTTTCCCCGCTTAAAATAAGGAGATTGAACCATATGTAAAATCCTTTTTAGCTCTACTAATTCAGTGATTTTTGACTCACTATACCTAGTATGACCAAGACATTAGAAAATGGCCCATTTTTATATCAAAGTGATTCCTTTTTATACATTATATAAACTCTGGTGTCTTTCATCTCTGGCTGCCACTTTGCAAGCAGCAGTTTTGATTGCATTATTTTGAGATTTAGATCTACATTGAATCTTAAAAGATTATTCCTCATACTTTGCATGGGCTAGTTTGTGTAGCAGTGTATATAAATCCAAAATGGCACAGTCCAGATGAATAACTAACCTCATTCTCCAGACTTCAGCACACAGGACTTTTGGCTTCTTCATAAACTCATGTCTCCCCTCCCTGTAACTGAATGTGTTCATAAAACAGCTCACTTACTACCTTTTGATACAGCCTCCAAAGACAGATTCCGAAACCCCCTTGTTTTAAGTACTGGCAGCATCCTTAGAATGTTAAATGTGTAATATCTGAGGAGTTTGTTTAAAAATTGGCTGTATTAGTCTGTAACAGTCATAGAGCGTATGAGTGCCTAAACCCTGGCTGGTCAGAAGGCCTGAGTTCATAGCCCAGCACCAGCAGATGGCTGAGACAGCTCAGTTCTCCTCTGTGGGAGTGCAGGCAGGACCATGTGCAGTGGACGTGCAAGAGACCTTGGGTCACTTACTTCATTGAGCTTCATTTTCTTTATTTGTAGGATGGGGCCAGTAATTCCTACTTTTCACAATTACTGTGGGCATTAAATAAGAAAGCACCTAACTAAAGAAAAGAAAGAGGGTTTGTTACACAAAATCTATCAAATTGAGTTGTGATGATTTTTGTACACCTATAACTGAAATAAAATTCATTAAGTTAAAAAAAAAGAAAAGAAAAGAAAGATTGACTGGGCTCCATCATAATTTAAAACTGCTTCAAAGGACACAAAGTGAAAAGCCTACAGAACTAGAGAAAAAAGTTTTTTGCAAAACGTTTATCTGATTAGGCACTAGTATCCAGAATATATAGGGAACTCTTACAGCTTAATGATAAAAAGACATCTGACGCAATTTAAAACAGGCAATGTATTTAAATAGACATTTAAAAGACATTTGTATCTCCAAATGTCCACTAAGTCCATGATAAGATGCCCAGCATCATTAGCCATTGAGAAATACCAATCTAAACCACTAGGAGATAGCACTGCACACCAACTGAGATGATTGTAATCAACAAGATGACAGTGATAAGTGTTGGCGAAGATGTGGAGAAATTGAAACCATTACACACTGTTGGTAGGAATGTAAAATGGTGCAGTCATTTTGAAAAACAGTCTGGTAGTTCCTCAAAAAGTTAAACAGTGTTACCATGTGGCTCTGCTCTTCTACTTCTAGATGTGTAACCAAGAGATATGAGACAATACTTTCACCAAAAACTTGGACACAGTGTTTAGAACAGCGTTATTGATCATAAAAGTCCCAAAGTAGAACCAACCCAGAGGCCAATCACCTGGTGAATGGATCAATAAAATGTGGATATGGCGTTTGGAATGATGAATATTATTTGCTAATTAAAAGGAAAGACACGTGCTGCTGCTACGTTGGTGAACCCTGAAAACATTGTGCAAAGTGAAAGAAGCCAGTCACAAAAAGCCCCATTTTGGAGTATTTCATTTATATGAAAAGTCCAGAATTTAAAGAGCCATAGATCAGAGATCAGAGTAGTGGTTGGCAGGGTATGTAGGGGGCTACCTGGGGGAAAGTGGGAAGCTGACTGCTTATGGGTAGGGGTTTTCTGCTCAGGTGGTGAAGTGTTGTAATCTTGGGTTGTGATGATGGTTGCACACTGTGAATATACTAAAACTATTGAATTACAGACTTTAATGGGTGAACTGTGTGATATGTGAATTATTTCTCAGCAAAGATTTTTTTTTTTTTTACAAAGAAGAAAAGAAAGCACACATGTAGCCCCCCTAACTCACATACTTGGGGCTCTCTGTGCTTCTGCCTCCGCTCCTTTCTCTTTCTCTCTGGGTCCTGACAGTAGCGGTGGGTTTCTCTTGGTGACAGTGAGCTCATTGTTTGTAGGAATGAAGTTTGTGTAGATGTGACAATGATTTCTCCTATTTTTATTATTCCTTCATTTTTAAAGCCTTTGTCCCTGAGCAGATCATTTGACCCTGTCTTGCACTGTGGATAGCCAGTACATTCTTGGTTGGGGGTGGAACACTAAAGGGGCACAATGACCAAATGCCTCCCTGGGCTTTTTGGGAGGGGCTGCTGACGGAGGAGTTTGGGGAAGACGAGCATGCTTAGTTATCAGTTATAAATTGAAGCAGGTGTTTGAAAGATCCAAATCCAGCCTGGATCTGAAGTTTCCGTCTTTACCTTAGTATTTAATTTTTTCCCAAGACTTTTTACTTTGAAAATTTTCAAATATGCAGAAAAGCTTAAAGAAAAGTAAAATGAATACCCTAGTACCTTCCACTTAGATTCATCTATTAAACATTTGGCCTTACGTGGTTTCTCTCTGTTCTCTTTTTTTCCACACACACACATCACATACATATTCACACATTTATTTTCTCTTTCTGAAACATTTGAAAGCAAGTTCCATATACAGTGACACCCCCCCCACCCGCCACAAATTTTTGGCTTGGGGAGTTCCTGTGGTGGCTCAGTGGTAATGAACCCAACTAGCATCCATGAGGACGTGGGTTTGATCCCTGGCCTCGCTCAGTGGGTTAAGCATCCAGCATTGCCATGAGCTGTGGTGTAGGTCATAGAAGAGGCTCAGATCTGACATTGCTGTGGCTGTACCGTAGGTCAGCATCTACAGCTCCAGTTTGACCCCTAGCCTGGAACTTCCCTATGTTGTAGGTGCGGTCCTAAAAAGACAAATAAAAAATAAACATAAATAAATTTTTAGCATGGATCGTCTAAGCATACAAACATGCTTCTATGTAACTAGAATACCACTATCATCACAGAACAGTAAACAGTAATTCCATAACACCACCTAAAATCATACTTGTATTCATATTTTCCCAATAGCACCCAGAATTTTAAAGGCACCTTTTAAGCCATTGTTTGCTTTCTCCTTAAGTTTGTAACTTCTTAAGTAAACAGTTTTTTTAAATAATTATCAGTCATTTAGCGTATAGACCTAAGCATATCTGTTAAGTTCTCTGATCACTCCCATCTCCAAATGAGGAGACACAGTTGTCCTGTCAGGGGCCCCAGCAGTCTTGCCGCCCCAGGCAGGCGTCTTCCAGGTGAGGTCATCCAGGTCTTACCTGGGCATCCTGTTCTGACTGAGGCAGTCCTGTTTCCAAGCCACCCCAGTGCCTGAGGCTTTGAGGAGGTAGAAATGGGAGTTTATTTTGATATTTTGTAAGGCCATATAGAAATGGAACGTTTAAAACATGAGATTGCATTGACCAGCTAAACCATTAAGTTGTTTCACCACCATCATCCCCCACCACCCCCGCATTTCTGTGGTCTGCAAAGGCAATGGAATACCAGCTAGCGTTTGACCCTTTCCAGAGCTCTGGTTGGCAGTTAAGTGACTTTGAATTTGAAAAATAATAAAGATAAAATAGTGTGTTTTGTTGGGTAAGAGGGGTTTTTCAGTCGGTGAGAGAGAGAGTAGAGACTAGGCAGTGGAGAGCCACTGGCCCAGCGTGCCCTGACTTCCTGACTGCATCAGCAACGGAGGGGCCTGGGGAGCTGCTCCTGCAGTTTGCCCATGACCATTATTCTAGGGGCTCTATTTTTACAGCTGACCCTTCTCACTTGCAAACATAACAGCTGCTATGTGTTGAATTTGGGGGGTTTCCATGTTTTGATACTGTAAAATTAAATTGATTCTTGGTTCTGAAATCCTAGTTTTGATCCATCAGGCTTCTCACTTAGCTCTGGGAGAGCAGGGAATGAGGGGAATATGAAATATTCTAAGTCGTGTATTTTTAAAAATATTGTTCATGTTTAATCATGGGTTCTGTTAGTCAGCAAATATTGATTGGTCTCTTTCCAAGTTTGTGGTGGTGTCGGGATTCAGAGGTACAAACCAGGCCTTCACAAGACTCATAACGCAGAATGGGAGACAGGATGGGAAAGTGGCCCAGACTGCAGGGCAGGGGGGCGTGCACAGGAGCTGAGCACATGGCACAGTGAGAGCTGCAGGATTTCAGGAGCATCAGATGAGGAGGGGAGCTCTGGGCAAGAGTTGGGTTGGGCCTTGCCAGATGGAATCCCAAGTTCAGGAAAGGAGGATGAGAGAAGGAGTACCAGAATGGCTGGTGGCCCGGGGTGCACCCTGGATCTCTGAGAAAAAGTACCACAAGAACCATAGCAACAAAAATTGATGATGTTATCTATAATTTTCATGGAACTTTGGTACCTAGACTTGTGATGCTCACAACCGTCTTAGGAAGTGGCTATTACCCCATTTTGTGAATGTGGTGGTCGAGGCTCAGAGAAGTGAATTGATTTGCTAAGGTGACCGGACGTAATTATACTTAGCTGTGCTCAGTGTTTTTTCTACATCTTGAGGTTTAAGGGACACCCCATAAGCCCAGGGGTGGAGAGGCCATGTACATGGAGTGGTGCGGGTGTGCTCTGCTTTGTCAGGGGCATGGCTGCTTTAAGACTGAACGATTGTGCCTTTGGTGTTTCGTTACAAGTACGTTCTAGGGTCTCTTGTTGCTTCTTTCACTGCACCATCCATCCATCCCAGGGCCTAGGCGGCCAGGATCAATGTTACTTCTTACTTCTTACTTGCTTTTAAGAACAGACTGGCTTTTGGTAAAATCTGTGGGAATGAGGTTTATACTTATTCATGATTCCCTCATGAGACTCATCAATAGGAAAAGGGCAGGTAAGAGAGAGCTTCTTTCTTCCTGGCCTTTATTTTTTTCCTAAATTGTGAAGAGAAATGAAGAGTTTGCCCCCACTTGCCTTTATTTAGCTAACTGGTTCAAAAAATAAATAAAATAAAAAAATAATAATTCAGTGATAAACTAAAAATATTTATATCTTGTTGCAGAACAAAAGGATTGAAATCCTGATTACAGTTACAGTGAACTGCTGTGGGATATAGATTGTTTCCTATGAAAAGTCTTTTTGTAATCCTGTAGGTCCTGGTTATGATGGCAGAAACCAAAAGCTCAAACTGGCTTTAATATAAGCTAGGAATTTGTGAGCCAGCCATGGAGTCCTGGCCCTGAAGAGTCTAGATTGGGGGGGGGGGGTCATGTCACGACCACCGGTGTTCTTACTGCTCATCTCTGTTCTGTCTATTGGTTTCATTCTCTCAGGCACACCAGTTTTTTTTACCCCCCTATTTAGCAACAAACATGACCTCCGGCAGTTCCAACATCTCATCTTCCTTTAAGAGCATCTTCCCCAGTGGCTCCAAAAGGAACCACCCTACCCCACCAGGCTCTGATTGACCAGGCCCAAGTCACTCACTTTCCTTGAATCACTTGCAGCAGGCAGGATGGGCTGCTGGAGTTAGCCTGCTGGGGCCACAGGCAGGGGACGGTGACTGGTAGCCTCCCCCAGGACCACGTGTTTAGAGTGAGCGGGCCACAGTCCCCCAAAGGAGGGGCTGATGAGGGTGGACAGAGCTGGGCACATGTACGGAAGTGCATTCTGAGTCCGTCCTTGTCTTCATTCTAGTCCCTGTGTCCTCATCCCTCCTAAACAGTTCTGCTTTTCTCTGGGGACTTACTGCAGATCTGGAAGTTCCAGTCCCCAGAGTTGCCCCCCAGGCTTGATTTTGTCCACAGCACACACATTTCTCATTCTAGGTAAGGCTCAGCTCTTCCTTCTTGCACACATCCACACACCCTGGTGAGGCCACACCCTGCAGGTAGGCAGAAGGGCAGGGAGAAGGAACTGTCTCTGCTGACCAGGTGTGGGCTGAGCGGGTGGGAGGCTTCATCTTTCAGCCCAGATGGTGACGGCCAGTCAGTGTCGTTGCCTCAGGACATGTGCTTTCAGTCTCCACTGCAGTCTAAAAAATTACTTACCGTGCTGAAATTTGTTGATAAACCCAGATCTGTAATCAGGAGCATAAACGACATAATACAGGCCTCACACAAATGAACGGTTGTGGAGTATTATGGGCCCCTGTGGATTATCTGACTGAAGCAAAGGTGGGGGTGGGGAACGCTGGTTGCTGTTAGACAAATTGCTACCAGATGTAGATTTCAATACACCACACTGCTGTTCCCGTGCCCGAAGGTGCTATGAATTTCTTGAGGCAACAGAGCAATCAGTAAACTGGCGACCGTCCTACTGTGAGTAGTCTCCTGATGTCCCTGGCCTAGGATGCTGGTCTACAAAGGCAAGGCAGATCTGGGGGCTGCTCTCCCCTATTTGACATTTTAAAGGAGAGCAATGTATGTAAAATGCAGAAACCAGATCCTATGGCACCTAAAAGAAGTCCGGGACTGTGTGCGAATGTTGCAGAAAGAAAGTGTTTCTGGGTAGGGCTTTCAGAGAACTGGCATCAGCCGTTTTTCTTTAGACACTAATTATAGCCACAGGATGGACCTGTCTCAGTGAATAGCGGAGAGCTTCTTTGTGCCATGTGAGGAGGGCCCCCTATCCTTCTCATTGAACTTAGAGATGAGAGGAAGGGTGGCATTAAAGCAGTAGTTACAAAGCAACAATGGACAACCTTCGGGATCCTGTGACCTTGCAGCCTGGAAGCTGCTTGTCTGCTTTCACCAACTGCTGCCGTGGGCTGGCCAGCACGTGAGCCTGAGGATCTGAGACGGAAAGGTCCCAGAGCGTCACGCTACTTTCTTTATTGTACCTTGAAGGGAGTGGAAAGAAGAGGATGAATTTGAGAGAAGGAGGGAGAGGGAATATGAATGATTTTAGTTTCATTTAATAACAACCTTCTCACATTCCGTAGAATGGAGTGTGTCTGGCTGCAGTGATTACCCCAACCCTTGGTTATGACTGTCTAATAAAAAGGCAAGTGCCAGAAGGATGGTTGGCCTAAACCCAGCACACATTTTGCATCATGCGCGGTGCCCTAATCTTCTCAGTTGGATGTTTAGGTTCTTGAGGGCAAGGACCACCTTTCCCATTCTCATCGACAAACAGCTGTTTTGCACTTAGTTACTAAGAAAAGTATGCATTGGTTGAATGGCCAAAAAAAGTTAATTTTGCATGAAAAACATATTGGGCACTGGGGTACTGAGACAGCGTTTCTGTTTTGAATTGTCTGTAAGAGTTTCAGGAGCATGGAGTTAGTTGGAAATTCTGGACTTGAAGTAAATTCACCAAATCAAGTTTCTGTCTGGCCCTTAGTTGACAAATCTCTACCCTGACTTGAACTCTGAGGTCTCCGCATCTGATCGGGTGATCTGTTCTCCTTGGGACAGTGATGGTGTGATGGCTAACTTCTGAGAACATGCTGAATTCCAGATGTCCTACTAAGCACTTATTTGGATTGTCTTACTTAGTCTTCACAACCATTTTATTTCACAGATGAGGAACTTGAGGTGCCTGGAGGCTAAGTTGCCCAAGTTTATGTAGCTAGTGAATGTTGGAGCCAAGTAGTTTGGCTCCAGAGACTGTTTTTAAATACTACTTGGTAGTGTCTGTATTTGTTGGGTCTGCCTAGAGCTAAATTCCTCTTCTAAATGACAAACCTTTGTATGTTTGGCCACAGTTTTCACATTCCCCAAACCTCTCTTCTCCAGATCTGTGGTTTAGTAGATCATCATGGTGCATGGGTCTTATGCTTTCAGGTCAGAAACTCAATTTTTCCAGAACATGAAGACTAACTCCAGTAACCAAACTCATAAGAGATCGATGTATAAAGTAGGCTGTTTGTTTTGTTCTGTCTGCCACTCCCCATACGTGGAGAGACAGTTGGTAATTGGACGGTTACATGATCACCTCGTGGAATTGTGATACCCCAGGTACTAAAGGGATCTGTTCACCAGTGAGATCATCTTGCTAATTTCTGGACAGTGATAGAGGTATTAATAAATTCTTGCAGAAATTCTGCGCTCCCTCTTTTCAAACTCCACTTGGGCCCTGCTACCATCTATGAAAAGTCTTACAGAGTTATAAGTTTCTTAGTTAAAATATACCTCCTGAGATCACTGTTTTGTCGCTTTGATTGAAGCTGGAAATTGCCTATCTCCTCAATTGCTTTTGTAAGTCTCTTCAGATGACTAACTTCCACACATGGCCAGTGTTCTCCAGGGTGTGTCAGTTCTACTAATTCCATTCTCCAAGGCTATCCTTATTTTCAAGGTCTGCACAGAGACCTCACTATACCCAACTCACAGGTGCTAAGTATAGTCATCGTTGCAGGGGAACACCTCAAATACTTTAATAAACCCAGGAGAAACATTCCTTTGATATTCATGGAAAGAAGACAAATCGGGTCCATTTGAAAATAGATTAAAACTTCTGAATTGCTACTAAGGAGGATGTTTTTTGAAAAGGACAGGTCAAGTACAAGTGCTTGATGAAACAGGAATAAAGGTAAACATTTGTAGGACTGATCCGTACCCGAAATAGAGCACTGGGCAGCATCCACCCAGTAGAATTGAACCCAAAAGGAAGTGATGGGCCTCTTGGCCTGAGCAAACCCCTGACACAGAGGACCTCTGCTAGCTAATGTGAGTGTGGCTGTCGTGCCCAGGAGAAAACCCTGGGAGGTCTACATTCAGCAAATGTTTGTTGTTAGACCGTGAGCAACTAGAAGGCAGGTGCTAGTTTCACTCAAGTCTGTGGTTCCTGGATCCAGCCTGGAAGCGGGCATACTACAGAATAACACAATAACTTTTTTTTAATGAATGAGATTCCGTTTATACGGAATATCCAGAATAAGCACAACTACAGAGACATAAAGTAGATTAGTGGCTGCCAGGAGCTGCCGAGGGTTGGGGTTAGGGGTTGAGAGAGAGCTGGGAAAAATAGGGACTGACTGCTGTGGGTATGGGGTTTCTTTGCGGGATGATGCACATGTCCTGGAATTAGATAATGGGGATGGTTTCACAATTCCGGGAATATACTAAAACCACTGACTCTTACACTTTGAACCAGTGTACTATATGGTCTGTGAATTATGTAGCATGTGAATTGTATCTCAGTAAATTTCGTTTTTAAATGAATGAGAATTTGTTGCTGGTGGGGATGCAAAATGGGACGCTGTTTTGGAAGACAGTTTGGCAGCTTCTTAACAAAACTAGTTGTACTTTGACCATATGATGCAGAATTGTGCTCCTAGGTATTTACTTAAATGAGTTGGGAACTAATGTCCACACAGAAACCTGCACATGAATGTTTAGAGCAGCTGTTTAATGTAATCACCAAACAAGAAGCCACCGAGATGTCCTTCAATAGGTGAATGGATTTAAAAAAAAAAAAAAAGCGATACATTCATACAATGGAATATTATTCAGCAGTAAAAAAAAAAAAAAGAGTTGAAACTATCAAACCACAAAAAGATATGGAGAAAATTTAAATGCATATTAAGGGAAAGGATTCAATCAGAAAAGGCTACATACTGTATAATTCCAATTATATGACATTCTGGAAAAGGCAAAACACAGTAATAGTGAAAGGATCAGTGGTTGCCAGGGACTCAAGAGGAAGGAGGGAATGCATGGGGGGAGCACAGGAGGTTTTAGTAGCACATTCTGTGCGATATTATAATGAAGCTTTGCATTTGTCAAAACCCATAGAACCGTAGAACACAAAGAGTGAACCCTAGAGTGAATGGTGGACCTTACTTAATAATAGTGTTTCATAATTGGTTCATCAATTGTAACAAATGCACAACACCAATGCAAGATGTTAGTAATTAGGAAACTGTGAGGGTTGGGGAGAGAAGGCATAGACCTCTATAATCTCTGCTCTATCTTCTGTAAATCCAAAACATCTCTAAAAACTTTTGTCTATTAATTTAAAAAAGCAAGAAGTACAAAAAAACAATATGGCAAGCATTCTTATTCCTACCATGCTGTACTGGCATTTGTATTTTTACTTCAAGTTTTTCTTTCTTTTAGGAAAATATTGCTGGCGAAGCACCCCTTGACATCCCTCATTTCTGGTCCCCTTCACCCTCCCCAAAGGAAACCTCTAGTACTAGTGCACATCCTCACTTTTATATTTTTATATTGAATGAATTATATTATTTTTCAGGTGTTTAAAAACCATACATAAGTTGCATAAACTGTAAGCGTTTTGCTACTTGCATGTTCATTCAACCTGATAACTTGAAAGATCTCTCCATGTTGCTAAATATATAGATCTAATGCTTTTATCTTAAAAAATCTTCTTAAAATATAGCATTGTATTCTATTGTAAATATGTTTCATTGTGTTGTTTTCCTATTTGTCTATTGATTGACATTCAGATTATTTCTAATTTTAAGTTACTACTGCAAATGCAGCAATAAAAACTTTCTTACATAGGAGTTCCCTGGTTAAGGAACTAAGCAGGCTAAGGATCTGGTGTTGTCACTGTTGTGCCTCTGGTTACAGCTGTGACACAGGTGCAATCTTTGGCCAGGGAACTCATGCATGCCGCAGGTGTGCCCCCCCCAAAAAAAAGTTAAACATTTTTTGACATAAAAATGAAAGGAAATGAGAAGGTAAACCCATAAGAAGGCCCAATAGACATTAAGCAAATGATATGATAGGAGTAAGACTAGGGACATTCTGCACAGCAAGTTCATTCATGCTAATTCATCTACTGGAGTCCTTGGTAGTTAGCCCTTGAGGAGTAGAGGACCAGTTAACTAGTTTATGTTTACATAATCAGTTAACTAGTTAACAGAGGCTTGAGATCCATAATAAAGGCCATTTGAACATTTGAATCACCTCAGGGTTGAAAATTCGTGAGGATTGGGGGACTGGGTTTTCTAGAGTAGAGTACAAGAGATGAACACTTTTCTGGAACTCAAGTATTGTAGATATTAGTGTTCCGACCCCTTCTCTTTGGTATTTTCTATGCATGCTAACATCTCTAAGATACCAGCAATATTCCACAAATTACCAGTGTTTGGTAAGCATCTGCTGTGTGCTAATTGTCACTCTGAGGAAGGACCCATTCTTGTCTGCTGGACATATCTGTTCTTCTTGGCTCCAGCCAGCAATTGCCAGTCTAGGGGGACAGACCTGCTACTGCTGAGCTGAGCAATCCCTTACAACCCAGAAAAGATGTTGAGGACAAACAGCTCTTCCTTTCTCAGCAAGCATGGGGTAGTCACAGCTCTGTCCACCAGCCCGAAGAGAGCTGCCCTCAGACTGGGAGGGAGGCTCACTGTATAGTCATAGGAGGGGTGGCCAGGTTGATGCTGGGCTGAGAGTTCTCTGGATTCTGAGGAGAGGAGAGCAGATGAAGTCATACACCTTCTTGCCTTGTGGCCTGAGCACCTTCTTGCCATGTCCTTGAAGCATGGAAAGTCCTGTCCACAACCTTTGTCAGCTTTTTTTTTTCCACCTAGAAAGAAGCCAAGAAGTTTCAGAGTAATTCTCAGAGTAATCCAAAATGATCTTTGCAAAAGATAATACCAGAAAGCTCAGAGGAATTAAAAAGATAGGCTTGCTAAAAAGAATATTTCCCAGCCTCCGCTGGCCTATGAGCCAACAAAAGCAAAACCTCAGTCAGAGTTTAATGAGTGAGAGAGAACAGCTAGAAATGGGTGGAGAAGTAGGGAGAAGGAGGCTATTTAAAAGACCCTAAAGTGCTGCAGCTGTTTTGGCTAATTTTTCTCATCCCAGTGATGTTCCAAGCTCTTTTGTCTTCTGTGGGGCGAATTCATTTGGCTCTCTCATGAGTCATCCTGCCCACAAATAATCTCTTGGAGTAGCCCTTATGAAAATAGGCCATTCACATTGCATTGTGTGAATTGGCGGTTGTGTGTCCTTTCCCTGGGTGGGCTGTGCTGCGCCTGCTGTGCCTGCATCCACACATGTCAGGGCTTCTAAGGTCTGAGCACCCCCTCAGTGTTGCCGGGAGACAGGGGAGCACAGAGGGGGACATCTGGCCTCTGAAACTGAGGCAGGGGAAGGAGGCTGCAGATGTCAGGCCATGAGTTGCTGACTGCTCCATCCTAAAGGTGTCTAGATCTCACAGATCTCACTTTTACCACAAGGGTTTTTAAGAGAATTATCTCTGAAAAGGTAGGCAACATCAGAGGAGATTCGGTGTAAATAAATGTTACTAACATTTCAACCTGGATCTTGCCAAACTTGGCTTTTCCTTTTTAGTGTTTTCTTTATTATCCAGCCAGCAGATCTGACCAGTCAGCATTCTTATTTAAAATTTCCCGAGAGACACTGAGCTCTTTAGAGATTAGATTGGGTATGTTGTTTCTACCGCCTAACAATTTCCTCTTACTCGATGATTACCTTGATTTTTCTCTGAAGGACCATCCAGGACCTCACTCTATCCCCCGTGCTTTTCTGGTGAAATTGGCTCCACCCTGGGTTCAGGGTTGGAGCCTGTCAGTGAGGCCCAAGAGAATCAACACATCATATTTCCCTGGTCATAATGATTGGTGTAGAAATAAGCATGTGACCCAGTCCTAACCAATGAGATCCCATGAGACTTTGGTCTGGAGGCTGGGGAAGGACTTGCGGCTTTGCCAGTGTGAGCTCTGGGCTGGGGCAGCCCTCTGGTGACTGTGAGTGGAGAGCCAGTTTGTGTGGGGGACCCACAGTGGGAAAAGAGCTGAGTCTAGCTGAGTTGAGAGAGGGGGTGAGTGGGTAAAGACAGTCATGGCCTTATCCTCCACGCCCTGAACCAAGCAGTCAGGAAGGCACCACTATCCTGGCCTTTGTCACTCTGTGAGCCAGGTTCCCTTTTGGCTTGAGTAAAGTGTGGTTGAGTTTCCTGTCCCTTGCAACCAGGAACTGTATCTCATTTAGCGGCAGCATTTTTCTTATACCCACTAGCTAGTGGAGTGTGTGGCATGGAGAGGAAGCCAGCGCGTGTTTACTGCATAAATCCTCGTTCAGCTGAGCAGATGTTTACTGAACACTTAAGGGAAACAAAGTATTGCTGTGGATCCTATAGGGCTGCAGTGTCCAGTATGGCAGCCGCTAGCCACATGTGGCTCTTCACAGTGAAATCTATGAAGATTGAATTTTTTAAAACTTAGTTCCTAAGTCATACCATCTGCATTTCAAGTGCTCAGTAGCCAGAGGTGGCTGGTGGCCACCATATTGAACAATGCAGATATAGAGCATTTCCATCCTCGCAGAAAGCTCTGGAGGCTAGCACTACATAGAGAATACGAACATGCATAAGACTCAGAACATGCTTCTAAGAAGCTATGTATTTTTGCAGTTCTTTGTTTTGAAATTATAAACCATGGAAAGCATAATATGTAGAATGATGGTCTGACTTACTGAAAAGACAGATTTATAAAAGGTCAGCTTTATTTTTCTCATATAATTATTTATAAAGAAATTCTAATGAAGTAGTTTAATGAAAAAAGTTACTACATAGAGCCACACATTATACAAAGTAAGGTATGCTTAAATGTTCTTTCATGCAAGAGGAACTAGCATTTACTGGTTTGAAAACTGCAAGATACGTGGAACAGGATACCTTGTTGATTTTCGGAGCCTTTTCAAGAACTAATTTATTTCTAAATTTAATTTTTATTTTATATTGGAACGTATTTGATTCACAACGATATGTTATTTCAAGCGTACAGCAAGGTAATTCTGTTACACATATGTCTATTCTTTTTCAAATTCTTTTCCATGTAGGTTATCACAGCATATTGATTAGAGTTTCCCCAGTGGGGACAGCAGGTCCCCATTGACCATCTATTCCACACACAATAGTGTGCATATGCTAGGCCCAGACCCCTAGCCCATCCCTCCCCCCACCTTTCTTCTTTGGTTACCATAAGTTTATTTCAAAGTCTGAGTTTATTTCTACTTTGTAAATAAGTTCATTTGTATCATTTTTTTTTTTTTTAGATTCCACATATAAGTGATGTCATATGATGTTTGCCTTTCTCTGTCTGACTTACTTCACTTGGTATGATAATCTCTCGGTCCATTCACATTGCTGGAAATGGCATTATTTCATTCTTTTTTATGGCTGGGTAATATTCCATTGTGTATATGTACCACACCTTCTTTATCCATTCATCTGTTAGTGGACATTCAAGTTGCTTCCATGTCTTGGCTATTGTAAATATTGCTGCAGTGAGCTTAGGGGTGCATTATCTATTTGAATTATGGTTTTCTCCATGTATGTTTGAGTGGGATTGTAGGATCATATGGTAACTCTATTTTTACTTTTTTAAAGAACCTCCAGGAGTTCCCGTCGTGGTCAGTGGTTAACAAATCCAACTAAGAACCATGAGGTTGCGGGTTTGATCCCTGGCCTTGCTCAGTGGGTTAAGGATCTGGCGTTGCCGTGAACTGTGGTGTAGGTTGCAGATGCGGCTCAGATCCCGCGTTGCTGTGGCTGTGGTGTAGGGCGGCGGCTGCAGCTCCTGTTAGACCACTAGCCTGGGAATCTCCATATGACGCAGGTACAGCCCTAGATAAGGCAAAAAGGCAAAAACAAAACAAAACAAAACAAAAACCTCCATGCTGTTACCCATAGTGGCTGTGCAGATTTACATTCCCATCAACTGTGTAGGAAGGTTCCCTTTTCTCCACATCCTCTCCAACATTTATTGTTTGTAGACTTTCTTGATGATGGTCATTCTGACAAGTCATTGATTTTAAGTGGAACTTTACTTGAGTAGTAAAGTCCTAAAATTTCTCACAGAACTTACTCCTTTTCTCATGATGATGACAATTCTGAAACAGAGCAGATCAGTTTCTGACAGATGCTTCTGGGCGTCGTAGTGCTCCTCCTGTGCTCTTTTGTGTTCCCCTCCTTCACAGCAGTGTGTCTGAGCATATTCTGAGCTCCACACACTCATTTTAGAGGCATAGGAATGCCTCACAGTTGCCTCCTCCAGGGGTGTCCATGTCTCCTAACAGTTGCAAGAGAAGCTGCCTGCGAGGCTGTCGATGTGAAGGATTCTGCCCTCACAATCGGCCATTGCTAACTCCTCAGATTTAGCCCAAGCTAGCGAAACTGAAGCTCTCACCTCACCAAGACTGGCCTAGGCACAGTCCCAGAGCAGCTCTGTCCTTTGGATCACATTGCGTCCCCATCCATCTCCCCACCTCCAATTACTGATTTCTTCTCAAAACTTGACTGAAATACTTCTTTTTGATGCGAGGGTATGTACAGGAGTGGAATTGCTGGGTCACACGGTAACTCTGTGTTTTGTACCATTCTTTTGGCAACATCAAACATTCCAGTATTTAAGTCTCACGGTACTTAGTTTTACACTGCTACATCTTGCCTTCTTTAGGTGAGCTAAACCCTTGGGGATAAGAAACAAAGCCTCTTTTTCTTCCTTCTCCACCTGGTACCCACCATCATGTCTGCCCAGCAGAAAACACAATCACTGATTGGACATGTAAAGAAGTAGAAACTTGTGAAGTTCTCTTCCTTGTTTCACCCTAATTAATGTCACATTTTTCTGTTTGTGCTGCATCTGTTCTCTTTTCTAAAGCAGGTGGCCTCCCTGAGGCTCGGGTATTGCAGAGGACTAACCTTTGAATGCAGGTCTTGGGTGTACAGCTGCCCAGGTCTGTGCCTTCAGAGAGAGTGTGCTTTGGGGCACAAAAGAGGATCAGCCTCCACTGAGGCTCCTTCCAGACAACGGTGTGAAGTGTTGCACACTGCAGAGGAAGGTCAGAGCTCACTGCAATGTACCCCTACCGTTAATATACCTCGTGTACGGGTCCTTGCTCTCTTATCACTGTGAATTAAAATGCTTAGGAGTTCCCACTGTGGCTCAGCAGTAACAAACTCCACTAGTATCCATGAGGATGTGGGTTTGATCTCTGACCTTGCTCAGCGGGTTAAGGATCCGTCGTTGTTGTGAGCTATGGTGTAGGTCACAGAGGTGGCTTGGATCTGGCATAGCTGTGGCAGTGGTGTAGGCCGGCAGCTCAAGGTCCGATTCGACCCGTACCCTGGGAACCTTCAAATGCCGCAGGTGTGGCCCTAAAAAGCAAAAAGAAAAAGAAACAAAGAACACAGGCCTGGAAATCAAATCTGGGTTTTGTTTACAGGTCAGCCATTAGCACACTGTGTGACCTTAAGCTAGTCACTTTTCTCTGGGCCTCAGTGTCCTCTATAAAATTAAAGAAATAAGAGAGCAGTTCTCATGGGTCCACTTATCGTACTGCTCTCTTCCCGGGTACCCCTTCCCAATAAATTTTTCTTCTTTGTCAGCCAAAAAATAAAAATAAAATAGATAGATGAAGTCAGTGAGCTCTTTGATTCTGTAAATCAGGATAGAGAATGAGAAAGAGAACTGGTTTCTACAACATAACCTCTTTGTCTCCAGCCAGCTGATAGCTTGTCTGATTCCAGTTCCACCTTCTGTCCAAGGAGCAGTGATCTTGGGGTAAGTGGAGGAGTGACGTTTTTAACAATGACCACCGCAGTAAAATGTCAGCATAATGAAAGCTTTTTCTGGTATCTCTGCAGAATGTTGCATGAGATTTGCCCTGTATTCCAAGATGATTGTGGTACGTGTAATATAGAAAAACATATCATCTCAAGCACATGTCTTGGCTCACATTCAGCATCAGGATTCTGACTAATGTGTTTTTATATTTATGTACACTCCGCCTGATTCTAAAAAAAGATTTAAGACTGTTACACTCAAAGCCATAGAAATAATTTAGTCTAAAAACCTTTAGAGTGAGATGAAGAGGACAAGAGCCAAGTTTGAGTTGTTGTGTTTTTTTTTTAAGTCAAGCCTTATTTAATTGATAATGGCTATAGTCGCTGACACTTTTATTTTTTATTTATTTTTTTTTGCCTTTTGTCATTTTTTTAGGGCCGCACCCACTGCATGTGGAGGTTCTCAGACTAGGGGTCGAATCGGAGCTGTAGACACTGGCCTATGCCGCAGCCACAGCAACGCAGGATCCAAGCCGCATCTGCGACCCACACTACAGCTCATGGCAACGCCGGATCGTTAACCCACTGAGCAAGGGCAGGGATCGAACCTGCAACCTCATGGTTCCTAGTCAGATTCGTTAACCACTGCGCCACAACGGGAACTCCTGCTGGCACTTTTATAATGTTTATGTCCTAGAGGCTGTTCTAAGTGCCTTATGTATGTTAATATATCACATCCTTGCCACAGCTCTGTGAGTTAGAAACAGTACTCTGAGGCCTGTGATCCTAACCACTGCACCATACTGCCTCTCACGGGTCTGCAATCATGCAGAGAGCTAACTTAGCACCAATCATACAGCTCAGCTCCTGGCTCTAAGCCATCTCAGGACAGAATGTCCCATTTAAAGCACCAAAACCTAACTGGGTGGATCATTTGTTTGCTGACATCAGCTGTCTCTTCCTGATGCGGTTACACACCCAGGAAGAGAGAGACAGGATGAAACGAATCTGTCATGATTGGTCAATGTTTTTCAAGGTTATCGATGAATAAGATTTAGGGGAAGAAGAAGCAGGGATGCAGAAAGTCAGACCTGGGCAGGGAGAGTCGAGACTAAAAGGGAAAGTCAGAAATGCCAGGATGAGCCAGCACTGGCATCTCCTCCAGGGTCAGTTCCTTGTCCACTAGGAAATATGTTCTCTCCAGACTTAGGAGAATGACAGGGAACCGTGATTGGGGTCAGAGATAGCATCATTGGGGCTGAAAATCCCACAGAAACTCATTTTGGAACTAATTTTTGATTTGAGAGAGAGATTTGCCCTAATTCTGTTTAGAATTTCCACAGATATTAATTAATTAATTTCCCATTTTTTAATTTTTTATTTTTTTTGTTTTTTACGGCCGCAGGTTCAGCATACAGAAGTTCTTAGGCTAGGGGTTGAATTAGAGCTGCAGCCGCCGGCCACAACCACAGCAACTCAGGATCCAAGCCTTGTCTGCGACCTACACCACAGCTCATGGCAACGCCGGATCCTTAACCCACTGAGCAAGGCCAGGGATTGAACCTTCATCCTCATGGATACTAGTCAGGTTAATTACTGTTGAGCCACGACATGAACTCCTCCATAGACTATTTTCTGAAGAAGCTTTTACTTTTTGCCTTTCACTGCTTTGTGAAGATAGGCATCCATAATCCCATCTGCAGGTGAGGAAATCAGATTTGTGCTCTGAGATCCCACCATGAATGGAACAAAGACCCAAGAATAAGCAAAGTTTAATCTCTCTCACCCCACATTTGCTAATGCTTAGAATGAGGAGAATTCTTCTTGGCAATTTTAAGAGAAAAACAAAGCTTTTTACTACATTTAGTCACTAGGAAACAAAACGTTACAACCCAGAGGGCACTGGAAACCATCTCGTCTGTGCTCCTGGGCTGAGGTGTGGGGGTCTCAATCTGAGGGGTAGCTCTGACTCCTCGAGGGTTCCGGGTGTTAAACCTGCACAGCCCAAGCAGGTTGAGAGTCTCTGCTCAGCCTCCTGGGACTCACTTGAAGATCTCTGCTGGGGGTCTGGAACGTCCCCCTGCCCTGAGTCTGCATCTGAGTTCACGAATTTCCATTTGCCACTCTTAAGGGCCCTGGCTCCCTATTTCCCACCCCAATAGATCTCTGCCATTTATCAAACTCACCATTTCCCTAGCAACCACTGACTTCGGTTTGCAAAGCAGTTATTTATAAGAATGAATTTTATTTCAATTGTAGGTGTACAAAGATCATCACAAGTCAGTGTGATAGATTTTGTGTCCCAAACCCACAGTGCATCCGCCCACCCTCCGGATTGTCTTATTTGAAAAACCAAGGTTTTCCAAAATCTGTGAGTCATTGTTCTTCAGAGAAGTTCATTGTGTCTTTTTAGTTTCCACATGTAAGCGGTAGCATTGGGTGTTGCTGTCTAATTGTCTGACTGATTTCACTTTGCATGATAATTTCTAGGTCCATCCATGTTGCTGTAAATGTTGCTATTTCGTTCCTTTTAATGGCTGAATAATATTCCATTTTGTGTATGTACCATATCTTCCCTATCCACTCCTCTGTCGATGGGCATTTAGGTTGTTTCCATGACCTGGCTTCTTCCCTCTCTAGCTACTTTAGATGTAAAGTTAGGTTGTTTATGTGAGCTTTTTCTTGTTTCCTGAGGTAGGCTTGTTTTGCTATAAACGTTCCTCTTAGAACTGCTTTTGCTGCATCCCAGAGGTTTTGGGGTGTCGTGTCTTTGTTGTCATTTGCTTCTAGGTATTTTTTAATTTCCTCTTTGATTTCTTCAGTGATACATTGGTTGTTTAGTAGCATGTTGTTTAGTCTCCACGTGTTTTTATTTTTTGCGATTTTTTTCTTGTTGATTTCCAAACGTATAGCATTGTGGTCAGAGAAGATGCTTGATATGATTTCAATTTTCTTAAAGTTACTGAGGCTTGATTTGTAGCCCAGGATGTGATCAATCTTGGAGAATGTTCTGTGCGCACTTGAGAAGAACGTGTATTCTGTTGCTTTTGGATGGAAAGTCGTATAAATATCTATTAAGTCTATCTGATCTAATGCTTCATTCAGGGCCCGTGTTTCCTTATTGATTTTCTGCCTGGATGACCTGTCCATTGCTGTAAGTGGGGTGTTAAAGTCCCCCACTATGATTGCGTTATTGTTGATTTCTCCTTTTAAGGTTGTTAGCAGTTGCCTTATATATTGTGCTGATCCTATGTTGGGTGCATAGATATTTAAAATTGTTATATCTTCTTCTTGGATTGATCCTTTGATCATTATGTAGTGCCCTTCCTTGTCTCTTAAAATGTTCTTTATCTGAAAGTCTATTTTGTCTGATAGGAGTATTTCTACTCCGGCTTTCTTTTTTTTTTTTTG
>PVHT021183699.1:69185996-69210030 GCA_004024745.2 Catagonus wagneri
TCTTTGTCTTTAATTTTGGTCATTTTGATTAATATGTGTCTCGGGGTGTTCCTCCTTGGGTTTATTTTATATGGTACTCGTTGTGCTTCCTGGATTTGAGTGAGTGGTTCCTTTCCCATATTAGGGAAGTTTTCGGCTATTATCTCTTCAAATATTTTTTCTGTCCCCTTCTCTCTCTCTTCTCCCTCTGGCACCCCTACAATATGGATGTTGGTGCGTTTAACATTGTCCCAGAGTTCTCTGAGACTCAGCTCATTTCCTTTCAATCTTTTATCTCTTTTCAGTTCTGCATTAGTGATTTCCACTAATCTGTCCTCCACCTCACTGATTCGTTCTTCTGCCTCCTGTATTCTACTGTTGGCTACTTCTAATGAATTTTTAATTTCAGTTATTGTATTTTGCATCTCTTCTTGTTTACTTGTATTTCTTTGCTCAGTGTTTCCTGTAAATTATCAATCTTTGCCTCCAGTTTATTTCCAATGCCTTGCCTCATCTTCAGCATCAACAGTCTAAAGTCTCTCTCTGGGATGCTGATAATCTCCTCCTCACTGAGCTATTTTTCTGGGCTTTTCTTTTTCTCCCTTTTCTGAGTTACAGTTTTCTGTCTCTTCATTTTTATAGGTTTTTGGTGTGGTGACCTTTTTGCCAACAGTAGAGTTTTAGCCTCTCTTAGTTCAGGTGTTTGCCTCCCCTGTGGCTAAAGTTGGTATGGGAGGGGCTTGCTGTAGGCTTCCTGATGGGAGGGACTGATGCCTGCCCACTGGTAGGTGGGGTTGATTCCTCTCCCTCTGATGGGTGGGGCTTTGTCTCTGGATGAGATTAGAGGCTGGTGGTGTGCCTGAGGGGTCTTTAGGCAGCCTGTTTACTGATAGGTGGGGCTGAGATCCCACCTGGATTATTATTTGGCCTGTGGATTCTCAGTGCTGATGGGAGGCACCAGATTTTCCCAGAAATGGCCACCTCCAGAGAAATGCAGGCTGATGAATGTTCCCGAGAGCTTCACCTCCAATGCTCTTCCCTCACAGCAAGCCATAGTCACCCCTGCTTTCCCGGGAGATCCTCCAAGAATTGCAGTCAGGTTCCACCTGGATTCCTATGGAGACTGCTTTGCCCTGGGACCCAGTGCACGTGAAAGTCTGTGTGTGCCTTTCAAGAATGGGGTCTCTGTTTCCCCCAGTCCTGTGGAGCACCTGCACACAAACCCCACTGGCCTTCAATGCCAGATGCTCCAGGGGCTCTTTCTCCTTGTGCCAGATCCACAGGTGTGGGGTTTTGACGTGGTGCTCAGAACTCTCAGTCCTGTAGCTGAGTCTCTGTGATGCAGTTACTTTCCAGTCTGTGGGGCTTCCCACCCAGGAGGTATGGGATTGCTTCTGTTGTGTAATCGCCCCTCCTCCCTCTTGATGTGGTCTTCTCTTTGTCTTCTGGAGTAGAATATCTTTTTTGGAAGTTTACAGTCCATTTGGTTGAAGGCTGCTCGGCATTTGGTTGTAGTTTTGTTGTTTTTTGGGAGAGAAGTTGAGCTCCAGTCCTTCTATTCTGCCATCTTAATCCAATCTCAAAGCAGTTTAAAAGGACTTAGATTGGAGTTCCTGTTGTGGCTCAGTGGGTTAAGAACCTGACATGGTGTCCGTGAGGACTTGGGTTTGATCTCTGGCCTTGCTCAGTGGGTTAAGGCCACTGAGCTGCAACCTAGGTAACAAATGCAGCTCAGTTCTGGAGTGGCTGTGGCTGTGGTGTAGGCCTGCTGCTGCAGCTCCAATTTGACCCCTAGCCTGGCAGTTAGGGGTCATTTGCCACAAAAGCACCCCTAAAAAGAGAGGAAAAAAAGGTACTCAGCTGACCAAAGTAGAAGAGGTGCCTAACTTGAAGGTGTTATTTACTAGTTGTGCTGTCTGTATCTGTCTCCAGGTAAGCCACCTTGCACTGTAGGATTTTTTTCCTGCACACAAACACCGCTTTTTTTTTTTGTTTTGCTTTTTAGGGCCATACCTGCAGCATATGGAAGTTCCCAGGCTATGGGTTGAATCAGACCTGCCGCTGGCAGCCACAGCCACAGCAACGCAGGATCTGAGCCACATCTGCAACCCACACCACAGCTCATGGCAGTGCTAGATCCCTAACCCCCTGATTGAGGCCAGGGATCGAACCCATATCTTCATGGATCCTACTCGGGTTCATTATCCGCTGAGTCATGAAGGGAACTCCCTCCCGCCCCCTTTTATAATGTTACAAGACATAGATGGTGTCTCCAGTAATTGGGTGCTTCCCTAAGTCCCCTAAACCTTCAGCCTTATTAACCCAGCTATTTTACCATCTTGTAACAGTAGTTGGGAATTTTTCCACACTGGATGGCATATTTCTCATTCTTTTCTGCATTTAGACTTTGTCACCTTTAACTCTTCATTGCTGATACCATTTCTAAACTTAGTTCAGAATGCTGTTGGTTTCCAGCAGCATATACCCAACTTGAATTATGAGAGTCAAATGGAAATAGTGGCGCATTGAACACAATTAAAAGAAAGGTTAATCAGGCAAACCTTAGGAAAAGCTGCAGTTTTGACAGAATAGGAGCAGGTGTTCTCCCTGGAGACAGGCATCTTGCATGAAGCAGGAAGCATGGCTGCTGGCAGCTCTGGAGCTTCCTAATTCACTGTCAGTCACCTGACGGGGACTTGTGCGTGATCTTGACAAAACTCAGGGCCCAGCGTGGGTCTCTGGATCACTTTGGGGCCAGTCAACCTGGTCCAGAGTGGCAGTTCTGTAAAGGAACATGGTTGGCCTGAGGGGAGGAAGAAGTTCCCATTAGAAAGTATTTGCCAGGAGTTCCCATCATGGCTCAGCAGTTAATGAACCTGACTAGCATCCATGAGGACACGGGTTCGATCCCCGGCCTTGTTCAGTGGTTTAAGAATCTGGTGTTGCCATGAGCTATGGTGTAGATCGCAGATGCAGCTCAGATCTGATGTTGCTGTGGCTGTGGCATAGGCTGGCAGCTACAGCTCTGATTGGACACCTAGTCTGGGAACTTCCATATGCTGCCAGTGCGGCCCTAAAAATAAGCCAAAAAGACAAAAAAATGAGAAAGTATTTGCTGTTCCCAGGAGACAGTAGGTGATAGGCAAACAGAACTACAGGTGTCTGGTACAGACCTGAGTCCATCAGGAGAGGGATGAGTAGGTGGTTTAATTGACAAGAGCAGGTTAAAAGACAATAGGCTTAGTATTTTTTTTTTTTTAAATATTACATAGTCACTAAAGCTTCCCTAACTGACCCAGCCTTCCTTGACCCTCCTGTGCACCCCGTTGTTAGAGCATGACCTGATGCCCACAGGAGGCTGGTGCTCCCAGTCAGTAGGCTGGTTTCTGGGACACACCTGCACATTCCTGCTCCCATCTGTTGAGCCCTAAGCTTTCCAAGAGTCATTAGTGTATCTTGCCAGACCTGGGAATGCCAGGTGGACTTACTGGTGTCCATTTAAATAAATATCTCCCAAATAATAAGTGCAAAAAGAAAGTTATTTCTATGAAAATCAAATTCCGATCAAGAAGATCCGACGATGTAACTAGAAGCAATGACTGCTGCAGAGAGGAGGGGGCTTTTACCTTTTATTCCAGAATAAGTTCTGGAGTCTAATCTCCTCTGGACACATTCTAGCTCACCACTAACTTGCTGTGTAACCTTGGCAAGTGGGGGACTCTCCCTGAGACTTAGCCCCTTTACTGTAAAATGGAAGTAATAACAGCCTTCTAGGGGAATTCTCACCATCAAGGAAAATAATGTGTTCATAATACCTAACACGCTTTCTGGCACATAGTAAGCACTCAGATGGGGGGCAGCTGTCATCATCATCATTATGATAAGTATAATTAGTAATCACAGCTTGGAGTGAGACAGATATATTTATACTGTTCCATATTGCTCATGTTAAATGGTGTAATGAGAATGTCATTTCCACTCAAGATTTCTTTTAGTAACAAAGAGAAGTGATTGACCATAGAGATTAATCATTTTTTCTTTATCAAATTAATTTCTGAAAAACAGAAGTTATCCTTTAAATGTAGACGGTTCCCTCGTTGAAAACACGGTGTGCTAGGCTGAGACTGTGGTACAGTCTCCTCCCCTAGTATGTTCGGCTTTTGTAAAAGTTAAAAAGTCAAGGAAAGCAGGAGAAGGAGATAACTGGAAAGTCGCCAGGTAGCTTTCAGAAGCCTATAAGTACATCAGAACCCATATTGGCTCTCTTCATAGCTTGTTTTCTGGACCAGTATTCTAGAAGTTGCCACATTCTTTTCACTTGTGTCTTCACAGAGGGCAGTAAAATTTAGTTCTAATTATATTTAGGGCATCTGGATTCTAGTCAGCATTTCTGGCTCCGTTTTAGAAACTAAAGTCTGCGGCTTATTCCTAATGTGGAAAATGGAATAATCCCCCAGGCCTGGGAAGAAGAACTCCAACATGCAGGCTGCCGTTACTATAGCGAGACTCCGCTACAGACATCACAAGACTTGTTATACAAGGAAACATGATTACAGTGGATTAGAGAAACTTGCCAGGGCCTTGAAGGATTTATTACTTTTTGAATTCTGAATGAGACATAAATATGCTTTTCCCCTTTTAATTTTGGACCCCCTACGGAGAAGGTGAAAAAAATTCTTCAGCAAATTCTAGAATGCTTAGCTGCTAGAGCTCGGGTGGGTATTGTGTCCAAGTCATATTGCAAAGGGCATGGATACTTGCTTGGCAGAGATGCAAAACAGGCACTCCTTTCTGTCTGTACTGCCAAGTTTGTTACTGCCCTGTCTCCCAGTGGGAGAAAAATGTAGCTCCTTGGGGAGTCTTCTGGAAGGCAGCATGGTGTAATGGAAAAAGCAGTGCACTCAGAGGCATGAGGCCTGGATTGCAGCTTCCACACTTCAAAGCTCCGTGATTTTCAACAGGTTACACCCTCTGAGCCTTCGTGCCCTTTTATGAAAGGGTAATTCCCATCTGAGAGGGTGGCTTTAACGTTTAAAGTATGTTAAATATCACATATAGAATCTCAAAAGTTAGTTGCATTAGCATTAAAATGGCAACCTGTTGTACATGTGGATGAATTCATAGATCTCAGATTCTGCTGAGGCCCTAAAAGAAGTGACTTTTAAAAATAAAGGTGGTCTCTCACCTTATCTGTTCTCTAGATTTTTTGTTTTCTCTGGATACTGAACAGATGGCATAAGGGTAATAGTTACAAACCAGGTAGGAATCAGACCTGAGTTCACTGCGTACTAGCTGCGAAGCCTTGAGTAATTCAGCTAGCTTTTGTTATCCTCAATTTCCTCAGCTGTAAATCAGATATAACAATAGTGCCTCAAGCATTCCCTATCACTTTACCTTGTTTTAGTTTCTGTATGGGACTTAATCACTATCTGAAATTATCTTTATTTTCTGTCTTCCACTCCAGCTCCCACTTAAATATATTCCCCATAAGGGCAAAGCATTTATCACATCTTGTTTAGCATTTTATATGTCTTGCCAAATGTAGTGACTGGTACCTTATCGTTATTTATTCTTTTCACCTTTCACTTCTATTTTTAAAACTTCCCCTCCCAGTGTCAGGGCTAAATTTATATACAGTAGCTGAGCTAGAAAGCGGGTAGAGTTGTTCTCTGTTTGGAAATGCCTGTGTTCTTACAGTTGAGTTTCTATTTCCTGAAGATGCTTACTCAGCCTTGGATGGCACAGTTTGACTTGTGACATCAGAAGTTTGACAGACAGAAGTCTGACTCAGGGATCCAGCTAGGAAAGAGCATGACTTTCAGCCCAGCTCACCCTTTGAGGGATGGCTGGGCAGGGCTCAAAAAGGTCTTGGATTTCAATTTATCTAGGAAGGTATTTAGCAAATTATTTTTAACCGTTTGGATTTGGTACAGATCACCCAAGGAATCTGCAACCTCTGCATAAGTGAGGAATGAGGTGGGAGGACAGAGTGGAGCTGAGGTGGAGGACAGGCTTTCCCTGGAGACAGGAATCTTTCTCCAGGGCCTGGACTGCACTTGCCCCTCTCCACCCAGACGCCTAGAGCATCCTCTTTCACTTTTACCTACTCAGCACCTTGGAAACCACTGAGATTCCAGGGTTCTCCACAGCCACCCAGAGTGAGGCAATGCAGACAGGTATATGTTTGGGCTCTGCGCTTGTCATTCACTAGCCCTCTCCCTGAGAAGAGTTCATGGCAACCAGCTGTGTCATGGAGAAAACTGAGCACTAAGAAGAGGAACACTTGTCTCTCCTACCTCATTCTTTCAAGCCCCATGAACTGGTTCCTCTAAATTCCTATGGAACCACTGTGGGCTCAGAGGCTGGGGTGAGTTTGGTGCCTGAACACCCAGGGCTCGTATACAAAAGGGTGCATGTGTGTATTTTATGGGGGAGGATTTGTGTCATTGAATTCTCAAGAGATATGTTTGGTCTAAAACATATTAGGTCCACTGCCCAGAGTGGACCTAATATAATTTTATAGTGTTTACAGACTCTGCAGCTTTGCCCCCCGGCACTCCAAGCTCTCTGTGGGTGGGTTGAGGATGGAAATACTGAAACAGTGTCAGCTGCCCAATCTTGTTGAGCTTTTGCATTATGGCTCACTCATTTCTTACTAAGTTTGCACTTTGCACGGACAGTTAAGCCAGGACCATTGGAGACCAAGTCCTGACGTGTCAGCCGACGGCTTGGTTGAAAAGGGTAGTTGGAAATTCTCTAAACAAGATAGCGTTATAGATTTGGTTTTAAGGATACAGTAAAGCCACATCAGCAGCAAGCCTACCTATTAGTCTAGAGTTTCTTCCTTCACTTAACAGAGCAGCACCCCTAGTCATTCCCACTGTCTTAGAGCAGGGACCATGATACACTTGACCTTTTCACCCGAGGAAGTACAGGATGAGAGCTGCATTTCTGCATCCAGGATCATGCCATTCACAGCAGCCTAACCAGATTTCTTGTCTTCTTTTTTTAATGAGAGCAGTATAGCTTATTAAACTTTGCCTTAGTACAGGCGCTGGGGCTTGCCCATGGTGCTCTTAACGTACAAAACCCGGATGTTCTGCCAATTTTTCTTGAGCAATGACACCAGGAAGTTGACAGCTAAGTGGATATTGTACACAAGCTCATCATCTGTCATCTTCATGTGGCCAACAGCCACTGCCAGACACAGCACCTTCTTCATCTGGAACTTGATCGTGGATTTCATTTCATCTACTTTGGCCACCATGTTCTCATTGTGGGTCAGCAAGGAAGGGAACCTACCAAGCTTATTCAGGCCCAAGCCCAGGATTCATGGAATCTGCTTAATTAGGGACTCTGAAGCCAAAAAGGCATCGTACTTCTTGGCCAGCTTCTTGACACATTTCTTATTCTTGTTGAGTTTCTTCAGCATCTCGATGTCCCTGTGGGGGATATCTGCGGCCTTGGCCTCGCCGCCATGCTGCTGGTCCCCCGGAACATACACGGAGGGCTTGGGAGGGGGAGTAGACTTACACCTGATGGTGCCCGAGAAGCGTTTGTCCTTCCAAGGATCATAGTTCTTCAGGCTCATCTGAAGCTCTACCATCTCCAAAAACTTCTGACACTTGAGCTGCTTTGCCTGCAGGGCTTCTCCCACCACCCTCAGAGGGTGTTGCAGGAGACTATACTGCTCGTGGTGCCTGGCACAGTGATAACTGGAAAAGAGCTGACAGGATTTCTTCTAGGCCTTCAGATATAGTGCTCTTGTGTTAGCACGCATGTTTTAGCTACTAAGTAAGGTGCTTCGGCCTTGTTTTTACAACAAAATTCTATTGATTGTCAGATCTGGGAATCTCTGACAAGTGAAAACTGCTCCTTGTTGTACGTCGCCGTTTCTTAGTAGTGGGTAGTACCGCTTACTCCATCTTCAGAGGTGTGGCAGCTTCTATGTATTGTTTATCACATGCCAGGTTCTACTCAGGGTGCGCTATGGAAATAGTCTTATTTAGTCCTTATCCTAAGGTAAGTGACAGTATTCGCATTTCAAAGATGAGGAAGTTGAGGGTCAGAGAAATGTGGTAAGTGATCAGGCCTAAAATACAGCTGTAGGACCCCATGGCAAGGGAGTACCTAGTGAGCCACAGGCAGGAATGGAGCAGAGGCCTCCGCTGACACTGAGCCCTGTGGTTGGGTTGGATGTAGATTGGGGAGGACTTGGGATGGAGGAGCTGGACCCAGGGTCTGAGGAGGCACAGGTGTTTTTACCCCCTCCCTGAATTACTCTTACTCAGTCTTTGTCATTTAAGATGCAGATAATCCCCTTGATCAGAATTCTTCTCAAGCCATCTGCATAGGATAGGTTCTCAGTGCTTTCTGAGTTAGGATTACAGACACTTGCCTCCTACTCCAGTCTGACTCTTCTCCATCCAAGCCCCCACAGCCAGTGGTCCCCATTGGTGGTATATACAGTTACTCGGGAGATTTGCAGAGGCTCAGCTTGGTTCCAGGATCAGATCAACTCCTCAGCAGGGCAGTCCCAGACAGCTTTTATAGCAGCCTGCCTCCCAAGTCACCGGTCCTGGCCACCCTGGATTTGGCACACTTCCCACCCACCCCTCTCCTCTTGTTCTCCTCACCTGGCAAATGTGGATTCATCCTTTTCTGAAGAGTTCCTTCTCACACTTGTCAGCGTGAATCATAATTATTTGTTAGCTTCTTGAGAAGAAGAATGTCTTAATCGTCTTTGTATCCTCTGAACCTCACATAATACCTGGCACATATGCACCACTTACTGTGAACATTTTTGAAAGAATGAACAAACGTTTGACTCTTTGACCAGGAGATAAAGATGGAGGATCAGGGACGTAGGAAATATGGAAGGTCTCCTTCTGAAAATAGTAACCTCACCGTGAATAGAACCTCTCATTTCTATTCAGTTTGCATTGATCAGATGGAATTGCTGGTGCAAGAAATGCACATGCTTTCCCAGCTTCTTGCAAGTTCTACCCTTTTTTTTTTTAATTTTATGAGAACTAAAAAAAATGGGTCACAGGCTGCCTTTTTAGATAAATCCTTTAGGATTAAACTCTCCAAGATTACTCACTGTATTAGACTCTTTTGGTTGGAAATTAGATACTAACTCAGAGATTTAATCAAGCATGGGGATATATATGTTCAAGTAACTGAAAAATTCATGGATAGTTCTAGCCTTAGGCACTACTAGATCCAAGTGTTCAAGAAATGTCAATAGCGACCTTCCTGCCTTGTCCCTTGGCCTGGTTTTTCTCTGCATTGCCTCCTTTTTGGCAGGCTCTCTCCTCACAATAGGAAATTGGCACTGGTGGCCCGGGCTGGGCGACTCCTATGGAAAGGGAGCCTTGTTCCCAGTGGCAGTAGCCAACTTCCTGCTTTACTGGTCATTAGTGACCCAGTCACAGTGGTAGGGCCAGCGGGGTAACCCTCACTGGTCAGATCTCCAGGATGTGTTTCCATCATCAGTGGTAAATGGGGCAAACAACCCACCTGAATCACATGACCTGAGAGTCAGGGAGAGATTGGTAAGAAATTAGAGAACTGGAGTGACTCTCATGGGATAATGATAATGCAGGCTGAGCAATCAGCGTGAGAAACGGACACTATGGCTGCCTTTCCTTTCTTTTTTGTGGCTAATATTTCTCTTATTAACAAGAGCTAGATGGTGTGATGGACCCCAAGCAGGGGCCTTGTCTTCTCCTTTTTCTAAAGATCCATCCCCCAGAATGGATCAAAACAGCCAGTTTACTGCTTTCTTTGGCTTTTCATCCTAGCCTGGTGATGGGTCCAGCAGCTCTGGTATTGAGGTTGGAGCCTTGGAATGACAAATAAACATGACAGTTTTTTATCATGACTTGTTTTTCTTGACAAGATCAAGGAATACTTAAATCCCCAGTGGTTTTTATTTTGGAATCCTGCCACGAGTTCTCTGATACTATACACTATATATAGATTTAAATACTGTTTCAGGAATATACTTTCTTTTTGCAGTTAACCAAAGATTTCCCATATTCAGTGACTTTCTGATATTCAGCTCTGACTACCACATGTCACTGTGATCAAGACCTAAAATAGGAACATTTGGAGATCCTTCTTATATGGGGAGTAAAAAACAGAATGTCTTAGGACTTTGGTCCTTGTTTTGTTTCTTCCACCTGATAACTTGTTTCTTCCTGCCACTCTTCATATTCTAATTTTCTGGCATGCTTTTCATCCCAATTTGGTTGCCACCTAGTGAGTATTTTTTGAGCTCCTACTATCTACCCAGAATGGAAATTATGATTTTTTGAGTACCTGTTTTCTGTTAAGTACATCGATAGGCCTTTTTGGTACATCATCCCATTTATTTTTTATAGCAACCCTTTGTGAGATGGGCAGCATTATCACTACTCAAAAGATGTAGAAGTTAAGGTTATGAGAAGATAAATAATTTGCCAAATGTCTTAGAACTGATAGAAGACCTGAGAATCAGTTCCAAGTCTGATAGCCTTCAAACTTAATTCTACAAGAATTAGGCTAGGAGCACTAACAGACTGGAAAAGTGTAAGATTAAATTTATGACCTAAGGTCAAAGGAATAAGACTAACACATTTGAAGAGTGACAGTAAATTCAAGATAGGATAATTTCTTTTTAAAATTTTTAAATTATAGTTGATTTGAATGTTCTGTCGATTTTTGCTATACAGCAGAGTCTCCCAGTCACATATATATATACACACACATACACACATACATTCTTTCTCTCACATTATGCTCCATCATGTTCCATTACAAGTGATTAGATATAGGTCCTTGTGGTATACTGTAGGATCTCATTGCTTATCCACATGCAATAGTTTGCATCTATTAATCCCAAACTCCCAGTCCTTCCCACTCCCTCCGCTTCCATTTTGGCAACCACATGTCTGTTCTCCATGTCCATGAGTTTGTTTCTTTTCTGTAGATAAGTTCATTTGTACCATATATCAGATTCCAAATATAAGTGGTATCATATGGTATTTGTCTTTCTCTTTCTGACTTACTTCACTTAGTATGAGAGTCTCTAGTTCCATCCATGTTGCTGCAAATAGCATTATTTTGTTCTTTTTATGGCTCAGTGGTATTCTGTTCTGTATATGTACCACATCTTCTTAATCCATTAATCTGTTGTTGCACAAATGTTTTCTTAAGTCAGTCTCCCAAAGCGATAGAAATATAAACAAAAATAAACCAGTGGGATCTAATCAAACTTACAAGCTTTTGCACAGCAAAGGAAACCATAAAAAAAAAAAAAAGGGACAACCTGCAGAATGGGAGAAAATAGTTTCAAAGGATGCAGCTGCCAAGAGCTTAATCTCCAAAATATACAAACAACTCGTACAACTCAACAGCAGAAAAACAAACAATCCAATTGAAAAATGGGCAGAAGACCTGAATAGATATTTCTCCAAAGAAGACATACACATGGCCAATAGGCACATGAAAAAAATGTTCAACATCAGTAGTTATTAGAGAAACACAAATAAAAACTACGAGGTACCACTTCACATGTGTCAGAATGGCCATTATTAGTAAGTCTACAAATAGCAAGTGCTGGAGAGGATGTGGAGAAAAGGGAACCCTCCTACACTGCTGGTAGGAATGTAAATTGTTACAATCACTGTGGAAAACCATATGGAGGTACCTCAGAAAACTAAATTTAGAACCACCAAATGACCGAGCAATTCCCCTCCTGGACATGTATCTGGGCAACACTTAGACTGAAAAAGAAATATGCATGCTTATGTTCATTGCAGCACTGCTCACAATAGCCAAGATATGGAAACAATGTAAATGTCCATTACAGATGAATGGATTAAGGAGATATGGTATACGGTGGAATATTACTAAGCCATAAAAAGGGATAATTTCTAAGTGTTCCAAGATATAGTATGGTTGATGGTGCTATTCAAGTTCAGAATATGGTGAATTGTGCCTCCAATTCTCACTCACCTTCTACCTTTGCCTGATTTGACATATATGTAAATATTAAATTAAGACTCTGTTTTAAATATAAGCTTAGCCCTACACAGATTCACAGTGTGCTGATTCATTCTTTCGTTTACTATGTGCTCTGAATTTAGACATTTTTGTCTCCTCATACTTCTGTTGAACCCAGAAACTTTGGTGAGCCCTAAATATCTTTACATACATTCACCCTCCTGTCCACTGCCTCTTAGGTCCTAAAAACTCCTTGATAAGCACAGGTCACAGTTAGGAGCCCTCCATTTTACATCTGATCTGGGAAGACAGTGGCCAAGGATAGATTTTTATCTGTGCCATCCTTAGCTATCTGCCCCTCAGTTGAATTCAGCACAGTTCAGTTCAGCTACAGCTTCCTGGGTGCCTGGTAAGTGGCAGCCTGTGTGTGAAGCTCTGTGGGGACACAGCACAGTCATTCAGTGTCTGCTAAATGCTCGGCCTCTTCCAAGTGCTGGGGATATAGTGGTTGTCAAGACAGGCAAGGCTTCACGTTTGCATGGATCACAAGCAAGTGAAAAGAGAAACTTTCAGCTAGCAATAGACACAGAGATGAAGGCAAAACAGGGTGTTGGGTTAGAATGAGTTGGGATGTGGAGGGAACAGGAGAGAATAGGAGTCAAGAATTAGACAATTCAGACTGGCAGGTCGGCAACTGTCCCTGTGGAAAGGTGGTTTCTGGGCTGAGACTTGAATGCAGAGGAAGGAGCCAGACCGGCGAGCGTATCTAGCTGAGCAAGGTGAGTTACATTATGATTACTGACATTATCATTTACTTGGGCAGGAAATCTGAATTTGGATTTTCTCCATAGGCGGTGATCTGTGCCGATAGCAGTTCCTGCTCATTGAACTCTGACCAGTGCCAGTCACGTGGCTTGATGTGTGTTGTCATCAAGTCCTCGCAGGCCCACACAAGCCCTCATAAGCTGGATCTGTTATTGAAATCAACTTTTATGCAGGAGGAGGTGTGGCGGAGAGGGCCTCGGTGCCCACCCTCGTGATCGAGGGAGGGGAGCAGGGGCAGCATGTTTGGCAGTGACTTTGAGGTGCAGAGGAGGAGAGGTGGCCCTGGCGGCGGCCGGGATGGGGGGTGCACAGCAGCGGGCAGCTGCACAGTGTTCCCCTGGGGAGATGCTGCCGGGAGCCTCAGAGGCTTTACAGCCGGCAGTTAGCTATCCCTCCAACACTAAAAGGTGGGGGGCCTCTTGAAGGAGAATGTGTCAGTGCCCTTAACTTAGAATGTCAGGAGAAGTCCTACAGCTTCGCCTCGGGGGAGGTCTGGCCTGACCTGTGCCCTCTACCTTAGAAAGGCCGTCGGTTACTTTCTCCTAGCTGTTCTTCTGCACACACCCCAGAGCCTGGACACCCTGGGGCACCTCAAAGGCTCCGGGACAGTTTCTTCACCTTGGGACAGAAATGGTCTAGGGTGTGGTGGTTCATTTCCCTGGGATGCTCAGGGTCTTTCCACAGCCCCTAGCTGCCACTGGGATTTCCTAAGGGCCAGGGTATCCTGTGGCTTAATGAGATCAGGTCCTGTTCCTTTACCCTGAATTATTAGGAAAACTGTGGGAGCCCAAATCTGTCTGTATCTGTTTATATCTATAGGAACTGTGTTGGTTTGGTTTTGGTTTTTCTGCTTAACTCTTCCTTGAAAGGCCTTAGCATGTTGCTTTTAGTTTCTCTCAGCACTCGCTGTAGCAGAATCTGGAGGCTCTGGTGTTTATCGTTGGCCAGGCTACATGTCAGCGCGTAGAAAATGGCTACAATTCTAGGAATTGCTGTCTTAATTTGTTAGCCAGATACTCCGTGCATCAGCAGTGGCGGTAGCTGCCAGCTGATCTGAGTTTTATGTGGTGAGATTTTTGTTTTGTTTTGTTTTTTCCCCCTCAGATGAGCACTACTGTTTGCTAGAGCTGAGATCATCAAAACCGTTTCAATTAGGACTTTGAGAATATAATTACACTTTCCAAAGATGCAGGCTTGGCCTAGGAAAGTGAGGATAAAGAATAAATAGAGTAAGTAGGAGAATGATTACTGGCACGAGGTAGATTAAATGGCAACTTTCTTATTTTCACTATTATACATATCAAATAAAATCCTATTCCCTTTTATTTTATTTTAGCTAAGTATTCTTGTTCAAAATGAAAATCAGATGTTTTTCTTTTTCATTTTTTTCCAAAGCAAATGGTTACAAACACTTAATATAATTTACTGGATATTTTTTTTCCCTAAAAGAACATTTACATTACTTTCTTTTATGCATGCAGTAACATTTGATCAAAACATGACTCCACTCTCTTATTTAATGTTGAGCATCTGGATTAAAGGCTTCTTTTAATCTTAAATACAGATTATGGCTCTCTTTCCCTTTAAGCAAACCGCCATAAAACTCTGGACCCTTTCCAGTTTTCTTCATTAAAGCTCTCTTTATTACAGTGTTTTCGGATGGCAGTCATTAAATGATTGTTATGCACAATGGGCACTTGATTATAATTATTTAACTGGCAATCAGTTATTGCAGCAATTTGGTGGTGTAATGAAAAGGGAGCGTGTCTGTACCTGCCAGCGTCTATGCACTGTTTGGCTGTGGATTAGGGGAAGGAGCAGAACCTGAACATATGGACAGGAAGGATTGAGCCCTCGTGGGAAGGGAAGCTCTGCTTTCATTCTTCCCCATTCTGCTTCTTGGCCTCTTTTGTTCCATAAGGTAGATGAACAATGGTGATAAAATAAGATACGGAAAGAATTTTTGTGCTACAAACTCCTGAATCAGTGCTAAATGAGTAGAAATATATGTATATAACTGTGTTTTTTTAAACACAAGCATTTTTTTCCACTCTAATTTATTATGTTTTCTTTCTTGACATGTAAGTGGACACAAGATGCTATTAACAAAAAGTTGGTATAAAAGATAAGTGACTTTCATTAACACACACCTGGGGGCTGTTCATCACTGAAACAGTAAGTGTGCAGTTTCCAAGTCAAGATGGGCCCCTGCATTATTCAGAACTCTTTTGGTTGTATCAAAGACCTGATCCTAACCAACCTTAGAAAAAAGGAAATTTCTTGGCCTATGTAACTGGAATGTCATTGGAACTGCTTATAAGTTTAAAGGAAGAGCTGCAGAAACCAGGGCTTTGGGTTAGGAACTGCGATGTAACCATTCTGAGACCTCCTGTCCATCTCTCCCTGTAGTTGGCCTCATTCTGATGATGGGCTTTCAGGCTTCTCCCTGTAGCAAGAATCATGGCCATGGGTAGCCCCACATTTCCATTTTCCTAGCTGAGCAACTCTACTGGAGGGCAACATGTCTTCCATCTTTTGTAAATTGGTCTCAGGGAAGGACTCTGATTGGTCCAACTTGTGTCATACACCCCTCCCTGGACTAATCACTATTGCCAAGGAAATGGCACCATGTGATTGGCCCATCCTGGATCACATGTTATCCCTGGGTGTAAGGTAGGGAAGACGAAGTCCCGTGGTTAACAGTCCTGTGAGAGACATTGATGTGGCCCTGTCAGTGGTACCCCAATGACTAGGAAAAACACAATGAAAATCTGAAATACCCAAACTTGAAAAACATTCTCTACATGTTTCCCCAAAGTGTGGCTCTCCATCTTTCTTTTAGAAACATTCTTCCTTTGTAAGACTGAGTTGTAAAAGTGTCCATCTGAGTTTCAAATGATTACCTAACCTTACCTGTAGCCATTCTTGAGCTCCAAAGACCTCTCAGTAGTGTGATCGAGGCGTTCCCATTGTGGCTTAGTGGAAGTGAATCCAAGTAGTAACCATGAGGTTGCGAATTTGACCCCTGGCCTCGCTCACTGGGTTATGGATTCAGCATTGCCGTGAGCTGTGGTATATAGGTTGCAGACGCAGCTTGGATCTGGCATTGCCGTGGCTGTGGCATAGGCTGGCAGTTACAGCTCTGATTTGACCCCTAGCCTGAGAACCTCCATATGCTGAGGTGGCAGCCCTAAAAAGCAAAAAAAAAAAAAAGGAGGGGGCAGGGTCCTGAAGAGACAGGACAGGCACAAATAAAAGATTTCTGCTCTGGGAGTTCCCATATGGCTAAGTGGGCTAAGAACCTGGTGCTGTCACTGCAGGGGCTCAGGTTGTTGCTGTGGCTCAGGTTCAGTCCCTGGACTGGGAACTTCAGCATGCCATGTGTGGCCAAAAAGGAAAAAAGAGGATGTAGATATGGCCACCATATCTACATTACCACAGGGACCTCAAGATCCAGGGTTCCAGAGAGCACAGTCTTCAGCTACCTTAGAGTATTAAACCACAGTACTGGCTAATAAAAATTTCCATTTCCTCATGGTTTAGTTCCATATTTGAATCTTTTGAGTGTAAAGGCAAAACAGTCTGCAAAATAGCAAACTTAAATAGTAAAAAGTCTTTAAAGGAAAAGGTTAATTGAAAACTTAAAAGAAGAGTATGCTCCCTACCCCCACCCCCAACTCTAGAGAGACACACACACACACACACACACACACACACACACACACAGATCTAATCAGTCTTACTTATGGGGAAAGTATGAGTCATCTTATTTATTAAGAAATAAGGAAGATAATTAAAATGTGCAAGCTCAAACTTGAATAAAAATCAGGAAATTCTCATTTTCATGTTTATTTTATTAATCAATGTACACTTATTTTATGTTATGTATTTATTTGTACAACTGAGATATTTAAGCTCAGGGTAGCTTAAACTACTAATATAATACTGCCTGAAGTTGGAGGCAGGGAATCAACTTCTTTAAGTCAAATAAGTGTTTGTGTATTTATGCACACTTTTTTAGTTTGTGGATATTGGACGCTGCTGGAGGAGTTTCTTGGGAATCTAATCTTCTCAATGGCAAGCTCTAGCATTGCCTTTGCCAGTAGTTTAGTTCATATGGACTTGATGCCAATTTTCTTTTCACATATGTGAAATAACAGTTTGGCTCATAGCAAACAAAACAGTGACACCATAGAGAAGACTGGTGCTTTTTAAGTGAAATGGGCAGACTCAGAACCAACTTTTTTCTTTAGGTGAACTGAGTTTAAATTAAATTAACTGTTGCAAAAGATTACAGGATTTGTGTGACTCTCAAGAAGTCAAAGGCCGTGGCAATAAAGTATTTTCATTTTACAGAGTTTTTCTTGGAAAGGCTGCACACCATATGACAGCAAAGTGCTTAAAACCCAGAGGCTGGTGCCAGCACAAAATCCAAACATCATAAAGTTACTTCCAAAGCCCAGATATTTATCGGTCCCCTCTCTTGGAACAGAGCATCTCTTAACTAGACCAAGTCTGCCAGCTCCGAATCACCTTCCCAGCCTAGGGTTTTGAGTAGAAAGCACTGGGCAAGGCATGTTCTTCAGGAAGGAAAGGAAAAGCTATTGAACAACAATTGTCAGATGAGTCACAAACCACAGACAGCAGATCCTAATGGACAGTTTTTTTCTTTAGCAGATTTTGTTTAATTACTCTTCAGCCAAAGAAAGTCAAGGGAGGCCAACCAGTGGCATAGTGGCCATTGTTGTGTATGTGTATGTCTGGTTCCTTGTTCAGTTTTTGAAAACCTAGCTAACCTCCCTCCTACAAATAGCCTACCTCCAGCCACCCTGTCTTTAGCCAAGTAGGAAATTCAGAAGTGAAGGGGCCGTCTGTTCAGTTTTTCCATGCGTCAGCAGCGCCCTGGAATCAGAAAGGAGCCTTGTAATCTGTGCTTCTCTGCTTCCCCAGCTTCACCCAACAGGTACGGGGAGGCCTTGCCTTCTCTCCAGGCTGCTTCTGTACACAGAAGGCCTCAGAAAGCTTTGCTCACCAGGACTTGAAACCAGGCTCCTTGGTGAATTTCCATCTCTGGGCCACTGCCAAGTCACACACATCTGTCAGAGGAGGTTTGCTGGGAGAGCACTGTGTCCCTGTCCACCAGGTGACAGCTCAGCAACCAGCCCCGGGTGCTGGCTGGCCAGGCATCTCCTCTGCCCCACTGCCATCATTAGATGTCACCATCACCTGCTAATGTGTCTCAAGAGAGCAAGAGGTCTCAGTCACAATGGATGATTAGAATCGATGCCAGAAGTGTAAACAAGTCATAAATTACTCTTAATCCTTCTTGGCTAGGATGGTCTTAGTCTCTTGTTATGGAAAAATAGACTCCCTTTAATCTCTTTTATTTATATAATATAATAGCTTGTCTTCTTGTATGCCTGTAAATCTCACTTTTCTTCAACAAGCATTTCCTAAGCTGGTGCTCTGGGCACAGTACTGTGGATGCCGCTACTTGAGAGCAGATAACAGGAGTTCATGTTTGAAGGGTACACAGTTTCAGTTTGGGATGATGAAAAAGTTCCAGACGTGGATAGTGGTGATGGTTGCACAACAGTGTCAGAATACTTAATGCCACCGAACTGTACACTTTAAAATGGCCAAAATGGGAGATTTCGTTATATATGTTTTACCACAATAAAAAAAATTAGGGTTCTTGTACTTTTAGTCAAGATGAATCTTTTTTTTTTTTTTTGCTATAAGTCATGTTTTTCATATATCCCGTATCAAAATATGTGTATGACTCACCACAAAAACCTAGAATTCCACGTTTCTGGTATTTCACATAGCAAGTATTTCACTGATTTCTCCCATTATCTGAATACTTTATATGGTCTTGGTTAACAAGCGATTATCCTCTAAAACAGAAGTAAAAACAGTCTCAACTAATAAAACTGCGTAACACATTCCCAAATTAGGCTCAGATGTCCATACCGCAGAGCTTTGTTGAGCTTCGAGAATGGAGATTTGGATCCTCTTTGAGGCTCGGTGAAGTGGAGAATACCTTGGCCTGCAGGCTCCAGCTGCTGCCTCTGCCATCAGCCGGGGGTGTGACAGGGTCTGTCCTTTCTTCTTCGTGGGCTGCCATGTCTTTATCCACAAAATGAGAGTGAAGATGCCTACCTTGTAAGGTTGTCAGGCCAAACACTCAAACATTTGTGAGGCTTTTGTCATGGTCGGGGGCCTGAAACGCAGTGGATGCCAAAACAGGCTCCAGAGAGCCCTTCACCCCGCATGTGTCGGGGTGCATGTGCTGCCTCCTGCAGTCCTTTCTCCCTCTCCTGGTACCCAGGTCCCCTCTCTGGTCACTCCCTAGACTCTGTGTTCCAGCTCCGCCTGCCTTTGAACTGGGCTGGGAAGTTCATAGTATGAATATCCTGATGTTGTGGGAGAGGGGAAGCGGCCCGGCCCGGTGCCAGCGGCAGCTGTGGAAACACGGCCTTGTTCTCTGTGTCTGGTGGTGCTGGGCCTCCTGCTCCCTCAGGACCCGAGGCCTCACTGCATGGCTTCTCAGACCCACCACCTTTTTCTTGGGTTAGAATCTCTTCCTCTTGATTTCCTTTTTATTGACCTCTTTGCCCTTCAGTCTAAAGCCAGCAGCAAAGAAAGGCACTGTTAGCACAGGCCTGTGTCTTCTTGGCAGGTAGATTGGCCCCCGTGGGCCTTCTTTGCTGAGATCTGAAAAGCTGTGTTTGGCAACTGTCACCCTTCTTTCCTCGTGGATCCTTTTGCTCCTGGCTCCAGGGGACAGTCTGGTCATGAATCAGGCCTCGCCAAGAGTGAGTATGCAGTTTGTTGAAAGATTACTTTGGTGGTACAATTTGTCAGCTTCCGAAGTTAAAATCCTTTTGTATCTTATAAAACACCTGAGTGATAAACAGCTGAGCATCTTCCCATGAGTTAAAGGGGATAGCTGGTACTTTGCTACTAAGCCCGTGCTTCTCAACCCTTTTATGATTTTTGAACCTTTTTATTGAGGATTATATAATTTATATACAATCAAATCTTTATTGAAGTATAGTTGATTTACAATGTATTGGTTTCAGGTGTACAGGAAATTGATTCAGTTATTTTATATATATGTGTATGTGTGCATGTATGTAAACATATGTCTAAACATGCATACACATCACTGTGGTCTTTTTCAGATTCTTTTCCCTACAAAATACTGAGTATACTTCCCAATTAAATGTTAATTATATATAAACCTTAAGTGTCCATCTCAATTTCTATACCCGTGTAAATAGCACCCAGGCTGAGATTCAGAACATTTCTAGTTACTTCAGAACTTCCCTCCCTCAAACCCCCTACAGTCGCTTCCCCAAAGATAACTACTATTCTGACTAATCCCTTTAGGTTGGATTCTCAACTTTCTTGCACCTAATTTAAGTCCCACTTTCCTTCCTACCTAATTTAAGAATTTAAGAATTCAAAATTAATTATTGCCTCTTATGGCCAAAAAGAAACAGAGTCCTTTTGGAGATGCTCCTCCTACCCTCCCGTCCCACACACCTTCTGATTCACCCCCTCACCCATCCAGGTCGTGGGGAGGGAGGGTGACATCCTCATCCTTTCTGGTCGAGTCACACTCAGTCGCAAAACCTGAAAGAGAGGAGAAACAGACATCTGGGACCTCAGCCCCGTTTCCTGGTCCCAAGCCTCACAGTAAAGTGTTTTCTAAGCCAAAGAAGAGTGTGGTTCTTTGAATCCTCCAGTATCCACTGAGCTCCCAAGGTGCACAGTTCTTGCTTTCTGTTTTCTGTCAAAGCAGGGTTTGCTTTCCCCCGGTGATGCTTTGCATTTTCTTGGGGATGAGAAATGCATTTTCTGAGGACTGTTGACATTGCAGTCCCCTTTCAACATGTTCGTGTTGACTTGAACTGTTCCTAGTGAGGAATATGATGGGAAGATTATTTTACGGGAGGTACACAGAAGCTCCCATTTAGCATGTTCTGCCACACTCAAATCCTTGTATTTAAAAGTGGAGCTTAGTCTGTTTATCCTCCAGTAAAAATATCTACAAGAAGCTATTATTATATTGACGTAGGAGCCAAACAGGAAATCAGAGGATTCACGATGTTATCTACTTTAATGCAATGGGTTTTCTACAAACTGACTTTGCAGCCAATCAGGATAAACTTTACCAGAGGATTTAAGGAACATGTTATTAACATAATGTTTATTCCTTGGGCTTTGCAGGCTACATCGTGTTCCCAGAGTTCTGAGGGCTAAAGAGAGAGAAAGGCTTAGAGAGATAGAGAAAAGATAAATCTGCAAGAAAGAATAGAGATTCCATAATACCATGAAAATAACTGTAATTATAATAGACTTTGGTATGAATTAGAATTTAATATAATTCAATAGTTACGTTTAATCACTTATTATATGCACAGTATTGCACAAATCACAGTTTGCAGCCTAAAGGAAAGGTGATGGACCAAAAAGGTTAAGTCCTGGAAACTGTCTTTTTCAGTATTTTTATCCATGATTTAGATTAGGACAAACTTGGTACATCTAGCAAATTTGTGGGTGATGCTAAGCCAGGAAAAAGCATTAAAATCAGAATCTAAAGGTATTATGACATGAGTTCCCTGGTGACTCAGGTCAAGGATCCAGTGTTGTCGTTTCTGTGGTATGGGTTCACTTCCTGGCCTGGGAACTTCCACATGCCATGGGCATGGCCAAAAAAAAAAAAAAAAAAGATATACAGATATGAGACTGAACCTAAGAAATTGAAACACAGCAGGGACAAGTGTAAGTTCTCCTTAGAGCATAAAAAAGAAGTTTCCCTGAATATAGGATGGGGGAGATCCAACCTGTGAAAAGAGGTTCCTGACACGAGCACAGCGTGAGTGAGGCAGTGTGAGGGGCATCACGTGTAGCTTCTGCACGCACAACTCCATTTCTAGGCACTGAGTGGCCACACGTTGTCAAGCAGGATGGAACAGGTGGGCTCATAGCTGTGCCAACGTGGAGGACACATACTCCGACCAGCTGCTGGGTGCGGGTGGCTATTGGCAGAGGGACTGAGAGGCCGTCTGTGCACTGTGTACCGGTTTGGAGCAGACACTCTGTGAGGCCTTCTCCCCCCCTGATATCCCAGGCTGCTCTGTATGTGGTCAGAGCACACGTCCGGGCTCGGGTCCCACAGTAGTGGGCGGGAATGCCCGGGAAGGGGGCAGGGACTGTCCTGGATCTTGAAGTGGGGACATGATTAAGGAGCACAAGATGACTACAGGCTTGAAGGTAGACATGCCCTGGGGTGAGGTGAGGCTTTGAGAAGTGATGAGAGGCGAGCTTGGATCTGTAAAGCGGAACAGCAGGGGGGGAAGCGCCAGGCTAGAGATGCAGACCGTGTGCGCCGCTGAGGGTTTTCACTAGGGGCGAGGTGAGGGCACAGCCCTAAGGGAGATGGGCATGGACATCCTCAGATACCTCTCATAAGAGGACAGGGTGACTGAGGCCCCCACCCCACCACCCTGGCTGTGTCAGCAGCTCCCTGTTTTGCTGATCAATAAAGTGAGGTGCCCAGATAACGGGGCAGCAGCTGCTTCTTCTACGGAAGAGCCACAGGCACTCACTCAAGGGCCCTGGGGAGAGGCTTCTTCTTAGGACCTAGGCTCACTTTCCACCTACAGCTGTATTTGCCGTTGGGGGTTTCTCCCTGAAGCTCTACGATGGTGTTCCTGGTGGCTGTCCTTCTAACAGCCCTGGGTGCCCAGTGTCTGTTTCTCAGTTGCTCCTAAGTGTGGTCTCAAGAACTCTTCTTGAGATCCTGTGCCACCGCCAGCATGCTTTGTCTAGTTTGCCTTCCACATTCACACTTTCTCTTCCCTTAACTGATCCGGCAGCAGCAATATTCAGGGTGTGCACAGTGACATCGGCTCGGTGCCATCGCACCATGAGCCTCACATTGTGCGGCAAGAGTGACCTGTGTCAGGGCCTCTCACTCACAGCAGCCCGGATGTGAGTCAGGCCTGCCTCCTGCTAAGTGACGTGGGGAGAGGGTCATGAGAGTGGAGAATAGCCCATTTCGTTAGAGGAAGGGCCTTTGGAAGGAGGACCTTATCGCTCCCTAACTAAAGAAACGTTCACAAAGAAAGGTTTAGGTGCTGGCAAGGCCAAGATAAACAGGATGCAGCGTTCTCTCCAAGTGCGTCCACCACCGCGCCCCTCTCCTCTTCCTAATTCTTGAAGGAGCTCCCTGACCCGAAAGCAGGGGTGGGAGCTGGCGATTGTGCTTGCAATAGTCAACCTGCGGGTTTCCCAGGGATGAGAGGATGTTTTTCTTACCCTCCTCGCCTCCGTAAAGCAGCCCCACCTCCCTCCTCTAGGAAAGCTCTGACACAGAGCTGCATTTAGAAGCTGGCTGCGACCCTGTTTGTCCTGGTCTTCTCTGGGGGCTGCTGAGGCCGGACTCCGTGCCCTCCCCCGACCAGGGCTTCTAAGAAGATATTGCAGGGCTCTCAGAGAGCCTGGAATATCCGGGGCTATTTAAAAAAGCAAGAGGCGGCTCTGTGACTTATCACCAAGTCCTGACAGTTAATAATCGCATCACCATAGGGGGTCCCAATACTGTCTCATTTGATCTTATATCCAGTTTGAGTAAAGACTCAGGAGTGCTTTATGGGCAAGTTCTGGAGGACGCACTGACATTGCTCCTGAAGCTAGAAAGGAAAAATAAAGTTGTTATTACTTGAATGAAAATAAAATAAACAGAAACCCATAGGACGTTCCTACTGTCTTTACTGGTGCAACCTTTATTGGGGATTTCTTATGTTCATAATTATTTCAAGTTCCAAGTTTTTCTGCCCCTGATTTTCCATAGTCTTCACCCGGTCATACCTGGACCTTCCTACTCTTAGTGCAGGTTAGACAGAGCGTGTTTGTCCCTCGAGACGGGAAGCAGATCAGTGGCTTGGTGTTTATTTTAGATGTTGCCTGTGAGCCCTCATCATGATGCAACTTTAGTACACGAGGCTGATTTTTGTTCCCCAGGAGTCTCCACCAAGAAGTTCCCTTGTGGTGTAGCGGTTTAAGCTTCTGGTGTTGTCGCTTCAGCGGTTTGGTTTGCTGCTTATGGTGCACGTTTGATTCCTACCTTCGGAACTTCTACATGCCATGAGTATAACAAAAAGGAAATACATCTCTGTCAATATTCTGATCTGGAGGCGGCAAGATGGCGGAGGAGTAAGAGGTC
>PVHT021183699.1:69211030-69264910 GCA_004024745.2 Catagonus wagneri
AGGGAGTGGGGATAACTACTGCTTTAATGATGGAATAGCAAGGAGCTCCAACTGTAATGCACGGGGAACTATATCTAATTACATGTGACAAATCCATATATGTACATGTAATCGGGTCACCACATGGTGCAGTTGGAAAATCTGACAGAAATCTGTAAACCAGCTATAATGCAAAAATAAAAAAAAATAAAAAAAAATATTCTGATCTGTTGTATTTATTCACTTTTATACACAACAGTATGACATTTCAATAATATAGAGCCCTTTGTTGATATAAACGCTTCACTGGAATGAAATACTAAAATCACAATTTTGGCTTTACTTATCAGTACACAAAAAGATGGAACCTCACTCATCAGGTAGACACGAGCCCTCCTTGGCAATTTAGTATTTCTTTGTCAGCACCCTCACTTTAAGAGTAAAGAAGCCAAGGCCTAGGACCACTCTTTGGTGTGTTTGTGGTCAAATCGAGATTCAACTCCAAGTCTCCTGATTCTCTATCCACAATTTTTTTTTCTCCTAGTCCACATTTACTCCTTCTGTTTGTATACTTTCCTAGAAGATAGGCTATGGTCTCCAAGCAGAATTTCTAAAAACTTGATTCCAGTGTGCCCCAGTTTGAGACAGTCCTGAAACAGCAATTTTCTAAGCACGCAATCAAGGATTTCAGCTTCTTTGATCTGAAATTGCAGCTGGGGAACTTGGCAGTGTGGTCCCCATGCAGTGCTGTAGTTGAAGGAAGGCACTGACTCCTACCCTGTATTACACTATGTAGGTGAATTGCTTTTTCACCTGGTAGACTTTCCTACCTTCTTATCCCTCCAGTCCATCTACTGCCCCCACTTTTGTAAGTAGTTAGGACCAAACAACCTAATAAGCAGCTATGTCCTAGCAGTTGAGTAGCTATTCAAAAACATATTGCATACAAGTTGAAAGGAAATAGCATCTTATTCTGAAATAACCAGTTATTTACTAATAGGATATATGCCCCTGTTGGGCACTGCACAGCTTCCCAAACCTTGGAATCAGATGGGACACTGCCAGACTCCTTTCCTATGCTGTGTTGATCTTCACACAATGCTTGCGTTTATGAAATGATTAACAAAAACTTAGTCTTGCAAAGATAGGAGATCATCAAAATGAATGTAGTGCAAACTGTTGTGGAAGCTATGAACTACCTTGTAGTAGCTCATGCAGGGCCTGACAGATGTTGCATATCATGTTTCAAAAATTTAAAACACCTCATGGCGCAAATTCACTGTGGTGCTCCAAGACACACAGTTTGGGAACCATAGCTCCAGAGCACAAGTGTATTATCATCTTTCTCTCATATACCCCCAGAGTGCTTTGGGTAATGCAGTCCTCGTGGTAGGTAACCAGCTCATACTTTATGAGGAACTTAATCCTTGAGCACCGGATAGAGGCCACAAATGCTACAACTTCCTCAATGTGCTGAGTTGCCTGGCATGGCAATACTTCAACTTAAGTCCACTTGAACATCTTTTGGGGATGTTGTAAAGAAATTCCTAAACTTAGGAGTGGAAGTTAGCTTAGATGCCTTTTAAATTCCTTTCCATTGCTAAGGTTCTTTTTTGTTGTTGTTGCTCTTTTTATTTTCCTTTTTTAGGGCCACACCTGCAGCATATGGAAGTTCCCAGGCTAGGGATCGAATCAGAGCTACATCTGCAGGTCTATGCCACAGCCGTAGCCACAGCAACACCAGATCTGAGCTGTGTCTGCAATCTACGCTGCAGCTCTTGCCACACTGGATCTTTAACCCACTGAGTGGGACCAGGTAGCGAACCCGCGTCCTCATGGATACTAGTCTGGTTCTTAACCCACTTAGCCACAACAAAACTCCGCTTTGCTAAGGTTCTTTAATTCAGTAGCAACGACGTGCCATATAACACCAAAATGAGCAGAATTGCATGACAGTCAGTGATCAGGATGAAATTTGCTAAATTCCCACGCCAAAAATATAAAAATATTTTACTTCTACCATGATTTTGGCATGGATGAGGAGGTAGAGATGTAAAACTGCTGTTTCCGTAATTAATAAGGCAGATTCATTGGTAAACTTTCTTCTTTTCAACTGTCTAAAAAAACTGACCATGTAGTAGGACACTGACCGTACAGTAGGACACAGTACATGCAAACGAAACACAGCACAGAAAACATATGTGCTCACTATGTAGGGCAACTGAAAAATGCAAATAAAACAATTAAAATAAAATGTCACTGGGAAAGTTAAAAACTCCTCTAGGGTCAGTGAGGGGAAAAAAATCAAATTTGTAAACTCTCTAGGAAATAATGAGAAAATTCTACACTTTTTTTTTTGGATACAGCTAATACAGTGCTTAGGAAAAATTCATCAACTTAAGTTCTTATATGAATAGCAAAAATAAGTGAAAATAAAGGAACTTATGCACTAAACATAAAGTTATAGAAAGAACAAGAAAATTAACCCAAGGATGGCAGAAGAAAATCTTTAAAAAGTGCCTGACACACAGTAAGCACTTAATAGATGTTAGCCTTTATTATTACTAGCTGTCAAAAATACAGAATAGTCTGTATTTGAATGGTACAGAAAAACCTCCAAGATATAAATGCTAAGTTTAAAAAGCAAGTTTCCTTTTTGAACCAGCTGGGGAATTTTGAATATAGACTAGTATTAAGTGATATTGTTGAATTCATGTTAGTTTTCACAGGTGTGGTCACTTTATTGTGTGGGTGCAGGTGGACACCTTTATTCTCAGGGGATACTCCCTGATGTGTTAGGAGGATAAGGCTCAGATTCTTGCAGTATACTTCTCAGAGGCTCAGGGGGAAAAAATAAATATTAAGAGAAAAGTGTGGGAAAATGGTATTTAGGTGGATAGTAGAGAGGTGCTCATTCACGTTTTCTCTAAGTTTGAAACTTTTCAAAAGAAAAGAAACAAATACCTCAGAAAAGCCAAGGTATAGAACCTGTAGAGTGTGTTTTTAAAAATCACATATATGTGTATGTTTGTTTCTATGTTCATAGGCTTGTGCAGGCATTACTGTCTCTAAAGGGCATACTGGAAATTGAGAATATGGTTGCTGCCGGAAGGGGAACTGGGAGCTCTTTGGCTGGGGACAGTAACTGTAAGGAGACTAAAATTTGGAATCTTGTACTATGGTGGTAACATCTCCTATTAAAAAAAAAAAAAGCATATACACACGCATATATATAACAAATATATACGTGTGTGTGTGTGTGTGTGTGTATAGAACATGTATATATAACAAATATAAACATTAAAAATATCAAACTAAGTCCTGAAATCAGTTTCACTGCTGTGCCATTGATGAAATAAGAATGCTGTGTAGGGTGGGGCGGGAGTGGTGGGCACAGAGGGGCAGCAAAAACTACTTAGGCAGTGCCTTATCTGAGGGCAGGTGTCTTGGAGTCAGACTGCCGCTGATGTTCCTGCGGATGAGTAGCCTGAGTGCTTCCTGCCCCACCATCCTGCCCCCACCTTTGCCGAGTAGCCCTTTGGCCTTGACTCTGTGGGGGTTTCATGAAGGCGTTTTTACAGCTGGTGGAAGGTGGTGGGCACATGGGGTGGTCCTCCCAAGAAAAAGGTGTGGGCTTCCTGTTTTCGCTGTGACTCAGGCATGTGGGGGAGCGTTTCTGCAGAATACGCGTAGTAAGTAACTTGTTGACCCTGACACAGTGAGGCTCTGCAGTGTCAGAGTTAGAATTCAGGTTGCCTCCTTGGAGAGAACCACATCTTTTGGATGTGGCTTGTGGTGCCAGGGATTTCAGAACTGGTAGAACTTACTGGAGGGTCCAAACCAGTGGCTTTGCAGGTGAAGACACCAAGGCCAAGAGAGGTCCACTGACGTAGCTGAGCAACACGGCTGGTAACCACATATCCCCTGGGACATCTCAGTGCTTCCACGACACTGCAGCTGCCTGAGAAGCCCTCAGGGAGTCTGGGCGCTGGTGGCTCCTGCGGGCCTCAGTCAAGTTGACACTGGACAGTTGGTGTTTGCTGCTGATGTGCTTGTTGGCTTCAAGAAGAAAAGGGCAGAGTGCAGCTTAAAGCTGAGGGAGGCAGGTGAGAGGGGAGATAAAACCCCTTCAGCATGAAAAACCATGTTTTGCCCATGCAAGGCCTAGCAAGGAATCCAGTTCACCTCCTACCAGGAAAAGGCACATAAATCTTATCCTTTGCCCTCAGTGCATTAAAATACACACCACCGGGGAATTTTACATAAAATACTTGAGAGCTTTTTCTTTACTAATTTATTATGAAGTTCCTTAGACATGCGAAAGGGCTTAGTGATGAGCCTGAAAGCCTGCGTACTACCACTCAGTGCCAGGGTGAAGTGGGATATTTAGTCGAAACCCCACCCACCACGGTTCTTCCTCCACCCATAGGTAAGCCCCGCCCTGAATTTGGTGCTCCTCCTGTACCCTGACTGCATGTGTGCTGTCTGCCTTGTTTCCCATATCTTATTTTTTTCTTTTTTAATGTCGTTTTCTATATTTAAAAACTTCACATAGATGATGTCAGGTTGTATGTATCCTTCTACAACTTAACTTTTTTTTCCACTCAACAGCATCTTTTTTGAAATGTATCCATCCGTGTTGCTGCATGTAGCTCCAAGTCAGCCATTTTCACCACAGCACCGTATTTTACTGTGTATGTATTTAAAAAATCCATCCATTCTTCTGCTGAAAAACAACAGTTAGGTGGTTTTGCAAGCTTTTGGTACAAATAATGCCCCAAATATCCCTCTGCTTGCTCCTGTCTTTTAGGGTTCCAGCCTTTTCTTTTCTCACCATCACTGTGTCCTTCATTGATCAACATTCTGAATGAATGGTTTAGGTCCCTCTCTGTTCTAGAAACTTAGAAGTGGCTCATTGGTTTACCTCAGGGCTTTTAATTTAGAGAGTAGTGTACTACAGTCTCCTGGGAACTTTTTTTTTTCCCTGTGAAAATAAACGGAGGACTTAGCCTCAGATCTATAGATGTTAAAATTTCTTGGGAGGAAGAAAAGTTCCTTTTGGAGAATCTTCAAGTGATGGGAGTAATGGGGTGCTCTCCACTGATTCAGCACCCCAGCTGGGCTCGGGCTAGTCTCTGCAAAGCTGAGGAAGCAAGTCACATCCATCCCTGACTGCATGTCGGTAGACTCTGGTCATAGCCCTTGAGAAAGTGGGCAGACCCAGTGAGAGGAAAGGGCCTTCAGCAGAGTAACTGTTGTGAACATCGGACACCATTGTGGTGAGGTCCTGGCCTGCCAGGATTGCCATTTGACTTCCGTCTCTATCATCCCTTCTAGGCCCCTGAATTTATGGCAGGTTGGATGATATTTGCATTTCTTCCTTCTTCGTTGCAAAAAGAACTTTTTAAATGATAGTACTAGGGCTATCATTTATTCCAATGTCATCCTGAATGCAGGGGTTACAGCCCTGCCTTTAGTGAGATTGTGTTTTGGTGCTAAAGGCTGCACATATACACATTTATAACTATAATGCAAGAAATAGATAATATAAAGGCCACTACATAAATATTAAGAGTGATATAAAGTATCAAAGAGGGAATGATTCTAGTTTAGGGGATGGGAAAGATTTCACAGAAGAGGGGCCATAATAGGATTTTAACAGAAAAGATGAGCAATGAGAACATCAGGTTCAAAGGCACATATTTTGCCTTTTCCAGGTAACTGGAGAGGAGGTGCATGTAAAAGTGATACAGAGAGATGAACTTGAAAGATAGGAAGGCAGGTGGGTTGAGGCTGGGCTGAGGAACATTTGGAATGGACTTTATCCTGAAGATATGGGGGACTCAAGAGAGACATGGTAGGGACTGTTAGAATGCATTTGGCAGCCAGGAAAGGCATTAACCGCAAAGAGAGAGCTGGAGGCCTGATGAGGAGGAAGGAGGAGGCAGTAGCAATAGAAAAAAGCAAAGGAAAGGATGAATTTGAAGGCAGCTGTTCTGTCAGCGGTAAGCATAATGCAGATGGATAGAGAGCAACTTCGGTTTTCCTTTTTCTCTTTCTACTAATTTTGTCAAACTGGGGTCAGATGAAAAATAAATAGCAACAGCATTTCTATCAATTCTTTGGGCTATGAAAATGAGAAAATAAAATGGTGTATAATATGGAAATAGTTACATAAACATCTAAATAAGGATAGGAGTTTGAGGTATATGAAAGAAATAAGCATCAATTAGAAATGTTAAAGAGGGGAGTTCCCGTCATAGCTCAGTGGTTAACGAATTCGACTAGAAACCATGAGGTTGGGGTTCGATCCCTGGCCTTGCTCAGTGGGTTAAGGATCCGACGTTGCTGTGAGCTGTGGTGTAGGTTGCAGATGTGGCTCGGATCCCGCATTGCTGTGGCTGTGGCGATGGCTGGCAGCTACAGCTCCTATTAGACCCCTAGCCTGGAAACCTCCATATGCCGTGGGTGCAGCCCAAATAAGGCAAAAAAGAAAAAGACCAAAAAGAAATGTTAAAGAGCCGTGTCATATGTCTTAGCTTTCATGTGTTGATTTATGCATATGCTAAAGCCAGGAAACAAGAGAAGTCCTCTGCATTTGGAATCAGGGAGCCAGCATTTAGTGTCCCTGCTCTTCCTCTTGACTATGAGACCTTATATAAGCCCCTTGACCTTTCAACACCGTGATCCCTTCCATGTTAAAACAGAATCTGTCTGTTGCCCCATCCAGACCTAAAATCCTACAGACTCTCCTGACAGCACTTTAGGCCTCTCCTCTGGGCATGTCTTTCTGGATACCACTCACCTTTTTTTCTCCTAGAAGGGAAACTGCTTTCCGAATTTCTGTAAAGCACTTCCATGAATCGTATGATTCAGTTCTAAATCTGACCCTCTGAAGATAAATGTGGCCATATTGGTGTAGGGGCAAGAATGCTTCTAAAGGATTCATGAAGCAAGTGGTGCCTTATCTTTTGGCTAATGAGCTAATATAAAGAGCTCGAGACCTCTGAAGAGGGATTATGGTTTAACTGGCATTTAAGTATGAAAGTGGGACAGAAAGAACTTGACCAGACACCCTTTGATATGTCTGCTTCAGACTGCTGCCCTGCCCTTGAAGAGGACAGTTGTGATACTGAGGTGATGAGATAGAGGTTTCTTAGGCTGCCAGCTGACTGCTCAACCTGATTCTATCTTGGGGGGGTCAAGGTCTGTCTCTCAGTCATGAAGGCTCAGAAACAATTTTTTTCAGGCTATCCAGGGATGATACATATGAACCTACTAGAGAAAAACAACAAAACAGAACTTTTTTTGTCAGAATTCTTTGGTTGGCACATTCTACGTGGAAAGCCAAATTAAAATCAAGTGATGTGCTAATCAAGGATTAGAGCAAGTTGAATGATCTTAATTAGCAGCGTTCCCTCTACATTGTAGAGCTATAACTCCCAGAGGAGGTAACTACATCTTCAAGTCTCTTAGACAACTGAGCTCCTAGAGAAATGACTGTCCAAATCTGGAGTGTTATCTTTTTATGCCAAAAAACATAAATTAAGCTCTCAAAACTAACAGGTCATGTCCAAAGGATGTGGGACCAGGGCAGTCAGGGAAGAAAAAGAAACAAAAGGTATCTGTATTAGCAAAAAAGAAGTAAAACTCTTTCTATTCATGGTCTTCTATGTAGAATATTCTAAGGAATCCACAAAAGAAGTATTAGAATTAATAAGTGCAGCAAGGTTGCTGGGTATAAGACAAATATACAAAAATCAATTTTATTTCTATACACTTGCAATGAACAATCTGCAAATGAGATTTAAGAAGCAATTCCATGTTTGATAGCATCAAAATGAATGGAATTGTCATGAGTAAATTTAATAAAAGTAGTATAATATTTGTACACTAAAAACTGTAAAATATTATTGAAAGAACTTAAGACAAAAAAAGAATGGAAGGAGTTCTCATTGTGGCCGAGCAGTAAGGAACCCAACTGGTGTCCATGAGGATTCAGGTTTGATCCCTGGCTCTGCTCAGTGGGTTATGGATCTGGTGTTGCTGTGACATAGGCTGGCAGCTGCAGCTCCGATTCTACCCCTAGTCTGGGAACTTCCATATGCCATACATGCTTGCTTAAATAAATAAATAAATAAATAAATAAATAAATAAATAAATGGAAGATATCTCATGTTCACGGATTGGAACTTCCATATGCCTTATGTGTGATAAATAAATAAATGAACAAATAAATTAAAAAATGGAAGACATCTCATGTTCACAGATTGGAATAATTGATACTGTTCAGGTAGCAATACCTCCAAAATTGATCTACAAATTTAGTGCATTCCCTCTTAATCCTAGCTGTGTTTTTTTAATAAAAATTGACACCTGATTTTAAAAATCATGTAGAAATGCAGAGATCCAGAATGGCTAAAACAATCTCAAAAGGAAAATAAAGTTAGAGACCTCACACTTCCTCATTTCAAAACTTATTACAAAACTATAGTAATCAGTGCAGTAATCAATGTACTGATAGACATGTAGGTCAGTGGATTAGAACTGATAGTTCAAACATAACCTATACATTTGTGATCAACTGAATTTTGACCAAATTGTAGGACAATTCATTAGATAAATGTGATCTTTTCAACAAATGATACTGGCACAACTGGATATCCTTTGTATTACTTGTAGTATAATTCTCTGTAAGAAATAAGGAATACTCTCAGTTTTTGTCTTTCTGGGAGTATCTTTACTTTGCCTTCCTTTTTAAAGGGCATTCTTCTGGGTCTAGAATTTTTGGTTGACTTTTTTTTTCTTTTCAGAACTTTTCAAATCTTTTGCCTTGTTTTATTTTTTTCTTAAAAAGTCAGTATTCATTCTTATTATTGTTTCCCAGAAGGTTATGTGTCGTCTTTTCATTGACTGCTTTTAAAATGTTTTCATTATCTTTGCTTTTTATTATTTAGAAGTGTACCTAGGTTTGGTTCTCTTTTTATTTATCTTGCCTAAATACCACTGAGCTTATTGAATCTGTGAGGTAGAAATGATTTCTCAGACTTAAAATATTATTTGCAATTATTTTTTCAAATTTGGTATATTTTACATTCTGTCTCTTTTCCAATAAAGGAGTCTAATTACATGCATGTTAGATTGTTTGACCCTGTCTCAAATATATATTACTTTCTTTTTATAAATGGTTGATATTTTATTGTGGCTTATTCAAATATTGTATCTTCAAAAACCATTATGATATTATATCAGAGTACAGTATTAAAATAATGCAGTTTTTAAAATTCTTAATATATAGTTCATTTTTTGTATTGCTTAACTTGTTATTTTTTGTGTTATCCAATGAAAAGTAGATGATCTTAATTGAATTTATCACTATTTCATTTTGATCAGTTTCATATTCTTCCTACTTTGCAGAGTGTGTAATTTCCAAATCATAGCATAACCAGCAGTTTGCTTGAAAGATAATGTTGAATATAGAGATATTTTTCTTTTAAAACATTATAGCATACTGTAAAAACTTATAGAATTCAAAAACATAAATAGTTTCTTTATTGAAGTATAGGAGACTTACAATATTAATTTCAGGTGGATAACATAGCAATTCAATATTTTTATACATAACATACTGTACAAAGTACAATATGATTGGCTGTTTTCCTTCTGCTATGCTTTACATCACTTAATCACCTCCACCTGTTTTTTTCATTCCTGTCCCCTCACTCCCTCACCTCTGGCAACCACTAGGTTGTTTCTTGTATCTATGTCTACTTTTCTTTTGTTATGTAAAATTTTCAGTTCTACATATAAATGAAAATGTACAGTATCTGTCTTTCTGACTTTTTCACTTAACCTGATAACCTCTTGGTCTATCCATGTTGTCACAAATGGCAAGATTACATTCTTTTTTATACCTGAGAAATATGCCATCGTGTATAAATACCACATCTTCTTTATCCATTCATCTTTTGATGGACATTGAGGTTGCTTCCATATCTTGGCTATTGTAAATCATGCTGCAATGAACATAGGGAGATATATATATATATATCTTTTTGAATTAGTGTTTTCATTTTCTTTGTATAAATACCCAGAAGTGGATGTTTCTGGATCATACAATTGTTCTCTTTTTAATATTTTGAGGAACCTCCATACTGTTTTCCATAGAGGCTGTGTCATATCAGTTTACATTTTCACTAACAATGCACAAAGTTTCCCTTTTCTCTACATCCTCACTAACACTTGTTATTGTCCTTTTGGTAGTCATTCTAACTGGCATGAAGTGATATCTCATTATGGTTTTGATTTGCATTGCCCTGATGATTAGTGATGTCGAGAATCTTTTCATATACCTGTTGTCCATCTGTATGTCTTCTTTGGGGAAATGTCAGTTTAGGTCCTCTGCTCATTTCTAAATTGGATTGTGTTCTTTACATTGAGTTGTATGAGTTATTTATATATTTTAGATATTAACCCCTTATTGGATCTCTGGTTTGCAAATATTTTCTCCCATTTCAGTAGGTTGCCTTTTTGTTTTACTGATGATTTCTTTTACTGTGCAAAACTTTAGTTTTATGTTGTCCTATTTGTTTATTTTTGCTTCTGTTTCCCTTGCCTGAGGAGACAGATTAAAAAATATATTGCTAAAACCAATGTCAAAAGGGTACTGCCCCTTTTCTTCTAGCAGTTTTATGGTTTCAGATATTACATTTAAACCTTAAATCCCGTTTTAACTTTATCTTTTATATAGTATAAGAAAATAGTTTCATTCTTTTACATGTAGCAGCCCAGTTATCTCAGCACCATTTAAGAAACTTTCTCTTCCCTATTGTATATTCCTGTCTTCTTTGTAGTAGATTAATTGACCATGTATGTGTGGATTTATTCCTGGGCTTTCTATTCTGTTCCATTGGTCTGTGTGTCTGTTTTTGTGCCAGTACAATACTGTTTTGATGACTGTAGCTTTGTGGTTTAGTCTGAGGTTAGGGAGTGTGATACTTAGACCTTTGTTCTTTTTTCTCAAGATTACTTTAGCTATTTGGGATCCATTGTAATTCCATACAAATTTTAGGATTATTTGTCCTAGTTCTATGAAAAATGCCATGGGTATTTTGATAGGGATTGCACTGATTCTGTAGATTGCTTTAGCAATATTAATTTTTCCAATCCATGAACATGATGAGTCTTCCCATTTATTTGTGTTGCCTTCAGTTTCTTTCTTGACTGTCCTGTAGTTTTCAGAGTCCAAGTTTTTCATTTTGATCCAATTTTAATTCTGCCCTTTTTTTCTCTTTGCGCTTTATTTTGGATATTTAATATTGAGTTATCTACTGGCTCACTAATCCTGTCTGCTGCTATATCTGGTCCACTGTTAAACCCATCCAATGAGTTCCTAATTTCAGTCATTGTTTTGGGAAGCCATGGAAAGTCTTTTTTGGATTTTTTTTGGTAAATTTTAAGTTTAAATATTCTATCTTTTCATCCGTTTGTTTTACCTTTTTCTCTTTTTAAAATATTAATCATAGTTATTTTGAAATCCTTATCTGTTAAATAAGATATCTGGATTATCTCTGATCTGCTTCTAATCACTTTTTGATATCCTGATAATTGGTTATTTTGTATAGATTTTTGGTGGTGGGGGCATATTTAGTAATTTTTTATTATAAGCCATACATTGTGAATAATAGATTTACCCTAGATTATGTTATAGTATTCTAACGAGCCTTAAAATTTGTTCAGACAGTCAGCTAAATTAGTAGAAGCTCACTTTGATTTTGTTAAGATCTACTTTAGGTTTGTTAGGAAAGATCTGTTTTAGTGTTCCCCTCAATCCTAAGTATGGTGAATAATCTTTAAAGGAGGTCCTTCCGGGTTCCCCAAAAAATGTTTGGTGTATTAACCTATGTCTTCCAATCTGACTTGGGCCAAAATCCAACATCTCTGCAGTACATTTAACATCTGGCATTTCCACTCTGTCTCAGCGTCAGCCTCCCAGCATGTACTTTCTCCCAGACTTTTAGGAGTCTCACCCTTCACTCTGCAGCACAAAAGTTAGCCACACCTCCCCAAGGGCAATCTCCATGTGGATTGGTGGGTTCCCTTTCTAAGTTTCCCCCATCCCTTCTGCCTACACCCCAGGCTCCTTAGCACCAACAAACTTTATTTTCTGCCTTGTTACTCTATCAAAACCATTATTCTCTGCTTGAGTTCCTGTGTTGAGTTGCTCTTTGATCCTGGTAACAGTTATTTTATGTATTGGTTGAGTTTTTATTATTATTTATGACAAGAAAGAAGTCTGGAGCCATCTACTTAAATGTAGTCAGAATGGAAAGTCAGCATTTTGCTATCTTAATTTCAGGTACATTTCTTTAGATACTCATTTTAAATGGCAAAATTTGTGGGTTATTTTTAAATTTTTTATTTAATTTTACTTCATGATAATTTTGTTATTCAGTAATGTTTCCCATTATCATTTAGATAGAAAATGATTATTTTTTAGCATTAATGTATAAATGTTTAAGTGGGCCTATTCAGCTTTGTGTTCACTACATTAAGAGATAGCTTTCTTTAGCATTTACTTGGTATGAAATTTGTCTAATGTTGGGAGCCCGTTCTGGCTTGACCTTATTTTCCTGGTAAGCATAGTCCCAGTAACAACACATCTTGGCAAAAGTGAGCCATTATTCTGGGTGACTCTCAAAATGGCAGCCACTAGAGATTAATTCCTTTGGCCTTAAGTGTTATCTTCTATGAAAATTCAGCATTCTGGGGAAGATTGGCCAAGTGGTCTGTATTAGTCATTCATATGGGAACCATTTATCGGATCCTTTCTTGTAGAGATAGTTTAATAAATAGGTGGTGAGAAGCTTTTGTGGTTACTTCTTAGCATCTGAGGCAGTGAACAGGACCATAAAATGTACGTAAATGTACATAAAGTGGAAGGAACAAGAAAGATAAACTTTATCATTGTTTTAATCCTCCACAAGAACTAGGCTCCTTCAGTGTTATATCTGTTTCCTCACTAAGTTTTTGGTGTATTGGTGAAAAGTACTTTAGTGATACAGCAAAGTCTAAAATGATACAAGTAGGCTGATATTATAGAGTAGGATCTAAAATGATAAAGATAGGCTGGAAGGACACCAGAAATCAATAACATTGGATCCTTCTGAAGAGGGCTCTTGAGTCACTAAAGATGGGAGGGAGACTTATTTATATATACTCTTTTTTTCCCTCTGAAACTTGAAACATATCCATACTCAAAAAAAAGAAAAAAGAGAGAGATGATTAAACGTATTTATTTTTTATTCCTTCTATAATACCCTAGAATCACAGTAAAGGAGTGTTTTTTAAAACAGCCAAAGATGGATAGGCAAGCAAACAACAGCAATAAAATATTTGGCATCTGGAAAGATGGTGCTGTAAACTGAATGTATCCTCCCAGAATTCAGACATTGTAAGTAGATTTTGGAGGTGGGGCCTGTGAGGGATAATCAGGTCATGAGGGTAGAGCCCTCAGGAATGGGATTTGTCCTTCTAAAACGGACTCCACAGGGGTTCCTTTCCCCTTCCACCACGTGAGGATGAAGTGAGAGGAGGGCCCTCTGTGAACGAGGACGTAGGCCATCACCAGGCACCAAATCTGTAGGTACCTTGGCCTTGGGTTTCCCAGCCTCCAGATTTTTGAGAAATAAGGGCTTGTCATGTAAGCCACCAAATATGTGGTATTTTTGATATAGCAGCCCAAACTGATCAAGACAGGTAGACTGTAAGAAAGTTAAATTCTAAGCGAGCCAGTAGAGAAAGCCAGTGTTTTCCACAGAACCACCTGAAGCCTTGTGAATTGGGGACAGTAGATATATCTGAAGATGGGAGGTAAATATGAGACTTAAAACAGGAGGATTGGTTAAAAGTCTGTCTTAAAGGAATTCCTGTTGTGGCTCAGTGGTAACGAACTAGAATAGTATCCATGAGGATGCAGGTTTCATCCCTGACCCCGCTCAGTGGGTTAAGGATCTGGCGTTACCATGAGCTGTGGTGTAGGTCACAGACATGGCTCAGATCCCACATTGCTGTGGCTATAGCATAGGCAAGTGGCTGCAGTTCTGATTTGACCCTTACCCTGGAAACTTCCATATGCCATGGGTGTGGTTCTAAAAAGCAAAAAAAAAAAGGAAAAGTCTATTTTAAGAAGCTATTAGATCCCCAGCTCTCCGCCCTAGCTTCACACAACTTGATTAAGAAACTGGAAGTCTACTTTCCAGTCGGAGTAAGGCAGGATTTCTAGACTAGGACATATCAGCCAAAGTTGAAAATAGGATGTATCACTGAAAACATGGGATTAAAGGATGTCAGATCTTCCCTCAGCCTGGGTGCTCACCACACAGGTCCTCCAGCTTAAATTCTTCCTGGCAGGAAAGTGGGTGATCCTTCTCCTGGGAATCGGACCAGCCCTGAAGAGAAATGTCAGGAGCCTGTGTCATGATAGCTCAGCCAGGTGGCCCCACAGTGAAGTCCAGAGTAGACTTCAAATAGCTTTGGAGTACTGCCTTAAATAGAAGCAGAAACCAAGTATTTCTTGGCATCTAACTTAGACAGAGACCAAACTAAATTAGAAGGAAACAGACTATTAGATGAAAATTTCATATATTCCTAAAAATTCCACTATCGCTTAGGTTCCCAGTGAGATAAAAAAAAATATTATATTCATGAAACAAGAACAAGAGGCTATAAAATGGATATTTAAATACTTTAAAAGAGCTCTCAGAAATTAAAAATATATAGACAAAAAAAAAAGTAGTTTCCATCATGGCTCAGTGGTTGACGAACCTGACTAGCATCCATGAGGACTCGGGTTCAATTCCTGGCCTCGCTCAGTGGGTTAAGGATCTGGTGTTGCTGTGGCTGTGGCATAGGCCGGCAGCTACAACTCCAATTTGACTCCTAGCCTGGGAACCTCAATATGCTGTGGATGTGCCCCCCCCCAAAAAAAACAAATTTAAAATATAATAAGCTTAAAATTTAGGAGTTCCCTGGTAGCCTTGCAGTTAAGGATTCAGCATTGTCACTGCTATGGCTTGCAGCATTCCCTGGCCTAGGAACTTCCACATGCCATGGGTGTGGCCAAAACAAAAATTCAGTAGAAGGATTTGACAATGAAATTCAAATTATCTTAGTAATAAAAAATATCTTCAAGATAAAAATAAACCAATGTGACCTAATCAAACTGACAAGTTTTTGCACAGGAAAGAAAACCATAAAAAAAAAGAGAAACAACTTACAGAATGGGAGAAAACAGTTTGAAACAGTGCAACTGACAAGGGCTTAATATCTAAAATATACAAACAATTTATACAACTCAGCAACAAAAAAGCCAACAACCCAATGAAAAAATGGGCAAAAGACCTGAGCAGACTTTTCTCCAAAGAAGATATACAGATGGCCAACAAGCGCATGCAAAAATGCTCAACATCACTGACTATTAGAGAAATGCCAATCAAAACTACTATGAGGTATCACCTCACACCAGGCAGAATGGCCATCATTAATGAGTCTACAAATAAGAAATGCTGGAGAGGATTTGTAGAAAAGGGAACCCTCCTGCACTGTGGTAAACAGTATGAAGGTACCTCAGAAAACTAAATATAGAACTACCATATGATGCAGCAATCCCACTCTTGGTCATATATCCAGACAAAACTTTCCTTGAAAAAGACACATGCATACCCGCGTATTTATTGCAGCACTATTCACTATAGCCAAGACATGGAAACAACCTAAATGTCCATCAACAGATGATTAGATTAAGAAGATGTGGTATATATACACAATAGAATACTACTCAGCCATAAAAAAAGAACAAAATAATGCCATTTGCAGCAACATGGGTGGAGCTAGAGACTCTCATACTAAGTTAAATAAGTCAGAAAGAGGAAGACAAATACCATATGATATCACTTATATCTGGAATCTAATACAGGGCACAAATGAACTTTTCCACAGAAAAGAAAATCATGGACATGGAGAACAGATTTGTGGTTGCCAAGGGGGAGGGAGTGAGATGGATTGGGAATCTGGGGTTAATAAATGTAAACTATTACCTTTGAAATGGATAAGCAATGAGATCCTGCTGTATAGCACTGGGAACTGTATCTAATCGCTTATGATGGGGCATGATAATGTGAGAAAAAGATGTATATATGCATGTGTGACTGGGTCACCTTGCTGTACAGCAGAAAATTGACACAACACTGTAAATTAACTGATGGAAAAAAATAAAAATCACTTTTAAAAATTAAAAAAAAAGAATGTCTTCAAGAAACTAAAACAAAAGGACAAAAAAATGGAAAACAGGGGAGAAATGATAAGCAAACTAGTGGATCAGACTAGGAGTACCAACATCTATTACATGTTGCAGAAGGAAAAACAGAGGAAACAGACCAGAAGAAATAAAAAAGGAATGAAATAAAATTTCTGAAACACAAGTTTGTAGATTGAAGAGCCTAGAACAGAGAACGATGATAGGTCAACACTAAGACCCATCAGAGTGAAATTTCAGAACAGTGGGGTCAAAACATGCCTACAGTTTAAAGAAAGAAAATTTTATTTATACAGAATTTTAAAAATCAGAATAATTTTTGCCTTCTCAGTAACTTCTATGGAAACCAGAGTTCAATGGAACAGTGCTTTCAAACTATAAAGGAAAATTACTTCTAGTCTACAATTCTTTTTCTAGGCAAACTGTTCATTGAGTATCATGGTAGAATAAAGATATTTTAAAACACATTAGATCTCTAAAAATTTACCTTCTGTTCACCCTTTATGAGGAAACTACTGAAGGATGAACTTGCAGAAAACAAAAGAGTAAGCCAAGAAAGAAGAAGATGGAATGTAGGAATTGGGAAATGGCCTGCTGGAGAGAGTCAAAGGAATCCTCAGAAAACTGGTGAAGGGAAATCTCAGGGTGGTGCTTGTGGCTGAGGCATGGAGGGCAACTAGGAGAGGCGGGATCAGGTCATAAGGTGCCAGCACAGATTTTGTTAAGGAAGTGAAATTGCTTGAGTACCTAATGTGTCTGAGCATATATTTAGGAGATTTGAACAGTTGGCAGATAGTTTGGGATGAAATTATGGACTTAGTAACTAAGTTGAGCAAACAAACAAGAAAGACACTTTTTAACTCCAGAAAAAGCAATGTTGTAAAAGAAAAAAAAAGTGATCCTAGCATATTACATAGGTTATTTATATATAATTAAATATTGATCTAATTAGGGGAATTATAATTATGTTGAAAGCCTCATAGGACAGGACGGTAAGAGTTTGTGCTCATGGTGGTAAGGGGGTGCTTAGCAATGAAAGAGAGCTAAATCCTTATTTACCAAAAAGAGAAATAGGTACATAATGCTTAAACTTGAAAAAAAAAATCCGGAAGTTAAGAAGTAACAATATAGATATTAATGATTTTATACCCGGAGTTCCCATCGTGGCTCAGTGGAAACGAATCTGACTAGGACCCATGAGGTTGCGGGTTCAATCCCTGGCCTCTCATTGGGTTAAGGATCTGGTGTTGCTGTGAGCTGTGGTGTAGGCTGCAGACGCAGCTCAGATCCCGCATTGCTATGGCTGTGACATAGGCTGGCGGCTACAGCTTCTATTAGACCCCTAGCCTGGGAACCTCCGTATGCCGTGGGTGTGGCCATAAAAAGAAAAAAAAAAGGAAAGGAAAAAAAGATTTTGTACCCATTTCCAGTGCAGAGTGATGGTTCCCCCACACCAGGAGTTGTCCAATACCAGCTGGGTGTCCTGCAGCTCCATTCTGACTGTTTACCCGGAGATAGCATCAGGGCCCACAATTTAAAGGCTCAGTTCCATGGGACCCAATCACTGGTCCAGGTTGTTACCTGTACATCTTGCTGACTGCCTACCCGGAGATAGCATCAGGGCCCACAATTTAAAGGCTCAGTTCCATGGGACCCAATCACTGGTCCAGGTTGTTACCTGTACTTCTTGCTGACTGCCTATAGATCAGAGGTTCCCACCACCTCCTCTTTGGGTTCAGTTAATTTGCTAGAGCAGCTCACAGGACTTGGTAATCTGGCTTACTTGGTTACCAGTTTATTACAAATGATATTAAAGGATGAGCATCAACAACCAGATGAAGAGATACATAGAACGAGGTCCTAAATGAAGGAGTTACTGTCCTCGTGGAGTTTGGGGCCCAGCATGGTGGCACTTGGAAGTGATTTTTCTTATCAACCATGGAAGTTCTCTGAGCCCCCTCCTTCTGGGTTTTTATGGAGGCTTCATTGCATAGATGTGATTGATTGAATCATTAGCCATTGGTGAAAGATTCAGCCTCTAGCCCCCCTCCCCTTGCTTATAGCCCTCTCTTCATGGTTAGTTCTCCTGGCAACTTGCCCCCTGCCTGCATCCTCAGGAAATTTCCAAAAGTCACCTTATTAACATGAACCCTGTTACAGTGGAAAGGGACTTGTTAAGAATAACAAAGCACCCATTTCACCTTTATGCTTCTCAAGAGTTTTCAAGAACTGAGGATAAGAGACCAAATATTAGAGCAAAAGATGCTCCCATTGCTCTTATCACTCAGGAAATTCCAAGGTTTGGGGGAGCTGTGAGCCAAGACACATGGTTGGAGACCAAATAAGTATGAGAAATATATTTCAGTCATCTGAATAATCTAACATATATTTATTAGAAATCACAGTATCGTAATCATATTATTTTTAACATATAGAGGTAAATATTTGAAAAGCATCAGGTAACTTGCCATGGAGAGTAGAAGATGGAAGCCTGCTGTTTTTAAAAACAAGCCTTGGAATTATTTGGATTTTTAAACTGTGCTCATATAAAGGTTAGAATCAAATGAAATTTTGTCTTTTTTTGTCCTTTTGAACAAAACAATGTGGAAAAAAGTGATCATGAGAATGGACACACTGGGTTTTTGAAGGATATGTAGGAGTTCTAGAAGTCTAAGGAATAGAGGGGCACACTGGCAGGTAGAGAGAACCAACATGTAACAAGCAGGGTGAGTATCCTGGCCTCTGAATGGAAGCTTGAGATGTGGGAGTAGTCACATCCCAGTATTGGCTATACTCTTGGTGTCTGTTTTGTTCAGAATTTAAGACATGGCCCTTTTGTTACTGATAAAATTATAACCTGTTGCTCTGTTTGGTTATCGTTCTAAAATAACAGTATTCTTTAAACTAAATTCAAATGGAGGAAAATGAGCTGTCATTGGAATGAGCCTTACAGTAAGGTTTGCTGAAAAGTCCTTCCCTGGACTTGAGAAGAGTGTTTTTTAACCACCATGCAAGACAGTAAACTCCAAAGGAGATGGGCACTTGGCCAAGTATTTGGGAAATTCAGATGCCTGCAGCATTGCAAAGACCATAGGGCCAGAAAAAGGACTTGGCAGCTGTTTGTGCCCTAGAGGCAAATCTGGGGGGGGGCGGGGTAGCTAAGTGCTGGCTGTGGGTCTTTTGCAGCTGAGTCACTTCTGACTGCCATTCCACAGGCATTTGAAGTGCAGGAAAGTACGAGGTGGTGGTAAGATCTGAAGTTGACTTCTGGCTCTACCGTCTTTGTAACTTCAACAAAGTTACCTGACCTCCTTGAGAGTGAGATAGATGCAGTGATAAGCACAGGGTGATTACAGATATTTTAACAGGTAAAATTATGTGTATGGGGGAGTTCCTATTGTGGCTCAGTGGGTTAAGAGCCCGACTTGTATCCTTGAAGATTCAAGTTCAATCCCTGGCCTTACTCAGTGGGTTAAGGATCTGGTGCTGCTGTGAGCTGCAGAGTAGGTTGCAGATGTGGCTTGGATCTGGCATTGCTGTGGCTGTGGTATAGACCAGCAGATACAGCTCTGACTCAACTCCTGTCTCAGGAACTTCCTTATACCTCAGGTGCTGCCCTAAAAAGAAGAAAAACAAAAACAGAAACAATGGGAGTTCCCATTGTGGTGCAACAGAAATGAATCCAGCTAGTATCCGTGAGGATGCAGGTTCAATCCTTGGCCTTGCTCAGTGGGTTAAAGATCTGGTGTTGCCGTGAGCTGTGGTATAGGTCGCAGACCCGGCTGGGACCCAGAAACTAAATAATGTGTATGGGAATGTTTCATAAATAGAAAATTCCTGTTACAAATCTTGGTTTCGATTAGTGAGTTTCTTTACCTATTGAATTCTGTCTACAAATGTGGCTTCTATCCCTCGTATATTTATTATTATTGATTCCAGGTAAGTTTGTATATTAGTTAGAGTATAGGTGAAGGCACTATAATAGAGACTCAAAAATATAGTAGTTTAAACAAGACAGAAATTTGTTTCTCTCTCATATAACAGTCTAGAGCTGTGTTATCCAATATGGTAGCTACTAGGTACATTTGTCTAGAGTGCTGCTATACACAGAAGGCATTGCCCTAGAGGAGTGGTCCAGAACTTGAAAGGTGGTACTAAGGTACAAGATCATCCATGGACCTGTGTTCCTTAAATATTACTGCTCTGCTACTCCTTAGGTAAGGTCTCGTTACATTTTTGCCATGGATCCCTTTGGCAGTGTGACAAAGCCTACAGACCACTTTGCAGAGTAAAATATTTAAATGTGTAAAATACATAGAATTATAAAGGGAAGTAATTGCATCGAAATATAATTGTCAAAGTAATTTTTAAAAAATAGTTCCCGTCGTGGCTCAGCAATAATGAACCTGACTAGTATCCATGAGGATGCAAGTTTGATCCCTGGCCTTGCTCAATGGGTTAAGGATCCAGCGTTGCCGTGAGCTGTGGTGTAGGTTGAAGACACTGCTTGGATCCCACGTTGCTATGCCTGTGGTGTAGGCCAGCAGCTACAGCTCCTATTCAGCCCCTAGCCTGGGAACCTCCATTTGCTGTGGGTGTGGCCCTAAAAACACAGGAAAGAAGAAAGGGAAGGGAAGGGAAGGGAACTCATGATATAGTAACATATGCTTTACTAATATTTCAAATAGTGGTCTAAGGGCATGTCTAATGGCTACTATAATTTGATGAGTGTATATAGTATTTTAAGATAATCCATAACAAGTAAAATGTGATATGAGAATATCTATAAATGTCGCTTGGTGACAGAGTTTTGGATACTGCTGATACAGCTGTGGTTTGTTCTGACCCTGATAACTGAAGGGAATGCTCAGTTTCAGATAGCAGTTAGTGAAAATAAAGTTACATAGGTTTTTTTTTTTCCCCATCCAAGTTTATAGGTCAGCAGTTCAGTGTGGACTTGAGGAATAAGCCCTGCTGGGTGTTGTCAAAGCTGACTTGGCAATTCCAAGTTCGCAATCCAGAATACAAAAAGAGAAAAAGAGAAAGTGGCAGGCAAGTGATTTCCCTTTCACAGGGCATAATTTAGAAGTTGCTCACCTCCCATTGGCCAACAGCTAGTCACATGGCCATCTGTAGTGTGGCAGGCTGGGAAATGTAGTCTTCAGGGCTGCCCTGTATCTTGCTAATGAAAACCTGAGAGTTCTAACAGAAAAAGGAAGAAGAGAATGGATATTAGGATAATTAGCAGTCTTGCCATAGCTTTGTTCTTAACTATAGAATTGAAATGAAAAGTGTTTTGTTTTTCAAAATTGTACTGCTTATTTTGTACACTTTCAGGTTTAGGTCAGAAATGGCAGGAATAGTTGCATTCTCACTAGCTGCTGACAGGCCTCTCAGTCAGTTCCCGGGGCACACAGTGTCTAAAGGATATAACATATTTTGAGCTCATGCTCCCCATTTCTGTCCCCATGCCTGTAGCTGCTGGCAATATTGTCACTAGCATAGAGACAACATTTTTTTTTTCTGTGCCAGAAGTATGTCAGTCCCTTGGTTAAAGCAAACACAGTGTGCCATGATCTGCATTTAAGAAACTAATAACAAACTAGGTGTCTGCTCCTGTCGCCAGTGACCAGTAGTTGATATGCAAGAGAACATCAAGTAGAGGGAGGCAGGCTTTTTGTAAACAAACAGATCCCTGAGCAAAGAAATGCCCTTTAAAGTTTAAAATAACAACCCCTTGGGTTGTGCAGGCCTTTAACTTTTCAGAGAGCTTTAAGTACCTTAACCCTTCTTATTTTAAAAAGTGCCCAGATCATGGTTTTTTTTCTTTTCCCCCAAGTTAGTTAAATAAATAGCAATTATGACGCAGCACCACAGGGGCAGCAGCTTTTAGCTTGTAAAAGGAGGGTTTGAAAAAGCATATTTAGAGGCGAACTTGGTTGGCTTCTCCTGGCAGGAGGGAAACAGAGCTGTTCCAAGGCCAGATAGCACTTAAAGGGCCAGGCGACCCCTCGCACACCTCTTGTCTCCTTTCAGAGGCTGTTTTTCTGATGCGTCTTGAATGTTTAGTGCATTTTCTTTCAAGTCCCAGATTGTAAGCTCGTAAGGGACAGCACTGAGTCCTAGATTGTAAGCTCGTAAGGGACAGCACTGGTGTCTTCAGAGCCCTCCCACAGCCTGGGGCAATTTCTTATAGTCACAGGCGCTAGGCATATGTATGCTAACAAACCGTTTGTATCTTATGAGCATTTATAATGGCCTTTTAAGTAAGTGCCATTTTAAAGTCTGTTAATGAAGGGTAGTTTTTATGTAGTCTTAGGGTCACCATTGTTTTGCTTTGTTTATTTGTTTGGCCACTGTTCCTCTAATCCATCTCTAGTTTTAAAATGTGATTCATGAGGAAAATATGACTGTTAACTGAATTCATTTTAGAGCCAACTTTTCAGGAACCTATCTATTTCTGTAAAGTGAGATCCACTTGCAAGCATACCGTTTGGTGCCAGCACTCAGATTTTCCCTGACTCAGTGGCTCCAGTGGTGTTTGAAATATCTTCCCATAAATCAGGCAGCCAGCTCCCCGTACTTGTGAGGTTTGTTTAGTGGGTCTTGTGATTGAGCCCAGGATCCTGATAGCGATCTTGGACAGGTGATATAAATAGGCTGGGATCTGCCAATGGCTATTTTTATAAAGGAAGCTTTCTAAGTTGATTTCTTTGAACCCAGAATGACTTCCTTCCCTCTGGCTTCCCCTGTTTGCCCCCACTGCTAGGGAGATCCTCTCTTCATTCTTTCTGCCTGCCTGCCTTTCCCCTCCCCCAGCCAGCTGGTGGGGCAGAAATCAGAAGGAAGGTACGTGCCCGACAGAGAGTTGCCTGAAATCGTATATCCTCACCCCCTTTTGGGATCATCTTTCTTCCATCCGGCCCAAGAATGGCACCTACCCCGCCCCTCAGGCCACAGGATCTCTGGGACTGGCCGGCCTTGTCTGAAATGGATACCTACCAGCTCTCAAGCAGAACAATTCCCTACTTCATACCTGAACATACATTTTACAGTATTACCTCTTGTCTTTGTAGGTTTGCCCCTGCCCCAACTAAAATAAAAAAAAAATCCAAAGTAGAGTTACTGCTAATGAGCTACAGTGCCTCCCTCTCAGTCCCCTACTTTCTTCTCTACCCCAGCTCCTTTGTGGCCAGGCTGGCATCCTCACCCAAAGTGACACAGGGTGGTGCCTGGTCAGACCTTCCCGAGGACATCTCTGCTCCTGAGCCTCCAAAGCTCTCTTCCTTCCTTATGGAGCCCACCCTGCCCCCCGCACCCCTGCCGCCACCCAGTTTACCTGTCAACTGGGAGAAGCTCGCCTTTCCTTGCATCCTTGTCCCAGGTGTTCATGCTGAAAACAATACATTCTCAACATGAAACAAAAATTGAAAATTGATTCGGTTCTCATTTTCACCTTGTGTTTCTGACCGTGCAATTCTTGGCAAACAAACTTCCAGGCTTGGGGGTAGAATTGACAGCTTAAAGTATAAATGTTAAATTGGTTGGCAAAAATGTCATTTAGAATCTTAGCTCCCTTGGGTAATTTACCAGCATCTGTGGCTTCATCCACCCAGTGGCCTTGAGTTATCTTCTTGACTTTACAACTGGCTAGCCTCTTGGAGCTCACCCATCCTTCCATCCCTCAGCCAGCCCTGAGTGGTGGAGCCCTTCTCACTTCCTGGGCCAAGTACTGGGACCAAAGAGACTGTTTTCAGCTTCTCAGTCCTACGCTAGGATCGAAGGCCCCAGATCTTGGTGCTGAGGTCTGGCTAAAGGGACCACAAAACCAGGTCACCAATGATGCTCTGAGCATTGGTTCTCCCTTTGCATGGGTTTAATGTTTCTTCTCAGAATAGCTGTGAAGATTGAATGAAATAATATGTTAATGATTGAAATACTTTATGAAAAGTAGAGAGCATAACAATAGCAAGAGTAAACATAGTAGCTTCTATTTTATAAGCACCTATTGTGTCCCAGATACTGTGTTCATCGTTCCGCGGAAACTATCTTCTTTCATCCTGACAGTCATTCATCAAAAGTGTTAGTATGGGGAGTTCCTATTGTGGCTCAGCAGAGTTAAGAACCCGACATGGGGTCTGTGAGGGTTTGGGTTTGATCTCTGGCCTCACTCAGCGGGTTAAGGATCGGCATTGCCCTAAGCAGTGGTATACGTTGCAGATGCCACTCGGATCTGGCATTGCTGTGGCTGTGGCATAGGCTGGGAGCTGCAGCTCTGGTTCCACCCCTAGTCCGGACACTTCCATATGCTGAGGGTGCAGCCCTAAAAAGGAAAAAAAAAGAAAAAAAAGGATTAGTATGCTCATTTCACCGAAAGGAAAATAGGCTCAAAAAAGATGAAGTTATTGATCAGGATCCCATACCGTGCCCAGGGCAAGTGATTGAATCAAAATTTGAGTCTGGCCAGTGTGACTTTATGGTGCATGCTTTCCACTATTAAGCAGAAGTTTTCCCTTCCCACTTCAGGATTGGTAAGAGAAGCGTAATTAACTTTAAAGACGGGCATTTATAGTTTCTTCCCTTGGGATTCCTATTTTACCTTCCATTTTCAGATCAACAAGCAGTTTCTTGTGCAGTCCTTAATCCCTTCGGCAGAAGGAACTCCATGACTTTCCCACTGGGAAAGGGAGGCTTAAGATGTGACTGCCTATTCCAAGGAAAGGCCACCCATTCTTGTCACCCACACAGGACCTCCCCATGCATTGACTATAATTTAGTTATCTCAGTGGTGACTCTGTTATGTAAGCCTCTAGCTGTCAAAATGGCTCAGGCTCAGGAAGTACCCGTTGTGTTTCTGTTTCTGGGGTTGACAATGGATCAAGCAGGACATTTAGAACCACTTGGCTTTAAAGAGCTTTTCGGCAGATGTGAGTTCACCAAGCCTGTGGCATAGCACGTGGCTAGCCACACGGAGGATCAGATATGGAGCTCCCATCCTACAGGAGAGGCAGGACAGGCATTGTGACTAATTAGTGTGTTTATTTTTGGCAGTGTAGGACTAAGGGCATCAATGGCGAATTCAGAGGCAGGAGAGGTTAATGTGGGCTCGGGGGAAGCCCCCATGAAAGATAATTTAATCTGGACTTTGACGTATATGGCTAGAATGTTCCCAGTAAGGGAAACGGCCAAGTGTATCTGATCAAGGTTTGGAAATGCTTCATTCTTGAGAGAACTTGCTAGAAGTTGCATTTTGATCTTAATTCAAGAAAAGGCACATGAAAAGACTTGCCACTTTTCAGAGTATTCATGTCTTAAGTGAGAAAGGGTGCACTTTTCTCCAGCAGGTCTTAACTATATAGTTGCACAAGGGAAACAAAAGTGAGCGAGATTGTGGCCGTGTTGGTTACATGGATATGTGTGTATTAAAACTCATAGACTTATCTGAGGGGTGGGGGGATGCACTGAGGGTTTGGGACGAAAATGCTATCAAATTGAGTTGTGATGATTTTTATACACCTATAATTGTAATAAAATTCATTAAGCAATGGAAAAAAAAAACTCATAGACTTAACTCACCCAAAAAAGTTCAGTTTTTTGTTTTTTTTTTTTACCGTGTCTAAGTTTTAAAAATAATTATTTCTGGAGTTCCCGTCATGGCTCAGTGGTTAACGAATCCGACTAGGAACCATGAGGTTCGATCCTTGGCCTTGCTCAGTGGGTTAAGGATCCGACGTTGCCGTGAGCTGTGGTGACGGTTGCAGACGCGGCTCGGATCCCGCGTTGCTGTGGCTGTGGCGAAGGCCGGCGGCTACAGCTCCTGTTAGACCCCTAGCCCGGGAACCTCCATATGCCGCGGGTGCGGCTCTAGATAAGGCAAAAAGACAAAAAAATAAAAATAAAAATAATTATTTCTTTAAGCTGTGAACGACAGATTCATCCCCTCACAGAGCTTCCATCTTAGAAGAGGGTAAACTGTCTTTAATGGTTAAATACGGTCTATACCATGAGAGAGGTTGAGTGAGAGGTCCTGGGGTCTTGAAGCCAGCGTGGAGCGTCGCCAGCCTCAGGAGACCTCAGCAGTCCTGATGATTGGGTGCACATTCGTTGTGACCTTAGAGTGTAGAGTGGCCAGAATAAAGGCACGGGAATAGGGGCGTGTTTTGTGGGGACAGCTCACATTTCCGTTTGTCTTTGGAAACATAGGACATACCTCCTAAACTGATGATGTTGAGCACTAATTCTGTGCCAACCACTATCAGGTGCTGGGGCCTCTGAGGTGAGTCCCCACCTCACAGGTTAGATGTACAAATGGCAGACGAGCCCAGGGAAAGATGCTCCACATCACCTCTCATCAGAGAACTGTAAATTATAGCAATAATGAGATACCATTGCACACCTGTTAGTGTGGCCCAAGTCTGCAACACTGACGACATCAGGTGCTGGCAAGGGTGTGGAGCAGCAGGAACTGCCATTCATTGCTGCTAGGAATGTGAAATGGCACAGCCAGTTTGGAAGACCACTTGGCAATTTCTTATAAAACTAAACATGTCCTTACCATCCATCTGGCAGTCTCACTCCTTGTTATTTCACCAAATGAATTGAAAATGTATGTCAACACAGAAGCCTGCACTCAGGTGTTTATAGCAACTTGATTCATAATTGCCAAACTCAAAGCACCAAGATGTCCTTCAATAGGTGAATGGGTAAGCGAAGTGACACATCCAGTGGAGTATTAGTCAGTGTAAAAAGGAGTGCCCTATCTAGCCATGAAAAAGACTTGGAGGAAGTTAAGTGAATGTTACTCAGTGAAAGAAGCTGAAAAGACAATGCAGTGTATGAGCCAATGGTCTTACAGTCTGGAAAAGGCAAAAGTGGAGGAGGAAAGAAGCTTAGTGGTTGCCAGTGGCTAAGGGAGAGAGGTGATAAATGAGTTCTGTCCAGCCGGGGAGACAGACCCATAGGGCAGAGGGATACGGCTTCCTCAAAGTCAAAGAGAGAACTGACCGGCTTTGGTGGCTTCCAGCAGCTTTGTAGAGGAAGACACATCTAAGGTGTGAGTCTAGAGCTGCAAACAGAAAGCAAGCCGGGAGACTGTTCCAGACCACAGAAACTGTGTGGGGAAAGGCCTAGACTAGGGGAGAGAGAGGAGGAGAAGCCGTCTGTGACTTGGATGCTCCGCAGGGCTAGGAGGGCCGGGCAGGAAAGCCGGGGCCAAACCGGCTGGGCTGTGCAAGGCCTGGTCAGCTACACGAGGACACAAGGACTTGGTGTTGAGAGCTGTGGGGGCGCTGGAGGATTCTGAGCAGAGTGACATAACCAGATCCCTGCTTCAGAAAGTACAGAGTGCAGGACAGATTGGAGATAATGGGCTGCTCGGCTAAGAGCGGGCGGAAGGAAGTGGAGGTATTGAGAATGTCCAGGCTCTGGTAACTGGCGGTGGGGGATGGGGGAAGAGGAAGGGTTGTGGGACTTCCCTGGGTTCTGGGTCTCGGTCAGATAGCGGGTGGGGGTGCACCCAGAGGGAGATGAGGGTCTGGGAGAGGAAGGTTAGGGAAGAAAGCCGGGAATGATGATTAGAGCGCCTGCACAGAGGGTCTGTATTGAAAACCTGGGAAGGCACCCACTTGCTGCAAATCACCCACTCTTTTCTTTGATACTTCAGACTTCAGCCAGAACCTGGAATATAGATGGCATCCGGGAATTGTTAGATAGACATTTGACAGCCTTTGCATTCCCAGTGTGGCCCATACCCAAACTGACAATCTGGTGTTTGCCAAAGCCTGGGGCCCAACTCAAAGCCCCAGGCTTTGAGCCTCAAAGCCAGTGCACTTAGTTAAGAGAGTAGCCTTTGTCGAGTTCTAACAATTATTTCTTAAGGTGTTGGATTTAAATGGTAACGGAAACAGTAGAAACAACCTTAATCTCTCTTGATCCCAATTTTCTCATCTAGTCAATGAAGGAAAACATGTTGATCGCAGAGTTCCCTTCCAGCTCAGAAATTCTATCCTAATAAAAATTTTCATCAAGATTAAAAAAAATAAAAACATGTGAATAAACACAGGGTGCATTGTTATCCTGTGTTGAGCTTTAAATATTTTTTTATCTAAAATTTTAATTTTGAAACTCCCAGCTTGCCAGATTTCACAAAGTATAAATCCCCTAGCCAGTGGGCTATTATTGTTTGAAAATATTTTCGCCTCTGAAGCTCTGAGTTTATAAGGAAGGCGGGGGGTAGGAAAGGAGGAAGGAAATAAAGTTCCATGTTTCCAGCAGTGAATTTCCTGATACTAATACAAGGCCAAGCTCACAGCTATCTCGTGTCATATTAGGAGCCTGGGTACAATTATAATCTGCATATTATTGGTGAAGAAATATAGAGGTGATGGTAATTACTTCAAATCCTGCGCTTCCTTGGTGGAATATGGATTGTGAATCTTAATCAGACTTTCTTCTTCTTTTTTTTGTCTTTTTGCTTTTATGTAGAGCCGCACCTGCGGCATATGGAGGTTCCCAGGCTAGGGGTCTAACAGGAGCTGTAGCTGCCGGCCTTCGCCACAGCCACAGCAACGCGGGATCCGAGCCGCGTCTGCAACCTACACCACAGCTCACGGCAACGCCGGATCCTTAACCCACTGAGCAAGGCCAGGGGTCGAACCCGCAACCTCATGGTTCCTAGTCGGATTCGTTAACCACTGAGCCACGACGGGAACTCCAATCAGACTTTCTTCTGATGCTCTGCTTAGAATTGACTTGAGAAGCACAGCAGGAGAGCAGGGTGCCAGTTGTCTTGCATTCACGTTCACCACATTGTCTGCCGTCATTGCTGCAGTCAGCCAGTGAGCGGAGTTTTCATCCTACCCAAAACCGTTTTTATTACAACACAGTTATCTTCACTTTCTCCTTCCCTTCCCACTTTCAGATAATGACACCTTTGTGGGGCATTTTAAAGCGGTCATATTCCTACAGCTCGAGGCTGCGCTGGTCTTAGAGTAAGGGAAGGAGCGAGCCTGTCAGATGCCTTTATGGCAGCTCTGTGCATACATTCATTTGCTTTGCACAAGGGTCTTGTGAGATCAGGAGACAGAGGCTCAGCGAAATTCAGTAAATGTACCCAGCGTCCCATAGCTGAAAAGGGGCAGAGCTAGGCCTTGAACCGACTTCGGATGGATCCCACCACTCAGCATGTTGCTGTCCCATGACAGGGGGACCCTGGTTAGAACCCATCTCTAGCAGTGTTCCGTTAGAGGACCCGCATATGTGGAATGCCGCTGTCATCCCTGTGTTCATTCCCTGAACAGTGGAGATGACGCCTTCACCTCCCTAATTTAGGACCTTATGAGGATTAAAGAGATGTCATCCCCATAAGGGCCCTGCCTTACAGCGGGCAGTAGTAGTCTTTATGGTCACTGTAGTCTTTATGGTCACTGATAGTGGCCGCCGTGCCAGGCACCGTACCAGACGGGCTGGGGACCTCCAGCTAGAGAGGACCTCCCTTCCCGGGAGGAGCTGCCAGAGGAGGAAGCAGCTCCAAAACAAGCATGTGGTGGGGAGTTCCCTTTGTGGCTCAGTGGTTAACGAATCCGACTAGGAACCATGAGGTTGCAGGTTCGATCCCTGGCCTTGCTCAGTGGGTTAAGGATCTGGCGTTGCCGTGAGCTAGTGTAGGTTGCAGACGTGGCTCAGATCCCGCGTTGCTGTGGCCATGGCCTAGGCCGGCGGCTACAACTCCTATTAGACCCCTAGCCTGGGAACCTCCATATGCTGCAGGTGCGGCCTAGAAAAGGCAAAAAAGATAAAACAAAAACAAGCATGTGGTAGAAGCAGGACCTCAGGGTGCAGACTTTGCGCCTCAGGATACCCTCTTCCCTCACAGGAGAGATTACATGACCTGTTAGGCTTGGTAACGGAAATCACTCTTGTGGGTCTGGGGGTCAGCATGTCAGGAACCAAGAGTGTATCTAGAAAGTCTTTAAGCAGTCAGCACTTTGTAAGGCCACCCCAACTCCTGCACCTGATGTCTCCCCTGCATTCCCCCTGAGAATTAGGCACAGTGCCTATGAGTCCTCTGGGGGTCAACATTCTGCAAGCAAACAAGTGTTTTCCAGCATAGGGGCTGCCCTGTTAGCATAAGGGGAGGGCGCTGTTGCTCCAGGCCACGCTTAGAGATGGGAGAGGCAGGAGAGCAGAGTGGGCAGCCCCAGGCTGTAACATGGGGATGATGTAAAATGCTTGCCTAACGGAGGACTGGGAAGAGTCCCAACAGCTCACAGATCATGAGCTAATAGACCTTCAGATCTGGAAAGCCCTCAGCAGAGCATAGTTGCCGTTACTCATGATGAGTCGGGAGGGTCTACAACACAAGAAACACCTGGTTGTGTGAGAGTGCTGGCTGTATGCACCACAGGCTGGCAGATGCTAACAGAATCCGAGTGTGCCTGGAGTTCCTGTGGTAGCTCAGCAGGTGAAGAACCTGACATAGTGTCCATGAGGATGCGGATTCAATCCCTGGCCTCGCTCAGTGGGTTAAGGAGCATAGGTCCTATAGGTCTGTGGGTCGCAGATCCTGTGTTGCTATGGCTGTGATGTAGCTCCGATTTGACCCCTAGCCTGGGAACCTCCATAAGCTGCAGGTGTGGCCATAAAAAGAAAAAAAAAAAAAGAATCCAAGTGTGGCTGAACCAGCCTGAGAGAGGACAGTGAGAGATGTCAGCACCGTGTGTGGACATTTGGCACTGCAGGATGATGGCCCTTCTGGAGCAGGAGGCACCTAGCCACCAGGGGAGTGGGTGGGAGCCAGCCGAGTGGTGACATTGAAGGCCCTCAGCTGCCAGACTCTCACCCAGAGAGTCTCCTTCTAATGCCTGCAGGGCCTGCCACAAGATCAGCTTTTCCCGACTGTCCTAGGAATCTTCATGGGGAGTTTTCCTTGCATTTAGTGGCTCTAGATGGCTGCTGCCACCAACAGTAACGAGGTTTATAAACGTTTGAGTGCCTGCTGGTGTTATGCTAACTCTTTCTGTCACATGGGATAACTCTTCACCGCTATCCCATGACGTACCATCATTGTTATCCTCATTTTATAGAAAGGGACACTGAGGGACAAAGAGCTTGTGTGACTTGCCCCCGGGTCGTCAGCTAATAAGTGGCCAAGCCAGAGTTCCATTATAATCTATCCTTACCCAGAACCCAAGCCCTTAACACAGCAGTACATGGTGGTTTTGGGGAATAGGAAATTTTCACGCCCCCACCCCAGCCTGTTCACCCCTTTGTGGGAACTTCCCCGTGGACAGGTTCAGCCACCCCCAGGTGGGCACATCTCCTGGACTGTCAGGGAGCCCTGACATCCTGAGGCCACGAGTCCAGTCTCTTGAAGCTCCCCATCCTTTTGTGTCCTCACTCCTTCCTCCTAACAAGGAGTGGCTGTACAGTAATTGGCAAAGTGATTCTGTGCTAGGGGACTCTGGGAAATTCCTGAAAAGCTCAGAGCTTACCCATCATTTATTTGGCCAAGCCGATGAGCCTCATGGAGTTCCCAGCCCTGCAGCTCGGCCACGGGAATGGGCCTCGGACACTTCTCCTGTGAGGAGCTGCACGGGCTGGTGAAGCAGTCATGCCCCAGGGTGACAGACGTGATTCTTAGTGGAATTTAGACTAGATTCTTGTGCTCTTTTATACCAAACGCTGCAGCCAATTTTAACGGTATTTACTGGGCAATTCTATGTGACTGTGAACAACAGATTCCAGTGAACCACAGTCTCCAGACTAACCTATTGAATGCTCACTGTGGGTCCTCCGTATGAGACCGACTTACTGCATTTAAGTGCGGTGGAGGGGTGGCGGGGCTATCAGGAGACGTAGGCAGACTGTGAACCCCCGCACTGTTTTCACTGTTTTTTGTTTGTTTTGTTTTGTTTTTGGTCTTTTGTCATTTTAGGGCCGCATCCGTGGCTTGTGGAGGTTCCCAGGCTAGGGGTCTAATCGGAGCTACAGCTGCCAGCCTTCGCCACAGCCACAGCAACGTGGGATCCAAGCCATGTCTGCAACCTACACCACAGCTCACGGCCACACCAGATCCTTAACCCACTGAGCGATGCAAGGGATCGAACCCACAACCTCATGGTTTCTGGTCGGATTCATTTCCACTACACCATGGTGGGAACTCCTGTTTGCACTGTTTGTATCTGGTGTTTGTAGGCTCCTTTTCACAGATGAATAGAAATCTCTGGATCTGCAGTCAGCCTGGTAGTCCCCGACTGTGAGCCGTGTGATTGTTTTTCCTCTCTGAGCTATGTTTCTTCATCCGTAAACTGAACACACTTTTGGGGCTATTCATAGGGGTTAATGAAATTGTGTGGTTACACTTTGCGAAGTACCTTGTAAATATTGACAACAATATTGTGTCGTATAGGAAACAGTTCCTCAGCGTTTAAAACACACAGCTCAAGTCACTCCCAAGAGCACCCCCAAGCTGTAAGGATCAGCCGGAAGTTGTGATGAGGGTTTTGTACGTGTTTGACCTTTAAATAAAATCAGTGCCTTCCCTTCTCATTTTGGGGGTGAGTGGTGGTGGGTGTTCACTTCCGGTAGAGTAATCTTCATAAAATTCTTACCCAAAGATACCCAAAGACTATCTTACCCTGTACTGGTGACCCATCCCATACGAGACGCATCTGTCCTAACCCATCTCTAGGCTGAGGGAGAGGAAGGGGGAAGAGGCTTTCTTAAATTTTTACCATATGTGTGACTCGTTCCCAGCCCACCTTTAGGCAGAGGTGAGTGCTCTGGTGTTTGATTTAGAGTCGTGGGGAAATCTGCACCACCGTCCTCAGGGAGCCCTAAATGTTGATTTGCCTTTGGGGGGGCAGGGGTTTTGGTGAAACCTGATTTACAGCATCACCCTGGTACTGATTTCCTTTCACATACTCCACAGGAAGTGCTCTGGTGATATTGGCACTGAGCAAGTAACAAAGGGCTTAAAATGTCGGCTCTGGAAACAAAACTGCACCTTGTGATGTAAGAATGATTGACCACACTTGATCTCTGATTACAGCTAAAACAACAGTTGCTAAATCCAGCTAACATGGAAAAACCAGAAAAGAAGAGGGAGAATCAACCAGACTCATGGCCAGGGCCAGAGAAAGGGGGCCATGGGGGGGACGCAGAGCTTGTGTTTCCACTTGTCTGATGCTAAGTGTGCAGCCCCAGCCCCCTCTTTCCTGGAGTCCTCGCTGCTGCATGTTGACACTAGCTGTGGGAACTCCGTGATTTAAAGCTGAGTTGAAAGAACTGCTTTTATCATTTCAAGTATGCAGCCCCAGGCCAAAACAGACAAAACAATTTTTTAAAGTCCCAGTTCAAAAGCAGTTTGAAACACTCTTTTTCTCACATGAGTGTCTCCATCGAAAGGAACTCCAGATCCCACCACTGTTCTGTGTGCCCTTCCTCTGATTGCCTACCTGGCAGGCTTCCCACAGGTTACCTGATGAACCCAGTCCACTGGCTCCCCTCGGTTAGCTGTGGCTCCGTTAAGCTAAATTGGAACCACGTAAAATGAACCTTCTAGCCACCAACAGGGCAGCCCGTTCCGCTGTCGTCACTATAGGGAACCCCAGGTGGGAGTGCTGAAAAATGAGGTTCGGGGCCTCCCTGCAACCAGGCCATATTACAGACTAGAAAAGCACCACACAAAATGGTAGCAGCCGCTACGTGTCTCTCAGAAAAGCAAAAGAATGCCAATAAAAAATGTCCAGTCTATTTTTAATGCTGCTAATAAATACCATGCATTCTGAGTCTACAGCAGGTCCCCCATTATCCTGTCATCTTCCAGGTGAGGTTCTGTACTTTGCAGATCGTTAAGAACACCACCCTTGTCAGTGAACAGATGCTTAAAATGACAATACAGAAACGAACTCCTGCCTCTTCCCTCGATGCTTCGGGGTTGGGGATGGAATGTGGGGGTATTTATTTATCGCTCTGTCTGCTCTCATCTCACATGCATTATCTCCTCAGGAGCAGACAGAGGGCCCTTCTCTCAAGTCTAAGATAGAGTGTTCTCTTGAGAGGGGCGCGCTAAATCATTTGTGGGGTTTTCCACTCCCATGTCCTTGTAGTTATAGATACTTTGTTGGTTGATTGAGCATCTTTCATGCAGCCAGTATGAGTATCTAGGTACAGCCATTTTTTTTTTAATCAGATGACCAAGTACTGAGAAATTTTGTAGCCTTTATTTCCTCATGTATAAAATAGAGATTTTCGGAGTTCCCGTTGTGGCTCAGTGGTTAATGAATCCGACTAGGAACCATGAGGTTGCGGGTTCGATCCCTGGCCTCGCTCAGTGGGTTAAGGATCCGGCGTTGCTGTGAGCTGTGGTGAACATTGCAGACGTGGCTCGGATCCTGCGTTGCTGTGGCTGTGGTGAACGTTGCAGACGTGGCTCGGATCCTGCGTTGCTGTGGCTGTGGTGAAGGCCGGCAGCTACAACTCCTGTTAGACCCTTAGCCTGGGAACCTCCATATGCCGCAGGTGCGGCCCTAGATAAGGCCAAAAGACAAAAAAAAAAAAAAAAAAAATAGAGATTTTTCTCTCTCTTGCAAGACTGTTTGGAGGGTCCAAGACGCTGTTGTGATTGCAAATTAGACTCAGTGAAAGGAAAAATCTGTTTCTTACTACTGACAGAAACACCAGTACTCTGAATGTGTATGTCTTTTTCCCACACCAAGTAGTTCTCTAATTCTCTGCAGACACCAGGTGGGTGTCCTCCAGTCCCATTCCATTCTGACACTGTCTACCTGGAGATCACATCAGATCCCACAGGCTGAGGGCTCAAGACTCCCTTCTTAGGTGACCCACAACTTCCTTCTGACTTGGCTACAAATCCAGAGTTCCCAGGACACCGCCCCCCCACCAGCCTCAGGTTTATAATATGCTAGAATGGTTCACAGAACCCAGGAAAACAGTTTACTTACTAAGTTACCAGTTTTTATAAAAGGGTACAACTCAAGAACAAGCTGGAAGAGTCATGTGGAGCATGGTGTGGGGGAGGGGCGCGGAGCTTGCAGACCGTCTTCAGGCACAGCACCCCCAGCACCTCCAAGGTGTTCACCAGCTCTGAAGTTTTCCAAACCCTGTACCGCAGGGATGGTTATGGAGGCTTGCCCTCATTACTAACTCAATCTCCAGCCCCTCTCCCTTCCCTAGAGGATGAGGGGTGCAGCTGAAAGTTGTAAACTTCTAATGCTGGCTTCATCTTTCTGGGGACTAGTCCCCATACTGAAGCCATCAAGGAGAACACCTCATGAAGACAAAAAGATGCTCCTGTCACTCAAGAAATTCTAAGGGGTTTAGGAGCTCTGGGTCAGGGTCCAAATATTAGAACAAAAGATGCTCCTGGTACCTCTGTCACTTAGGAAATTACAAAGGTATTAGGAGCTTGGCCAGGAACCAAGGATAAAGACCAAAAAATAGATTTCGTTTCTGTTTGTTTATTCACCTACTTGTTCATTTATGTGTTAAACAGATACTTACTGAACCTTTCTTTGGGCTGGACTCTGACTAGGTACCGAGGCCACAATGAGAGTGATTCTTGCCTTCAGGGAGTTTGCAGCCTAACCATCTCATTCACTTTTTTCCTTCTTTCATAAGCTGTCAGCATTCATCCTCCAGGACTATTTCCTTCTTCAGATTTCAAGAGTAAGCAGATTCAACCCAAGTTTCCCTTTCTCCCTGAGGTTTTCCTGGTCCACCCTGGGCCCTGTGTTTCAGTTTCTCCAACAATAAAATTAAGCCAAAGAGGGCAAACAATATGTCCAAAGACTGTTAGGAGGTTAAAGCAGAAAAGAAAAAGGAATATATATCTTTAGGAAAAATCTGTCAAGCAGGTGACATTCTAAGATGCATTGGCCTAAAGACATTCTTTTTTTGTTATTTTGTTAATAACAGCTTTATTGAAATACAATTCACATGTCATGCAATTTACTGATTTATGGTGTATAATTCAGTGGGTTTGTTTTGTTTTAGTATTTCACAGAGTTGTGTAACCCTAACCACAGTCAGTTTGGGAACATTTTCATCATCATCCCTCCAAAGATCCCATACCTATAGCAGTCACTCAGTTGGTCCTCCTGTCACTCCGTATATTTCTTATTACATCACAATATCATACTCAGTACACTGTAAAGTACTGTGCTGATGTAAATGTGATTACTGCTGCTCTGTTTCCCAGATCACAGACAGAGATTCTCCGACTGTAACCTGTACTCAGAAACCCTTGCTGTGGTAGAATTTTGACAGTATTTTAAGCTGCTAACTTATAAATAGTAAGATCGTTAATAATGTCCCTGACTCTTTCCATTAATTTTTTCAAATTATTGGTATACAGCAAAATTGATTTTTGTGTGTTTATTATATATCTAACAACACTATTCTCTTACTGTTTTTCATAGTGTCTGAAAGTTCTTCCAGATTTTCCGTGTAGATCGCCACATCCTTTACAAATAACAATAGTTCGGGCTCTTCTCTTCCAATATGCATATATCTCTTTTCTTTTTCTTGTTTCCCCCCCCTTTGGTTAAGGCTGCCAAAATAATGTTGAACGGAAACACTAGTAAGAGATTCCTTGATTTGTCCCTGACTTTATTGAGAAGGCTTCTAAAGTTTCACAATTTGTCATGATATTTGCCATAGGTTTTACTAGGCTACTGATTTGCAGTTTCTTAAAATTATAAGTGAATGTTAGAAGCAGCTCCTGCATCTATTGAGGTGTTTATTTTTTGGTCCTTTTATTAAAAACTAGTAGTATGGTATATTACTAGATATTTTTTCAAGTGTTGAACCGTCTTTTCATTTCTGAGATAATACTCTCTTCCACTCATCCCAGAGTAACTATGTCCTTACTTAGTTCGGAATTTGCATTCCGAGGAACTAGCTCCCAGGATGTCAGTGACACTGGGCTATTATTTTTCATGTTGTACCAGTGCCTTATAACATTTATCAATGTGTGTCAGGATCGTGTGGGAAGGAACACTAGGACTTGCATCCAGGGGCAAGATTATTATGATGTGTAACCCACAGAGTTTATTTAGGACGCAGACTTATCAAGGTGTGAGAAACTTCTTTCATACACAGGACTTTAACTGCATAGGAAACAGTATACTACCTCTTCCTGCTTTGAGACTGATCACCCTTATCTATGCAGAAATGTGACAGTGAACTGATTTGGGGTGACTCCCGTTTTCCTGTGTGTTGGCTTGAATCTTCCTTACTATGCCTCTTGGCTGAAGATCACCCACACAGTCATTTCTGCTTCAGTGTGGGCTCTCTGTTGCCTCATTTGAGGGGAACATGCATAGCAAAGAAAACGAACATGTTAATGAAGTAAGGCCCTGCTTACTTTTCTACTTTGAAAGGCAAACATTTCATAAGGCAGGGTTTTCCATACTGAATCTTGTTTCCACCCCACAAGAATGTTGACTTCATTCAACAAGTATTTATTGAGCTGCTATTAGTAAGTCAGCAAGTACCAGACCCTGCTGATGTGCCCAGGTGTATCCAAGTGCTGATGGCACATCTCTTATACCACATGCATCGTCTGTTCTGCCTTCAGAGAGCTCACGGTCAGTCATTTATTATCACCAATATCTCAGTCAGATAGCTGTGTGCTTCTTGTGTGGCGCCACCACCAGAGACCTGGAGAAGGTGACAACAAAAAAGCCTCATCTCTGACAACACGCCCCGGTGTCCAGCCCAGTAGGGGTGACAATACAAAGCACACATGGAGAATTAAAAATAACATTGTAAGAATAAACTCACAGTTCAAGGGCACAGTAGCATAGAAGTCCTAAGTAAAGTGTTGTCAGACTCACAACTGCACAAGCAGTCAGTGTGTCAGCGGGGGCTGGAGAGGGAAGGGGAAGGCTTCCTGCAAAATGCATGGGAATTTCTTAAAGGTGGACCTGGGGGACATATCAGTAAGTAAAATACTGCATCAAAACCACAGTCGAAAACGAAGTGGTACCTCCAGTGACAGTGGCAACCAGCCACCATAGCTGTACAAAAAGGCACATGAAGAGGCCTGGAAGGGAGGATTAGGAATTAAGAGCCAGCCTGGGTGTGAGGGTGCAGGGCCCAGGGGCCTCTGTGAGCTTCAGTCACCCTCAGGCCCGTGGCCCTCTCTACTGTTCCTCCCTCTCAGTGGCCATCCTTCATTGTCCTCTCCTGCCGTCTTCCCTCGTCCTTACTCCTTTGTCACTAGAAGGCAGTGGAGCTGCTGGCCGGCCAGTGTGGCAACCCTCTCTTCCTGGCCAGAGGGAGCCAGGTCAGAGGTAGGCCTGAGGCCGGGGTCACCTGGGCGGACAGAGCCAGTGCCGTGCGCCGTAGCCCTTCCCACCTCAGCAGACGTGACTAAACAGACTCTGTCCGCAGTGAACAATTAGCACATTTGTCAGAGCCGCTCACAGGGCAAGTGAGGCCCTTACAAGCAGCAGCACGTTCTCAGCAGCAAAAGTACCACCTGTGTGTCCGGAGACATCCTTCTGCAGAACAGGCTGCCAGTAGATGCGGTAAACACTGTGAGGTTAACTGTTGAGGAAGTGCAGCCTTTTGAATTGGAGGAACCGTGATGACCCAAGCTGTAATTAGCCTTGAAGTTGCTTCCAGACCTCCTTTCATTGGTTTTCTGAGAAACTCGGTTGCTGAAATGTGAAGCAATGATTTGCTTTAGTTATAATCAAAAATGCAAGAAAAATCCAAATTCTTTCCAACCAGCAGCCAGCCTGGACCTGTTCATGAATTGTGCCCCCACCTCTGAGCTAGATCGTCACTACCCTCCCGACCGCCCCCGCCATCTCTGACCCCACCTAGCCACGACCTTTGTCTCTCTGTTTCTTCCTAATAACGAATTGTAACCCTTCCCATTTGTTTTACTCTTTCTCCCGTGGCCCCGGGTGAGTGCCCCTCACCATGGGGCGGGGCAGCCCGCTGCTCTCAGCTAATAGGTGACAGTGCATTGAGACTAAAACCTAGTCGTCCCGGCCCCCTGGGAGCGAGGGGCCTGCAAGGGGCCTAGCCAGTGCAGGGAGGTGAGGGTGGGAAGCTCTGGGACTCCTGTCCCATCAGCCCGGGAGGTGGGGGACCTCACAGTGGGAGGGGGCCGAGAGGAAGTTCCAAGGGTCAAGCGAGAGTAAGGCCCCCTCCAGTTGCCTGGGGAAGCAAAGCAGTTCCTCACAGGGACACCCCCACCCCCCGCACCAGTCCTTTGTGGATGGCACCAGGAGTGCTCAGTCATGTGTACACATCCTCAGGCCCAAGGGGACAAATGGTCTGCAAGCCTGGTGTTGGCTTTCACTAAGCTCCACCCTGACAATAAAGCATTTTGAAGTTTATCAAATGGCTAAAATGGTCTAATAACAACAGCAGCTAGCATTTATCTAGTGCCAGTTTACTGTGTGCCAAATACACATATGCTTTCTTGGCATCACTTAATTTAATCATAAACTTAATGATTTAATCTTCCTGAGACCATCACTTAGAACATGATCACTTAAGACTTAGTTAAAACAAAAAGATCGCATCTTATACCTACCTACAGACCAATCCATCATTAAGCCAGGCTCTCTGAGGCGCTGCAGAGGCTGCAGGGGGCGGCTGGTCCCTGCCCTCGTGGTGCTTTAGATTCACAATTGGTAAGAGAATTTCCATAGCTAATTGGTGCTAAGCATAGGCTCATTCTTTTATTCCCTAATTCAGCAGGCATGTATTGATTATTGATTTATGCCTGGTGTATGGCTCACCGGTGCTAAGTGCCATGTGAGATGTTGCAGACGTTGGTCTTAAGGAGCACATCACCTGCAGGGAATAAACCATAGATGCCCTGTGCCGGGCCCGAAAGAGAGGAGGAGCGGGGAGGGCCAGTCTAGAAGGACGAGGTGGAGATGCAAGGAGGGGCTGAGTTGATGTGAAGAGCAAGCTTCTCTTCCAGGGTTAATGATAGTCTCCTTGTGGTGCAGGGCACGTTCACCAGGCCCTCAGCGGGTAGAATAATGCGTCTTCTGTTATACTAAGCAAGGGCTTGGGAGGAGCCCTGAGAATTTCTCCTTTGCCTGCACACCATCCCCTGGCCCCGGTGCTGGCTTTGGCTGGTAGGGTGACTAGGCGCCTGGATGCTAACCTGGAAGCTTTCCGCCAGGGCTGGGGAAGAGGGTGTGCTCTTCTCCCTGCTGGCCTGGGATTGAGGCCTCCCCCGGGGCTAAGAGCGACTCGCCCCCATGGCACCGCCTGCAGTGGTGCATCGGGCAGGAGGAACGCTCTCGGGTGGCCCCGCTGAGTGTTTATCCCCCAGCCCACGTCCCCAGCGCCTTTCATCATCGCCGTGCGTGTTCACTGAAACTCAGCAAGACCCATGCCAAGAAAAACAAAGAAAATGATCTCTTAGTGGTTATTTATGTTGTAAACCTCCTCTGGAGTGATTTTTTTCCCTCAGTCCAGCTTGCAATAATTTATTTAGAAAGATAAAGTGATTTTTAAGTGTGATTTTAAAGAGTTAGGCCCATGCATTAGCCTCGGTTTCTGTTACTCTTCTGCTTGGGTTTGATGTTGTTCCCAAAGTGAACTTGAATTTACCTTCTTCTCCTGGTAGTTCAGGACCACTGAGAAAAATCCCCATTCCGTAAAAATAGCCATTACCTCAGGACACTCAGGCAGAAACGTCTCTGAAATGACTAAGAACTGTCCATGCAAGCTACTTTCTGTGAAGAGAGAAGAGAGAAGAGATGGGCAGGAATACGTGGAGCTGATTCGTTAAAGATGTGGTTGTTGCATAGCCCCTGCTGCTCTTTCTTCTGTACAAACCAAAATGCGACTTTCCTGTTGTTTATCATTGGACCAAGAAAGAAAAGAGACAAAAATGAAAGGGCTAGAACTACAAATCATTGAATGGTTTATGAAGGGGGTTTTTAAAAAATATTAAGAGAACGCACCATTCTTTTTTTCGCTCTTAAACATTGAAGCTCTTTCATGTTATGGCCAATTAGAAAAAACTTCAAGTGCGTCTTGAGACCCAGACTTCCCACCACCAGAAATGTGCAGCTGTGAAGTAAAAGTTGAGAATAAGGCACTTCTGAGCTGTCTGGGCTGGAAAAGTACTGACCAAAGGAAATCCTTGGGCTGGGGCCGTGGGCTCCATGCTTCTCCAGCCCCCACCAAAAAGCTGCGCCCTGTCCTACTGGCGTGGCTGTGCCCCTCTGCCAGGTGGGCTGTCAGCTTCACCTGCAGGATATTCAGGCCAGACAAGAGAGGAGCTGGAGATTCCAGCGACCCCCCGTGAAAAGCTTCTAGAGTCTTAGCACTGAGCCCTTCTGCTGCCATTTGAGCATGTGGATGCTGTGGCCACAGGCAGATGCCCCTCCTGCACAGGCGTCTATATTTAGGTGTGGGCGGGAGGTTGCCAAGGTAAAGAAAGGCATAGTCCATGTCGCCTCAGCACGCTGTTTGTCTTGGAACAGAGGCCCTCACCGCCTGTCCCCACATCTGCTCACAGGCCGGCCCTGTATTGCCCCTAGGGTTAGACACTCCCAGAGGAGAAGGCGTCTCCCCAGAGCTCCACAGTTTGGAAGGCTGCAGAACCTTCCTGAATGGTGCCCTTCATGCGGGCGGCTACGTGCCGCCCAGCAGGGACTGCATGCCGCGGCTTGCGCTCTGTCAGCAGGCGTGCGCTTGAGCCCCGAGTGACCCGGCGTATCCAGTGGCTCAGAGCCCCTCAGGGCAGCAGTCCTTAAATCTGTAGTGGGCAGCTGCTTTCTCTCAGCTCTGAGTCCTGGCCTGCTGACTGCTGGGGGACAGCCCCAGTCACTGCCTGCCATCGCACACCTGGCTACTCCCAGAGTGTCCCCCCACCAAGCCACCCAAAGGCCTTCTCCCCCCCCCCCCACCCAGGAAGGCTCCCTGGCCTTACTTCTTGCCAGGCCTCACTCCTGGCCTTCCGTCCTCATCCCGCACCTCCTCGCCCCAGTGCCTTGGCTCCCTGGCATCTCCCCAGCCTTGCTACCAGGTCACACACACACCACATTCGCTTGTGAATCATCTCTGCCCGGAAGCCTTCTGTAAAAGGCCAATCGGTTTCTTCCTGGGATTCCTTTTGTGGGGTCCTTGCTTGAGGCCATGCTGGCATTCCTTCTGGAATGTGCCACGTTTAGGGCTTAGATCCTGTGGACCTAACCTGGTTAGCCACAACGGGAACTCCTATCACGGAATATTGATTAGAGTTCCCTATGCTATACAGTAGGTTCCCGTTGGCCATCTAGTCCATATGCATATGCTTATGCCAATCCCAAACTCCCAGTCCATCCCTCCCACACCTTTCCCCTTTGGTAACCAAAAAGTTTGTTTTTAAAGTCTATGAGTCTAATTCTATTTTATAAAAAAATTGATTTATATTATTTTTAAATTCCACATCTAAGTGATATCATATGGTATTTGTCTTTCTCTCTCTGACCTAACTTCTCTTATATGATAATCTCTAGGTCCATCCATGTTGCTGTTAATTTCATTCTTTTCGAGGCTGCATAGTATTCCATTGTGCATATGTACCACATCTTCTTTATCCATTTCTCTGTTGATAGACATTTAGGTTTTTTCCATGCCTTGGCTGTTGTGCTACAGTGAACACTGAAGGGTGTGTATCTTTTCAAATGATAGTTTTCTCTGGATATGTGCCCAGGAGTGGGATTGCTGGATCATATGGTAGTTTAATTTTCTGAGGAGCCTCCATACTATTGTTCATAGTAGTCGTACCAATGTACATTCCCCTCAGCAGCATAAGAGGGGTCCTTTGTCTCTAACCCTCTCCAGCAGTCGTTGTTTGTCGACTCTTTGATGATGGCCATTCTGACCGGTGTGAGGTGACCTCACTGTTCTGACCCTGGAGGAGCTGTCCTGGCTGGTCTCCAGCCGCCTTCCCAGAGCGCTTTCTTCAGGAGCACCTCGAACTCCCGGGACCCAGGGCTCCTGCTAGCCTCATACCCTCCCTCTCAAGGTGAAACCCATCTGTCCTTTTTAAAAAATTTCTGCTGAGCTTCTCATCCTCAGCAGAGTAAAAGTGGTTCCACGTGGGAGGCGCAGAGCCCCCCGCAAACCACCATCAGGCCGGCTGCCCACACCAGCCGCAGAGCAGGAGGGAAGGGCCTCCCGGATGGCTGCTGGGGACAAGACCCCCTCCTCTGGGCAGGTCAGCAGCCCCTGGCCTCTCTGGGCCTCTCGGGGCTGGCACCTAGGGAAGGGCAGTTTGGAAGGACTGCCACCAGGGGCCAGGTGAGCAGGACTGGAAGAGAACTGAGGGCCTTGTAGTGGGTCCGAAATAGCTCACTGGCGACAGAATAGGTAGCAAAAACCATGTCTTTGCGGTCTACTGTGGGCGAGGACAGCCACCTCCTAATAAACCCTCAGTGGAACGTGGGCCAGCAGCCGGGAGAGAGCAAAGGAGGGGGCGAGAGGGGGGCTCCACCTTGCCAGCACCTTGTTCCGTCGGCAGTGATCGTCACCAGTGGGGGTTTTGTCCCGGCCACGGAGCCTAGATCTTGGGATGGATCTGTGCCTTCCCAGGACCTCCGCCGGGACTGCGGAGGACGAAAGCCAAAATTTCCATTTCGCAAGAGAGGTGCAGAGTTTCACGCACACCTAGGGAGGATGTTTGTGTTCCGCTGAGGTCACTGCCCTTGTTTTCAGAGTAAACGTTTCTGTGAGCATGCTCAGAGGTGAGAGTCCGGGGAGAGCGGACCCCCTCACCTTGCTTTCCTCAGGCGTGGACCAGGCCTGCGGCTCCAACCCAGGACAGAACAGCTGAGGACCCCCGGTACTCTAGGGTCGCAGGCCCAGCTCTGCCTGTGACCTTGCTTACTCCATGTCCCCTCCCCAGGCCTTAGTTTCCCTTTCCATAAAGTGAGGGGTGTGAACTTGACATATGTAAGATTATTTCTAGCTCTGGTATTTTAGAACTCTGACCTGAGATATTTATGATCAGCCTGCCGATTCTTCCTCTAAAATATACTTCAGATATGTACTCTGCTCTCTGTTTCCCCCGGCACCGTCCATGGTCGTGTTGCTTCCTGCTCGAGTTCTTAGTGGCTTAGAATAAACCAGACTCCTCACCATGGACCCTCTGATAGCTGCCTGGAGCTTTTCCTACCCAGCCGCATGCTCTGTCCTCAGCCCATTGAACACACACATCCTTTCCTGCCTTTGGATCTTTGCACCTGCTGTTCCCTCCACCGAGAGCCACCCTCCCTCCGCCCCTTGACTGGCTCCTTCTCATCTTTTGGATCTCAGTTTAAATGTCACCTCCAAGAGGCCTTACAGAAAACCTGTGTCTAAAGTGAGTGCTCCTCTGTTATTCCACCTCTCACCCGTGTTTACTCTCCTTCATGATCCTTAGATGCCTTGGAACTATTTTTTTAGTTCTAGTTTATGTTAGTCTCTTGTCACCTCCACTAGAACGTGAGCCTCACACAAGTGTGGACCTGCCAATAGTGCGGGCCCTCTCTACTCCATCCACTGCTCTACACCCAGAGCCTGCATAGCATCCAGTACACAGTGGCTGTTCCCTAAGCATGTGTAGAATGGATGGCTCTTTCCTCCATAAAAAGTACCATTTGGGAGTTTCCTGGTGGCTCAGAGGGTTAAGGCTCCAGTGTTGCCACTATTGTAGCTCATGTTTGATCCCTGGCCCAGGAATTTCTGCATGCCACAGGTGCTGCCAAAAAAAGGAAAGAAACATCTGATCTCTCAGTCTCAGGCCCCCTTTCTCCCCTTAGGGGTCTGAATGTAGCAGTGAGGGAGTTGTTACATGAAACAAGTGTCCATTTTGAAGTCCTCGGCCAAGGGCCAAGAGGGTTTGTGCTCCTGTGGCCTCAGCACAGTTGGACTCAGATTCATTTAATATTTCTTAAGGGCCTGCTTGGTGCCAGGTTCTGGGTGAGTGCTTTCATTATTTTATTTCCCTTGACAGTCTTTGTGAGATCACAGAGCCATTACGTGGGAGAGCCCAGATTTGAACTCAGGAGCGCTTTGCTCCCTTCATCCCCAGTGCCCCTGAGCTGAGCTGTGGCCGTGCGCACAGCAGGGACCTGGGAAGGGTGGATGGAAGGCCTGCAGGTACCCGTGTGCGATTTCAGATGGCCTTGATTGTCCAGCCAGCGAGGAGAAACCTGGGGCCCAGGGCGGCTGAGTTCCTAAGCATCATGGGAACCTACTGTAGGGTCTGTGGCATCTCTAGCATCACACAGAGTGCGGGGGTTGTGTTGGCCTTAGTGACAGTTGAGAGCCCAGGGTACCGGCCCGGTGGGGACTTCCCTCTCAATGTGACCTGTTGGTCACTTCGGGAAGGCCTTTCTGAGGCCAGCACAGACTCTGTCATGCAGTTTGCCCTCAGAGGATAGTCCTTTCAGCAAGATACTCACTTGGAGACTCAAAGTGACCCTATTTGCCAGAAGCCGTGGTGGAGAGAGAACATGGGCCATGGAAGCAGAGCCGGGTTTGAATCTTGGCTTTGCTGTTTACTAGCAGTGTGAGCCTGGCCGAGTCATCTGCCCTCTGAGCCATCGCCTCTTTACCTGAACAGACACCACGGGGTGGTATAAAGAGAGTTATTTTTGAATCTGACTCAGAATCGGCACTTGATAATTCTGAGACTGAGTGAAGGGATGGCCTCTCAAGACGCGACAGCATCATGGTCTTTTCAGCGTGAAAAGCTTTAATTAGGTGCTTATGTGAGGTCGATCACCCACAACTTCTAAGAGCTTACCAAAAAAATCTTTGCTGTGTGAACAAGGATTATCTTTTTTCAGATTGTAACTTGGTTCTCAATGATTTCGAACAAATAAGAGCACTTGCTCACGTGTACACTCCATGTCTGGTACTATTCTGAGCACTTTACGTCCTTTAACTCATTTAATTGTTGCAACAACTCTATGAGGAAGATACAGCTTTTGTCTTTGTTTTTCAGGTGAGAAAATAGAGGCACAGATACTGGGTAAACTGCCCAGGGTCACACAGCTAGTAGGGGTGCGGTCCGGGAAGTCTAGTTTCAGAGGCGGAGCTTGTTGCCCTGGGCTCTGAACCACGTGGTGTCAAAGGGGAAATCCTCTCCAGGTTAAGAGGCCTGCCATCTGCGAGGAAGCAAGGATTGTAATGATTCTGTTCCACTTAAAGCAATTGGAAAATTACACTTATGGGTAGACTGGTTGGGGAACAGTTGGAATGTTGAAAGGGGGGAGGGACCCACTGTAGGGTTGCCCACCTCTGCCTTCTTGCCATTTTGTAAAAAACACGGTATTCCCTTACATATTTAGGCAGTTATCATAAATATGTATTTATATGCTGTGACTTGCCTACCTCTCAGCTATATGTTTTTTGCTGAATTGTTAAAAATCAAATTTATTGAGGTATAATTTACATACAATAAGACGTATGTAAAAATGTACCTTTCTATGATTTTGACAAATTTATACACCTGTATAACCACCACCACAATTAAAATATGGACGATGTTTGTCACCCCGAAATGTAAAGATTTCCTTAGAGCTCTTCATTGTCAAATCCACCACCACCCAGCCACAGGCAGTCCAGGGTCTATTTTCCGTCTCTACAGATTCCATTTGTGTTTTCTAGGATTCCATCCAAGTGCAACCACATTATTTGCTTTGTTTTTATGTCTTAAATTTATTTTTATTGAGATATAATGGACATAAAACATCGTGTAAGTTTATGGTATACAATGTGTGGGTTTGATACCTTCATTTCTGCAACGTTAGCTAGCCCCCATCATGTCCCATAATTATCATTTCTTTGTGTTAAGAACAATTTTGATCTAGTCTCTTAGCAACTTTGAAGTTTATAATATAGGATCGTTTTCTATAATCACTATGCTGTGTGTTAGCTCTTCAGGACTCTTCTATTTACTAGTTACAAGTTTGTACCTTTAAACAAAGTCTCCCCTATTCCCCAGCCCATCAGACCCTAATGGCCATCATTCCATTCTCTATTTTTACAAGCCTGGCTTTTTGGATTCACATGTAAGTGAGACAACACAATGTTTATCTTTCTCTGTCTGGTTTAGCACAATATCTTCAAGGTTCATCCTCACTGAAAACAGCAGGATTTCCTTTCTTGTGACTGAATAGCATTCCATTTTATATATACAACACATCTTATGCGTTTATCTGTTGACAGACACTTAGATTGTTTTTACATCTTGGCTATTGTGAATAATGCAGCTCTAAACATGGTAGTGGCTGTATTTTTGATATCCTGTTTTCATTTCCTTTGGATATATACCTTGAGTGGAATTGCTGGACCATAAAGTAGTTCTCTTTAATTTTTTGAGGAACCAACATACTATTTTCCACAGTGACTGAAACCAGTTTGCATCACCACCAACAGTACACAGGTATTCCACATCCTTGCCAGCATTTGGTATTTGTGGTCCTTTTTTAAAAATTCACCTTTATTGAAGTATAGTTGATTTACAGTGTTGTGGTAATTTCTGTGTACAGCAAAGTGATTCAGCCATCATATATACATATCCATTCCCGTATAGGTTATCACAGAGCATTGAGTGGAGTTCCCTGTGGTATACAGCAGGTCCCTGTTGGTCATCCATTCCATATACAAAAGTGTGCCTTCAGCATTCCCAAACCCCCAATCCATCCCTCCTCCCCACCTTCCTCTTTGCTAAATTAACTATGCATTTGTTTTCAAAGTCCATTTTGTAAATAAACTCATTTGTATCATTTTTTAAATTCTACATATAAGTAATATGTTGTTTGTCTGACTTTCTTCGCTTAGTAAGATAATCTCTATGTCCATCCATGTGTCTACAGCTGGCATTATTTCATTCTTTTTTATGGTTATGCATAAAATATGTGTGTATGCATATATGTACCACATCTTAATCCATTCTTCTGCTGAAGGACATTTAGGTTGTTTCCATGTCTTTGCTATTGTGAATAGTGCTGCAATGAACACTGGGGTGCATGTATCTTTTTAAATTAACGGTTTTCTCTGAATATATACCCAAGAGTGGGATTACTGGATCATATAATAGTTCTATATTTAGTTATTAAAGGAACCTCAGTGCTGTTCTCCATAGTAGTTGTACCAATGTACATTCCCGTCAGTGGTGTAGGAGGGCTTCCTTTACTTCACACCTTCTCCAGCATTTATTATTTGTAGATCTTTTGATGGTGGCCATTCTGGCTGGAGTGAGGTGGTACCTCATATTACTTTTGATTTTCATTTCTCAAATAATTAGTGATGTTGAGCATCTTTTTATGTGCTTTTTAATCACTGTCTCCTTGGAGAAATGTCTACTTGGATCTTCTGCCTGTTTTTTGATTGGGTTGTGGTTTTTGTATTTCATTTTTTTTTTGTTTGTTTGTTTGTTTTTGACATAAAGCTTACAGGAGATGTTTGTATATTTTAGAGATTTATCCCTTGTTAGTTGCTTTGTTTGCAAAGGTTTTCTCTTATTCTGTGGGTTTCCTTTTCATTTTTTTAATGCTTTCCTTCGCTGTGCAAAAGCTTTTAAGTTTAATTAGATCCTGTTTGTTTACTTTTTAAAAATTTTCATTACTCTAGAAGGTGGATCCAAAAAGATACTGCTGCAATTTGTGTCAAAGACACAAATATGTTTTCCTCTAAGCGTTTTAGAGTATCCAGCCTTACGTTTAGGTCTTTAATCCATTTTGAGTTTATTTTTTGTGTATGGTGTTAGAGAGTGTTCTAATTTCATTCTTTTACATGTAGCTTTACCCAACACCACTTATTGAAGGGACTGTCGTTTTTCCATTGTATATTCTTGCCTCCTTTGTCGAAGATTAATTGACCATTGTTGCTTGGTTTTATTTCTGGGCTTTCTATTCTGTTCCGTTGATCTTTATAATCCATTTTTGCACCAGTACCATACTGCTTTTATGACTGTAGCTTTGTATTACAGTCTGAAGTCAAGGAACCTGATTCCTCCAGCTCTGTTTTTCTTTCCCAGGATTGCTTTGGCTATTCAGGGTCTTCTGTATTTCCATACAGATTTTGAAATTTTTTGTTCTAGTTCCATAAAAAATGTCATTGCTAATTTGATAGGGATTGCATTGAATCTGTAGATTGCCTTGGGTAGTATAACCATTTAAGAATATTAATTCTTCCAATCCAAGAACATGGTTTATCTTTCCATTTGTATGTGCCATCTTCAGTTTCTTTCATTGGCATATTAAAGTTTTCAGAGTACAGGTCTTTTGCCTCTCTAGGTAGGTTTATTCATTTTGGATATGAGAGTAAATGGTATTGTTTCCTTAATTTCTCTTTATGATATTTTTATTATTTGTATATAGAAATGTAAGAACTTTCTGTGTATTAATTTTGTATCCAGCAACTTTACTGAATTCATTAATGAGCTCTAGTAGTTTTCTGGTAGCATCTTTAAGATTTCCTGGGTATAATATGTCATCTATGAACAGCAACAGTTTTCTTTTTTTCCCCAATTTGTATTCCTTTTATTTCTTTTTCTTCTTCTCTGACTGCAATGGATAGCGCTTCCAAGACTATTGAATAACAGTGGTGAGGGTGGACATCCTTGTCTTGTTCCTGATCTTAGCAGAAATTCTTTCAGCTTTTCACCATTGACAATGATGTTAGCTGTGGTTTTGTCATATACAATCTTTATTGTGTTGAGGTAGGTTCCATGTTCACTTTCTGGAGAGTTTTTATCATAAATGGGTGTTGAATTTTGTCAAAAGCTCTCTCTGCATCATTTGAGATGACCATATGGTTTTTATTCTTCAATTTATTGACATGCTGTATCACACTGATTGATTTGTGAATATTGAAGAATCCTTGCATCCCTGGGATAAATTCCACTTGACCATGGTGTATGATCCTTTTAATGTATTGTTGGATTTGACTTGCTAATATATTGTTGAGGATTTTTACATCTATGTTCATCAATGATATTGGCCTATAATTTTCTTTTTGTGTGGTATCTTTGTCTGGTTTGGGTATCAGGGTGGTGGTGGCCTCATAGAATGAGCTTTAGAGTGTTCTTTCCTCTGTTTTTTTTGGTTTTGTTTTTTTGTTTTTTGGAATAGTCTCAGAAGGATAGGTGTTAACTCTTCTCTAAATATTTGACAGGTCGCTTGTGAAGCTACCTAGTCCTGGACTTTTATTTGTTGTAAGTTTTTAAATCAGAATTTACATTTCATTGCTTGTGATTGGTTTGTTCATATTTTCTATTTCTTCCTGGTTCCGTCTTGTAAGATTGTACCTTTGTAAGAATTTGCCCATTTCTCTAGGTTGTCCATTTTTTTTTGGCAAATAGTTGCTTATAGTAGTCTCTTATGATCTTTTGTATTTCTGTGGTATCAGTTGTAACTTCTTTTAGTTTCTGATTTTATAGATTTGGGCCCTCTCCCTTCTTTTTCTTGATGAGTCTGGCTAGAGTTTTATCAGTTTTGTTTATCTTTTCAAAGAACCAGCTTTTAGCTTCATTGTTCATTTTTCTTGTTTTCTTCATTTCTGTTTCTTTTTTTTTTGCCTTTTTTTTTTTACGGCCATACCCTCGGCATATGGAGGTTCCCAGGCTAAGGGTCCAATCGGAGCTACAGCTGCTGGCCAAGACCACAGTCACAACAACACCAGATCCAAGCTGCATCTGTGACCTACACCACAGATCATGGAAGTGCCAGATCCTCAACACTGAGTGAGGCCAGGGATCAAACCTGCAACCTCATGGTTCCTAGTCAGATTCATTTCCACTGTGCCATGATGGGAACTCCCCATTTCTGTTTCATTTATTTCTGCTCTAATCTTTATGATTTCTTTTCTTCTACTAACTTTGGGTTTTGTTTGTTCTTCTTTCTCTAGTTGCTTTAGGTATAATGTTAAGTTGTTTATTTGAGCTTTTTCTTGTTTCCTGATGTAAGATTGTATTGCTATAAATTCCCCTCTTAGAACTGCTTTTGCTGCATCTCATAGTTTTCAGGTTGTAGTGTTTTTGTTTTCATTTGTCTCTAGATATTTTCTGATTTTCTCTTTGATTTTTTCTGTGATCCGTTGGCTATTTGGTAATATATTGTTTAGTCTCCATGCGTTTGTGGGGTTTTGGGGGTTTTTTTTTTTGAAGTTTTTTTCTCGTAGTTGATTTCTAGTCTTACAGAGTTGTAGTCAGAAAAGATACTTGATATGATTTCAATTTTCTTAAACTTACTGAGGCTTGATTTGTGGCCCAGTATGTGATCTATCTGGGAGAATGTTTCATGTGCACTTGAGAAGAATGTATGTTCTGCTGCTTTCAGATGGAATGTTCCATAAATATCAATTAATTGTTTGGGCACCATTTGTTAAAAAGTCTCTCCTTTCCCCATTAAGTTACCTTGGCACCTTTGTTGAAAGTCTTTGGACCCATGTACGTGTGGGTCTATTTCTCCTTCTCTCTTCTTTTCTATCCTTCTTTCAGAACCACACTCTCTGGTTCCTGTAGCTTGATACAAGGTCCAGGGGGGTCAGTTTCTGTCTCATCCCATGGTTTGTGCTAGCAGGCCCTGAGGCCACTGGGGAGTGAGTCTTTGATTTCTGCTGATAGCCCACATAACCTGCATTTGCGTAAAGTTTCAGAATTAGCTCTTGGTACCAAGTCAAGTCTGGTCTGTGTGCTTAGATACTGAATTCACTTCACTACGCTGGAGCTCTGAGCTCTCACGCTTTCCTCCTTCCCATCTCCCCCTAAATAGTGTTGACCCCAAAAGCCCTTTGAGGTAGCAAACAAAAGTGCCAAAGTGTCCGCCTTTTTATGGGGCACTTTTCAGAAAGTTCTCTAAGGAACTGAAAAGAAGAACTACATAATGGAAACCATTTTGCAGCTTCCAGCATGGCCATTTATCTCAATAACCATTTCATTTAAAATGTGGGCCAAACATATAAATCATATCTTGAAAGAAAGTATGTTGGTGCCACAGAAATTGCCCTGTATTCTTACCACCTAATTTGAAAAATGTGTTTTGAAGCCGGGAAGAAAGCAAACAAGCCTGCGGCCCAACCGCCCTTCTCCCACACATCCCCTTCGTTCACATCGTCCCCAAAATAAATGCTTGCTACTTCCCGGGCTGAGCAGGGAAGCTGAAGCAGGGAACCCACACCCTGTTGTTAGTCACTGCTGCTGCTGCTGCTGCTATTTTAGAGCCTCCTTCAAAGGCCACTTGGAGATGAGGGTCACAGCCCACACCGGCTGCTTCTCCCCAGTCCTTGACTCCCTGACCCCCCACAGCAGAGCTCTGAGGTATTGGTGCTCATTTAAGGACTTGCCCAAGGGGAAGGCGCTAAATATAGCAGGGCCCTGAGCCCCGTTTTCCAGACTGATCAAATGGGGAGGTGTGGAGCAGCCTGCACTGTGGGCTGGGAATTCCAGGGTCTTCCATTTAGACCTTACTGGCAGAGTTCCCTGGTGGCTCAGTGGGTTAAAGATCAGGCATTGTCACTGCTGTGGCTCTGGTTATCGCTATGGCACTGGTTTGATCCCTGGCCTGGGAACTTCCACATGCTGTGGGAGTAGCCACACACACACAAACACCCCCCCCCCAAAAGCACCTTACTGGGGGTCTATGGTTAAGTGACAGTACTCCCTGTATCATGAGAGTTTTATTTTGCTTCTCAGCCCTTCCTGGGAGGGAAAACTCCCCAAAAACCAACAGGCGCTTAGTCCCTGTGTACAGGGCCCAGGCAGGGTGCTGCCTGTAGCAGCCATACCCTCACCTCTGCTCTCCCTGGGGTTATCCATATCCCTCCTCTTTACACCACATTCTATTTTTTTTTTTTTTTTGTCTTTTTGTCTTTTTGTCATTTTAGGGCTGCACCCGCGGCATATGGTGGTTCCCAGGCTAGATGTCTAATTGGTACTGTAGCTGCCGGCCTACACCACAGCCATAGCCATGCCAGATCCGAGCCACATCTGCAACCTACACCACAGCTCACGGCAACACCGGGTTCTTAACCCACTGAGCAAGGCCAGGGATCGAACCCACAACCTCATGGTTCCTAGCAGGATTCGTTTCCACTGCGCCACTATGGGAACTCTACCACGTTTTTCTCTAATCATGGAAGTCATATGTGACATTCTAAAAAAAATTCTAAAGTAGAGAATAAAACTCACACTCGTGAGTCTACCATTCAGAGCTATTGTTCTGATTTGCTTTTTACTTCTATCCCTTTCTTTCTTTCTTTCTTTTTTTTTTTTTTTTGGCTGCACTCATGGCATATGGGAGTTGCCAGGCCAGGGGTTGAACCCTAGCCACAGTTACGACCCGCACCACAGCTGCAGCAACACCAGATCCTCAGTTTGCTGCACCACAAGGGAACTTACTAGCCTTTTTTTTTTTTTTTCCACCAAGCATGTGTGTCACGGGGTCAGACTGAGCATACAGTTTTATTTTCTCTTTTTTATTTCATACATTTCTGATCACTTTCTCATATCATTAAAACTTGTTCGACATCCCAACAGAAAAGAAAATCACGAACTTGGGGAACAAACTTGTGGTTGCCAAGGGGGTGGGGGAGGG
>PVHT021183699.1:69265910-69280273 GCA_004024745.2 Catagonus wagneri
CTAGGGGTCTAATCGGAGCTGTAGCCGCCGGCCTACGCCACAGCCACAGCAACGCAGGATCCGAGCCGCGTCTGCGACCTACACCACAGCTCACGGCAACGCCGGATCGTTAACCCACTGAGCAAGGCCAGGGATCGAACCCGCAACCTCATGGTTCCTAGTCGGATTCGTTAACCACTGAGCCACGACGGGAACTCCCGATACCTACTGCTTTAATGATGGAATAGCAAGGAGCTCCAACTGTAATGCACGGGGAACTATATCTAATTACATGTGACAAATCCATATATGTACATGTAATCGGGTCACCACATGGTGCAGTTGGAAAATCTGACAGAAATCTGTAAACCAGCTATAATGCAAAAATAAAATTAAAAAAAAAAAAACTTGTTCGAGGTCACATTTAAGGCCTGCCTGATACTCCATCCTGCGCATGCCCAGCACTCCCGCCCAGGCTCACCCATGGTGTGAATAGGACGGGGACACAGCTCTGGCCACCAGCTTCTCTTTCCTGGCCCAGGAGATGACTTGAGGCCCCACCCTCGTGAACTGTACCTTCTCCCCTGGCGCCTGCGTCGCTCTGCTCTAGCCCAGGAGGCCCAAGCCATCTCTAGGAAGGTGGCAACAAGCATAGGTGGCTCACCTGTGGTCTGCTTGGTCCCTTCTCTCAGCAGCCTGTCCTCCACCACTTCCCTCCTGTGCCTCCTTTGAGATGACGGCCCCCTGCGACCCCCTCTAGCACATCCCGTCCCTGTGTCTGGGTCACATGTCAGCTGTGTTCTTGGTGCCTGGAGCAGTGAAGCGAGGACCGGCCGGGCTCCCCCAGCTCTCCTGGGTGCAGGCCTGGTATGCCGACCTGTCTTTTGCCCTGGATCTGTGTTCTGAGCCATGAGGCCATTTTCTTCAAACCCTCTCCTCTCGTCCCTTGGAGCCCAGAGCACCCCTGTGGGGGAAGCAGGGAGGACGGGGGTGGGGGCTGAGGCCCTGCAAGCCTCCTGTGCCCAGACCCGGCCTCCTCCTTCCAAGGCCTTTGATCAGCTGTGGGGCTGCAGCCAGACAGAGGCATCCCCCATCCCCGACGCGGGGGAGAGCCCTGCTGCTGCCACTGCGGCAGCCGGTGGAAAGCACTGCCTTTCCCACCCTCCCCCACCATCGGCTGCCCAGCGTGCTTCGTATAAGTCATTATTTGCACCTTACCAGCTGCCTTGGTCACGACAGTTGCTTTTTAGTAAAACTTTACTTAACCTTGTTCCTGGACCAGTGGGGCCATGGGCCCCTGAATTGGCGCCTGTGGGGAAGGGATGAGAAAGGCTGGTGGTGGCTTCTCCACCAGGAGACTAGAGCTCCAAGCCGCCCTAGAAGTTCTAGCTGTGCCGCCACCCTCCCCGACTCCGCTAGCCCTCAGCTGCCTGGCGTCTAGAAGGCTGAGACTGGGACTTGGGTTCCCTGAGAATATGGACTTGGCCTTAATTTCACCCCCTCCCCCAAATCCGGCGCCCAGCAGGGGCCGGGCTGGAGGCAGTCACGAGGGTTTGGGGTGGGACGCGGGAGGGCGTCTTTCAAAGGGGGGGGCACCAGAGCGATGGTGCATCGGAGGGGCACAGGTCCCCAAGGACAGGGTGTGTGGGGGTCATTTCATCTCCACCGAGGAGGGTGAAAGGCAAGTGGGTGGAGCGTGAGTGAGGGGTAGTGCTGGCCAGCGACAGCAAAGGCCCCAGACGTCCCCTGCCGGGCACAGGCCATCATTTCTGGGGAGTCCTCGTCACCCCCTCCAGCTTCCTTGAGCAGACTCTCTCCCTTCTCCCCCCATGTGTTTGTCCCTGGTCACTGCCATCTCACACCAGCTGGCCTAGGCAGCTCCCTTCAGTCACCCTGGTCTGAGGGGCTGAAGGATCTAGAAGCGTTTGGCTCCTGTGCGCGTCCGTGGACACTGGGCATGCACTCTGGGCTCCTACATTCTGGACTTGGAGCGAAAGGGAGGGCGGGGTTGTTCCCAGGCTGTGAGGGGAGCTCCGGGTGGGAATCTGGGACTAGGGTCAAAACCTGGGCCTTTTACCCAGTGGCCCCTCCTGCTGCCTTCCCCAGGCGCATGTGACAAAAAGGTAGCTCAAGAGGCAACCACTGGCCAGCCCTGTGGCTGCAGTGCCACGGCACTGTTGCCAACCGGTACCGATCCTGTCCCGGGGCCTCGTGGGGTCCAGAAGCAAGAATGTCCCACCACTCTGCACTCCTGGGGCCTGATGTGCGACTCGAGGTGGGGCCCAAGGAGAAGAATAGGGCCTCAATGGCCTGGCCTCAAGGTTTCACTGGGAAAGTGGGCTCTGCTGGCTGTCTGCCTTCCAGGCTGAAGATGCCCACAGCCCTGCCTCGTCCTCCTGTGGGTGTGGAGGCCAAGGGCTTGACCTTCTGGGATCCCTAGCAAATGAACGGCCGGAGGGACCCTTTCTTCACTGCTTGATTCTTGGTTATGTTCACACCAAAAATGCCCCTTTTCTCCACTGTGGAATCAGGTGGTTCTGAATATGTTCATTCAGAAGATGCTTATGGGGCCAGGCCCTGCACCAGAGCTGGGGGCACATGTTCAGGTGGCTCAGCGTCCCATGGGGAGTCAGACGGATGCACCAGCTATGACCGTTGATGGGAGGAGCCCTGGAGGAGCCAAACAGATTGTTTGAACTGGAGAATGAGGGGAGGCTGTTGAGATGCATGATCAGGAAGCTTCCAGGAGCAGGAGCCAGCCCTGCAGTGCAGAATGGTGGGAAGGCGTCTCCCATGCCCAGAGAAAAGTCTGTGCAAGCCCAGGGGAAGGGAGAGCTCATAGCTGCAGCCCAGCGAGACAGAGGAGGGTGGCGGGAGGTGAGCTTGGAGAGGTGTGGGGGCCCAGTGGCCCAGAAGTGGGTCTGGATTGCACCTTTCCCTTGTGAATAGCACCCAGGGGGCTGTGCAGACCCAAAGGGAGCTCCCAGGGGCCAGTGATGGCTGCGAACAGCAGATCCCTCTCTCTGGTGGGCCTCCAGAGCTGCGGTGACCCCGGAAACGGCCCCGTGTCCCTCCTTGGGATGCCAGCCCAGCGTCTCCACCCAGGTGACAAGAGGGAGGCCAGTGGGGACGCCCGGGGCAGGGAGGGGCTGGCCCAGAGTCTGGCCTGCAGTCCGCCCTCTGCTCCTCACCACTCTTCCCTCCTCTTGCCAGGCCACCTCCTCCCCTCCCTTCCTTGTCCAGGACTCTGCCTGGAATGTCAGGGACCAAGCACAGGCCCACAGTCCATTGGCCACAGGAGGCCTGTCAGCCCCGCCATCTCCCTGGGCCTCGGCTCTGATTGGGCCCCCTGCTGCGAGCAGCCCTTCTTGGCCCGGCCCTTCGCTGGCATGCAGCTCTCTGGCTGGGTCTGTTTGGGGCCAATTTCTGGCTGCCTTCTGTCCCCTTCCTCCTCTATCCCAGTGGCCCCCTGGAACTGCTCAGGGCTAACCGATCACCAGCCCCCAGCTCCCCCATCATTTCCCATAAGTTTGAGGAAGGTATTGACCACCTGACAGATAAAAAAGGGAGACCCCCCCATTGCCTCGTGCCCGCTACCCAGTGAATGAGTGAACGAACAGCTGTAGTGACCCACCTGGAAGCATGATGGGACCTTCAGTCTTCCCTTAGGGATGGAGCCCTGGCTGGGAGGTCTGCCGGGGTGGCCCAAACCCATGTCCTCACCTGGTCCCCAGAAAGCTCCACCCCCAGACCCCACCGCTCCGGCCGTCTCAGACTGACCTGTGAGGACCCCGAGAGGAGGTGTGGGCAGCGGGGCTGCACAGAGGCCCAGAGAGAACTGGATAGTTTTATTTTTATCTTAAAAAATAGCAAAAGGCTAAAACTAGGTTTCAAAACCTGTGGTCTATTTTAAATGTTTACATTTAACAAATGAACACTTTTAATACACACACAAATATAATTATGGCATTTACAGGATAATTACAGTGTTTATGAAAGAAAAACCTTAGTCCATGGCAGGCTCCAGGCAGCATGGTCCAGAAATGAGACCCAAGTTTGAAAATGAATGATGAATGGCTCCTCTGGAAGGAGCTGTCTCGTTGGGAGAGTGGGAAGTGAAACCTTGTGGCCCTCTGGGTGTGTGTGGTCCCCGTCCTCCTGCTCCCTGGTGATTAAGCCCCACTGGCTGGAGGGCTCCCGGTCTCCTGATCCAGAGCGGTGGCCCCAGCCCCACTGTCGTCACAGCTACACTGGCCTGGGGGCCACAGCGCCCCTTCTGGACAGGCCCTGTCACTGCTGCAGGGCGGCAGCTGGGGGAGAGGGCGGAGGGGCCAGGCCCCCACAGGCTGCATGCAGTCGTGTGGGGTGGGGGATGTCCCAGGCCTGAGCCACAGGGCAGGAGCTTAGACCCAGCTGTCTGAACAGGGCCCAAGGACAGAGGTAGGGGACCCCCCTGGGAGCCAGGACTGGCTGGCGCGGCCTTTCACTGCTGTGGGTTTTCCGTGTTGACGTGTGTGCTCTTGGCCACGGGGCCACTCACAGTGTGCCAGCTTCACAGGATGGTGGTCCAGGAGGCAGGCTTCTGTCCTCCATTGTTTTTCAGAAGGAATTATGCTCAACAGTAAGAAAATGGTGAGATAAAATAGAAAGAGCCTCTGCTCTACCCATCACTAGCTCGGCTGCCTTGACAGTTTCCAGAATTTCCTCTGCACTGAGTTGCCTACTCTGTAACAGGCGGTGGCCCTCCGGCTCTTGAGAAGACAGTGCAGACAGGCATGGGGCCAAATGATACCCCACTGTAGGGAGAGACCGCATTTTCCATTCATCCCTTGGTGGACATTTGGGCTGTTTCTACTCCGTGACTGTTACGAATAGTGCTGTGAACATCTGTGCACACAGCTCCGTGTGGACAGGGGTTTTCATTTCTCTTGGGTAGACACCCAGGAGCGGAATTCCTGGGCCATGTGATAATTCTGTTTAGTGATGAACTGCCAGACTGCTTTCCAGAGTGGCCGCACCATTTTACGTTTCCAGTAGAAATATTTGTATGAGGCTGCCAGTTACTCCCATCTTCACCGACACTTGTCTGAGGAAAGCCATCCTGATACATGTGGACGTGGCGTTGTTTCCTTGCGGTTCCGATGTGCATTTTGCTGAGTCCTAATGATGATCAAGTATCTTTTCATGTGCTGCTCAGACATTTATCTTTTTTGGAGAACTGTCTATTCAACTCTTTTACCCATTTCAAAAACCAGATTACTTGTCTTTTTATTATTGAGTTGTACATGGTGAGGGTCCTTATCAGAAACGTTCCAAATTTTTTCCCACTTTGAACTGTCTTTTCACTTTCTTAGTAGTATCCTCTGATGCACGGAAGTTGTTAATTTTAATGAAGCCTCAAGTTTTAATTTTGAAAAAGTCTTATTTTTCTTTTGCAGCTGCGCTTTTGGTCATTTTTAACTTTTCAAAATACGTAGAACATTTACTTGGTTCTGAAATGAAGAGGTGTGCTCAGAGCCGTCCCACCCTAACAGGCCACCATTAGATTAAATTCTGGCTGATCATTGCTGTTTATTTTCACACAATTTACAAAGAATGAGCTTGCCGGGCCAGGAGTGAAGACATAAATACTTCCGTGGACATTGCCGAATTTTCCCGCGTGGGCTGTGCGGCTTCTGTGCCCTCAGCCTTGTAGGAGAGAGATGTCTTCCACAGCGCTGGGCCCGTTACGCTTTGCGAATTTCGTCAACCTGAAAAGTGAGAACATTTTCTGTGTAGCTTTTTCAAAAAAAGCAACTTTTTAAAGATGCAGTGTACATACAAGAAAACACACCCCTTTAAAGCGTAGAGTTTGGCGAGTGTGACCGAGGACCTGCTTTCTGTAGGGCATCATGTATCGGTCTTGAGGGGCCCCCAGGCCTTTCTCCCGAGAAGCTGTGCCGTTTACACGCCCGCTGGCAGCAGTGGGGGAGTTCCCGCTGCCCCGCGTTCTCCAGGCCTTGGTGTCGCTAGCCTGTTTTTATGGGACCATTCTAGAAGGCGGGGTGTGCTGGCTCCTAGTGCTTTAGATTTGCCTGTCCCTGAAGACCAAGGGTGCCGAGCATTTTTCCTCTTTTGTGGATTGTTCGAGTCTTCTGCCCAGTTTTTAAAAAATCACGTTGTTTTGTCTCTTTATGGCTGAGCTGGCAGGGTTCTTGGTATATTCTGGACATAAGTCCTCTTTATGTACAGTGTGGATATTTTCTCCTAGGTTATGGTTTGCCTTTTCATTTTCATAGTGGTGTCTTTCAGAGAAGTTTTGAGTTTTAGGGCCTAAGAAGTTTTTACATTTCTCTTATTTGGAGGTTGAACACGTATTATGTGTAAATGCTATTTGCTTATCTTTCTCTATAAACTGTCCACGTCTTTGGCCTGTGTGTTTTTTTTTTTTTTTAATCAGTTTATTGGTCTTTCTCGTCTTGATTTTTTTTTTTTTTTTTTTGCTTTTTAGAGCCGCACCCCTGGCATATGGAGGTTCCCAGGCTAGGGGTTGAATTGGAGCTGCAGCTGCCACCTGTACCACAGCCACAGCAACATGGGATCCAAGTCGTGTGTGCGACCTACACCACAGCTCAACCTACACCACAGCTCATGGCAATGCCGGATCATTAACCCAGTGAGCAAGGCCAGGGATCGAACCTGTGTCCTCATGCTTTTAGTCAGATTCATTAACCGCTGAGCCACAATGGGAACTCCTCTTCCTGATTTTTATGAGCTACTTATCTGTTAGAGGGATGAGCCCTTTATGGTGTGTTGTCATGTTTTCTCCCCATGTGTCTTTAGTCTTTTCAACAAGGCTTACAGTGTTTTTGTCCGTAAAAAATTGCTCGCGTGCGTTTTTACATAATTCAGTCTATTTGTTTTTATTGTTTATAGATTTTAAGTCATAGGATCCCCACTCCCAAGTTATAAAGAAATTCACCTATGTTTGCATTTAACATTTGAATGGTTTCTTTCTTTATTTTTTTTAACTTAAATCTCTACTCCATTTGGAGTTGATTCTGATATACAGCGAGGCATGGAATCAATTTATCTTTTTTTGCAAATGACTCTCCAGTTGTCCCAGTATCATTTATTTAAAAGCCTATACTTTCCTAATGATTCGAGATCACATTCCCCAGACCTTTCTTATTAAAATACTAAATTTCCATATGTGTTTAGACATTCTCTTCTTTTCTTTTTCTGTACTCAGTTGGTTCCATCGGCCCATCGGTCTGTTCTCCTGCTGACGCAACCCTCTAAATTACAGGCTTTATGACATGTTTAAACATATAGTAGGGCAGCCTCCTCACCGCTTTCTTTTCATACTCAAAGGTTTTCTTAGATACTCTGGCTTAGTTCTTTTACCACATAAACTTTAGAACCAGCGCGTCTAGCTGCAGGAAGGATACTTGATTTTTTAAAAAACCGAGATTGTGTTAACTTTATTTGGGGACCAGGGTCGTCCTGTGCCAAGACTCAGGGTGCTTCCCCCTTATCCCTGTTTATTTTGCACATGATTCTTTTTTTTTTTTTTTTGCCCTTTTGTCATTTTATGGCCGCACCTGCGGCATGTGGAGGTTCCCAGGCTAGGAGTCTAATCGGAGCTGTAGCCACTGGCCTGCGCCGCAGCCACAGCAACGCAGGATCCGAGCCGCGTCTGCAACCTACACCACAGCTCACGGCAACGCCGGATCGTTAACCCACTGAGCAAGGGCAGGGATCGAACCTGCAACCTCATGGTTCCTAGTCGGTTTCGTTAACCACTGCGCCACAAAGGGAACTCCTGCACGTGATTCTTGTGAGAGCTGTTACAGGACTGCTTTGAAGGTTTTGTTTTTTGGGGTTTTTTTTTGTTTTCGTTTTTTGGTGTGTGCGTGTTTTTTATGAAGATACTGTGCATTTGCTGTTAGGCTTATTCCCTAGAAATTTATCTTTCCATTGCGCTTATAATGGGTTTGTCTGTCTCATTATGTTTTCTAGCTGGATTTTGTGTCTCTGCAAGGAGCGCTATAATTGTCATTAATTTCATATCTTGCTGTCTTGCTGAATACTCATTATTGTCTGTATTCATCTTAGCAGGTATTTTCTTGGGTTTTCCAGTTGTATTTGCATACCATTTGCAAAAAAGATCATTTATCTCTTCCTTAGGATACAAACATTTTTAAAGCTTTGTGTTACATACTGACAGACTTCTTCTTTTAAGAAATATGTTACCAGTTAATACTCTGCCTGGAAGTGTTTCACCATACCCTTGCCAGTACTGAGTATTAACATATTAAAATTCTTTGCCAATTTATTACAACCTTCATTCACGAAGAGGACATTCCCAGGCCCCATCTCCCCCAGGTGCCATGTGGGAGGCTGAGGACCTGGCAGGGAACAGACGGACCTCAGTCCCCTGGGAGTCTGTAGTCTGGGAGGAGATGAAGCTTAAGTTTCTTTTTTTCCCCCAACTTTATTGAGGAATAGCTGAGAAAAACTGTATGTTTTTAGGTTGTATATGTGATTTTTTTTTTTAAGGTATACAGTGTGATGATATATATATATGTACACACACATCGTGACAGGATTACCACCATCAAATTAATTCACACAGCCATCAACTCACGTGCCTTTTTTTTTCTTTTGTGGCTGCCTAGTAGCATATGAAGTTCCCGGGCCAGGACTCAAATCCGAGCCCCAGCTGTAACCTATGCCACAGCTACAGCAGTGCTGGAACCTTTAACCCACTGTGCCGGGCCAGGGATTGAACCTGCATCTTTGCCCTGCAAAGATCCACTGTCGATTCCATTGCGTCACAGCGGGAACTCCCTCACATACCTTTTTAAATTTGTGGTGAGAATACTTACGATCTATTCTCTTAGCAAATTTAAAGTATACAACACTATAAACTAGAGTCACTAGACTGTACACCAGCTCCTCAAAACTTTTTCTTGTAACTCACAGCTTGTACCCTTTGACCATCTCCCCATCCCCTCCAGCCCCTGGCAACCATCCATCTAGTCCCTGGTTCTACAAATTTGGCTTTTTTAGTGTCTGCATATTAGGTGAGATCATACAGTATTTGTCGAGGCTGAAGTTTTTGGAAGTTTATTTTATAATTCAGACTGCTCCTGCTTTCCTGAGCCCAGCCAACAGCAAAGGCATGGCCGCCCTATCAGAGAAACCTCTCCACAGGCCCAGAGAACTTGAGCAGTTATGTAAAATCCATCACCCCGCCCCCTTGCTTAGAGTCCTTGTAGTAAGCTCTCTGGTGGCCTCCCTGGTGGCCTACATAGCCTGGGCAGTGCCAGGAGCAAGGGGAGGAGCTGGGTGGGTGCTGAGACCTTTCCCCAGAGCTGAGACCCAGTGAAATGGATGAAGGAACAGACGGAGGCTCCTGCTTTGCTGTGAAAGCCCTGCCCCCCCCCCCCCCCCGCCCCGAGTGCTGTGAACCCTGGCAGCCCATTCGCAGAGGGTGTTGCTCATTGACATGGACTCTGCCCAGGCCTTGCTTGTGGCTCCCCTCCCTGGGCAGGTGGTCATAGGGGGCCGTGGCCCACCGGCTTCACCCCCTCCTTTTCCTTCATCTCAGCCTGGTAGGATCCCCAGCCACGGCCCTCTCCATGCAGCTGCCCAGCCCTGCAGCCCTGGCAGCCCTTTTACTCACATAACCCCTCCCGCTCACCCATGCTCCCAGCTCTGTCACTTCGGGCTGTGTGACCCTGGGCTGGCTGACTTCCCTCTCCGAGTTGGTTTCCATCTGCACCTCGCAGGAGTCTCTGCATCAGGACTGCACCAGCAAGTGGCACAGGGAGGGCTCCGTCAACGTGCATTTATTGAACGAGGGAGTGAAAGAATCAACGCTCTTCCCCCAGGCACGTGGTCAGGACCGGGGCGCATGAGGAGCAGTCTTGGTTGGAGAAGCAGCCACGTCACGCCCCCGCCCCTGACCGCGCACTGATTCCCCCAGGGGGGCAGGCCTGGGGTGTGTTTCAGGCCGTGCGGAGGAGCGGGTGGGTGGGGAGCCTGGCCGCGCAGCCCCAGCCCCTCCACACCGGCCCCGCTCCTTCAGGCGTCTGGGCCTTGGTGGCCTCGTCCCAGTGTTTGGACAGTAGGGCATGCGGGGCAGGGGTGAGAGGCACGCCCAGCCCTCGGCCCCAGGCGCCTGGTCCTCAAGAGAGAGGAAATTTCCTTCTCTCACGATTTATTTTCCACATCCCTGACTCTGAAGGCCAGGCTGGCGTTGCTGTTTACCTTGGCCGGGCCTCCCCAGCCTCGTGTAAACACCATGTTCCTTCCCTCGGCTCTGCTAGTGTGGAGGTGGCCTTTTGCAACCAATTCTAGGAATTTTGAAAGTCTGTGGGCCAAAGTTCAGGGCCCAGCCCCCCAGGGTGCAAGGAGCCCCCGGGCCTCCATGCTGGCCTTGGGCTTGCTCCCTGAGGGGGCTTCGTGCTGATGCCCCACGGAGCCTGGCCTGCGGGGGCCGGCCCAGCAGGGTCCCTTCTGCTTTCACTCACTCCGCTTCACGGTGATGCTGTGGGGACCCTAGTCTCCCCTTATTCACACCCCCAGGGTCAGACCCCGGCCCCCGCCCCCCCGTAAGACACACCCTGAGGAACAGAGGCAGGATCTCACAGTCCTCTGGGCTGGTGGCAGGAGGGCTTATTCTTGGGGCCAGGGCCAGTGGTCAGGGCCAAGCTAACAAGCGTGGCGGGGACTGGATGGGGCAGGGGGAGGTGCAGAGCCCACGCGGCCGGCTTGGCCAGGGGCTGGCTCACTCACCCATGAGGCCTGGGGCAAGGAGACTTGGTTTCCTTGTACAAGAAACAGGCTGTCCGTCCCTTAGTGACGAGGGAGCTGCAAGTGGGAACCGTGTTCCTTTTGCTCGTTGCCACGTCTACATGGATTTGAGAGCGTGTCACGGCCGCCCGAGTGACTGAACACTCTGCGTGTCTCCCCTTCTCCACGCAGATCTGGGACATGAGCGACGATGAGACCGTCTGACAACCTCCCTGAGAGGCCGCCCCCTCCCTGGCTGCCCCACAGGGCCCTCAGTTGCTGGAGCAGGACGGCCGCCCCCAGGACTGGTGATTCCGGGCCCCTCCAACCTTTCTGGTCCCCTCGTCCTTATACCTTGAGGACTGGGGTCCCCCTTCCGCTGCCCAGGAGCTTCTGGTGTTCTCCATTTCTTATGATCCACGATCCCACCAGTTCTGAGCTAAATAATAACCTTGGCTTTGGCATTGCCACTGACCCGGGACTCAGTTCCCTCCACGAGCAGTTCTCTTTTCTTGTTGTCACAAGCGCTCATAGTCATGTTCCCAGGATCCTTCTGGCTTTGACCCCACGGGGTGGCAGGCAGTTAAGGACAGGGAGGAGTTGGCCCAACACTGACCAAATGAGGCCATGAGGAACCAACTCCAGCTGTGCAGACTGCATCGAGGAGCCCCCGGGCACCTGTGGGTGCTGGGGGCCCTTGTCGTTGCACGTCAGCATGGCCCCCTGGCGGGAAGGACAGGGGACCACAGCTGTCCCAGGGAACACAGGCCTCCACTAAGGACAGAGTCTGCAGCCCAGACTGCTCCTGCACCTCTGGGGGTTCGGGGGGTGCATGTCTGTGGCCAGGTGTCCACCAGGAGTGGTGAGGCAGTCAGGCTGCTTTTCCTCCTCATCCTGGGTGTGCACGTCCGTAACACCCACGGAGCTGGGCAGGGAAGCCCAGGAGAGGTGCCCTTTTTGCGCTTTTACTTCTGTGGTGTCACCTTTTGTCTTGGGCCTAGAGCCAAAGTCAAAATCGAGTCTGTGGCTGACTCATACCAGAGCTGGGCTTTTGTAGGGTAGATTTTCTCTCTCTTTTTTTGCTTTTTAGGGCTGCACCCTGGGCATATGGAAGTTCCCGGGCTAGGGGTCGGCAGGCTGCAGCCACAGCAACACCAGGTCCAAGCTGCATCTGTGACCTACACCATAGCTCATGGCAATGCCAGAGCCTTAACCCACTGAGCCAGGCCAGGGATTGAACACACATCCTCACGGATAACGGAAACTCCAGGTTAGTTTTTTAAATGTTGCTTCTCATAGAGTTAAAATTAGTTTCCCAGCCAATGTGGGGCCTGAATCCAGACAGCCCTGTACACGGGGGTAGGGCCACCGAGCCCGGCTCCCTCCCGCCCCCCACCGCCCTGTCCTGTGGCTCCAGGACCTAGGGATCACACATAGTCTGTGGTTTAAGAGCACTTTATTATTGTTCTTAAGGCTACTTTTAAGTACAAAAAAAAGATGGCCTGCCAAACCTTTTTTTTTCTTCTTCCAGGAAAAACAGGCCACAGAGAATGGTATATTACAGATTTACAAACATGGAGAGAATGGTCAGAGCGCACTGCAGATGGCGTGGCTCGGGGAGGAACCTCACTGTGCCCACCCGAGGCCAGGGAGTGTCCCTTCCCGGTGACATGTTTGGTTTTCTGCTTCCCCGTCTGCCTAAGGCCTCCTCCCGGGCGCCACCTAGCCCAGACAGGTCAGTGCGCTGGGGACCCGGCCCTCAGCGCCACTGTCCCCTCCAAAGTGATGGCCTCGCTGATGGACGGTGGGCGTGTGAGGAGCCTATTCTTGACAGAGCCGCCAGCAGCGGGGAGTTTTCCTGTGGCGACGCTCAGTAGCCTGTAGCAATAACAAACTAGTGGCTATTAAGGCAGATGCAGTGTTCTCATAGAATAACTGTGTTCCTGCACTTTTACAGACAAATCTACGACAAAAAAAAAAGATCAACTTTTTTTTTCCAAACAAAAAAATATGAATGATTACAATAGGAAAGGGAAAAATTAAATAGCTACATATCATTAACAAATTAATTGTTCTTCAAAAAATACCTACAAATTTCTCTGTACATTCTTTACGCACAGCGTAATGATGGTCTTAAAGTTACCTATATAAAAAAAGTGTTCTCAACGATCTTTCCTACAGAAAATATAGGGGCCTGAATGCAAAAGCCTGGAAGCCCAGTTAAGTGGGAAGGAAATGTGTGTGGGGCGGGGGGGCAAGGAGGTGGCTTTCCTCCCGCCTGTTAAAAGACCTGCAGCCGCTCTGTGGCCACAAGAGCCAGTCCGCCTGCCTTTTCACCCAAGGCCAAGTTTCAAAACGAACCTGCTAACCTGTATCTTTCTCAGACTGAAAACCAGCCTCAAGGGCTCCCGTGAGTCCACAGTGCCGCGCGGGGCAGGTGGTCGCCACGCAGCCAGGTGCGCACGCGAGCCCCCTGGCGGGCAAGGCAGGAAGGTAGCGCAGGGAGGGGCGGGGGCATAGAAACATTTACCAAGAGGAGCAGCTGTTGAACATCCACAGCTGGGTCTGTCATGCTTTCTTCTTCACCTAATTTCTAGTTAGTAGCTATTACTAGAGCAAACAATAATAAATGCAGTTGTAACTGTATAAAGTCAGAGGAATGTATCCTGGCTTGGCCCCGGTGCACAAGGAAGCGCGTAAAAGCCCATATCACAGATTGTCAGGAATCTGCTGTTCAGCCAAGAGTTCAAAGGGAGCAGTTTCTGCGAGGAGGGGGTGCTGGAAGACACAAACGCCAGCTCCCCTGGGACGAGTAATAAGCAGACAGATGCAAAAAATAAAGGACGATGTCAGCCTGCGGCCACAACTCCAGCATCCTACCCCGCGGCTGCCCAGCCACTCGCCTGCCCTTTTCCAGGGCCCGCGCTACTTGGGAGTAACGTGAATATCAAATACAAATCTTAGAGTACAACTGTACCAGCAGTAAGTATATCTAGGACTGTAACTGACAAAAATAAACAAACTCTGAAAAGAAGCTAGGAAGTATTAAGGTTTTTGTTTACTGTCTATACAATTAATAGAAACCAGCTATTTTTATCCATTAAAACATGCATCACGTTTAAAGCACTACGGAATCCTCCAACCTCAGCTCTAGTCTAACAAACTGCAGTGTTTAGAAAAGGTAAAATGCCCGTGATTGGTGGAGTCTGCAGTCCAGTTGCAAGCACCTGAAATCTAGACAGAGAAAGACCTATAACCTGCATGAGACTTCCCCTTCCAAAGCGACTTTGTCTGAATTTAAAAAACAACCAAAAAAAATCCCACACAAATGGTCAGAAATGTCATCCTTAAACCCTCTGGTTTTCAGCAGTCTGCCCTCAGAGTACTAGCATCTTGCACCAAGCTGTCAGGCAGGCAACTTCAGTCCCCCTCCCATAGTGCAAATCAGACACGACAGTTCCGTTCTCTTCAAGTAGACGCACACACACAAGCGCACACACACCCCGGTCTCGAGAAGCAAATGAGAAAGCACAAAGCGTCTGGTCACCAGTGGCCTGGCCTGTGACTGAAAGCGCCACGGAGTGCCGGCCCCTGTCAGGCAG
>PVHT021183699.1:69280373-69294904 GCA_004024745.2 Catagonus wagneri
CCCCCATTTTTTAAGCACTGACTGTTCAAAGCTCAGGCAAACCATGCAGATCGGCATCCTGTTCGCGGGCGGCGCTCCTTCAGGAGACCACGGACGGGGAGTGGCTGTGGCTGACCATGTGCGCAGAGGGGCTGGCGGGCTGGCCCCTGCGCGAGGCCGACTCGGGGCTGCTGGATGCGCCGTCCTTGGCCGCCTTGATCTGCAGCCATGTGTCGCCCAGGGCTTTGGCAAAGTGGTCGTCCACGGAGCCTGTGATGGACACGGAGTTGGGTGCCGGCTCGGGCTCCTTGTAGTTCTTGCCCAGGCTCCTGCGGAAGTGCTCCTCCACCACGGGGTCACAGGTGGTGGTGGCTGTGGGGGCGGGACAGCAGTCAGCGATGGCACCTGGGGACAGAGGGCCCACCTCCGCCCGGCCTAGCTGGGCCCTTGGGTGGGTCACTTCTCTGGACCTCTCACCAGGCGGCACGCCTGCACCCCGGGCTAGGTACACATTCAGAGGCAGAGTGTGGCAGGAAGAATGGCAGCCCCCACCGTGCCCCCAACTAGAGGGCGAGCCTGGAGGTCAGGACCCACGTGCCTCTTCCCCTCCCACCCAAGCTGAGCACACGCTGGGTGCGCCTGTGCTCAGAGCCACCCTGTCCACCTCAATCAGAAACGGCCCCCAGAAGCCGGTGGTTCCCATCAAAACAAGGACACGGAAGGGGCTGGAACCGCACTGAGTTGTGTGCAGAGGGGTCGGCACTTACAGCTCGGGGCCCTCCGGAAGCTGGCCGGGCTGGCCGCACAGCCGCTGTGCGCCACAGGGCAGTGTGAGAGGTTGCAGTTGCGGGCGCTGGCAGAGGCGCACGTGATCACCGAGGGCCGGTTCTGCGGAGAGGAGGGCTGGTCAGCGCGGCTGTGGAAGGAGGGGTGGCTGTGCTGCCCCAGCCCCACGGGTGACCCCAGTCCTCGGGTCGCTGCCCAGCTTAGAGGCAGACCCGCTGCCCTGTGCCCCGCCTGTTGCTGGCACTGGTCCCACCTGGAGAGCCGAGTGCCATCGGCCTTCCGGGTGCTTCCAGGTGGGGCCTCCCCAGCACCCACACGGCCCACCTGCCACTTCCTAGTCACAGTGGGGGTCACACTGCTCCAATTCCTGAATCCACAGTGAACAAGCCTTGAGAGTGTGGGCTCGGCCCACTCCCAAGCCGTCTTTTCTCGGGGCAGTGAACCTCGGTCATGGCCTTTTGAATCCGTGAGGGACATGGGACAGAGGCTTGGCTCCTAGGAGCTGAAATGAAGCCTGGGAGTCAGAAGACCAAGTGTGCAGATGGCAGAGGGTTGCAGAGGGACCACAGCTCTTACCATTTAGGTTCCCAGAGTGCATGGTCCCTGTCCTTCTCAGTGTGGCCCCTACCCCTGGGGCTCTGAGCCCTCCCAGGAACTTCCAGTATACTCCTGGCTTGCTTCAGACTGAAGCTGGCTCCAGTCTGTTCCTACCAGGACCACACAAGTCACGATGGATATAGACACGCAAGAAATCTCTCCAAGTACCTGAACGACACACGTCGCCCTCCCCCATCCCGCTTGCACACGCTCACTCTCCTTCCCCAAACCTGTCTGCCCTGCACACTCCACTTGTCCCTTAAAACCCTGTCCAAGTATCATCTCTGTGAAGCCTTTTATGACCCTCCCACCAGCAGCACATTCAGCAAGTACAGCGGCCCCGACAGAGTCACCGGCCACCTCCGTGCACACCACGCACGCTTCAGAGCAGGGACTGGCGAGTCTGGATCCCCGGACCTCAGAACAGCACCGGAACAGAAGCCATCTGTGAACCAGCACCTCTCTCTCAGGCAAGTATCTGTCTCCCGACACCCCTGAGGCCAAGAGGTAGGAGGACGAGCCAGCCAGCGAGGGGCCGGCTGAAGGGTCGCCCCAAAGGGAGTCAGAGGTGTCCACCCCCCATTCCTTTAAAGAAGTGGATCAGTAGCCAGTGTGGAGGCCTGCACACCGAACCTCCCCCTGATGGGACGTGCACAGGAGCGATCAGAATGCGTCCGAGATGAAGACTGGGATCTACACGGGCCTAACAAGACGTGCCACCCGTCCAAGACGTGGGGAGAAGGAGCTCGGCAGCAGCACGTGAAAGAAGTCGGGGCTTTATCAACAGTTCGACACATCAGTGATGGGAAGGAGCCGCCGAGAGTCAGGGTGAAAACTCACCGCGTGGATGAAAATGGCAGAGAAGAGAAAATGTGGATTTTTTTTTCTTTTCTTGCTTTCTAGGACTGTACCTGTGGCACTTGGAAGCTCCCAGGCTAGGGGTCTAATCGGAGCTGCAGCTGCCGGCCTTCGCCACAGCCACAACAACGCGGGATCCGAGCCGCATCTGCAACCTACACCACAGCTCACGGCAACGCCGTATCCTTAACCCACTGAGCAAGGCCAGGAATCGAACCCGCAACCTCATGGTTCCTAGTCAGGTTCTTAACTCACTGAGCCACACGGCAAATCCAAGAACGTGGTTTTGAGGCCAGGCTGACCTGGGGTGAAGCAGCTTTCCACTCATTAGGCAGGACCTTCATGCCTCTAAGCTCACCTTTCTTCAAGTGTGAAACAGGAAGAATCACACCTGAAGAGGGGCCTGGAGCATCACCTGAGATGGGGCAGGGGCCTGGCCATGGTCACACAAGGGAGTCCAGCCCTGCAGCTGAAGGACAGCCAGCATCCCACCTTTTGAAGGGTCTGTTTAAACCCCGAGCCCATGATCTGCCCACATCCCCCCTCAGAGGAACGTGCCCCCCATCCCGGGGCTGGAGCTATGGCAGCCGTGTTCACAAGTGGCCTTGCCCCCTGAGTCCAACTGAAAATCTGACACAGGCTGTGGGCCAGCCACTGGGGCCAGCTCAGGAGGAGGTTCAAGTTGAGCCGTGGGACAGCCATGCCAAACTGGCCACGTGGACAGACGCTGAGAGAGAAAAGGTTGCAAAGAGCGGGACGGGCCCAGCGCCAGGGGCGGATGGAGGGTCCCCGCCTCTGCGCTCACTCTCTCAGGCAAGGACGGGCCCTTCGTTCCCGAGCCCAGCAGCACCCATGACCCTGGCTCTGGGCAACGCCCCGGGTCCTCCCAATATAACTTCCTTCCTTTTGCGCTTAAACCAGCTCGGGTGGGTTCTGTTCTCACAACCAGATTCCTGACCAAGGCAAAGGTCAGAGCGTGTGGACGTGTTAGGGGGAGAAATACAGTGTCACAGAAAGCACTGAGGGAAGCTTAGGCTGAAGCCTAAGGTGGACGTCCAGCCTTATGGCTGCAGGAAAGGCCACTCCAGGACAGAGCACGGCCCCTCCCGGGCAGGGCAAGGCTGGGCTCCAAGAAGAGGCTATGGCAGCTCCCTGGGAACAAGACCACCTCTGAGATGCCTCCTGACCTGAGATAAAGTGAACACTGGTGGACACAATCAGTGCCTGGGGGCTTCCTCTCCCGCCCACAACCCAGGCTGCAAGTGTCTGGCTGAGCTCACCCAGGACCTGACGCCCACTGGGTACCACCCACCACACCTGGACCATGGCCACACCATGACCAGCTGGAGATTGAGAATTTGTCATCAAGTGCTGTTTACCCCTTGTCCCACCCACCTGGCTGCAAGTGGCTCCCACATGGGGTCAATCCTGAGGTTTGCTGGCCCTTGGATATTTCCTCCTTAAGCTTATCCTGTCTCTCCTCATTGGCTGCTGCCCTCCTGGCATCTTTGTAACTTAAGAACAGCTGCTGTCACAAAACCATGGAATGGGTGACACTTTTCGCAGAAGCCCCAGACCTGCCTCTCTGGGAGCTTTCCAGTCCCAGTTCCCAGGGATCGGAGTCCCACTCACCACTGCAAGGCGTACGGTGCCCCTTACTGCCCGCCGCGCAGAGCCGCCGGCTTGGCTGATACTCCAGGAAGCCTCTCCCCACCGTCATTTCCTGCAGCCCTGCTGACAGCAGGTGACACAGAAGTCCCGGGAATGGGCGGATGCCTCTGAGGTCTGGACGAGGGGTGCATCGTCAGCACCGCACCTGCAGAGCCCAGCACTGAGCAGAAGCTGGAACTGGAGCTGAGTGTCCCAGCCATGTGGGGCTGACACAGAGGAGCTGGGCAAACAGTTATCCTGGGACGGGACCCGGAGACCGGCAGCCACGCCGGGGTTTCAGGGTGGGCAGCCAGGCTCCTAACGAAAGCTGGGATCGCTGCCATCCCCGAAAAGCTGCTGCCTGCTTCTCTGTCCCGGCAGGAAGCCCAAAGGAACACAGGGGCAGGTCAAGGTTCTCTGCTGGAAAACCCGCCCAGGGCCGGGGGCAGCCAGGCCCACGTCAGGGTGGGGACGGGAGCTGAGGTCATGAGAGCCGGTCACCATCCAGAGGTACACTTCACACCACACACCAACCGGAAGGTCCTCAAAAGCCTTGCAAAGCCATGGAAATCCATGATTTCAAGAAGACTTCCAAGAACTGCAGAGAGGGGAGGGGCCGCCCTGTTCTGGGCATTGACCGAGACAACAGGATAGGAGACCTGGCGCTTGTCCCTCAGGGCACCAAGGGCCACAGCCACCCTCCTGAGGAACTCTGTCCGGGAGCGGCTGAAGCCAGGGGGCTGAATTCCCTGGATCCTAGAAGTAAACTCCTCTTCCGCGTAGGTCACCCTCCCTCTGCCCCCGCAGCCCGCACCTCACATTTCTGCACAGCCCGCACCACATGCCCGCCTCCTCCAGGGCTTCGCGGCTCCGGTGGCGCTGAGCGGTCACTAAACGGATGACGAGTAGCTCAGCCCGTTCTTACTAACCCGACGTTAATAGCTGAGTCATCTGATTACCCGTCTCAACTCAAACTGTGAGTGCCCGCATGCAGCCAGACCAGCTTCTAATAAGTACACTCCCTACGCAAAGCAGGTATCTACACAGTTCTGTGAAAGGGATGAAGGAAACCACAGGCTCCAAGGTCGGAAACGGAGCTGCTCATCGGCCTCACGGAATCACAACCCCGCTCAGTGCCCGGGGCCCCTCAGGCAGTCGTCACAGCCGGGACCGGGACCAGGTGCGGGAGTGGACAAGGGGGCAAGCGGCCCGGAGGCTGAACCCCGGCTCCGGCCACACCAGCACCGCCTCTGCTCAAAGATCGATTAGGTCACAGGCCCCGGAGGTTGAGAGAGAAAGGCTGTGGCTCAGGAGCTGATTCTCAGCCTCGATGCCGGTCCTCCTTTTATTACTCTCCCCCCAGAAACCCCGTTTTTAAGTCTATTTTCCTACCAAACAATCTATGTTTATTATGTAGTAACTAGTTTCCTTATTGTCCTTTAAAAAAAAAAAAATCCTTGCCTGCCAATCACAGGTTTCTGACCAGCAGGAGCCAAGAGTCACCATGACCAGTGACTTGATGGGATTCCAGCCCCAAACAGAGCAACCTGACATCTAACCCCACCTGTGCGGCCTTGTAACGGGTTAATGTAGGGTTCCTCTTAGGATCACTGCAGGGGTCCTAGGAAGACTGCTAGGAACACACCTCATCTAGACAGTGCATGCCTTGTGCACAGACCCTGAGCCCCTTGCAGGCTTAGGTTGGAAATAAAACGCAAGGTCGCATTCGGTGAGACGGTCCCGCTGCCGGCACCGTGCAGAGCCGAGGGTGGGCTACCGCGCGCTCTCACCACCCACCCCGCTGGCACCTGGACCCACTACCGGCCAGCAGCCGAGCCCTCTGTAACAAGGCATACCTGCTGCCGCTCCACCGGGGTCAGAGTGGGTGAGATGCCCGCTGGCCTGCTGGTGTCCAGGCTGTTCTTGGTCAGTGCGAGGGGCTGCTCCATGCTGAGGCTGGGGAGGGACGCGTACAGGTGGCTGCCGTGCAGGCTCACGGCGGGGGCCACGGCGCGCTCGATGGGGCTGCGGCTCCGCTCCCGGGGGTCTTTTCGGCAGTCTCCGTTGGCAGTCTTGCTCCTGAAAAGAAGAGTGAGCGCTCAGGTGAGCACCTGCAGCTTCTGGAGGCGCAGGGGCCTGCGACCGCAGCCAGGCACTCTTACCCATCACGCCATCACCCCCCACCTTGCTGTGGAGAAGGACCAGAGCACGATCACCCCATTTTCTGAGGTGTGGGTCAAACAGCTGGCTGGTACGAAAGAGCCAGGACGCTCGCCCAGGTTGGCGCTGGAAGAAGCGCCTTCCCAGGTCTGAGTCGGCTCCAGGGGGCCACCCAGATGGAGGCGGTGGCCCATCAGAGCGCTTCTACAGCTCCCTGGCTCAGAGCCCTGAGACCTCACCTACGTGCTTGAGGCTGGCTTGGTTTGACAAGCACCTGCCCTTAGCAAGGATGAAGGCGGAGATGATGCCAAAGCAGCTGATGCCTCCCACCCGCCGGCTCCTTCTCCAAGGCCCCACCGGCTTCAGCACGGCGGTGTCCCCAACAGCACTGGGAAGACCCCATAACCACCCCTCCCCAGAGGAGCCGCCCTGCAGATGGAGCGCGTGCCTGTCAGGTGGCGGGGGCTCAGGGTCAAGGCTCTCGCCTGCCCCAGGGGTTCTTGGAGACCACGGAGCTGGGCGTCCTGGTCAAAAGAGCTGCCTCGGAGGGTCTCAGTGGGGGTGGAACATAAAGAACCGCACTGGTGCTGGGCAGGCGGCCCGTGAACATGAGCGGAACCAAATCAGCCGCAAACTTAGTTCATCAGCCACAGAGGAACCAACTGTAAAGGCACCGCGTTCCCCCCTTTCCTCTCGGGTCTGCGCCGCAGGAGGACCTGGAGGCAGTTCCACCGCACGCGGCCAGCCACTGGGACAGCCACAGAGCGGGTTGGTCAGAGTCCAGAAGAAGCGCGCCACACAAGCCACACGCCTTCCCGTGATGATTCAGAAGGCGGCACGGGCCCTTATGGCGGAGACTCCGCAGCTACGATCTGGAGCGCGGATGTCCCCGCAGAACCTCACAGAAGCGCTGTGCCCGCCCGATGCGAGAGGACCTGGCGTTTACCAGACAGACGTTTACTACTAAGTATCCGAGTTCTCAGAATGTGAAAGAACCCACGGTCACAGACTCACCTTCAGCATCCTTTCCTTCTAAATTGGGGTAAAATAGAACGCAGTGTGCGACAAGCTATGTAAACTGTGCTTTCCTGACACAGTCTCCCCTCCCTCCCCCATAAAGGGAGGTTTCTGGGTCAGCTGGTGACCCATGCAGGCTTCGGGACAGAGGTGCGAGCTTCGCGGTCAGGCCACCTCCATCCAGTCCTGACTCCACGATATTCACCCAGCGTCCACCCAGCCCATCTCGCGGGTCCCAGAGACGAACACACGGTGCTGCTTCGTCCTGGACCCGCGACCCGGCGAGGACAGGAAGACTGGGGCTGGGGCTACAGGGAGAGTCAGCGCTGGAGGGGCCCCGGCCCCCGGGGCGTCACCTGTGCTCACAGCCACATCCAGTGGCCCTGAGGACGGGACTTGGGGAGCGGGTCACCGCAGGCAGGACGCAGTGGGCATCGCGCAGCAGGAGAGACACTGAAACACACAGCAAACGTCTGAAGAGCCCACTGGTTAATTTTAGTAAAATTATACATGACTCACATTTCCAGCTCACTTGCTGGAGCTTCAAGACAGACACTGTTTTCCACCCCCGGTGAATCATAGCCCAGCCTCCTCGCTTCCCGGGCAACGTGCTCATGGACCCAAACCACACTCTTCCTGCCCTCGAGGCCCATGTCGCCTCCGCTCTCGGGGGGGGGGGGCGGTCTGCTCGTGAGGAGCCAGCGGCAGCCCCACGGGAGCCCAGAGGGCTCAGGGGCAGCCAGATGCCGAGAACCCGCCAGTGACGCAGGGCTCGGGGCCCCTCCTCGTCCTGGGGACCGTTCCGAGTCCCAGGGACCCTTCCCCGTTCTGGGGAGGACACCCCCACAGCTGATCGTTTCAGGAGGGTTGGAAGGGGCTCCGAGGTAAAAAGGTGATGCTTTCCCGCAGGACAGGGTGCTCTGGGAAACGGATGCCACGCGCTGCCACTCACCCCCTGTGAGGTGTGGGGCCTGGGGAGGGACACTCGACGCCGGGCAGTGAAAGCGCGAGGGGTCCGTCACGTGAGGAAAGTGCACCGCAGCCTCTTGAACTCACTGACATGAGCCGCTCTGCCCGCCGACCTGCCAGAGCTCAGAGGTGAAGGAAACCCCCAGAAAGGGCTTCCTTGACGTTCTTGGGCCTGAACTGAATTCCTTCACTGCTGACCCATCCTCATCCTTGGGGACCGTCCTCATCCGGCAATTAATTAACTACACTAGCCTGAGTCTGAGATTTTTGGACAAGGGAGGGAAGTGGGCCTAAGGTACTTCAGTCGGTGCTTTGGAGGAGAGGCTCTGGGCCCCCGGGGTCCCCATGCTGCAGGCCCCTCGGCCCAGGTAAGACTCGAACACCCCTGAGGCGACACGCTGACTGTGTCCACTCCCGGACCGGCACCGTGGCAGCACCCACTGTGCACAGGGGTGAGGTGTGGATGCAGGTTCAAAGCAGGAAGGAACTGGGAACAGGGGCAAGGCCAGGAGGCAGCAGAGCCCGTGAGGGTCGCGGGACAGGGCCTGCCTCCAGCTCGCCCCCCTTCCCTCCGCACTTCATCCCTCACAGAGCACCCACCCTCTGCGGGCCTACGGGGCGGCACCCGACCTTCACAGCCAACTAATAATAATCAAGTTGTTACAGCATCTTTAATTTTTAAAGCTTCCTCGGAGAATATACTTAACGCTACTGGACCGTACACTTAAAAATGGCTAAAATGGCACCATGTATGTATCACAATTATAAAAAAAAATAACAATAGGAGTTCCCAGCGTGGCTCAACAGTTAGTGAACCCAACTAGCATCCAATGAGGTCACAGGTTTGATCCCTGGCCTCACTCAGTGCGTTAAGGATCTGGCATTGCCGGGAGTGGTGGTGTCGGTCGCAGACGTGGCTCAGGTGCTACGCTGTGGCTGTGGCTGTGGCGTAGGCTGGTGGCTACAGCTCTGATTGGACCTGTAGCCTGGGAACCTCCATATGCCACCGGTGTGGCCCTAAAATAATAAAATGACCAAAAAATAAAAAATACTAACAATAATTTTAAAAATTAAGGAGTTACCATTGTGGCTCAGTGAGTTAAGAGCCCAACATAGTGTCCATAAGGATGTGGGTTGGCCCCTGTCCTTACTCAGCAGATTAAGGACCCCACATAGCCTCAAACTTCAGAATAGGTCACAAACACTGCTTGGATCCCACGTGGCTGTGGCGCAGGCCTCAGCTGCAGCTCTGATTAGACCTCCTAGCCCAGGAACTTCCATATGCCGTGGGTGCGGCTATAAAAATTTTTTTTGAATAAGGAAAATCATTAAAAAAATAAAGAACAAAAAGTGTCTCCCCACCACCATTACTTGCTGAGTTGCTGGGTTTCTGATGTGGATCAAGTAGAGGGCACTGTCTCAGCTTTTCAGAAAAGAAGACCGAGGTGGGAAGATAAGAGCCGCCAGAGGGAGGCAGGCCATCCTCCCGGTGGCCCGCCTCCGCCCCAAGCTGCAGAAGGCGTTCCCCAGAGTGAAGGGCGGGAGGACACACGGGGGACAAGCCGACAAGCCCTCGGAGGCACCCCCTGTTAGCTGTCACCGGTGCCTGTTCCCAGGGTGACCGGACGCCAGCGCCCCCCCCCACCCCAGGGCGCGGCGCGGGGCCGAGCACAGATGCCTGAACAGCGGTTTGTTCGCTGAGGAAATGAACTATTCAGGGCATGCATCCTGTGTGAGTCCGGTTAACAGGGTCTGTGGAGAAGGAAAGGGCATAAAGGAAATCACAGAGGAAATTCCCAGCAGGAAAGACTCTTTTTTTCCTGAGAAAGCAGAATTTAGGAAGCATTGAAGCATCGCGCACACACGCCGCTGGGAGGGCTTCTCCCTTTACCTCCCGTCTGTCTTCTCCCCCCACTTCGACCTGTCCCCCGGGCCGTCCAGACCCCACGCCTCACCCCCTTCTTTCTCCCTGTGAGCAGAACCCACTGCTCCCCAACCAAGCAGGAGGGGGCCTGGGAGTGTCTCTGCGACATCCGGGCCCAGTGCGTCACTCTCCTCGGCACCAATTTCAGACGGGAAGTGGGGTCGGGGAGGGCGCCGCCCAGCGGAGGGCAGGTGCTGGGAGGTGAGGCCCGGCCACCCCTCCTGAGTACAAAACGGTGAGCTGTGTGTCACGGGCAGGAAAAAGCTGGCAGAGGCTGGCATTCAGAGCAACCCAAAGACGCAGAACGACCTGCGGATTCCGCGCAGCCACACCAAGCTCATCCCGCTCAGCGGTGAGCCGGGCCGTCGCCTTTGGGGAAGGTTGTATTGTATCTGACACCCGTCACTGCTTAACAGCACTTCGGCATCAACAAAAAAAGTCACGGCCCTACCACATCAAAGGTTCAAGGGACCCAACCTGAGCAGAAGGACCCCGCGGTGGGCTGACTGCGTCACCCCCAGCCCAGCCCCCACCCTTAACCCCCACGTAGGAAGCATCCCCCTTCCTGCAAGTTCGGACTTCAAAATCCACCAGCTGGAAACAAGTGACACACTCCTTGTTGGCTCTGCCACACGCCATCTGTGACACTCACTGGTAGCCTCAGAGAGCCCAAAGGAGAGGAGCCAGGGAGCCCCTCTGAATAAGCAGTTTACCTTGACTGTCTTTATTATCACAGACTATCACACACTGAATGCAACCCCATCACCTTAAGAGATCCACCGCAACACTGCAAAATAAACATCAAAATCCCCACCGCACGGATGAGAAAACTGAGGTTCAGGAAGGTTAAGTAACCTGCCTAAGGTCGCAAAACAGGCACAGTACAAGGGTTCTAGTTTATAGATGACCGGCTCCAAAACCTCTCCTTTGCACCTTTCCTGAGACACAGAGAGAGATGCGGAGAGAAGCGCAGAGACCACATACCCACCACCCGGAACTGACAGATGAAACCTCACCGTCCTATTTGCTTCAGGTCTTTCCTTCCCTCTTTACGGAAACACTGGCAAGCGATCCACGCGGCAGAACATGGCAGACACAGCGGAAGCTTCTCCTTCACCCCGACCTGGCCCTTCCGGTACCAGCTGCACCGCTGGCCTGCACACGGGGACCCTCCCGTCCACGCCACATCCTCGGCCCGCGCGGGAACACAGCTGGGAGGCCCACACGGCACCTTCCACATGCCCATTCCATGTTTTTTCCCTCGCAGTTCTGGCCAAGACATCTGGTTTACTCACATTCTCCACCTGCCCTATGGGGTCCCCCCTTCCCAGGAACCCAGCAATTCGCGATCCACGGCTGCCCTGACAGGCGTGTGGCCGTCTTGGGTTTTCCTAACTGTAAACAGCCCTTGCGCCCAGGCGCCACTCAAGTGCATCTCCAGAAGGAACGGGACGGCCCGCCGAGATTTCCACTGCCGACATCCTGCCGGCTATGCCCTCTCTCACGTCTGCCACCAGTGCAACCAAGGATCTCTTCACAGGCTGTGCACCCCTTCCACTTTCTTCTTTAACTGGCTTTGGATCTGCTGTCAGTTGAATTGTGGCCCCTCCCCGCAAAGGATGTGGAAGTCCTAATCCTAGTGAGTGTGATTTTATTTGGAAACAGGGTCTTTGCATATAATCAAGTTAAGATGAGGTCATTAGCGTGGGTCCTAGCCCAATATGACTGGTGTCTTTCTAAAAAGGGGAAATTTGGGAGTTCCTGTTGTGGCTCAATGGTAACAAACCCAACTAGTATCCATGAGGCCTTGCTCAGTGGGTTAAGGATCTGGTGTTGCTGTGAACTATGGTGTGGGTCACAGAGGCGACTGGGATCCGGTGTTCCTATGGCTGTGGTGTAGGCCGGCAGCTGTAGTTCCAATTCAGCCCCTAGCCGGGGAACTTCTATATGCTGCGGGTGTGGCCCTAAAAAGATTTTTAAAAAAAGGGCATGTGTGTGGAAATTTGGGAGTTCCCTGGTGGCTTGGTGGGTTAAGGATCTGGCATTGTCACTGCTGTGGCTTTGGTAACTGCTATGGCATGGGTTTGACTCCTGGCCTGGGAACTTCTGCATGCCATGGGCACAGCCAAATATTTAAAAAAATAGGGGAAATTTGGACAAAGTGACAGACACATACCAGGGTAAAGTGACAGGAGCTGGGAAGACATAGGGAGAAGGCACTCGACAAGCCATGACCCCCAGAGGCTAAGAAAGAGGCCTCAGAAGGAACAGCCCTGCCCTCAGGCCGACCTCAAACGTTCGGCCTCCAGAACTGTTGTTCGAGCCTTCTGCGGCACTTGGTCATGGGAGCCCCAGCAAACCAACACCGCCTCCATGGCCTTTCTCCACACCCATGTTTCTTCTACTTTCTCTGTAATTAATCTCCTCCTCCTCCTTTTTTTTTTTTTTTTGAAGTTTCCTCTGGACTTTTCAAAGAAGCCCCTAAGAGCCACTGGACCTGAGGTGTCCTTGTCACACATGGCTGTGATCAGCAGGCACACTCCATCAGCACTGAGAGAGTACAACACGAGTGGAGACCAGTGGGTGAGGTCAGGCCTGCCAGTTAGAAGCTGGAGGGCCGGCTGCCCCCCAAATTCTCCTCCAAGTGTAGCCCAGGAAGCCAGGCGAGGCATGGGCTCCTGGCTCCCCACACACAGGAAGACGCCTGTCAGCCGAGTCACCAGCCAAGCCTTCTGGCTCAGGACCCTTTGGGTGGATGAGAGAATGAACTAAGCGGGAAGTCCCACACTAACGGGCCCATCGCGAGCCGAACCGAAGCCAGGCGGTTGTGGGCGCTGCCGCCTTCTCTCATTCAGCTCTCCCTCCCCAGCCACGGCGGGTGTGCACGAATCCAGGCCATGTGGACGCGTGGCGGGGGATGCCGAGAGGGGGAGCCCAGGCCCCAGGGCATGCGCGAGGCAGGGACTCCCTCCGGCCAGGCCTCCTCCTGCTGCAGAATCAGCAGGTCTGCAGGGCTCTGGGGAGGACACCAGCACCCGATGACAACAACGGTAAGAGGACACGCGTAGGTGAGCAAGACCGCTGCCTCCGGCCTGCCTGTCTCTGGAACTGAGCCGAGGGTCTGCCGTGGCCTCCCTCAGGACTGGGCACAGCCAGCGGCTCCAGGGCTTCTCCAGCATTCCGGGTGCCCTGGCTGCCTGCGGGCCTCAGGCGGGTCAGCAGCTCCCCTGCTCCCAACAGCTGTGTCCCCAAGAGCACAGGCCTCTCCTCTCCTTGAGCACAGCCCCCATGCAGACCCGCGGGAGGGACGGGAGCACCCCGGACACGGGGTGCCTTCACCTGGAGCCGCAGCGCCCTCCTTAGCCTCTAACCTGAAGCGCCTAGGCAGCGTTAAGTCTAGAGACGTGAAACATTTTCAAACCATTTAGAGACCCGTCTGGAACATGCCACATTTTACTTCCTTTCCTCTTGGTGACTCGGAACCTTTATCACAACATTATTTTCAGATGTGAGGGTCCCACGGCAGTCCCGTGGGCCCCAGGCTCAGCCCCCTGGGATGGCGCAGCGGCTGCCAACTGGGGTCAGGCCAGGCGGCGCGGGGGCCAGCGCTCCGAGACCCCTGCTTGGGAGAGTCCGGGCGCCGTGCCCTGCAGCGGAGGGTGAGACCCGCATCCTGGGCCAGAGCAGAGCCGGACCACGGCGGGGAGACCGAGCCACACCTCCCAGCAGCTCCGCTCGGCAAATAAGGGGCTGGTTCTCTGACTAGGACAGTCTGCACGTGTTTTCCATCATTAGCTGAGACGGGGAAACTAACGTTTTAGAAAAGAGGTCAACCCTGGCAATGTTACCACTAAAGCACCCTGTCCGCCCCCCAAAACACACACACACACACACTCCTGTTGGCAACTGTTGTCATGAGAGCAGTGGCGTCCGCCCATGGGCAGCCGGGACCAGGCCGGGACCCCTTGCAGACAAGCTCTGCCTATGGGCCAAACAGATTGCATGGGCCACGCGTGTACACTCGAGAGCTTTGAAATGAATGGCGATGTTGCTAAGACTAATAAAGTCTAAATTAATTTAAAATTCTTACGGCTCCTAAATTTTTAAGTCATTTTTGTCACTCTGTATTCTCTCAATGAACAGTATTAAAAAAATACAACCACTCTCATATTTCTGGCAGCAGAGTCCTTGCACCAGAGAAGGGATGGAAACACACTGCGTTCCCTTCTGTAACTCAGTCACAAGGTCTGCAGTACACACAAGCCTGAGCCAGGTCGGCTCTCCCACTGCACGGCACCCAGACAGCACTGTTCTGTGTGGCTATCCTTGTGGGAACACGGCAGGCCAAGGGAGAGAAAAAGGGGTGAAGCTAAGACATCTGCTCCTAGGGATGGCCTAGAGAGGCTTTTTTTTATTAGGGCCACACCCACGGCATATGGAGGTTCCCAGGCTAGGGGTTGAATCAGAGCTGCAGCTGCCAGCCTACACCACAGCTCACTGCAACGCTGGATCCCGCAACACTGGGTCCTTAAACCCACTGAGAGAGACCAGGGATTGAACCTGCAACCTCATGGTTCCTAGTCAGATTCAT
>PVHT021183699.1:69295004-69339780 GCA_004024745.2 Catagonus wagneri
CACCCCCGTTCCAGGATTCAGAGAGAAGACACGTCCCTTCTAGACCCACCTGGGGTCAAACAAGTATGGAAAGGGCCTGTTCCACAAGTCGGCGCCTAGAACAGAACCTGACGCGCAACAGCTAATTCATGAATGAACTGATCAAGAAACAAAGAAATTCTTAGGGAAAGCCAGCACCAACCAGTGTGAATAAGATAGGAATCCAGGGTAGCATCTGCCCCGGGGGTTACTGAAGAAGTGCTTCTGACCACCACAAAGCCACCAGGAAGGCGTGGTCTGCAAATACCTTCAAGGTCATCTCCACTTCCCTTCTTTTGGGTGGGGACCAGGCCTCTTTCATAATTCCATTCAAATTCCTGGGAAGGCGCATGCTTAGCTTTTACTCCTCATTTTGTGACAAATCTCTGGAAGATATAAAACTGTTCAGAGAAGAGATGGGCTGCTTTGTCTGACTCAGAGGAAGCCAGCTTCGTGGCAGGGTAGCTGTGAAAGATGGCATGGGCTACAGACCGGCAGCACCCCTAAATAACGGCCAGCGGCTAGTTCTCAGACACCCCCAGGGTCAGGCGCTCACTCCCTCTGCAGGTCCTTCACTCAACAACTGGAAAGCTTCCATAACCGTGCTCCCTCATAATGAACAAAATCTACGTCCCTGTGCGAATCTTTGGTAGAAGGTTTGCCCTTTGGAAAAACTCAGTGGAGTCTATTTCTTCTTCCAACTACCGAAAAACTGCTTCTGTGTCAGCGCTGCCATGCCCAGAATTCTCTTCACCAAACAAGAATCCCTCCAAATGATCTTGATGCCACACCCCTTACCGTCCTGCCACCCAACTCCAGACACTCTCTGAAGGAACACTCATCTTTAAGTGTGGTGCCCAGAGCTCGATGTAATCCTCCAGAGGAAATTTAAAGAACACAGCCCACTGGAGAATTCCCTTCAATTGATGGCAGCATATTTTGAACCAAAAATCAGTGCAGAAGAAGGTTTAATAAACCACCACCAAGGTTAACAGAACAGAATATCGAAGTCAGGGTGATTCAGGGACCTGCAGTCACCTTAACTACACTCTGTTTTATTTTTTTGTCCACATCTGTGGCATATGGAAGTTCCGGGCCAGGGATTGAATCTGATGCACAGCTGCAACCTGCACCACAGCTGCTGCAACGCCCAATCCCTAACCCAATGCACCAGGTCAGGGATCGAACCCATGCCTTGGCAGCGACCAGAGCCACTGCAAAGACAAAGCTGGGTCCTAAACCTGTTGCACCACAGGGGGAACTCCTGCACTAGACTTTCTAACATGACCCAAGATGCAAGAGTTCCCTCAGCAGCCGTGTCCTGGCCTAAGTGTGTAGTCTCCTGGAAACCTCTTACTCTTTTTTTCTTTAATTCAGCTCTATCTGAGAGCCCGTATCGGCTAATGAGGGATATCAATGAGTGGTCAGCATCACATGAGCATGCCTATCAATGACAGGCTCTCAAAGCTCCTTCCTGCCCTCTCTGCTTTGCTGAAATTCACTCCGGCCCTGCATGCACCTCATTCCTACTCCTGGATGGAAGCAGTCTTCCCATGTCCAGCTCCAAAGGTAGTAACCAGTTCCAAATTATCCTGTCGACTTCTTCCTATCCTGAAACTGAGGCCTATGGAGGTTCCCTGGCTAGGGGTGTAATCGGAGTTGTAGCGGCCGGCCTACACAACAGCTCTTGGCAACGCCAGATCCTTAATCCACTGAGCGAGGCCCAGAATCAAACCTGCATCCTCAAGGGTACTGGTTGGGTTTGTTACTGCTGAGCCATGACAGGGACTCCCAATCGACTTCTTAATAGTAGAGAATAAGCTGTAATTCAACACACTCATTCAACACTAAACAAAAATTAGTGAGACAGCTTTTCTTTTAAAACCGCCCACCTTACCCTGACTGACATTAGATACTTTGCAAATTTAAATTATCATAAACTATACAAAAATTTTGAGAATTTATGTATCAAGTATATGAAGTGATTAAATATTCATTTAATGAAAGATACAGTGGTATCTACCAAATATTCTTTAAACCAGTTATTCCTATTACTGTTAAATCATTAGTTATTATAATGATTAATTATAAAATTACAATATTAAAGGGCCTTAAGGATCTTCCGTCTGAGAGCAAAGTATGTGGTGCATTAATTCTCTCTGCACATGCAGGGAGTCTGAGCACAATTCCATTTTCCCAAAAAGTAGAGGAAAAGGTTAGCTATGTTTTCTTCTTAAGAGTAGAGGATAGGAACATGATCTGAACGTCTTAAAGACTGTTTCAAGGACTCTCAGGTCCTTAGAAAGGCTCCTAATTACCGGATCAATCTTTACTCTTAAATTACTCTACAAATTACCAATCAATCTTTACTCTTAAGCAAAGTTCCCAAGGGATCTGAAAAAAAAAAAAAACCCTCCAAAAAACGAAAAAAAACACCGATGACTTACGCCTTTTCCAAGTTATAAACATACATTTCTTCACAAACATTCTCATCTTCAAACTCTTCAGAGAACTGAGAACTGACTTCCCCTAAACTGCTCTGCTTTACTGTAACACCGCTAACATCTGGCTGCTAAAGTCATACTCGATCCGAAACCTGGACCCAGAGGAACCTGATGGCTCTGTTTAACAACGAAACAGTGTTTTCCTCCCTGACCCCAAAACTCTTGATTTGCTGCTTCTACAAATGTCTTCTGAGAATCCAGGACTGCCATTCCCGGCACCCAGGTGACACACCCCTTTCCTTTCCATGAGGACATCCCACAGCAAAGGGTCATGGTGGATCCTAACCACCCTTGAAAGGAAAATGACCGTCCTCCAGGCCCGCCACACTGCCTCTCTCCTGCACTGGGTCTCAAATATCATATCCTGGGAGCTGAACCTCTGACCTCCAAGCTGCCTCCAGCTCAGCATGGAACACAACGGCTGAACACATAACAGATTCATTATTGTTTATTCAATTGAACCGAAGTTAATCATTAGTCTTTAGATTTTTTTCTTCTTTTTTAAAACTATGGAAAAATACACCTGCAAATTCACCACTTTAGTCATTTTAAAATAAACAGTTCAGTAACATGAAGTACACTTACACCGTGTGTAACTGTCCCCACCATCCATATCCAGAACTTTTTCATCTTCCCAAAGTGACACACTGTGCCCATTCCACCCAAACTCTCCATCCTCCCTCTCCCTGTTGCCTGGCAACCACCATTCTCCTTGCTGTCACCATGAATCTGGCTCCTCACATGAGAGGAATCAGACATTCTTTGTCCTTTTGTGACTAGCACATTTTACCGAGCATAGTGTATTCCAGGTTCATCCACGCTGGGGCAGGTGCCAGAACCGTGTTCCTTTTTAACGGCTGAATAATATTCCATCGTGTGGGTCACCCACACCTGGTGTGTCTACTCATCTGTTGATGGACACTGGGTTGCTTCCACCTTCCGGCTGCTGTGAGCTCTGCTGACGTGAGCACGGGTATACAGATAGCAGTTTGAGGTCCCTCCTTTCATGTCTTTGGGGTCTATATCCACAAGTGGACTTGCTAGATCATTCGGTGATTCTGTTTACTTTTCAGTCCTCAGAAGTTTTGACAAATCACTGGTGATAAAGGAGGCTGGAACCACAGGATGAATTTATCTCTGTGGGTCTGGCCCTCTCTACTAGAGAAAAAGAAAAGGTTTCCAAAAGGACAGGTCTGGCCCCAAACACCACCACCAACACAAGTCTCTGTAAACACGGTCCAAGTGGGTCATGAGAGAAATGTTGATGAATAATGTAAGCATCTGACATTAAAAACTAGATAATCAAAGACCACCCATCGTCCAGCTCACCAAAGCTCCCAGGACCGGTGTCGACATTGTCAGCGAGCATTCTGGAGACTCAAAAGCTACATATTTGTGGTTCTCCTTTCTCACCATGGGCCTTTAAAAATGACTTCAAGTCATCCAAGGATGGCTAACGTGCATAATAGTAATAACTACCATTTGTATAACATTAATGCCCAGTTTGCCAAAGTGCTGGCGCACACGTATTATTGTTAACAGATCTGTTTCGATCTGTAGCTCCTCCAGGCTGCCCCAAAACGTGTTCCTCAGACGGCGAAACGAAACCCCCATGGTGCCTGCTGTGTGGGCAGGTGAGGGGACCTGGACGCCACCGTGCTCTCCATCTCAACCTTTCAGAGCCAGGAGTGGCGTCTCGGCAGGAGGGGCTGCTGAGAGGAGACAAAAGCCGCATCTAAGGCATGTGGAGGGGCTCTTGTCTCTACTGATCCCAGGCTCCAGACAGAGCCCCTGGTGGAGGAGGGACCCAGCACCATCTCCAGGGAGGGAGGCGGTCAAATAGCTGAGGTCAAAACCTCCAGACTTCAACTGTGGCCAAGAGCTTTTATTTGCCTTGTAATTTTCTTTAAGAATACATGTTAAACCTAAAACATACCCCCTTTTGGAGGCATGCCTGGTGGCCCGACTGGGTAGGAAGAAAAAGCACCCTGTCCTCCCCAAGCAGCCGCCACGCAAACTATGCATCATTGTCTGGGGCCGGTCACGTGACCGCCCAGCCTGGCAACAACGTGTCAGCCGTCACCTGAAACTTGGCTACCTCCACTCCATTAAGGGAACAATTACCCATGTGCGGGAACCCCTCCAGCTCACACGCGTCATCAGGGCCAGGGCTGCAGCCCCCTTAACAGCCTCCCCGCCCCCACCCCCACCCCCACCCCAGGACCCTCTCAGAGGAAGCCCTACAGGACACGGGGCTGATGGGATGAGGGGCTGGGTGGGGAGGGGAGAGGGAGGAGAGGGGAAATCGCTGCTGCCCCTGGTGAGCAGAGGCGGCCCTGCCTCTCCCAGTCCTTGCTGTTTCAGAGTTGAAATTAATTACAGCTGAAAATACAGGGTTGCCATCTGGTTTGAAAAAGCAAGGATAAGGGAATAAAATGAAAGGGTTTTTGGTACTAACCTCACTTTAATCATTGCCAAAGAGCATGAAGACAGCCCAGCGTCCGCCCACAAGAAAGCCTTGGGCCTCCCAAACTTGGCACGCGGTCCCCAGCGCAAAACTGGATGGGCAGGAGGCCTGTCAGAATAAAAGTCCCCGCTGAAGGGAGGCTCAAGGTGAGGGCCGCCCAGAGCCCCGTGCCCCATGCCCCGCACCCGGCACAGTCTCCCGGTCCCGGACCGTCTGGGGCTCCGGGGAGGTTTAGGGCCGGAAGGTTCATAGCATCGTTACAGTTCCAGGCTCTGGGGAAGGAGCCACACCAGGCATTTCCTCTTTCTTTGTCTACCCGTCTCCCATAACCTAAGGCTTCTATAAAACTCTGGGACAAGGCTCAACAAGACCCAGGAGAGGCGGGCAGGCTGGTGGCGGCAGCGGGGGTGGGGGGGCTCTCTCAGAGGAGCATCGCCCAGCCTGGGTACCCCCACAGCGGGCCCCTCTGCTAAGAAGGTCAGAAGTCCCCGTTTTCCCTGTGCTACAGCCACAGCCCCGGACTCCCTTGTGTTTTGTAGGCAGCAACTTCCTCTGCTCTCTCGCCGCCGGATTCTGGCTGAGAGGCTCTGTTCCATGAGGACCCATGAGGCTGCAGAGGAAGGCTGACTGCAGGCCTGGATGGCAAAGGGGCCACCGGTCTGTCTCCCGGGCCTGAGGTGGGTGCAAAAAATGCCACGTCTGCAGCTTTCTTAGCCACAGGGGCCAGCCTTGGTCCCATTTCCAGGCCAGTTCAAAGTCTCACCTGCCCCACAACCTGAGTTCTTTTCCACCCAGGTGAGTTTTACAAACAAGACCTAGATGTGCCTGGGTCCAGCTGCTCTCAGAAAGTCCTACCCAAGGAGGCACAGCAGTGTTTGGTGGAATAAATCCTGAGGAACCGGTTACTGTCCCTCACAAACCAGAGATCAGAACTGTAACAGAAGATAAAGGCTGATGACGAAGACGGCATTTGAGTTCTGGGGAAAAACAGATCTTCCATCCCCGCCAATGATGCACGGGTTGTCTTCCAAATCCTGCCCGGACGGAATCACTGTCTATAGCAACGGTGTCCATAACATACAAAATCTCAGGAGTGTAACTTTCGAGTAAATGGTACATCTGTCAAACCACAGGAAACATCTGGTAAAACGGTTAAATAAAAACAGTATTTAAACTTGTGATTTCAGAGCTTGCTTATGGTACCCAACAAGAGACCACTCAAACAAACACCGAAAGCCTTCAGACCACTCCTGGGGCTCAATGCGAAGGTTCAGGGTGTCCCTGGAGGGCCAAGGAGAAGCCGGCCCGGAAACGTGGACCAGGATCCTGGCTCTTCCGTGGAACTGCCCTGCCCTTCACCACCACAGAGACTGCCTTGGGCCCAGGGCAGACTCCACGCACACCCACACCCCTCATTACCAATAGCAAGGCAGGCGCCCAGGATGTGTATGAATAAGCACATACAATTATGCCACCAACACACACAGCCGAGACGTGTGTCACAAGGTACTGGCCAACAGACTTCCAACCCTTCTAGGATACTTCAGAAGTCCTGCCCACTAAAAAGAAGATTAACGATACAACTACTTCCAAATTAAAAAAAAAAAAAAATCAGTATTTCAAAAACATAGTGAAGTTGAAAAGCAAATACAAATTAGGAAAACAGGTTATTTTCCTAACTCATCTGATGGAGGGTCCTTAATATGAAGAGCTAACAGCAACAGAAAGAAGACGACCACCCTATTTTTTTTTTTTAAAAGAGCGAGCCGCAGAAGAACAAATCTAAACGACCAAGAAAAATTAAAAGATCACTCAACATTCCTAGCAGCAGGAAGGAAAAATAAAAAAAGATGAGTTACCACAATGATTTTCCTACGAAACTTGCCAAAAAGGTACTACACAGTAACAGCCATCTCTGTGATGCTACGGGGTGCCAGGCACATGCATATAGTTGCCAATGGGAATGTCAATCAGCAAACCTACTAGAGACCAGCTGGCAGGGTGCACGGAAGCAGAAATGGGAATGGAGTATGCGTGGAGTCTGCCCTGGGTCCGTCCGACCCAAAAATTCTGCTTCCATAAAAATGGGGAACATGAGATATGAACAAGAATGGATGTACAGAGATATCTCCAGAAGTATCACAAGTAATAGAAGAACACTGGAAACAACCCAAATATCTGTATTTGTTAACAAGTTCTTTTGGTTACAAACTTGCTAGCCTAGGTAAAGCAGGGGAAAATTACTAGAAAGATACAGCGCTACATTTCCTGGAAATGAAAGAAGAGATGAACAACCAGGGCTCACAAAGGAAAAAAATGAGGCAGCGTGGGATCTGAGCAGCAGGAGGAGGAAGGGGCCCCTGCTCCCCAGAGATACCCAGAGGCCAGCCTGCCCCACCGCCGCCCCCACCCCCACCCCAGCGCTCCAGTTTGAGCGAGAAACTCCACAGTCACCTTTGTAGGTCCTACATCCATCCCTGCTTCCAATCATAGCACCACCAGGGAGTTGCCACTGAGTCTAGGAAATTCTGAGGTCGTTTTTATTAGTTATCAAATGTGGTGTTGAAAATGAAAAGGTCCCTCCCTCCACTCCACCCCCAGTTCTACCAGTTTTCAATTTAGGAGGCTTTACGTAAGCTTCAAGTGAGCTGGGGCATGGAGTCTTATCGATAGGACAGGACAGGACAGAATAGACAGCAATCTATGAGGGGCTTGCAGGTTTAGGGAGGAGAAGGGGGAAGGGAGCGTCCCACCTTGGCCGTGAATGAGGGAAGGTGCTGGGCTGCTGTTGTTGTTGTCTCTTTTAAGTAAACTGTTGGAACTGGTGGCTAGAAATAGAAATGAGCCTTCAGGACAGTAATAAAAACGTTTGAAAAGCTGACTTCAGTTACCTCAGAGCAGGCACAGACACTTAAATGTGTTCCTTACAGCTCAGCCATCTCGTGTTCCAGCTCCTTCACCCCCTCCTTCAACTTGATTTCTCTCCCTCTACCTCAATCCCAGGTTCTGAACTCACACCTCCCACCCCACAGCCACCACACACGCCCTGAATCCGTGCTCTTGTTGATGACGAACAAGGGCACCCCTCCTAGAGGGAAAAAACCATTCCCTGCCGTCGGTCCGGTCCGACTGGCTGCAAAGGCAGACCTCCCTCCCAAGGGGTGACATCCAGGGCCGTCCCTGCCTGGGTCTCGGCTTCCCTGAGCCCCCAACCCACCACCATGCTCTCCCACAACACAGGAAAAAAGCTGTCCTAGATCCAAGACCACTGAGAGGCACAATGGCAAAATGAACGCACGCATCCCTGCAGAGCTTCGCTGAGTGTGAATACAGGCTGTACCTTAGACCACAACCCTGCCTACAACATCCACAAAGAGGAAGCAAATGTGGCAGACTATTCACAGCTAGGCAGAATCTGGGGCAGGATATCTAGCTGCTCGTTGTATTAGCTGTTCAATGCTTCTGTGGATCTGAACTGTTCCCAAAACACAAAGCTAGTGGCGGACAGCGGGTCAGACAATCACAAAACGGCATGGCACACCTTGAACGACGAGGTTAAAGTTCAGGTGACCGGGATGTTGAGAGCCCCTGAACAGTCTTTCACAAGGGCTGACAGAGGTGTGAAGAGGGGGCTGTGTGCTGGAGAAGAGCCCGCCGCTCCGGGCATGAAAACGCTGGTCTCGATATTAGCCTCAAAATGCAAGTCGGGAGTCAGGTGGACCATACAAACCGCCTTCTTGGAATCGGGGAGGGCAGCCTCTCGGCACCCACGTAGCTTTGCTCAAAGGTATGTAACAGCAGGGATCTGGGTGCCTTTTTTCACTTAACTACAGTTAGGGAGCCTTCCGATGCCTGGAAGTCCAAGGAGACCGTCTCCTGAGAACAATTCTGGGAAAGTTTAGGACAGATCATCAAAGTCTCTAAAGGTCACCCTAAAGAACTTGGATTTCATCTTACTGTTAAAAAGGAGCCATGGAGTTCCCGTTGTGGCTCAGTGGTTAACGAATCCGACTAGGAACCATGAGGTTGCGGGTTCGATCCCTGGCCTTGCTCAGTGGGTTAAGGATCTGGCCTTGCCCTGAGCTGTGGTGTAGGTCGCAGACGTGCCTCAGATCCCGCGTTGCTGTGGCTCTGGCGTAGGCCAGCAGCTACAGCTCCTGTTAGACCCCTAGCCTGGGAACCTGCATATGCCATGAGTGTGGCCCTAGAAAAAGGCAAAAAGACAAAAAAAAAGAAGCCAGAGGAGTTCCCATTGTGGCCCAGCAGAAATGAATCCGACTAGTAACCATGAGGTTGCGGGTTTGATTCCTGGTTTCACTCAGTGGGCTAAGGATCTGGCATTGCCGTGAGCTGTGGTGTAGGTCACAGATGTGGCATAGATCCCACGTTGCTATGGCTGTGGCGTAGGCTAGCAGTTGTAGCTCCGATTGGACCCATAGCCTGGGAACCTCCATATGCCACAGGTGCGGCCCTAAAAAGCAAAAAAAAAAAAAAAAAAAAAGAGCCAGGAGCACTGTCCACATAAATGCTGCAAGCTTGCAAGAAATACATGCTGATCATGGACCATGTGGCCATCAGCCCCTCTCAGTAGGGTCTCCACTGCCAAGGTCTGTCCACGTGATGTCATTAGAAGATAGAGTCTCAATGCTACGGTCACTTGACATAACTTGCTCTAAAGCTAACACCCAAAGTGACCACACACACAGATAAAATAAACACAATGGGTCTCTTAGAAAATAGCTGGGGAGTTCCTATTGCAGCTCAGCATGTTGTCTCCATGAGGATTCGGGTTTGATCCTTGACTTCACTCAGTGGGTTAAGGATCCAGCATTGACGCAAGCTCTGGTGTAGGTTGCAGATTTGGCTCAGATCCTGTGTTGTTGTGGCGTAGGCCGGTAGCTGCAGCTCAGTTCGACCCCTAGACTGGGCACTTCCATATGCTTCAGGTGCAGCCATTTAAAAAAAAAAAAAGAACAAAAAATTTAAAAATAAAATAGATGAAAAGCACTTTGGCTTTGAGAATTTTTTAGGTAGATTTGAAAAACTCCACAAATAGTGAACACGTGGGCAGAGGTTTCTATTTAGCTTTTCTAGTACGAACAGATCACTGTTTCACCCAGAAGAGGGGTCTGCCCGTCCCTCTGACCTACAGAATGCATACACCTGACCTGATGCACACACTGGGATTGGAAACACACACAGAGGAGGGGAAAGGAAATTTTCAGACAATGAACTCCAAAGGCTTATCACCCAGAAGTCAACAACGGGATAAGATCACTGGATCCAATACAAGCACCCCAGGCAGAGCCACCGATTCCGACTGTAAACTGCATGTGCCCAGGTACCAGGACTTGAATGTTTCTGTCTGGGGAGAGCTGGGAGGGTGCAGGGGAAGCAGTGGCGGCGGGACCCTCTGTTCCAGGAGGTTCCCCGAACTAAACATTGAGGCCACAGGACAAAACCGAAGTACAGTAAGCGGCGCCCTTGGGGGTTATTACACGTTGGAGAGCAATTGTCACCGTCCTCTCCAGGGGGAGGGTGTCAGACAGTGCTCTCACAGTGACACATTTTTCATGCAAACATTTACTTAGTGCCTAGGAGGTGTCGGCGCTGTGCTGGGTGTTAGTGGGACACACATGAGTAAGGGACGTGCGGTCTGGGGAGGGGGACAGACAGATGGGCACACAATTACAGCCAAGTGTCATCATTCTATATAAAGAACTGTTCATCTTGAAGCAGAAGGACTCGCCCTTTGCCAAGACAAGGAGGCAGGAAAAGTGAAGGAAGACCGGGCTGAGGGCACAGGGACTCAGCTCAGCAAGGCAGGCAGAAGCTCCTGCAAATAGGGGTCTAAGCCAGCATTTTTTTTTCTTTTTAGGGCTACATAGGTGGCAAATGGAAGTTCCAGGCTATGGGTCAAGTCGAAGCCACAGATGCTGCCCTAAGCCAGCCACAGCCATGCCAGATCCGAGCTGCATCTGCAACCCACACCACAACTCACTGCATCGCTGGATCTTAACCCACTAAGCGAGGCCAGGGATCGAACCCACATCCTCATGGACACTGTGTCAGGTTCTTAAGTTGCTGAGCTACGATGGGAACTCCTCAAGACAGGGGTCTGTTCAGAGTTTCCTGGAGCTGACCAGCAGTCACAGAAGAATTCTAAGCAGAAAGTAAGACTTCAGAAACCTCCTGGCGCTACAGCACCAAGACCAGGAAGGGGGCCCGGCCGTGGGGACGGAGGTCTAAGTCACAGCCCAGGCCAGACCTTCATGGAAAACACTCAGCAGACGGATTTAACAGGGCACAGCGACAGAGCAAGTGTAGAGGACCAGATGGAAGAAGAGCAGGGGCGACTTCAGGGCACATGGAAAGATGTCCCTCTGTGGAGACGGTGGACAGACCTGGGCAAGGAGCCTGTCACATCCATCCCAGCGAAGCAGCCCGGAGCGCGTGGGGCACACACGGAATCTGGAAGCGGCAGCTCTGTGGGTGTGAGGGGAGGCTGTGGCTCAACACACAGCTCTGGGGACCCGGCAGTGACTCAAACCGTGAGCTGGCAGGGGACTTGTGCCCGGGGTTTGTGCACTGAGAGGGATGGAGCCCTGGGGGACGGGCTAAGGACAAGTCTTTAAGTGAGTCTGAATGGAGGAGCAACAGAAGGGGGAGGGGGACCAGCAAAAGCAAGAGAGGGGCCACGGGCATGGGGAGAAGAGGCTCACGTGGGAGGGGAAGTCAGGTGAGAGGGGACCACGGGCTCCCCTGGATCCTACGGTTAGGAAGGCACCAGTGAGGGAAGGAGAGAAGTTTCATTAAAACCGATGGTAACAGAGTTCCTTGGTGGCACAGCGGGTTAAGGATCCAGCATTGTCACTGCAGCAGCTTGGTTCACTGCCGTGATGCGGGTTCAATCCCTGGCCCTGGGAACTTCAAAAAATTGCTGGTGGGGAACACATGCTGGATTGGGGAATGGACACAGAAGTGGAGACAATCGCTCACTGGAAACAGCTCAGAGGAAAGGAGGGAGGAGGGGATGGAAGGTGAGGGGCACACGGTCGAAGGGGGATGGGACCCCGGGCTTCCTCCATCTCTCGGGCCTCAGCGACTTTCCCTGAGAGCCCCGAGCATGAAGGATGGCACCCACCAACCCCCCATCAAGGGGCTGCACAATCATTTCACTACAAAACTTAAGCACTGGAGGAGCCTTGTCAGTCTGAACGCTGATAAGAGAATTTTGACACCAAATAAAATGCTCATTTTTAGGCAGCTGGGCTCCCTGGAACATTCCTAAGAGGGCTCACGAAATAGGAAGAAAGGATCCCACAGCCAGTAACGTCTGGGAGGAACCACATTTCCGTACCTCAGACTCTCAGAGCTTGACTCAAGCAGACCCGAAAGATGGGGTTGGGAGCGCCCCAAACTCTGGCCAGGGAACACTCTGTCCCTTCGAGCATCTTGAGGCAAGAGGGTCCTGAGATGGTCCTTGGGCAGCGGTGCCCAGAATCCCTGAGGGGCTCACTTTGGTGGTGATGAGAAAGTGACTCCCAAAGAGCTAGACAAGCCATAACCACTCCTTGACGGAGTCTATGACGGGGACAGGTTTGGGGGAACAGAGAGGGGTGCAACTGCAGATTTGCTTTTAAAGTGCCCTGGCCGACTTTGAGTTGACGTGTTATTTCCACTGGGCCCTAACACGGTTTCTAAGTGGATCCACTCGTATTTCTTAGGTTTCTTCAAGGAAGGGAAGGCAGTAGGTAGCGAAGTCTGTTTCCTTCTAGCATGTGGTACATGTTGCCTCTGCTCGTGCTGCGAAGGCTTGGATCCAGAATCCAGATCCCTCATCTGGCGAGGTTTCTAGCTTCTGCCAGACCCAAGCCCTCAGTGCAGCACCGAGCTCTTTAATTACACTTTAGAGATAAGCTGTGAAGAAATTTCAAAATGAAGAGAGAAAGATGTGTCTGTGTGTGTGTGTGTGTGTGTATGGAGACGGCGCAAAGAGGATAAAAGGCCAAGCACTAGCCTTTATGAAGCAAAAACTACACCAAACAGAGCCCATGGCTGTGTTCCAGCTGCATTTAGCATAGGCAGAGAGGATCAACAGACCAGGAAGATGGCAGAGGAAAATCAAAGGCCCAGCGACACTCGCACAAGGCACAGTTCTGCACAGTCCTCCCTCTGGGCCCCGGTCAGATCTACTGAAGTGACAGCACTTGATATACTTGCAGGACAGACTCACTTTGTGCCGAGACAATAAGAGTTCTGTGCGGTCATAAAGCAATAGGACTAATCCTCTAACTGTGTATAAAAATAGCTGCCATTTGTGTTCTCGGTGCAGAAGCATCTTCACTAAAACAGCGCTCTAAAAAGGGCCCGAGTGCTCAGAGAATCACGGCAGAAGGGGGAACAGCTCAACCCTGCGTTGTTTTAGTTCCTCGACTTTTGAACAAATGCCTTTGACTTAATCCTTAAACCTAAAAACACTTTTTTCCCCCATGTTAGAGTGTCGTTTTTAAAAAGTATCTTTACGCACGCTAATGAAAGTTCTCTGATCTATCCTGAATATTCTCGAATTCCTCTCTAGGAAAAATGTCCTCCTTTTTCAAAATTCTACCCCCATGTTTATAGCCTCTGCGGTATGGAAGAGCAAGAGAGCAGACAAACAGGGACGGCCCTTTGTTACACTGCCTGGACTGTTGGCACGCCTGGCATTTCTTCACCCCGGGAGTTATTTGGCCAGGAAAATGCCAGTAGCAGGATGGTTATCTGCCTTCCTAGCTCGCTGCAAAGACTCTTAAGGCAGAAATGATGCCTGCTGGGAAAAGGCTGATGTCAGCTCTTAAGAGCACAGCTCCCTGCTTGGATAAGGAGGTCTTTGTTTTCGGCTGAACTGTGAAAATGAGAAAATGCCTCCAGCCTGACAAACAAGAAACCCACACAACACAGGTCAGGCCCATGACCTTTATTTAAAGGTACCACACTTCATTAACAAAACACGTGCATGCAACACACAGATGTGCCTTGGATGTCACCTGGGAGGGGCCCTAAAACACCAGCCTCATTTCCACCCCTGGCAGGGCTGGCCCGCTGCTCCAGCTCCAGCCCTGGGCACCGCCACCCTCGCAGAAAGCTGATCTTACATCTCCCTGACACCACTCATCAGAGTTCTTCTCACACTGACTTTGTCAAATAAATACACGTACCTTCTGTATGTTGGGGGGATTAAAACACACACACACACACACACACACACACACACACACACACACACACACACACACAATTGAAGAATATCTCAGTTTCAGAGTCAGTTACTCACATTAACTAAAATTAAGGCTGTAAAATGTCCTCTTACATCCCACAGTACCTGCGGGAGGAATTCCGCGACAGTGTGTGAAAGTGCCGAAAAAGAATCTGGGGGCCAAAACTTCCCAAGTTTGGATGATGCCAAGAAGGATGTGGGAAAAAAAGAGAGAAAGCACCTAGCTGGAGGGATTCTATTTTAAGAGTCTCTGATTTATGAAATCCGGATGAGGCGAGGGAGGGTCTTCACATATTTAAAGCAAATTTTTAAATGTTCCAGTGTGACTCTGTCAGACGAAGGTTATATCTGGCCTGGGCCACTAACTTAGAACTGGGTCAGAGACTTCCAACAAGAACATGATTCTAAAGCACTTCCCTGGGCACAAGGGAACCTCCATTGTGCTCGTGGGGCTCTCACCTGCACAGAGACGCCGTTTCAGGGGAACAGTAGCAGCTTCTTCCTCCCATCATCCGGAAGGGAACCCTGGCCGAGCTGGACAAGTGCACTGCCCAGGACCCCTAGGCACTGATGGGCCTTCATCCCTCAGGCAGCCACGTCCCCATCCCTGCGCCCCAGCCAAGTCTCTGCCTGGCATCTCCCATGCATCTTCAGCTGTGCTGAGACTGCTCACAGAGCAGATGGTCCCAACCACAAGGCCTTAAGGTCCTTTATCAAACGACCCACAGCAGCTGGATACATACACTATTTAATATCAATGTAACACAGTTGTCGAGCACATGGGCTCCAGGAACAGGCAGCCTGGGTCACCAGCCCAACTCCCTTACCAACCAGCTACTAGCTCTGTGAACCTCTCTGAGCCTCAGTTTTACCACCTGCAAAAGAGGGAGAAACACAGTAGCCACATCACAGGGTTGTGCGGAAGAGGTGAGATCCTGCCTGGGAAGCACACTGCTTGTACACGACAAGGCTCAATAATCAAACGAGCCCTGACGCAAAGGCTCTCGTGAGGCTGGGACTCTCCACCAACCACCGTTTTTGGTGATGCAAAGTTCCATCTTCCCGAAGGCTTGTGTAGACACAAACACTGCAGTAACACGCTCTGCACACGCGTACGTATTGCTGTGTAACGTATACGTACACGGTACTGTTTACCTTCCAAAGCCGCAGCTGCTAAGAGAGTCAAAGTATTAAAATAACACCAACTCTTCAATCTCCTCTAGGTCTAGTTTTTTCTTTTAATTCAACTATAGTTGAACAACATTGTGTTAGTTTCACGTGTACGACAAAGTGATAAACACACACGCTCTTTTTCAGATCCTTTTCCATTATAGGTTATTACAAGATACAGAATACAGCTCCCTGTGGTATACAGTAGGTCCTTGTTGTTTATTTTAAATACAGTAGTGTGTACCTGTTAATCCCGTACCTCTAATTCCCCTGCAACACCTCTCCCCTTTGGTAACCATAAATTTGTTTTCTATGCCTGTGAGTCTGTTTCTGTTTTGTAAATAGGATTCGTTTGCATTATTTTTTTAGATTCCACACATGAGATATCAATAGTATTTGTCTTTCTCTGACTTACTTCACTTAGCATGATAATCTCTAGCGCCATCCATGGTGCTGCAAATAGCGATATTTCATTCTTTTTATGGCCGAGCAATATTCCATTGCATATACATACCACATCATTTTTATCCACTCCTCTGTCATTTATGGACATTTAGGTTGTTTCCGTATCTTGGCCACTGTAAATAGTGCTTCTGTGAACATTGGGGAGCATGTATCTTAAAGAATTTAGAAGCTTTGTCTTTTCAGGATAGATGCCCAGGACTGCGTTTGCTGGATCACATGATAATCCTAGTTTTAGTTTTTCAAGGAATCTCTACCCTGTTTTCCTTAGGGGATGTACCAATTTATATTCCCCCTGGATCTAGCTTTAAATTGAAATGAATTGCTTCTTCTTCTTTGGTGGAGTTTGTGGAATAAATAGTCCCTTGGCAAAGCATGTCCATACATATCCGTAGTAAAGACACTAAAGAGGTACAAGGAACGGAGAATCAGCAAAGAGAGCATGACGATGTGGCTGAGGATCATGCGCGTACTTCACAAACTAGGTACTTTCCAATATCTGAGGTACCAGCTATACCATCAACCCCCACGGGGGGCGGGGAACAGCAACACCCACGTTAGCCTGTAATCAATAATTTTAAAAAAAAAAAACAAGTTTCTATTTTAAGCTCAACACTTGATTTCAAAGGCTTCCTCCAACCTTCTGTCAAGCTGTAAGAATTGCTGGTTCTGAGTTTGTCCATTTCCTCCCTCTTTTTCCATTTACCCTTATGAAGTCAAGAGTAAAATGACTAAGGTCAAGGGAAAAAGAAAAAGAGTAAGACTAGAAGGTTAAGGGAAGAAGAAAGCAAAGGAGAAAGAAGAAGAGAAAGAGGAGGAGCAAAGAAAGCAGAGGACTCGGAGCCTGGAGAACACACTCCAGGGAACCCAGAACTGGCGACACCAGACTTGAGAAGAAACTGGACAGGCATGGCCGTGGGCACATTTCCCACCAGGAGGGGATTTCCAAGGAGTGCACCACCGAGAGAAGCCGTGTTTTCCTTCATGGGGTCCTGTCTCTTTCAGCTTGGATGGTTAACCGGTCTGGTTAACGCTACAGCCAGTGACCGTGGACTTGATCTCAGTGTGAGCGCATGGGTTCTGCCCTGTTCTGAGGCCAAGGGCAACTGCTTTGCAAACATATATACCACAGATTAAAAAGAGGACGCCTCCTCCAACTGGGCCAGAGCTCAAAGAGCACATTCTCTGGATGGTAGGTCTAATTTTCAATTCAACACAGAAGGTGTTTAGCACCTGCCCTGTGCCAGACAGTGGCATGATCAAGTGACATCCTAGGAGTTCCCTGGAGGTGTGGCAGGTTAAGGACCTGGCATTGTCACTCCAACAGCTAGGGCTGCTGCTGCACCACAGGTTGGACCCCTAGCCCGGGGAACTTCCACATGCTGTGGGGTGGGCAAAAAGAAAAAACAAAGCGCCATCCTAAATATGTGACGTCCATCTTTAAGCTGCATGTAATCCTGTCTCAGGTAAGATACAGCTGTGACAGAAGTGAGTGAACACTGGTTTTGGTGTTACACACAGTAGTGTTAATCCCAGCTCCACCATCACTTGGATGCATTATCCTTTCGATTTCTCTTTCCTTCTTTTTTTTTTTTTTTTTGTCTTTTTATGGCCACACCTGCAGCATATGGAGATCCCCAGGTCAGGGGTTGAATTGGAGGTGCGGCTGCCAGCCTACTCTACAGCCACAGCAATGCCAGATCTGAGCTGCATCTGCAACCTACTGCAACTCGTGGCAACAGCAGATCTTTAACCCACTGAGTGAGGACATGGATCAAACCTGCATCCTCATGGATACTAGCTGGGTTCGTTACCACTGAACCACAATGGGAACTGCTATCCTCTCAGTCTCCGCTTCTGAAACACACACACACACACACACACACACACCCCATCTTAAAGGGACACACTGATTGTGAGCGCTAATGAGATAACATACTTACAGTGTGTGGCATGGCACCAGGACTTGCTAGGCACTCAGTGTGTGTTCCCTTCCCATCAAAGGAAATTGCACACCCATTACTCATACACAAGGTGAGAACGGTTCATTTCTGAAAATCATCTCTTCAACACAGGGCTCTGACCATTTCTACCAGCTGAGCAGCCTAAAGTCTCAAACCAGTATGAATTTAGCATGTTGTTGTACTGTATCAATCGTTAGCCTTCAAGAGTTTTTAAATGCATTAGAAATGCCAAGATGGTCTACAGAGTTGTTATTATAAAATGCTGGAAACTAAGCGTCCAAAGAAAGGAGACTGGTGGGGTGAACAGTGGCACCTGGGGCGGGGGGGGTGGGAATCTACAACTGAATGCCAACAGAAATTAATCATAGATTTTAAATTACACAAAACTTAAAGGGGGGGAGGGGAGGTAACTTTAGAAGTTGATACTTCAAAAGAGGGTGCTATTATACCCTCAGGATGGGGTGGCGAAGAACCGCCAAATAAAATCTTGAACTCTTTCTAAAAGGTTTGTTTTTCCGAGGGGTATGGCCATAGCAATTCTAAAACAAGAAGTCAATGGATCGATGCTGTTGGAGTCAGGGAACTACAAATATGGAATAGGAGAGGGAGAGGAAGAACTCTGGGGTTGGATTAGAACTGAAGGATTAAATTGAACTCACGATCTCCTAGCTCTTTCCATTGAGTCTGGAAATTGGGCCGTTCAGTACAACTTTCTGTGATGGCAGAACTGTTCTATGCGTGTGTGCTCTCCAACACGGCAGCCGCTAGCCACATGTGGCCACTGAGTTGGAAATACGGCTACTGCAGCTGAGGAACTGAGTTAACCTTATTTAATGTTAAATGTGAACCACCATATGCAACTGTATCTACCACTGGAGACCAATTACAGTCTAGAGGCAATGACAGCACATTAACATCGAGCACCCAGATCTTGGCTTCTAAATACTATTCCCACTGAAAGGAACCCAGGTCGCCTGGAGAAATGGCTGATTCCAGGCTGGGGCTGGTACGTCACACGATGAGCACCTGGTTCCCCAGACAATAAGACCATGCTCCAAAAAAGAGGGGGAGGGGCACATAAGAAGGATGCATGAGTCACTGAACGGGCCTCTTATTTGCCAGATCAGGGATGGCTACTCACTGAATAAAACAGGAATCTGTGAGTCTATATGGATGATAGACAGATGGGGGAAGGGAGAGCTATTCCTCACCTGATCATACTTGACTACCAGGGTCATAGATAAAATTACCAACAAATTCCACTCTGCCCCTCGCCTCATACCTTAACCCATTTTCTTTTTAAGTTGCAGGTAGAGAACTTTTCAACTTCCAAATAAAACACGCATGTCCTGGAGTTCCCATCGTGGTGCAGCAGTTAACGAATCCAATTGGAACCATGAGGTTGTGGCTACAGCTCCGGTTCGACTCCTAGCCTGGGAACCTCCATATGCTGCGGGTGCAGCCCTAAAAAAGCAAAAAAAAAAAAAAGGCATGTCCTTAACGCCTTTCTTAGGGAACCAAAAAAAAGCAAAACAAAAAAGCAACAAACACGCAAACACCCTCACCCCAAAAAAAACCCTCAAGATCTCCTTTTTTTTCCTTTTAGGGCCATACCTGCGGCATATGGAGGTTCTCAGGCTAGGGGTCAAACTGGAGCTGCAGCTGTGCCAGCCTACACCACAGTCACAGCAATGTGGGATCTGAGCCAAGTCTGCAATCTACACCACAGCTCAGAGCAATGCCGGATCCTTAACACACTGAGCAAGGCCAGGGACTGAACCCGAGTTCTCATGGATGCTAGTCAGATTCGTTAACTGCTGAGCCATGACAGGAACTCCAAGATCACCTTTTTAACAAGAAAATTAATAAAGAGTTCAAATGACCTAAGAATCCTCAATTTCCAAGTTCTGGAGAAATCACGAGGGAAACCCCTTCTCCTTCCCCCTCCTCCCCAAATCACCTCAGGCGAAAGGTAGTCATACTCTGCAGCTCCTACCCTGGCTCAACCTCTCTATCCTGCTACTGGAAAATATCTCAGTAGGATGGTTATAGTCAGATGCAGACAAAGCATGCATCTTTGAGATCCTCTTCATATGAATCTGTAATTTAACACAGAAAACTCCTTGGAGATCTTAAATAAAAAAGAAGGGGAGACATACTATAACTCAAGTAAGAAACAGTTCATCAAATCAAACAACACAGTCATAAGCATGCTACCACACTGAAGAAGAGGTGCAGCACCTTTTAAAGCTGCTGTGAACAAAAAAAGGTAAAAATGGAGTTCCATCGTGGAGCAGCAGAAACAAATCTGACTAGGAACCATAAGGTTGCAGGTTCGATCCCTGGCCTCGCTCAGTGGGTTAAGGATCCGGCATTGCCATGAGCTGTGGTGTAGGCTGCAGATGCGGCTAGCATCTGTTGTTGCTATGGCTGTGATGTAGGCCAGAAGCTACAGCTCCAATTTGACCCCTAGCCTGGGAATCTCCATATGCCGCGGGTGCAGTCCACAAAAGCCAAAAGAAAAAAAGAAGTTGCTGTGAAATCAGTCATCTGAAATTTAAAAAACACGTGAGGGGGAAAAAAGAAAACAAATATCAGTAATGTTACCCATATGAGGAACTACCCCACTGTCCGCCTTTCCTCTCTGGGTCTAGGGTGTTGGCACAGAGGGTGCTGTTGGTTCTATTTTTCTAAACCTGTGCATGGTGACAGCAACTCAGTTGCACGTGAACTTGACAATTCTATTACTTTCACTTTAAATTATTTACAGTGTCATCACAGCTCCGTGCATCAAGGTCATAACTGTAATCACCCAAGGAGTTACAAAATCATTTTCTAAATGCTTTGACATTTTAATAACATTAATAATGACGAAAGCTCTGCTTACAACCTGCCAGGCACCACGCTAAGTACTTACAATCATCTGCAAGGAATGAACCACAATTACTCCCACTGAAAGATAAGGGAGCTGGGATTTACACCCAGACTTTCTGACAAAAACTCACACTTTCAAACAGGGCATTGACCATAACCACGTTCTTATCCCCCGTCGTTACCAGTATCTGCACAATGCACTTATTAATAATAAAAAGTAATGACTATCATCAATTGAGTGTTGCATTGTGCCAAACTTCTGGCACAGATACACGCTACTGCCCCGAATAGTTCTACACATGAACAATTATCATTGTCATTTTACAAAGAAGGACGTGGGGCCCGGATAAATTAAGTGATTGTCCAAGGCCACACAGCTGGTCAGTGGCAGGAACGGGACTGCAACTAAGGGATGTTTGACTGCAGAGCCACCTCCTCCTTCCTTCCTTTAAAAAAAAAAAAGGACCAAATGTCTCTTATCTGGGTTAGGGGAAAAGCAATGGGAAAGGGATTCCTAGTAACAAAAGAATGAACTCCAAACAGCTGGGCGCCCAGGATCTAAATTAGGAGCCTCGCCTTGTTTGCGAGAGGTCATTGTTTTGCAGTGCTTGTTGCTGGATTCCTGATCATAGCAAATTCCAGGGCTCCAGACTGCAGGCTCAGCCTCTGACTAACACTACAGTGATTTATTGAGGATAAATACCTCTGTCAGTGTGTCTTATGACTGCACACAACAGTCCAAGCGGGCTGGAATGCCTGCAATGCTGAGGGCCGCTGGCACTGTCGGCCCCCTCTCACCGCGCAGGGCCTCCGCCTCCACCAGTTTCGCGTTCCTGCCAGAAACAGCAGCATCCTCGGAAGAAGCGGGGAAGCCGAGCATCCTGAATGATCACTAAGCAGTAATTTATGTCGGGGGAGGAGAAAGGAGCAGGGCCTTTGACACAGACAGACAGCTGTGCCTTCTAACAGTCAGAGCGATCCCCCTCTGCCACAAGGCCAGGACTCTGATCACATCCACTGACCAGAGCAGCCTGGCTGGTGCCGCCAAGTCCTGCAGATACATGAAGAAGCGCCCAACACCCTCTGTGAGGTGCGAGTGTGAGAAACGCAATGGGGAAGCCACAAACACAGCGCATGGACTCACGCCAGTTTCCAAGTACAAGCACAGGATGTTGCAATGAGTTGGAAGTCTTCATATCACAAATAAGGAAACTGAGGTGCAGGGCGTTAGACGTGGGCACCTCCCACCTAAGGGCTCCTCCTCGTCCCAAACACAGGAAGCCATCTCTCCCCCTCTGGGAAGGTTCAAGCCTACACCGTGAACACACAAGGTGAGAACGCATGCTTGCTCACAGCTACAACTTGAGACTCCCGGGCAAGACATTCTGCGGTAACAACGGCTCAGCTGCCGGCTGCCCCCTCCAACCACCCCACTCCCAGCACCACCCTGCACATCAAGACACTCACTCAACCTACCCTCCCAACAACCAGCATCAGTGGTCCAGGCAGGAACAAGCAAGGTTTTCAGACACCGCCCCAAGACTCCCACAAGAAAGCTAACGCCCACAGGGTACACAGCAAGTGGTGACACAAGCTAGTTCAAGGAGGTAAGAGGCCACTGTTTCCCTAGTTACTCAGATCGGTTTAAAACCCGAGTAGTGGCATCCTTTCCCTTCAGAGTCAGCCCCAAGTTGCAATGGATCGAACGGCGGGCTCGCTGCAGAGACAGGGTACTCACAGGTGGGGGGCAAAGATGCGACTCATCTTGGAAGCATGGTCGCCGTCACAGTCCAGGTCGTCGTCCCCAGGCTCCACACTGAACTTCCTCTTGCTGGGACTGATGGGCGGGGGCCCCGTGCGGTGACCGGTGAGGGCCGAGGCCACGGGGAGGGTCTGCAGCCGGGGCTCCCCCCTGAGAGCAGCTTCACCTGCACAGAGAGAGAGACTCGTGTCACTGAGCAGGAGAAACGCCCCCAGCCCGGCCCCCTCCCCCGGCGCCACGCCAAAGGGCTCCCAGTGGAAAGTTCTGGCAATGTGACGGGCTGCCTGCCATTCTCAGAACGCGGGCCGGGCCCGTGGTGAGCTGCCAAGCGTGAGACATTGTACATAAATGTGGTTTCCCAGCACAATCCGTCTTTTCTCCCCAGCGGGTACTGAGATGTAACTGACCCATGACATCGTGTACGTTTCAGGTGAACAACATTGCGAAACATCAGCACCACCACTGACACCTCCATCAAGTCACACAAGTACTGTTTCTCCAACAAATTTTGGGAATAGAGTTTAAAATAAAAAGTTGCAATAAAGTAACTGCGGAGAGAGGGAGTTTTGACCATAAACCATCTCAAAAGTTAATTTAAAACATGAAAGGTCTTTTGATTTGTGGGTATTCAACTCCATACATATAAGAAAATGACCTAACAGTGGGTTCATTAAATCACTAAACTCACTTTTCTTGCTTGTTACATTTTTATTATGTTTTGGGTACCGTTTTTTTTAAGAATGAGGAAAATTTATGGGTTAACAATTCACATATTTGCCCCCCCAAGTTAAAAAATACATTGTTTAATGAAAAATAAACATATTTTATTCTTACAATACACTAAAAAAGACATGTTAAAAATATTATGATTATTATCATCACCAAGTTTCTGTGTAGAATTTGTTAGGAGCTTAACGCACAGGTGCAGTTCTCAAAACATTTTCAAAGTTAGATACGTCAGAGTTCACATTTCAATCTGATTCAACATCTTGCTGTTTTTCAGTTCCGCCTGAGACAGGCTTTGGGCTATGTGATAACTCTGTGCTGCATTATGAATTAAAATAAGCACAACCTTTCATTAGAGAACAGTTATGTACCTTCTAAAACTTATAAACAAGAGTAACAGTTACTTTAAGAGAAAACTTCAAGCATTCTAAGTCATGGGGGGGAACCCGAATTTTTCACAAATAATAACCCTTTTGTTGTGCTGCTCATATTGGTCTCTGAGGCCTGACCAATTTTGTTTCCACTTGGTCACAATCTGAGGGTCCTATTAGGATAGAGCGAACTTTGCCTGAGGCCTGTGGTATCTAAGAAAGGAAATCTTTGTTGGCTACACTAATTTTCATATCATCACAGATGTATGGACAGGTTTAACAGCCGTTTACTTCATGCATGTACGACAAATACGATTTTGTTAGGGAGAGGAGTGAGGGGAAAAAACCCTTTTTAATGTTTACCTGGAAAAATAAAAATTTTGCCAATGTAGTCACCAAGATATAAACAAACAAGTATACAGTGACCCTTCATATACCTCCAGTCAGGATTTTGTTTAAAGATTCTGGCCCCAAGGCAAACTGGAATTTTCCTTTTTTTTTTTTTTTTTTTTTTTTTTTTTTTGTCTTTTGTTACTTTAGGGCCACACCCGCGGCATATGGAGGTTCCCAGGCTAGGGGTCTAAATGGAGCTGTAGCCACCAGCCTATGTCACAACCATAGGAACGAGGGATCCAAGCTATGTCTTCGACGTACACCACAGCTCATGGCAATGCTGGATCCTTAACCCACTGGACCGAACCTGCAGCCTCAAGGTTCCTAGTCGGACTCGTTTCCAGTGCGACACAACGGGAACTCCTGGATCTTTCCATTTTAAATAAAATACCTTAAAAAAAAAATCCAGCCCTGTGCTGGCCTGCTACACTCAGAAATTCAGCGGGATTTTGCTTGACCTCTAGTTCCTATTAAAGCATTTTTGCTTCTGACAAACAAGCAAACAGCGGCACTCATACTGACACCTTGATAAACGAGGACATACTTTTTCCAAAGCTATCCCTCTGTCTTGGGCTCTACCTCTTCATAGAAAGGGGACAGGACGTTTCCAACGGGGAAGGTGGCAGCCCTGCTAACCTTTGGAGGCGCCCGGATGATATTCCCTGGGCGACACAGCAACTGCAAGTCAAGCCTCCGCGAGGGGCAGAGCCAGCGCCCCCTCCCCCCAGTGTTTCCCCACATCCTGGCGGGAGGCTTGGAGTGAGGAGTGCTCTGTGCGGACCCCTGGGCTTCGGGAGCCATGTCATCGGGTGCCAGATGTGTGGCAACAGTGGTTGCTACGGAAAACTGCCCCCACAGCAACAACATCACCTCCCTCCCAAAAAAGAAAGAGTCAACCTTCACACGTGCAAAATTCGTGGGGTCGGCACGGCGTTCCTGCCCCAGCCCCAATTTCCATCCTTGGTCAAGTTCTTGGGCTTGCTGGAATTTCAAGTTCACCCAGCAGAGCTATCGCTTATCTCTGAGACCGAATCGCTGACGTTCTTACCAAGAACGTCCACAGCAATCTTTTGAAAAGTGGAGATGTGTCACCTGGGGCATAAAGGACCCATGAAGGTACCAGGCGGTCCTCCTCTCTGGGCGGGAGGAGGGGGTCCCCAAGATTGGAGATTCGACGGGGACAGGCATGCTGTTAGCGCTTGGGGGCCTTATACGCACGGACTCCCTCATGTGACAGATGTGAAAACTGTGTCTCCAAACATGGAGTGACCTACTCAAGGCCATCGTAAGCGGGCTGACAATAGCAAGAACCACGCCCTCTGCCAGGCAGACTAACTCCTCCTAAATACTGAGCAAGCCCCACCCACGGGACGTCCTATCCAGTTTAAAAAAAAAAAATGCTTCTAGAGAAGTGTTTGAGGTTATGCAGGCACTTGGATTCATCAGAGTCCTATTAAGCTCAAGCTCAGCTTTTAATCAGACTCTACATCTGAGTGTCTATTACACGCCGAAGGCTGTGGGAAGTGCTGTCAGAAAAACAAATGATGAAATTTATACAGACCCTGACCACAAGCATGGAAGGAAAAAAATACACACCAAAAGGAACTTATCTTGGTGTGCAAAAGACTTTGTTATTTTGTACTAATGTAATCTGAATCTCACAATGGCTTGGTAATTGAAAAAGGAGAAAAGATCTTTGTTAAGAACAAACAGGAGGAGGGCGATCTGGACTGTCTAGGGAACCCAGTATTTTCAGTTTCTCCAGCTGGCTCAGCTACAATTGTCTATTTATTTAACTTCTTTTAAAACTCACAATTCTAACTAAAGAAGCTCAGCTTTTAAAATGTAGTTGGCCTTTTAAATGAGGATAATCTTCTGCAGGTATGTATTGCAGAAGAACAGTGCTTAAGAGATACAAAAAATTACTCAACTGCTGTCTTTGGTCATGGTGGCAGTTCTAGTACAAGAATCAAAAACAGTTCTTAAGGAGTTCCTACTCTGGCTCAGCAGGTTAGGAACCCGACATGGTGTCCATGAAGATGCAGGTTTGATCCCTGGCCTCACTCACTGGGTTAAGGATCCAGCATTGCTGTGAGCTACAGCGTAGGTCACAGATGCAGCTTAGATCCTGTGTTGCTGTGGCTGTGGTGTAGGCTGGCATCTGCAACTCCAGTTCGACGCCTAGCCCGGGAACTTCCATATGCCACAGATTCGACCATACGAAGAAAAAAAAAGTCCTTAAATAGTTCTCCCAATTGAAGATGAACAAGGATTTTTTTCCCCAAAATCTCACAAGAATCAGCATATATTAATTTCAGTTAAAGAAAAAAGCTTAACAGAGAGAAAGAGAAAAAAAAACGATTTAGCTTCGTGATGTGCTATATAATGATACTGGTGAAATATTAGAAGAAAATTCTGCTTTCAAAGTCAGAACAGAAAAGGGGACAGGGGTGCAGCCTCATTACAGAATTCTGTTCTTGCCGTATTTCAAAGGGTCCAAGACTCCTTATTTCCTACATGATAAAATAGCTAACACTGAAGTTTGTCTGTAATCAACTGGCACGTGTTGACAGAACTGCTTCTTTCTTTAGGGACATGACACAACAGTTCATCTTAGCCTGGGTCTGATACAGTTAGTACTGGAGCGCCTTCAAAACAGCACCTGTCTCTCTAGGATTGACTTTTTCATTTGTAACATTAAGTGGTTCAACGAGCTCATCTTGACGGCCTACCTTCAGCTCTCAAAGTTTGCATTCAACATAACATTTATCTTCCAAGAACTGCTGGTGGAGAAATACTTTTTTTTAATAATGACTTTTTTTTCCATTATAGCTAATTGACAGTGTCCTGTCAATTTTCTGCTGCGCAGGACACACCTGACAGGGTGGAGAAAGAGTACTCTTAACTGACAGTTTAGCTCGTAACTGAGGGAGGCTCAGTTACAAATCAAGCACCCTTCTCAGTCTCAGTGTCCTGGCTTCACCGGCTTATCTCAACGCTACAAGCAAGTGGTCCTGAGTCAGCTGAAGCCTGCGATAAATGCAATTTGGTCTACAAAATGCAGACGGGGCTTTTATAGAGCTGGTTGGAGGAGGCCAAGGCCTTCAACACGGAGAAGAGGCAGTGGACCCAGCTTCAGAGAGATGAGTGGATCCCACGATAAAAGCAGAGGTCAGCACCAGAATCCACCTCCCCAACACAACACCTCCTCACTGACTCTGTAGGCCAAACGCCAGGCTAGGATTTGCGACTGTGACTGAGACTCTGGCATGACTCAGGAGAAATTAATCAAAATGATGGCATTTATTATCATTTTATGGAGATTAGTCAGACAACACAAGGCTGAAATGACCATGTCTGTGTTTATGGGACAAGGGAAGGGACCATGATACTAAGGGGTATCTTGCTGTAACTTTTGAGGATTATTCACAAAATTCTCTCTGCCTTGCCCAGGAGAGAGTTTTCTGCCACAACGTGAAGCTTTGCCGAGTCCAATATTTTATGTTCTACTCTTCTCCCCACCCCTTTACTGTGTCTGAACCTAAATCAAAGAAAGAAAACCCCCAAGTCAGCCGCTTGGCTACGGGATACGTCTCCTGTCTGACCACAGCCCACGGCAACCAAGCTGACATCACCCTGCTGGCCGGGGAGCACCTGATAAAACAAATGCACGCTAACATTTCACAACCCATCTCGCATCTCACAAGCTCATGACGTCCAGAGCAGCAGCCCCAGCGGCTGGGGCTTATTCATTTTCTTTCAGAGAATACCTCTTTGTCTTGGGGAGTAGCAGCTGGGGAGTCTAGAAGGAAGTCAGCCTCTCTCACACAGTTCAACTCGTGGCTATCCCCATCCCCGTTCCGCTCGACTTTTTTCCTTTTTCTAAAAAGGAGGGCTGTTGGACAACATGATGAACCCTCGGCGAGCCAGCAGAGATAAAAGATGTGACGTAGTGTCTGCCAGCAGTACCAGGATGGCATGCGACTCTACGACTCTGTGATGGGGCCCCTTTCCCCGCGCGCCCCCCCGCCCCACCCAGGGTGCGACACCAAGTGCCTTTCCCACTATCACTTGAGACTCACGGCTCTGAACTTGCAGAGACCAAAGCATCTATCTGGAGTTGAACCTCAGCTAAAGGTCACTCTTGTCCAGTCAGTCAGGGGTGGGGGCTCGACCTCTGACAGAGCTTGGTTGGAGCAGCACTTGTCTTTTCTTCAAAGCAACAATGAAATTGTTGCGAGAAAGAGATGGAGGGAGAAAAAAAAACCCACAACCTGTATGACTGACTGCTAATAATATAATTAAGGCTAACAACATCATAGTAAAACTTGTAGAGCTAAAAATACACCATTTTAATTAGAATTTCAAGTACTCCGAACAATCCATGGACATTCACCTGTCAGAGCCTTCTTATATCTTGTATTAGATATGCTATTTTACCTTAAAAGCATTTAAAAATATGAGCAGTTATTCTGGGTTTTCCTAACTATACCCTGTAAGGAAGGTGGGGAGGAATAACTTCCCTCCTACAGCCAAGGAAATTAATGTTTCAAGATGTGTGAATAGCTCAAGTCACAAAGTTGATTAAGAGAAGAGCTGGAAGGAGAAAGCTGGCATTTAGATTTCCCAGTTTTCAAAAATCTTTCTAGCTGTGCAGGATGCTTTACAAGTTAAAGGAAAAGAAGTGGGAAGAAGGCAGCTGAAGGCAGGAAACAGAAGAAAGAGTTGAAAGGAAGGGAGGGGAGAGAGAGGGATGAAGGGTGAGGGTGGGAAGGGAGTGTTATGGGCTGAACTATATCCCCCAAATTCGTATGTTGCATTCTTAACCCCAGTACTCAGAATGTGAGTCAAATGGGTGGCCCCAATACAATAAGAGGAGTGTTCTCTTTTTTTTTTCTTCTTCTTTTTATGGTTGCACCTATGGCAAATGTAAGTTCCCTGACTAGGAGTCAAATCAGAGCTGCAGCTGCTGGTCTATACCACAGCCACAGCAATGCCAGATCCAAGCCACATCTGCAACCTATGCCGCATCTTACAGCAACACCAGATCCTTAAACCACTGAGTAAGGCCAGGGATCAAACCCGCATCCCTATGGATATTAGTCAGGTTCTTAATCTGCTGGGCCACTACAGGAACCCCAAGACCAGTATTTTTATAAGAGGAGACTAGGACACAGACACACACAGAGGAAAGATGATGTGAACATGAAGACAGATGTTTATAGGCCAAGAGGAGGGGCCTCAGGAGAAACCAACTCTGCTGACACCTTGATCTCGAAGTCCAGCCTCCAGAACTATGAGAGAGTGGATGTCTGCCGTGTAAGCCCCCCAGCCTGGGATACTCTGTTCCAGCAACCCAAGCGAACTAACCTAAGGAAGGAAGGGGGGGATGGAAGACGCAAGGACACAGCTGAAACACGGGCCTAATGCAAAGAATAAAGCGCTTCACTTTGGGACCAAATCACTTCCACTACTTGGTCTATCCTGAGTAACCTAACCTAGTGGAGTGGATTGAGATGGAAGCAATCTAACGCCTGGAGGCCATGTCTGGATTAGAGCGCGTCTGCTCCCAGGAGGCGAGCAGACCAATGGGCTGGCACAGAAAGCAAGTGGACTTCTTGACTCAGTACCAGGAAAAGTGTAGAGAGACTCAAGCTGTGCCTCAGCACAAAGAGGAGAGACCAGGGATCCTGGAAAGCACTGGTAAAGGGGAGGGTCTCAGAGACAGATGAGGGTCTCACCCAGATTGCACCCAGACAGTGCCAATGCTGCCAGTGCACAATGTAAAGAGTCCCTAACGGTTTTAAACATATGTAATGCTCTGGGGGGGGGGGGCGCGAGAGGAAAAGGGGTCAAAAAGTAATCCCAAAGAAATGCTAAGATGTCTGTAATTCCCAATATCCTTTCTATAGACACACATTAAGATATTTTAGTAAACTGAAGAGAAAGGTTAATCTGATATTGAAAAGCACTAACAATATTTTAAAGTAAATTAAAAATTGTTATATTCACATCCGTATGTTGCTATTCATTAAATTATCAAGTTCTATATCATTTAAAATAACTGTGTTGTGCTCTGGGTCAAAAAAAAAAAATCTATGCAATCTGACTTACCCTAATGAATTCCCTTTATAACTAAACTGTTTCTTCATAGATTATGTAATACTAACCTGGGTAAAATGATCACCAGGTAAGAGAAGTCAAATTAATCTTATCACACATATCATCTATGGATATATAGCATCTCATCTTAAAGAAAAATTTAGGCACCTAACAGCAACATAATTAGATTGAAGATGCACAAATCTCGGTGTTAGGTTGCACTGTGGATTCATAAATCGTTAACTGGGATTCATAAAGATTGAACACCTCTTCGCATCCTTGGTTTCCCGAATCTGAGTCTCAAAGAACAAGCCCTGCTTTTACTGTACTGTGTCTGCCTGGATATTAGGACATGGGCACAATGAGTCACACATTCTTAGATGTCTGTCTGAGGTCCCAGCACTGACACATGACCATGAACTCCAAGGAGATAAGAGCATTTTAAGAACTTGGGATGTCAAGGGCAGAGAACCCTCCTTAATGGAAAAGACTCTCTAAGCCTGCCAGAAATTCTTCACTGTGTTTACTCACAAATCTACTTTTGCAACATGTTACTGCTAATAAGAAAGAGTAGAATTGTGAAAGCAAAGTGTTTGCAGATGGTATTGGAATCAGGCACTTTGCTGGAGGCTTGACTTTCTTTCTAGTAGAGCTTATAAATGTTTAGAAGGACTTGCTGAATGAGGCAATGCAACATCAAGCCTGCTCTAACCTCTTCAGTAGGAGAGCCACCTCTAGGGGCTCCAGCGGCCACCAAGTAGAGGCATTAAGCAGGTGGGGGGTGGCAGGGGATGGTTCCACCTCTTCAAAATATAAGTGGGTAAAAACAGCCAAAGAAACTCTCTCTTCCAGCCCTCTGGCATGCAGTAGGTTAAATATCTAAGGTAACAGGCTAGCACCTGCATTTTCCACACATTCTTTTGCTGAAGGGAATTCTACAGGGTACTGACTGGGCCAGGGGCCCTGAGAGCACTGAACCTTAGAATCAGTCACCATTGGAGGAGGGGAAAAAGAGAGCATTTGCGGAGCGGAAGGAGAGATTAGAAAATTAAACCTTCCCTCCTTTGACCTCCCCTAACACCGAACCTCCGGAGTGGCCGTCTCATAACTGGCTCCTTTTTGTAACACCGGCACGTGGGCAGAGTGTGGCGCCGTGACTTATTTCCATGTCCTGACCACACCAGCCTGGAGCAGAGGAATGTGGTGGGCTTTGGAATCAGAGGTGTGGCCCTCATCTCTCTCGAGCCTCTATTGCTTCAGCTACCTGGAGGGATTTGTGTGAGAATCTGTGAAAACCTACAGGAAAGTCCCAGCCCTGAAGGGGCCGTTTATTACTACACTGTCTGTTGAGTTCCATCCTTTGATAAGCCCCCATTTAGAGGATACAACAATGGGGACAAAGGACCATCTCGGGGACAAAGGACCATCTCCATTGTCACTCCCACAGTTCACAAGAGGTGAGTACACATACAGTTTCCACCAGTGAATTGAAGACGGGACACAGTGCCAAGGAGCGTGGGTTACTTGCATACCTGCTCCACTGGGAGCAGCGGGTGATCTTGGGGCAGCTCCCTGACTTCCTGTGACTGTTTCCACCTGTGTGAAAGTGACCGTGTGAATCCACGCAGGGGCCCGGAGCTAGTTCAAGGATCAAAGGGTGCTAGGTAACCTAGTACCCCTCCCCCATGCAGACTCTCCACTCCTTGGCTTTTTTCCAACACATTTCTCCCCAGGAGAAGGCCTTCAGAATTCCTCTAGACCCATTCGGTCATCTCCACCTTCAAAACCCAACCCAAAGGCAGCTGTTTCCCCCGCCCCCACCCTTGGAGCACCCTTTCTGACGCTGCTGGGTTGAGCCCAAGGACAGAGACTACCCACCTCCAGCTCCAAAACTACCAGAGTTCTCTTGAGGCACAGTAGGCCAACATTGTCTTCGCTGTGGCGCAGGTTTGATCCCAGAGGGCGAAGACAGACAGACAGACACACACACACACACATACACACACACAGGTTTGATCCCCAAGGGCGAAGACAGACACGACACAGACACACAGACACACACGCACACACACAGGTTTGATCCCCGAGGGCGAAGACAGACACAGACACACACACCCTACAGATTTTTGAGCAAAACCATTGTGTTTGCTACTGTCCCTCAAAAGACAGAAAGGCAATCTTGTTCTCTGCAGAATATCCTAGTCCAGACCCTAAGGAATAAAATGAGGCTCCCAGGAAACGATTCCAAATTCATACACAGACTGGCATAGGGATGCCTGAAGGCCGTGGACGGGCCAGCCTCCCCCAAACATGCCCAAACACGAAATCTATCAGCATTAAACTCCCAATGGAACGAAAGGTAGCAGGAAGCTGGGACATGACAAACATCCCAAGCCCAGTATCTCAGAGGGCCAGGCCTTTCTGCTGCCCCACAGAGAGGCAGAAACTCACTGCGCTGTTACCTCTCGCTGCTCAATAGGCTGGTTGCAGAAGCAACAGAGTGAATTCTCCAAGGAGTAAAACAGGCAACAAAGTTCAGAGTCCACAACACCAAGAGGGAAAGCAGCACTGAGAACTCAGGCATGCACATAATTCAAGCACCTAATCACTGTGAAGACTGGCCAAACCAGCAATTTAAAGTGAGATTGTGTAATCTTTATCACTGAAAGATCCAAGTATTCAAGTACATAATTTTATTTTTCCCAACTTTTTATTTCAAAAACAATATAAAGCTACTGAAAAGTTGAATGAAAAGTGAAAATCCCATTCCCTTCACTTTCATTCATATTGTATATTTATTCACATACAAACACACCTTTTGTTTTATTTTTTACTAAAATTGCTATAACTTTTAAGGTAACTTGCAGACATCATTTTACACCCCAAATACTTCACGTGTCTCCTAGAAGGGAAAACACTCCCCCCCTTTACAGTCCAGTGTCCTCATCACACCCAAGAGACTTAAAGCTGATATGCCGTTATTACCTAACATCCAATACAGAGTCAAATTCCCCAACTGAACTATGTCTTTCCTTTTACCTTTCAGGGCCACATCTGCCACATATGGAAGTTCCCAGACTGGGGGTCAAATTGGAGCTGTATCTGCAGCCTACAACACATTCGTGCCTACACTGGATCCTTAACCCACTGAGCAAGGCCAGGGATGGAACCTGCAACCTCAGGGACACTATGTCAGGTTCTTAACCCACTGAGCCACAATGGGAACTCCACTTTATCTTTTATTTGGGGCGGGCGGGGGGGGGAAGGATTGGCAAGGGCAGGGAGTAGGGGGAGGGATTCAGGAACCAATCAAGAACCACACACTGGGCAATGGAGTTGCCATGCCTTTTTGATTTCCCAAAGGAACTTCTTTTGTCTTTCATGACATTGATGTATTTAAATAACTTAGACCAATTAACTGTCCTATAATTTTTGGTGATATGATCACTTCATCATGATTAGATCCGAGGTGAACATTTTTGGCAAGAAAGCAAGAATGGTGAAGTGAGAATGGCGAGGCACACATCAAATGGGATCCAATGGCATCACATCAGAGGCATCTGAGGCCACTTTGTCCCACTGCTGGTTACACTAAGCTTGCTTGAGGTAATGCCCAGAGAATTCCTCTATCATAAAAAATTAGCCTTTTCCCTTCCAGAGTAAAAATACAGTGGTGAGCATCTTGTCACACTCACTCAATCTCTTGTTCATTTAGTGAGCATCTTTTATCTGCTCTGCAAGAGACTGGAGTTAGGCTGGATAAAAGAGAGCACCTCCTGATTAAAAATCAGCACACATCTGACAGGGGACAGAGCACTTTTACATCAAAGACAGTGAAAGAAAAAAGATAAGGAAACACCCAACATGATCAGGGACTGGCCTGTACGCTTCCTGGAGCACATCCAGCAGACACTCAGAAACATCTGCTGCATTTGGGGACCTGTATGGGTCGGGAAAATAAAAGCTATTGGTGCCAGTTCATCCTTCCAATTATCCCTTCTCACCTCACCCCATGCCTTGGAAGAAAGTCCTTCAACGTAGTCAGCCAGCTCCCCACCATCAGAGTTTTAAGCCCCTGACTGAGATTGCTGAAACAAAGTCTGCATGTTCTCAACCTGGTGGTTGAGACCTCCACAGCCCATCCCTCCAGCCTCCACAGCCCATCCCTCCAGCCTCACCCCTCTCCATCCCATTTTCTCTACTCCCCATGCTGTTCACTCAGGCTGGGATTTCGCTCTTCCATCTCCCCACCACCTGGCACGTCCAGGGGGCAAAACCCTGGAACATTATCCTTTGCTCTGAGAGCTGCCACTCAAGCTCTCTTCTTGAGACGGTCCTCGTCCCAACCTGACAGTTAATGGAAACATGCATCCCTGCTGAATCCCCCTGGAAATCAGCCTTATTTTAAAGGCAAATTGCTAATTCTTGGATTCAGCCTCACCTAAGGAAAGTGTGGGATTCAGAACTGGCAGAAGAAAAAAAGGAAGGGATGTAGTTCATTCAAAAGCATTTTGGTGCCCAGTATGTTTGCAGCACTATGGATGGTACTAAGGAAAACCCAAAGATGGCTGAGAACTGGTATCTACCTCGAGAAGCTGCAGTTCCAATAGGAATGGTAGGTCACCGAGATAAATAATCACAAGGGAGAATATAAACGCCAAAGCAGAAGAGATGCTCTTTAAACATAAAACTGTCCCTCCTTACAAATAAATAAATAATTTTTTAAAAGACGCTCTTTAGGTTCCCTCCTTCACTGTTGGTGGGATTCCAAATTGGTACAACCACTATGAAAAACAGTATAGAGGTACCTCAGAAAACTAAATACAGAACTACCGTATGACACAGCAATCCCACCCTTGGCATATATCTGGACAAAACTTCCAATGAAAAAGCTACAGGCACCCCTATGTTCATTGCAGCACTATTCACAATAGCCAAGACATGGAAACGACCCAAACGTGCATCGACAGAAGAATGGATTAAGAAGATGTGGTACATATACACAATGGAATACTATTCAGTCACAAAAAAGAACAAAATAATGCTGTTTGCAGAAACATGGATGGAACTAGAGAGTCTCATACTAAGTGAAGTAAGTCAGAAAGGGAAAGACAAATACCATATGATATAACTTATATTTTGAATCTAATATGTGACACAAATGAACCCGTCTACAGAAAAAAAACTCATGGACTTGGAGAATAGACTTGTGGTTACCAAGGCAGAGGGGGAGGGAGTGAGATGGACTGGGAATTTGGGATTAGTAGATTCAAACTATTGCATCTGGAGTGGATAAGCAATGAAATCCTGCTGTATATAGCACAGGGAACTATATCTAGTCACTTGTGATGGAACATGATGGAGGATAATGTGAGAAAAAGAACATGTGTTTGTATATGTGTGTGTGTGTATGACTGGGTCACTTTGCTGTATAGCAAAAACTGACAGAACACTGTAAATCAACTATAATAGAAAAAATAAAATTTTTGAAAAAAACAAAAATAATGAAAATAAATAAAAAGATGCTCTTTAAATGCGTGAATTATATAGTATATGAATCATACCTCAATAAAGCTGTTGCACACCAAAAAAAAAAAAAAAAAATCACTGAGGACTAGGAAGAACTGCTCACATAGGTTTGATATCTGTCAAGAGTTACCACACTAGGGATTAAAATGGAGAATATTTTCAAATATTTAAAGATTAACAAAGATAAAAATAAACTCACTACATGGGGAAAAAAATAAACTAGCTATGTCTAGTCAGCGGTGGAATCTGAAAAACAGGTAGGATTTGGACACTTGAAAATGGTAGCGGTGGGCGGGCCAGGTCGGGGGAGAGCTCCACCAGCAGGAAGCAAGGACAGCGTTGTGTGGGCATGAGATCCATCTCACCAGAACAAAGGGCCCATTTCAGAGTTCAGGCTGGAAGGACGGATGTGTCAGATAATAAGAGGCTGTGAGGCCAGGCAGAAGATTTCAGAGCTGATGATGGTCAAGAGGCGGAGCCACTGTGATGCTGATGCTGACGCTGATGGAGAGGAACTCAGAGAAGGGGTCTGAGGAAGAGCTGTGAAGAGATGTTCGGATGGGCAGACCTGGGCCAGGGGACAGGGTAGTGACACATGTGGGGGCGGGAGGGGACCAGTGTTCACACCCGCGAGTGGAAGAAGAGACACCTTAAGGGTCGATGAGAGAAGTGGGCAAGAGTTTCAGCTTGTGCCTTCACCCGACCCTTTCGAAACCAGCCACCCTCATCTTCCTCCTAATCTCTCCCTCAGTACTTATGCTGTTCTTCTCTGTAAATTCAGAGACTATGAATTTAAAGAGCCAGAAAGCTAAACTTTTTTCTGGCTTATCAATATATAAGAGGGAAAATAAAGATTGAATTAGCAGTATATTGGGAGTTTGAGGTTAGGAGATGTAAACTATTCCATTTAGAATGGATAAGCAATGAGGTCCTGCTGTATAGCACGGGCTACCATATCCAATCTCTTGTGATAGAACATGATAAAAGATAATATGAGAAAAAGAATGTATATATATATGTACGACTGATCCCTTTGCTGTACAGCAGAAACTGACAGAACATTGTAAATCAACTGTACTTTAATAAAAAAAAATTTTTTAAAGAATTAGCAGGAGTTCCCATCATGGCTCAGCAGAAGCAAATGTGACTAGTAGCCATGAGGACACAGGTTCGATCCCTGGCCTCACTCAGTGGATTAATGATCCGGCGTTGCCATGAGCTGTGGTGTAGGTCGAAGACGTAGCTCAGATCTGGCGTTGCTGTGGCTGTGGTGTAGGCCGGTGGCTACAGTTCCAACTTGACCCCTAGCCTGGGAACCTCCATATGCTGTGGGTGCGGCCCTAAAAAGACACACACAAAAAAGAATCAGCAGTATAACTACACATGTTAAATTCCACAGGTTGATACTACAAAGTTTAATTAACCTTCTGCATCCATATTTTCATTACTTTCTGTGGACACTTTTAACATCCTAATAAGATGATGTTTATCATTGGAGAAAAAAAATCCTACACCAAATTTTCTTTAAAGTAAAATAATACATTGGAGTTCCCCTGTGGCACAGTGGGTTAAGTATCCAGTGTTGTTGGTGCAATGGCTTGGGTCACTGCTGTGGTGCAGGTGACCTGGGAACTTCTACAAGCCTTGGGTACGGTCAAAAAAAATTTAACAACAACCAAAAAAAGTAAGATAATATATTTATTATTTTAGTGGCAGGGGTTATGCTATGAACTTCCACTTATCCACCATTAATGAACACTCATTCAACAGGTAATTTTCTAGGTAATACTTGAGTTGTGAAGAAATAGCAAACATCTCAAATAATAATGCATATTTATAAAAGTTGAGAACAGTGATGTAAAACAGACTCAAATGTAACTTACCCCATGCTAAAATAAACCAATCCTAAAAATTAGAACATGCCATTATTCATTAAATTGATGTCCAAGCTAATATATAGTTATGCTGGGATTTTTTTTTCACAGTATACAGTATATTTTGGGGTCCTTTTACAGACAAATTTTATTTCAATAATTATAGTTTGCATAAGCTGTTTGCATCCCCCAACCCAAAACTAAGAGACTACTGAAAATCAAGTCTGAAGTATACTGACCAGATTGAGACAGCACTAAAACCTTCATTGGAGATTTACTGGTGAGCCAAAGAGGTAATTTCACATAGATATATGAATATTTAATATCAAACATTTTTATTTCATATTAAGAAAAATGCACGACCATGGTGTGCAGCCTAACCAGACTATGGGACTGTGAGCTGCCTTCTAAAGGGACAATGGCAGGTCTGTCGCCCAAATTTTCAAATTAACTGGAAGTGTTTAAGATTTCCTCATAACATCTTACAAGATCCTTATAAAAATTATATCCAACCAAGGAGAACTTTTTGTATCCTCCCCAAGTTCCAAGAAAAGAGGCCGTTAGATAATAAACTAAAAACTCCTAAAAGTTAATCCGAAAACAAATACACCACCAGCATGTCGAATTTAATGTGTCCAAAACCCAAACCGCCCACATGCTGCTGAGTGGGCTGGGTGGGGGTGGGGGCGGGGTTCCCCCAAATGAAACAACCCTCAAATGTCGGGGGGGGGGGGGTGCTGCCAACATTTTCCTTCTACTTCTAGCTCTCCTCCCCACCCCCACCTGTCCTTTGAAGTTTACATTATCCAGGGAGCAAATTTTATCAATGGGAGGCCAAGGAGGGTTGGCTCCCTCTGGCATATTGACTTAAGATAGGAAGGTCAAACAACCACTGTGCTCATAAAAGCTGAGGCCTCTGGGGCCAACTTCAGGACTCTCCTCACCTCCAAGTGACTCATTAGGGAGGCAAAGAAAGAGGAAAATGGAGCTGATCAAAGGCCGGGCTGTCCTTAAGTGAAAATAAAGGAAGATGAAAGGCCTCCCCTCCACTTCAAAGGTGCAGCTGAGCTCAGGTGCACAAACAGCGAGAGGCAGGCAGCCGGCCTGAGAGGAACTGGGTGGCCTTTGGAGGGCCCCCGGAATGGGTCACACAAGGCAGAAACGCAAACTCGGATGTTTTCCTCTTACAGGGCAGGGGAGGGGCATAGGTAACCCCCAAGTATGGAGCGGGGTACATCAGGTCTACACTTGGAAAAAAGAAAATGAATGAGGTAATGAGGTTCAAGGACGGTGGGAGGAGGTGGCACCTCTGAAACAGAGTGCAATTACATTTAAACAGTTTTCCCTTATGCCCTGGGGTGTGTCCTGAAACAAATCTGCTTTCTGAGCGGTCTTGGGCATAGCAGGAAGTCTCATTCCCCCAGGAGGCTCAGTGCATCATGACAGAGGAGCCCCCAGACTTGCTTAGGTTCCTGGGTGGGAGCAGAGTTGGTCCGGGGTCAGCATGGGCCTGCGGACGAAGGGCAGAGAAGCCTGGCCCCTTCGTGATTCCAAAACCGTGCCCTCGTCTTAGCCCATCTGCTCCCTCTGCCCACACACGGCACCTGGGAAGGCAGCAAAGATCTTCCGTTCTAAGGGGCCCTAAGGTCATTGGGTCAGATCCCTTTCCTCAGACCCCCCAGAATGACTACTGAAAGAGGTGAATGCGAACCCCCCACTCCCCCTCTTCATCGCGGGAAACAACCTTATCTGTGCAGCTGTGACCGCACTGCAGGCTTGTTAGGGACTGTGCAGGAGTCCCTCCGGTCATGTGCTGTTAGTAAAGGCTGTGCGCGCCAGTGCTGAGGAAGCGGGGCAGGGGCCACCCCGTCCCCCTGAAATTAATAATCAGGGTGATAGATAACATTTAGGAGCATTTACTTGGGGCCAAGAGGTATTCCAAAAGCTTTATGTACACGAATTTCATGTCCTCTTCCTAATTACCCACGCAGTAGGCATCATTATTAGTCTCATCTTACAAGGGAGAAAAATGGAAGCAAAACGTGGCTTAGCAACTTGACCAAGGTCATTGGCCTTTAGAGAGGCTTCACGGAGCCGGGTGTGCTCCAGCTGGGTCTTGAAGGATAAGCAGGAGTTTGCCAGCGGGCACAGAGTGGTGGGAAACAGCTTGGCAGCCCTTAGCCCTAGGGGCGTACATGGTGTGGTGAAAGCGAAGCAAGGGGACAAGGCAGAGGAAAGAAAGCCCTACGGGCAGTGGTGTTTGGGGGCATCTTGCACCTTGGCTGACCCAAGGCTTGAGCACCTCCAAGGCCCCCTCAAAGTGATCACCAGGGGATCAGGCAGTAAAGTCCGTAAGCCCTCCCTCTGCCCACTTCCAAGACAACTGCCCCCATGGCAGCGGTCCTGCAGGGAAGTTCTAGAGCAGCCTCTGCCACGGGGCCACACCAAAGAAAGAATTTGGACTTCATTCTGCAAGCCTTGGGGAGGGAACGGCCAGGCTCAAGCTGGAAAGCCACACACCCGAGACATGGCCACCTGCAAACATGATGGCTCCACAGAACCCCATCCCTCTTCACACCCCCATGCTCCAAACACCCAACCCCAACACACACAATTCATTTTCTGTAAAGATGATCTTAATTTACTGCATGTACGATGCACATCATAAAGAAAGTGTGACGCTAGGCTGTCAGGTCCTTCAGCAGCACCAATCGTGTTCAGCACGGAAGGTCCCTTAACACCAGACACAAGTCCTGGCACTCAGACCTCTACTGAACGGACCACAGGGGCCCTTACACTGTAGACCACAATCAAGCTACTAATACTTTACAAAATATTTTCTGGTGAACAAAGGCTCATGTGAAACATACAACTCTGCTCTGAATCAAATGAATGGAGGAATAGTAGTAAACAACATTCTCCAAATCTCCAAGTTTCACAAAAGCTTTATTGAGAGATAGTTCATATAAATTATGTGAATTCACCCTTTTAAAGTGCCCAATTCGAATGTAAATTGGTGCAGCCACTATGGAAAACAGTATGGGGGTTCCTCAAAAAAAACAAAAACAAAAACAGAGCCACCATATGATCTAGCAATTTCACTCTTGGCCATATATCTGGACAAAACTATAATTTGAAAAGATGCATATACCCCAATGTTCACAGCAGCACTATTTACAGTAGCCAAGCCATAGAAGTAACCTAAATGTCCCTCAACAGAGGAATGGACAAATAAGATGTGGTACATATATACAATGGAATATTACTCAGCCATAAAAAAGAATGAAATAATGCCATTTGCGGCAACTTGGGTGGACCATAAGCAAAGTAGGTCAAAAAGAGAAAGACAATTACCATATGATATCACTTATATGTGGAATCTAAACTATGACACAAATGAACCTACCTACAAAACAGAAACAGACTCAGACATAGAACACAGACTTTTTGTGGTTGCCGAGGGGGTTGGGGAGGAATGGACTGGTTTTGGGATTAGTAGATGCAAACTATTACATATAGAATGGTTAATAACAAGGTCCTACTGTATAGCACAGGGAACTATATTCAATATCCTGTAATAAATAATAATTGAAAACAATATAAAAAAGAATGTATATATGTATAACTGAACCACTATGCTGTACATCAAAAATTAACACAATACTGTAAATCAACTATAATTCAATAACATTTTCTAAAAGTTAAAATTTTTAAGTGTCATTTCAGTGTATTTTGGTGCATTCACAGGGCTGTGCAGCAATCACCACCATCTGAGGTGGAAGAATTCATAGCCCCAGTCCCAGAAAGAAACACACAGTCCTTAGCCTGAGTCATGCCCACAGTGCCACCTCTCCAGCCTCTGGAAGCTGTTAGCCTACTGTGTCAATAGGTTTGGCTGTTCCAGACATTTCCTATAAATGACAACACATGTGTGGTCTGCTGCATCAGGCTTCTGTCCCTCAGCAGAATGTTTTACAGGTCCATCCATCTTGTAGTACGTATCAGTACATTTGTTTTCACTGCCAAGTAATATTCCACTGCATGGGATCTACCACATTCTATCTATCTATTCACCAAGTGATACACATCTGGATTGAGTCTACTTTTTACCTACTATGAATAATGCTGCTGTGGATGTTTGTAGACAGATTTTTGTGAAGCTCTGTTTTCATTTCTCTTGGGTATACACTCAGGAAGGGAACTGCTGGGTCAAATGGCAACTCTGTGTTTAATACTTTGAGAAACTGCCAAACTGTTTTACAAAGGGGCTTGCACCATTTTAAATTCCTACCAGTCATGGGAGTTCCTGTTGTGGCGCAGCAGTAACGAACCCGACTGGTATCCATGAGGACACAGGTTCCATCCCTGGCCTTGCTCAGTGGGTTAAGGATCTGGCGTGGCATGAACTATGGAGTAGGTTGCAGGTACAGATGGGATCCTGTGTTGCTGGGGCTGTGGTATAGGCCAGCAGCTTCTCCTCCAATTTGCCCCCGAGCCTGGGAACTTCCATATGCCGCAGGTGCGGCCCTAAAAAAAAGCAAAAAAAAAAAAAAAATCCTACCAGTCATGTGGGAGAGTTCCATTTTCTGCAGATCCTCACCAACACCTGTTACTGTCTTTTTTATTTTGGCCATTTTCCTGGATATGAAATTGCATCTCACTAGTTTTAATATGAAATTTCCTACCAACTAATGATGTTTCATGTGCCTATTGGCCCTTTGTATACCCTCCTTGGAGAAGTATCTGTTCAAATCCCTTTTTCATCTTTTAACTGAGTCACCCATCTTTATCTTGTTGAGGTTTTAAGAGTTTTTTCATATATTTTAGACACAAGTCCCCTATCAGATATTTGATTTGTAAAAATGTCCTCATATTCTGTGGTCCTCAGCCTCTGTTTTTTTTTTAATTCAAATCTTTTTTTCTTTGGTCTTTTTGCCTTTTTTTGGTCTTTTTGCCTGGTTCCCAAGCTAGGGGTGTAACAGGAGCTGTAGCTGCCGACGTTCACCACAGCCACAGCAACGCAGGATCCGAGCCACTTCTGCAACCTACACCACAGCTCACGGCAACGCAGGATCCTTAACCCACTGAAAAAGGCCAGGGATCGAACCCGCAACCTCATGGTTCTTAGTCGGATTCGTTAACCACTGAGCCATGAAGGGAACTCCTATTCAAATCTATTTTTATAGTTATCTATGGCCTTCAGGCACAGGCACAAAAATCTGACCCTTACTCTTACCTCTTTTACAAGGTATGCACACTTTTTATTACAATACCTTTTATCTTAAGAGCCACTATCTTTCCATCCTGTTTCTTGATAGGTCAGCCCACGCAGAATGAGGTCCCAGCCACTGCTAACTACCCACCACATACACTCAGGGAACAAACTCCTAAATAATAAATAACAGTGATATTCACCCCAGACACTCTGGCATTTCAGAAATTCTATCCATCTCACCAAGCTTTATTTTAATGGTTTAACAAAATAAAGAAATACAATGTCACACTACTAACAGATTTAAAAACCTACATGTGTTTTGCCAACCCCTTTTCTTTAAAACCATGCTGACAATAATCATTAAAACTGTTCCCATGCTAGAATGCTCCTAAATTGTTTTAGCCTTGACACAAGGTCAATGGGAATTAGACTAATGAAGAAATAAAGCAATACTGAAACATTTTAATTTGGGGTCCTCCAGACTGTATTAACTTCTAGCAAATTAAATGGATGAGTGGTTTGCAACCACGGACGTTTGTATTCACCATTAGGTCTCCAGGCTTCTTGTTCTCTCCGTGCCATTAACCTTTAGGGTCTAGCTCTTTGTCCATCTCACTTCAACCATGCTTTCTAGGGATTACAAAATCAGTAATTCCACGGCACACTGTGGCACAAACCCAGTCAAATCCCAGAGACAGATGTGAGCTCATGTAACTGAGAGTTTATTCCATCTGTTCTGCTGAGGACTGAGGCCTGAAAGACTCCTGCAATGTCTTTCTCACACCCATTCAGAGATGTTCGGGCTTCGATGACCCGTTTAACTGAAGTACTGGGTATCTCAGCAAACAGCTTAAATGGCTAATGTTTCAACTTTCCATGCCAAAGGTGGATGGACGCTCAAGGAAGATCCTCACATTAGATCTGTTATGAATCCCCAAGGTGGCTGAAAGCCCAGAGGTAATGATCCGAGGAGAAAGTGACATCACCTCATTCACATCCAAACTCTTGCTTCCACATTAACCCCCACGTGGTCAGGGTACCGCACTAAGACAGCTGACCACCTACTGGGATGCTGCCAAGGCACTGGAGACTAGCTGGAGGGAACAGACACAAGAAGAGGTCTATGAAGCAGAACTGGCAAAGGATCCTATTTTAGTCAAGAGTTAAAAACTGGCGTTATATGCTAAAGAGAAATTACAGTCTTTATCTAAGGATTTTCCATAAGACACTGATGCTAAATATTCGTCAGGTAAAGCCAACATCGTGTGACCAATGGATTCCTGCAAATTCAAGACTAAATCAACTTTTGGTTAAGTCTGATAATGACCTCCTACCAAACTCCTGTTTAAAAAGTCAAATTGGTTCTCAGTTTATTTTCATCAGTCTGGGGAAATGTTCCTTATATCTCTCGATTCAGCTGCTCCAATTCATCATTTAGCACAATGTTTTTCAAAGCGTGGTCCCTGGACCACCTATATCAGAATCACTTGAGATGCTCATTTAAAATGCATACTCCTAGGGGTTCTTTGGTGGCACAGCAAGTTAAGGACCCAGTGTTGTGTGCAGCACTCAGGTGACTGCTGTGGTACAGGTTCGATCCCTGGCTAGGGAACTTCCACATGCCATGAGCACGAGCTAAAAAAAAAAAAAAAAGCCCATTTCTAGGCCCGACTGTAGTCTCAATGAAAAAGTTGTTCAGGGACCCTAAAAACCTGTCATTTAAACATGCTCCCCAGGTGTTTCTAAGCATACTAGTGGGCATCTTCTCTTGTGCCTCTTCCACTTTTAAAACTGATCAATATTGGAGCTGCCTTGTGGCACAGTAGGTTAAAGGTCGAGTGTTGTCACTTCAGCAGCTAGGGTCGCTGCTCTGGGGTGGGTTCAGTCCCTGGCCCAGGAACTTCTGAATGCCACAGGTGCAGCAAATAAACAAAAGCTGATCAATACTATGATCAACCAACATTACGATCAATCTGCCTAAAGGCATCTGGACAGCAGTGTGGCTGGTGGAAGGGGGTATGATGACTGAGTGTCTCAGTGCTCAAGCATCCAGTCAGGAAATGCCAGAAGACCCACGTGCAGAGAG
>PVHT021183699.1:69340780-69363599 GCA_004024745.2 Catagonus wagneri
TTTTTTTTTTTTTTTTGCCTTTTATAGGGCCGCACCCACGGCATGTGGAGGTTCCCAGGCTAGGGGTCTAATTGGAGCTGCAGCTGCCAGCCTACACCGCAGCCACAGCAATGCAGGATCCGAGCCAAGTCTGCAACCTACACCACAGCTCACGGCAACACCAGATCCTTAACCCACTCAGCAAGGCCAGGGATCAAACCCGCAACCTCATGGTTCCTAGTTGCATTCTTTAACCGCTGTGCCATGACGGGAACTCCTAACTCACTATTTTAAATGGTCACCTCTTTACAGAGGTCAGAACCTTAGGGAGGGGACCCTCATGGGTGCCTCAGTTTCTCTGTAAGGGACACGGCTATTCCATCTGCTGCCCTGTATTCCCTGTGAGGTATTTACCGCCATGCACTTCCTAGGTGTCTTCAGCACAATGAAACAACTCATCCCCCTCAAGAGCTTTGCATCAAGATGGTGAGAGATTCAATAAACGCTTTGCAGATGGAGCCCATGACTACCCATCTGTACATTTCTGCACATCTAGAAATGTGAGAGGGGCAGGGAAGGGAGGCGAGAGGAACGTGCACCAGAAGGACAGACAACTAGTCTCAACTTGCCCAGCAGGAGGCTGCCAGCATCCCCCGCTGGGTCCTCAAGATTCAGCGGAAGCCACAAAGCCTGGAGATCCCTTTGAGAGGCCTCAGCAGGCAATGGCCCGCGCGTAAGCACTGTCGGGGCGGGAGATCAAAACGCCCTTTGGTGGATCGGCCTGGTCAGGCAGCTCGTTTCATTCTGGGAATATTTGTAAAAGAAGGAATGACATAATTTACAAAGAATCACATGCTACCTTCTAAAGGTTGGTCGCCAAACATTCACAAGTGCCAGAGGCTTCTTTTGTACCGGATTGCTTTTCAAACGCACTTCATGGTGGGGGGACATGTGCTGTGGCCAGCACATTTCTTTTATACTATGAGCTGGCCTCCTCAATAGGACTGCGGGCATTTGATGCCAGATCTTACCTAACCCCCTGACAACTGAGAGCAGAACCACAGGACACGTAGTTGATAATCCATTGCGGTTAGGTTGCCTGACATTTGGTTCTAAAGTCTCTGAAAGTGAGAAGATCTGCTTTCTATCCTGTCTGTCTACCTATCTACCGACCTATCTAGATAAGTATGTACAGATGTTGTTATGTTTTTAAACTCGGTACATAATGGGAATGTTTTAAATATAGCTATATATCTATTGATAGACATCCATGTAAAATTAAGAGATCTAAAATAGAAAATGGAGGAGTTCCCGTCGTGGCTCAGTGGTTAACGAATCCGACTAGGAACCATGAGGTTGCAGGTTCGATCCCTGGCCTTGCTCAGTGGGTTAAGGATCCGGCATTGCCGTGAGTTGTGGTGTAGGTCGCAGACTCGGCTCGGATCCCGCATTGCTGTGGCTGTGGCGTAGGCTGGCGGCTACAGCTCCGATTGGACCCCTGGCCCAGTAACCTCCATATGCCACAAGTGTGGCCCTAGAAAAGGCAAAAAAACAAAAAAAATAAAATAAAATAAAATAGAAAATGGAGGAGCTCCCTGATGGCCTAGCAGGTTAAGGGTCCAGTGTTGTCACTGCTATGACTCTGGCCACTGCTGTGGCATGGGTTCAACGCCTGGCCTGGGAACTCCTATATGTTGCAGACATGGCCAAAGAGATAAACAAAATAAAACAGAAAATGCAATTTCACTGACACATACAAACACACACACAGATGTGCATATATATATAAATCACCACATCTAAAGTGCAAATCACTTGCAAACAAGGAATCTACCTCCTTCCTATAGAGCCGCTGCTCTTAACACCACGTAAGTGAGCAAAGCTGAACAGAGTAAGTACAAAGGCAGAGATTGTCAGTCCACCTGTGAGCAGAAATTATCACTCAGACACTGAAAATAAACCATGCTATTGCTACAGGGGGTTACACTGTAGGACTGGGACCATGACATTTTGCTGGGATTCATGCAAACAAAATGGCATCTTTTTCTTCGGTTTTTTCATAGCTGAAGAAGACATCATAGTCTATGTAACTTCTCAGCCCAACCTACATCTAGGAGCTATTGCTGCTTCTTAAAAAAAGTATCTTTTGGATAAATAAAATGTGGTCTCTCCAACATTCAGCCATAAAAAGGAATGAAGTATTGACATCTGCGACAACATGAGGGAGCCTTTCACTATGCAAAGTTCAAGAAGCCAACCGCAAACGACCACTATATGATTCCACGTTATGTGAAATGTCCAGAACATGCAAATCTGGAGAGACAGAAAGTAAGCTGGTGGTTACCAGGGTCTGGGAGGAAGAGAGGGAATGGGGAGGGGCTGCCAGCAGGTACAAGATTTCTTCTGAGGGTGACGTGAACGCTCTGAACTCGGGTCACGGCGATGGCGGCACGACTCTGTGGATACAGCAGAAACCACTGAATCGTACAGTTCAAAGGAGTGAATTTTACGGTATGCAAAATATATCTCAGTCAAGCTATTAAAAGTAATAGATTGGAGTTCCCTTGTGGTGCAGCAGGGTTAAGGATCTGGTGGTGTCACTGCAGCAGGCTCCAGCTGCTGTTGTGGTACAGATTCAATCCCTGGCCCAGGATCTTCCACATGCCACAGGTGTGGCCAAACAACAACAACAACAAAAAAAAACCCCAAAAAACAAAACTAGATTAAAAAAAAAAAAATATATATATATATATGTATGTGTATATATATATATAAAATCATCTTTACAAAGCTATAGCAGAGACAAAGCCAACATGGAGGACAGTAAATACGGTGGCTCTTTATCTCTCCAAGATTCTCAACGCACCCTGGGTGTCACAAGAATTAGTGACGCAATTGCCACAGGTGCAATGTAACCAAGGTGACATAAACCAAACACAGAAGAGAAAATTTCTAAACCCAAGGAAATAACTATGCAAAACACCCCCCACACACAAAATCAAAACAACGTGAGTCCCTGCATTGGGTATATGTGTGCCCCGGTGTCATTCATGTCACCGGAGAGTTTCTTCATTCTTCTCTCATTACTTAAAAGGTAAATGCTGGAAAGGGCAGAACTTGGTTTCTTCTTTTCCCTCAAAACACATGAGGTCTAGCATGATATTTCATAACTTTTAAATTCGTAAGTACTTTAGGGCGATGAATAGTCTCTGAACTACACTCTCAACATCGCTATGGTCACCAAGAGCTTTTGATGGGAACGGGGGGGGGTGGTTCGTTCTACAGAAAACCCCTCAGACAAAGCAGGTAGCCTTCAAATCTTCCACAAAGGGAGCTGGAGAACAGGTTATTAGAACATCTGTGAAGCACATAAATGAGTGAGCTAAGCCGGAGAGAACACCCAGCCAGAGATTCTTAGTGTAATGCCCAAATCGTCTCAGCCCTTGAAAGCAGGGGCTCTGCGATCGCAGATCCTCACTGTTCACTTACTGCCAATAGATATGCTGGCGGCACAGGAAGGTGCAAAAGATGGAGACTCCTTGCCTTGTGTACACACACACACACACACACACACACACACACACACACACACACCAGAGTAGAAAAACTGAATTTCAAAATTTGTTGGTTAACCATACACACGAGTGTTGTCATTTTCAAGGTAGTCATTCTGGAATGACTTGAACTTACTTATTCCCAAGAAAACTGTCACTGATTAAAAGATAATTTTGAACTCCACTTGCAGAACCGGCTTTAGAAGGACACAGGATAGATAAGGCCAAGGTTTTTGAGGCATACTTACACAGAACTGTGCCTCGCAAACAGAAAATCCTCTCCAAGTGTCTAATATATGTATGTGTGTGTGTGTGTGTGTGTGTGTGTGTATATTAGATTATAATACATATACATATATATATTACTGCCACCATTTAACACACACACATACATCTATGTATTACTGTCACTGTTTAACACCTTCAAAAGAATGTGTCTCAGACCATGAAGGCAATACCTAAGACACTCGCGCTGCCCTGGGTGTGAGCTCATCACCATGTTAGGGTGAGTTGTAACTTCCCAAGGTGTAACTGTTTTGAAGACAAGCTCCCACAACTGACTTATTTAGATATGTAAGCGGTTACATGTGTTTGCTTTCAATGTCACATGTAAATAAAGTTATTTACATTAGAGATAAAAAATACGAGGTGATATAACTGCCAAAGGAATATTATAGCCGGTAAGCTCTACCGAAATTCAAAAGAAAAGGATGTAAACTTCGTCACGCACTGAGAGAGGACAAGGCATCTTGTCAGGAACCGACGATTTAACAGGCTTCAGTACAATGCCCGCCTATAGAAGGTTTCAGGTGAAGTTTTATAAAGGGAAGGAAGCTGGAGGAAACAAAGATTCGTGTTGCTGGAAAGGAGTAGGCAGAGCATTCCAAGCTGGGAGGCAAGTGGAGGGGGGTGCGGATGAAAAGAACCTGAGGAGGGAATGGTAGGCAAACCAGAAGATAAATCAAACCGGAGCTGAGAGAGCTTAATCCCTGAGCTTTCTGTTAACACGCCAGTGGGTGGATGAATCTTGACCAAACAAGAACTAAGGCAAAGCCACACTATACCCAAGGAAAGTGTTCCCAAAAAAGAGTCCTCTGTGCCACGTCGGTGTCTATTCACATCTCTCAAGCCGGCGGCATGCTGGTTTCCATGGCTTTGGACTTACCCACTTGGAAACACAACCCCTCCTTTGAACAATACCAAAATCACTATCTCTGCCCTGAAATTAGACAACAAATACACACATTCCAGCCTCTAACTTAGACGATTGATGCATCAGAAGCAAAGAATGCATATTTGGGGACATGTTACCAACGAGCAGTGTCACAGTAGGTATTCCAGTAAGTAATGGATAAGAAGTTAGCAATGAACAACACTTTGATGTTGTCCCATGAACTCCCAGCAGGGCTGAAATTTAAGACTCCCGGAGCCTTATGCACTATTGGAGGGAAGGTAAGATGGTACAAACAATTTGGAAAATAGAATAGCTGAGCAGTTTTTAAGAAAAAGTTAAGCATATCCAGTGACCCGGCAATTCCACACAGAAGTGCTTACCCAAGAGAAAGAAGCACCCATGTCCAGGCTTAATAAACATGTTCGGAGGCTGCACCACAAAGTAAATATATTGAACACCACTGAACTGTACCCTACACGTGGTTAAGGATAAATTTTACATTATGTGCATTTTACCACGATAAAGAAACATTGAGCATATTCCCAAGTGAAGACCTGGAAACAAGGCAAATGTCCGTCAGCCCTAGAATGGAGAAGCCACCTGTGATTTACTCAATCTACCGCTGGGGAGCAAGCCACAAGGACGAGCTGCGGATCTGAGTGCCAGTGTAGATGAGTCTCAGAAATACCACATGGAGCACAACAAGCTGGAATCCAACGATCTTTGGGTTTATATGAAGCCCAAAGGTGGGCAAAACTAATGAACGACTCTGTAAGTCAAAACGGTGGTTGTCAGAGTAACCGTCGTGGCTCAGTGGTAATGCATCCGACTAGGATTCCACAAGGACACAGGTTGGATCCCTGGCCTCGCTCCATGGGTTAAGGATCCGACGTTGCCATGAGCTGTGGTGCAGGTTGCAGACACGGCTCGGATCTGGTGTCGCTGTGGCTGTGGTGTAGGCTGGCAGCTGCAGCTCTGGTTTGACCCCTAGCCTGGGAACCTCCATATGCTGCGGGTGCGACCCTAAAAAGACAAAAAAACAAAACAAAAAAACCCACTGGTTGTCTCTGGGGAATGGATGCTGCCTGGCCAGGAGGCACGAAGGAACTTCCTGGGGTGACAGAGAGGTTGTGATCTGGAGGGCAGTTACGAAAGGTATGAACAGAGGGGGAAACTCAGGAAGCCATGCCCTTAGGGTTTCACCACAATTAATCAGCTCCCAGGACAAGCAAAAGCAAAGAAGGAAAGCAAGGAAGCAAACGGGTGGGATACTCTGATCCATTTATTCAGTTTAAGTCTGAGATCGACCTTTGGTCTGGCCCTCACCAAACTCTCGGTATCAGAAAACAAGAGCTTACAATAAAAATTCCCCCAGGGTGTCGGATGATTTATTCCAGGCAGGGCAATATCTTTTAGAGTCTGACTAGATTAGTTTAAGAATACACAACGAATCCATTGATTTCCTGGGCCTTTTTTTTAATTCACTGAATTTTAAAATTCTGAAGATATATTTTATTCCTATTGGGACCCAACTGAACCACTTGAATGCAACTTCTTTCAAGTTGCTAACATTGCAATAAATACTAGTTTCCAATATAACAGACAGGTACAACGGAGAGAGGGGTCTGACTGACCACAGGTAATAAACCAAGTAGAAGAGTCCACGCTTCTAAGATTCCAAAGGAAATTTTTTTTTAAAGTTTCCTCAACATATTTTTAAGACAATGGGGGAAATAAATCAACCACTCCAAGTTTGGAAATGAAAGCAGTCACTTTTTAAGAATGGATAAAACAACTATAAACAGTAAGTCAGCTAAGAGATATCTACCTGTAATAAGAATGCTTTTCATAATCTGTAATGATTTTATTTAATTACATTTTCGTTGTTAGTCTCCCCTACTTAAACCTAAGCTCCAAAAACTCAAGAATCTTGCTGTCTATTTTGTTGATAGCTATGTCCCCAGCACATAAAACAGAGTCTGGCATGTAACAGGTAATAAATATATTCTCGGGGAGTTCCTGTTGTGGTTCAGCAGTAACGAACCCAACTAGCATCCATGAGGACGCGGGTTCGATCCCAGCCCCGTTCAGTGGGTTAAAGGATACGGCAGTGCTGTGAGCCGTAGCCGTGGTGTAGCTCGGATCCCGCGTTGCTGTGGCTGTGGCATGGGCTGGCAGCCGCAACTCTGATTTGACCCCTAGCCTGGGACCGTCCATATGCTGTGGGCACAGCCCTAAAAGAAGTGTGTGTGTGTGTGTGTGTGTGTGTAATCTCCATCTCCCATAAGTGATCAGTTCACTTAATAGACCAAAATCAAGACATTTGAAAACAAGAGGTGTAGGGGCAGTTATTTTCAACCAGCCAGGCCACTTCAAATGTTTCTCTCCAGAAACAGCCACCCCACCTTCCCTAGCCAACCCCCCGACCCTCTCTCCCCACTCCCCCTTCACATCCCTGCCTTTCCTGGCAACTCGTCCTCTAAGAACAACATTCTAAAAATTAACAAGCTCACTAACTGAGCATCCCTGGGGTTAATCATAACGGCTTCAGTGTCTCTTTAATGGAGTAGATTCATACATAGGCAGACACCATGGTGCTTGGCGCTGAGAACAAGGAGATGAAAGAAAAGGAAAAGGGCCCACCCCCACCCCCCAGGGCCCACAGTAAAGCGGACAGGTGAGTGTACAATACCGGGAGACAGGTTCTCTGGCAGAAGCACCCACGGCACACCACGGAAAAACAAACAAGAGGGCAGCTGTGAGGCAGCTGCGTGTAGTTCCTCCCTTTCCAGAAGAAGCTTCTGCAAGAGGGACTAACAGAAGCCATGAGAAAGTGGGGCTGCAGGAGGCAGGGGCTCCCCCGGGCAGGAAGGAGTCGGGTATTTCTGGATCCCAACTGTGGGCAGAGGGAAGTGGGGGTCCAGGTGTGGGCAACGGGACCACGCAGGACGAGGCTGGAGAGAGAATGAGGAGCAACACCCCGGCAAGGCTATGGCCCAAGGCCTGGAGGGGGCGCCGGAGCAGGCGGCCAGGAGAGTATTTCCGTAACGATGAGGAAAACCCATGCAGACCTAACCAGAGAAGACCTCCTCCACTTCATCCAAGCACCTCTTCCATTTCTACTCTCTGCCCCTAGGTGACCACTCTTTTCCAAAGCTTCACTTATTCTCTAGCCCAAATTCATATCCCCTCCTCTGAGCACCACAGCCATATACTCAACTTTCTGATATTTATCTCTCCTTTGAAATGTCAAAGATCCTTCAAACTCAACACACGAAAAACTAAACTCACCATCTCACCCCAGAACCCAGTCTTCTCCCCGCATTTCCATCTCTGCAAAGGGTAGCAACCCCGCACGTGGACCAGCTGGAAACCACACCTTCACTGTCATCCTCACCCTTTCTCTCAACCCCTGCTCCACTCAGGACCATGGCCCTTCGTCCTCTCTCAGTATCGCTCAGATCTTCCTGCTTCTCCCTTCTCCACCTCCTCCACCCCCTCTGGCCTAAATGACGGCAGGTTCGTGGCTCCCTCATTGCTCCTCTTACCCTCCAATCTACTCTCGTGGGCCTGCCTGGCTCTTCTCCGCACTCCTACCCTCCACCAGGAGCACGTGGAGCCCCTGCTGATGCTGCTCGTCCGCACCTTGTTCACAATGGAGTGGGGACTGCACAAGTATTTGCACCAAGGGAAGGAGGAATTTGAAGAATTTGGAAGGAGGGTTCCTGTTGTGGCTCAGCAGTGAAGAACCCAACTAGTGTCCACCAGGATGTGGGTTTGATCGCTGGCCTCGCTCAGTGGGTTAAGGATCCAGCATTGCCGAGAGCTGCGGTGTACGTTGCAGATGAGGCTCAGACCTGGCATTGCTTGGTTGTGGTGCAGGCCGGCAGCTGCAGATTTGACCCCTAGCCTGGGAACTTCCTGCAGGTGCTGCCCTAAAAGCAAAAAAAAAAAAAAAAAAAAGGAAGGTATAAGCACCAAAGGGCACAGAGAGAGACTCAACTAAGGTAAGGACTAGAAAGTGCCCATTAAATGTGCCACTAGGATATCATTTAGTGACCTCGTCCAGAACAATTTCAGCGGAGCCTTGGGAAGAGAAGTCAGATGACAGTGGATTAAGAAACAGAAGGTAAGGAGGGGGACACGGTGACCTTCTTCTCCCGGTAACTCGGATGGCAAGGTAAAGACTGCGTGATGGCTAAAGGGCAACACAAGGCTTAGGGATGGCCTCATTTTTGTTTTAAAGTTGGGAGAAACTTGGGCATAAAGTACATGATGATGAAGAGAGAGACCTGGGAGAGCAAGAAGGGGAATCAGAAGAGCGAGAGACCGCAGATAAGTCCCTGCAGCCAGGAGGGCTGGGCCTTGGGAGCGTCAATGGAAGAATCAGCCTTTCTCTGAGTTGAAGGGAAAGCAAAGAAGGATGGATTGTGGACTATACAAGCAGGAAAGCCAAAGACGTGTGGCGGGGCCGCTATTTTCTCCTTAAAAGGCGCATAAGGATCCTTCCAACTGGGTAAGAAGTCTCTCTCCTAGTCTTTCTCTTTGTTGCACAAAATATAAAACCATGTATGGCATGCACATGTGTATGTCTGTGTAATACAGATGTGTACTTCAATGTGCTGTATTTATTATTATAAATATAAATACTAATAAATGTTAACATTTATACTATTTCATATTTTCAATGTGCTGTATTTATTATAACTATAAATACTAATAAATATTAGCATTTTTACTATTTCATATTTTCAATGTGCTGTATTTATTACTGGACACCAAGAGCAATGTCTAATGTCTGCTAGTCCTGGAACTCTACTTCCACTTTACCTCTTCCTGCACCAGTGTCAGCCATCTCTCTCCCTCTCTCTCTTTTTTTTTTGGCCACAGCTTCAGTGAATGGCAGCTCCCGGCCAGGGGTGGAATCCAAGCTGCAGCTGCAACCTACATCACAGCTTTGGCAACAATGGATCCTTAATCCACTGCACTGAGCCGAGGATCAAACCTGCACCTCCACAGCAACCCAAGCTGCTGGAGAGACGATGCCGGATCATTAACCCACTGCACCACAGCAGGAACTCCAGGTATCTCTTATGGATATAAAGCCTATAACAGAAAAGGGTCTCCATCAATGTCTCCAGAAACAAGTGGCAATTGTTTCCAACTGTCCATTCAGCAGGGCAGCGTGAGAAAACTTGACAGAGATTTTCTGTCAAGAATGACTGCTCTTTTCCACCAAAATTTTCCCTCCACTCAGAACTTCAAGCCTGGTACTGCCGCTATTACATACCCCTTTCAAAAGCTACCCAAGTCACTCTCCTGGGTGATTTTAAGCACTGGCAAAGAGGTAAGAATTTTTCAGCAGAGAAGTAAAACAAGGATTCTCTGTGGGGTAAGCCAATGGTTTATCAGTTGTTCATCAGAAAACAATAGTTTAAAAGGACACGGGTAGTAAGAAAGGGAGAAAATGGGTACAGGACAAAGCTGCTGACACTGAAATTAAATTATAAATTGAATCCCTTGTCACTTTAACAGGGCTGCCACATAAGAGAAGATGTGTTTGTTTTTAAAGGGGGAAAACATCCAGAAATTTGCACTCATCACTCCCTCAACTGTTATCAGGGAAAAGCACAGGCTCTGTCCAGCTGGATCTGGGGTAGTGTAAACACTTTGCTAAATTGCTTGGCAGAACGCATCTGCATCAAGCCATTAAATTCTGGAATTCACTCTATTAAAATCAAATCATTAGCCAACAAGAATTCACAGGCAACTATTTTCATGCAAAACAGATAATAAAATAAAAATCAAAAGCGATACATATGGATGATCCTTTCTCATTCACAATTTTAGATGGTACACAATGCTGACTATTGTTTCAGGTCTTTGTTGCCCTCTAACAGCCATCTCTATACAATGTAGAGTATTGTTTGAATCCTGGAACAATTTAAGCTTTTTCTGTATATCTGAAAGTCCCTGGATTAACATCCAAAGAAACCTGGCCCTGCTGCAGAGATGACTTGTAACAAGTCTCGGCCTTTAAGCAAATTGCTTATTAATGCAGAACTAAAGTTTCTGCTCAGACCCTAATTAAGCTATGTGGCTCCAGAAGTGTGTGTCCCCCACTCTGCACTCTCCAAAACAGGGCAAAGTTTTTCTAACACATGATTTTCCATTACAGCATGGACGGTGGAGAGTTTTAACAGGTGGTGAAGACTGTGACCAAAATACTGGCTGAAAAATCTTCAGACCAAAGTGTCAGCCGGTCTATTAAGGGTGGAGCAGCAGGTGAGTGACAAGTGAGGCTGGGGCATCTGCATTTATTCCACAGAGAACCCCTCTACCCCCCACCCCAGAATAGGCTTCATGTGGGAAAGACAAAAAACAACCTCATAAAAGGCCTCATAAACAAGACACAAAAGATTTACAGCATAATTCCAGTTATATAGGGCTTAAAAAAAAAGACAAAACTAAGCTAATTTGTTTAAAATGGCACACACAGGTAGTAAAGGCATGAAGAAAAGCAGTTTACAATTGTTATGACCTTGGGGGTTGGGAGGAATTCTGACTGGGAGAGAACACTTGAAGGAGGCAATTTACTCTTTCTTGTCCTGGTGATGATTTCAAGATTGTCTGTTTTGCTTTGTTTTTTTGGCTGCACCCATGGCATGCGGAAATTCCTGGGCCTGGGATCGAACCTGAGCCACAGCAGTGACAACAATGAATCCCCAAATGCTAGGCCACCAAAGAACTCCAAGATTGTTTATTTTTTTAACTGTAAACTACACATATGTTCTGTGCACTGTTAAGTATATATGGTATATTTCACAATCAAAAATGTTAAAGAGACAGAGACACGGAGAGAGACAGACAGACACGGACCAAAAAACCAAGCCCAAGACCTAATACATTCCTTAGCAGAGTAGAGGCATTCCATAAATACTTAAGAGAGTGGATACTGGGTGACAAAAGGACAGTACTGAGTCTTCACTGATCACTCATTAAATATATTTCAGTTCATTATGTTTACAGACTTCTTTGCAAACAGATGGGTGAAATGTTAAGAGTTCAGAAAGATCATGTAAACAGCAACAAATTAAAAACAACTTGCAGAATAGATTTTCTATTTTATTTAGGGTAAATAAACATTCTTTCAACTGGTAGTGATCCACAATGTTAAGAGTAAAACACATCCTGTATACCATACCCTGAAATTAAAACAATCTACAGAATTCTAAGAAAGGAAGAAAAAAAAAAAACCTGTGGAAGAGTCAAGATAAGAAAGCAAACAGATGGAAATAACCCCTTAGAGCTTAGCATAACATGTAACATTCAGGAAGGAAGAGAGAGAGCAAGAGAGAGAAAACTTTCAGACTCTGCTTTTAAAATTAAATGGTTGAAGGGTTTTCTTTCCCCCCCCAGTGGGTGGGGGAGGCTGATATTTGACCTCATTAAAAAAAAAAAAAAAGTTTCTAAGACAAACTTGATGTTGCTGAGCTAGGCTAGAACCCAGCTTCACGGAGCTCAGTATATACACGGAGACCACGAAGCATAAACATTCACAGAAAACACGTTAAGATGTACAGAGATAAAACAGATACAGCCAGAAACAATCCCTGGTAAAACTAGTTTTATATATTTGTGTACACGCAGAAGTGCTAAATCTGGATCTAATTTCTTCAACACAACACAACCCGGGTTTCTACAACATCCTCACAATCTTCACAATCAAGCAGGACCAAACTCTGAGAGGTTTTCAATCTTCTCACATGCAGAGGGGAAATTTCTTTGTACCTTATGGCCTAAGCGTTTTTTGTTTTTTAAAAAATCTTTCTTCAGAGTGACGAATCCAAACACCCTAGGAATAGAAGGCCGTGCAGACAATAGGGAAGGAAAGGAGGAAGGAAGAGAAATCCGCCTTTCAAAACAAAGCCATGTGTAGGTTCCAAGAAACAGCCAAGTGAAATAATCCTTACAGAAGAGGGCAGGGAGAGAGGGCGGGGAGCTGGGAGGAAGGGGGGATAACCACACCTTCCCTTCGCACACTGTCATCAGAAGGGGTCCGGGCTGGCCAGATCTCTCACAGGACTATGGGGATTACCTGGGGAATGTTTTATTTATTAATCAAGCTCCTCTCCACACACACCCCCACTCTCCCCCCTTTCTCTCCCCCTCCTCCCTCCTGACCCTCTCAAATTAAAAGCTACAGTAAAATGAATTTCCACAGCAAAACAGTTGCAGATGTTCTGCCTCAGAATACACCCCTGGATTAAGAGCTGGTCACCTGATATTTGGGGCTGGGGACGGAACAGAGCTGGTACAAAATGGCCCTGCTCTGTGCCCTTTTCCCCTTAGCAGTACCCAGAGCGCCTAAGTTTCCTGATGCATCTGAGCTCATTAGACAAAGAACAATGAAACCAGGACTCCATTCAACTGCCGGTGGTTAAACTGGCAGAAAACAAAAGACATCCGGGGGCCGGCTCTGCGCGCATATCCCTAGCAGGGTCCTACCCCACTCCACCAGCCTGGCGTGCATTTCCTTTCAGTTCCAAAAAATTTAAGTGTAGCCTGCGGTGAAACAAGTGAGAGTCAGGTCCTGAAACAACCAACAGCTCTACAAGGTGAGGCACTGGGAATACTCTTCTTTTAAGCTTTCAGAAGATCACAATTTGCAATCTATTCTTACTTTCTCCCAATATAAATCACACCATTAAATTAAAAGGGGAGAATTCTTCTACCAAATTACACACTAATGGCTCTTAACCCATAATTAAAGTATCATTAACAGCAGCTTAAAGCCACAGCCAACCATGAGCACATTTATTAGGACCTAAGTTTTCAGCACCAAGTAATTATGTAAATAGAACCAGCAGCCATCTTGAGAAGAGTCAATGGCCCCACGGCTCCCGGCTCCCGGCTCCCGGCTCCCGGCTCCCGGCTCCCGGCTCCCCTGAGGAAACTCTGTGGGAACGGGTATCCACACAGGGCCTTCTCCTCTGCACACTCAGAAAAAAAGTAAAGCAAAGCTAAGTGCCCCAGCAGCAAGGAGAGCGAGCTCCGAACAGACTCGCTACCACTGTCCCGGAATATCACAGTGTTTTGGAGCCTAGACCAGCAACCGGTTTTGGAGCAAAGAAGAACCCAGGTCAGGCTCCACTGCGCAGCATAATCCAAGACGCAAGACCAGCGCTGTGGGCTGTGAAGGTGCCCCGGACGGAACGTGGTCCCTAATGTCAAGGAGGTGATGCCCAGTTAAGGAGCCGAGACCTAAAGTAACCTCGGCGAGGCGCTGTGGAGGAGAAGGATCAGGGAAGAGCCGAAACCACCAGCTGGGTTCTCACCTCAATTCAATCCTGTTACCAACTTCCTGAACGAACTTGGACAATTTATCTCTTGAGCCTGAGCTCGCTCGGCAAAAACGAGGCTAATGTATTAGCTCTATCTCAGGCCCTGGGTGGCTCTGCAATAATTAGATAATGAGAGAATACAAGACAGTATGTAATTAAGTGCTAAATTACACAGGATCGACTACAGCTGCCGATGGAGAGATTTCATTGACCTTTTTTTTTTTGCCTTTTGTTGTTTTCGGGTGGCATCCACGGCATGTGGAGGTTCCCAGGCTAGGGGTCTAACAGGACCTGTAGCCACTGGCCTTCGCCACAGCCACAGCAACGCGGGATCCGAGCCGCGTCTGCGACCTACACCACAGCTCACGGCAGCGCAGGATCCTTAACCCACTGAGCAAGGCCAGGGATAGAACCCGCAACTTCATGGTTCCTAGTCAAATTCGTTTCCACTGAGCCATGACAGGAACTCCAGATTTCATTGACTTTTGAGTCAGCCACTTCCTGAGAGCCACACCAGGCACTGTGCCAGGACTCAGGGAATCAGTGGTGACCAAAACAAATCCCTGCCCTCATGCCTCTTTCAGTCCACTAGAGGCACATTCCCAGGAGATCAGGCAGGGGGAAAAAAAAAAAAAAGGAAGGCTGAAGCAGGCCCATGACCTTTCTATGCAGGCAGATGCAAAACTGGGATTCAGGTGGGTACAGTTTGAACATTCTGTAGGTAGGGTGACAAATGACAAACTGGGTAAGTGTTGAGGACTTCAGTAATAAACCAGAGGTTTTTGGAAAAAACCATTAATACAAGCAGAGTTCTGCAGATCACCTTATTACTGATGAAAGTAATTATTTTCCAGAAGTTAGCCAAATGCACATTCTTTCTGCCCTTTGACAGTCCCCTCCTATCCCAACAGGCCCCCACCCCAAGTCTACCATTTATGCTTAATTTTCCCTTGATTCACTTTTCAATTACACTTGTAGGTACTATGGCAAAAGTTAGGTTACAGGGAGCAGTCACCAAGCAGAGTTCACACCCAAGCCATTTAGAGCAATGTGGGATTTTTAGAAGGACCCTGTATGCTAAGAGATAATTGGCTAAGAAAGACCTATTTGTGTCTAAGTGCCAAGAGAGGCTGAGGAATGACGGTCCAGACACATGTTTTATTTTGTGTAGCAGAGTTCTAACATAACTAAAGAAAACAGTATAACTAACCTAGGGAATAATGAACCATCAACATCTCTTTAAAATTAAAAATTAAGACAATTAATTTGTCCCTTATTCTTAAGAGACGTGAAATATGCCTGGGCCCTACATGAAATTAAATGCTGCCCACCAACTGTACATTCCATTTTCCAAATAACTTCCCTGGAATGCTGGTGTGCTGATAGGTTAAATGCAATTATTCTCAAAGTGTTGGGCTTAAAAGGAACAATAACAGCTCCAACATTTCTTAAAAAACCCAGCTAAGATTTCTGCCCATCTTCTAAACACCCTTTTGAATTCTGAGCAGATGTGTGCAATGTTTACACTGAGAAAACCACCAGGACATAAACAACCCACTATAAACACCACTCCGATTTTGCTGTGCTTTTCTTCATTTCCTGTGTATTTATTTTGGTGTTAAAATAATGTTAACTCTCATAACAAGGAAAATAGCAGCAGATGTTTAAACCAAACAGACCACAGCACACCATCTTACATATCTACTCAGCTTTCAAAATCAAAGTTTCTTCTGCCCAATTAAGGAGGTAGCCTAGAAGAAGACCAGTGTCCTGCATGGTACCTTCTACAACCAGCTTTTCCTCACCACCTGCTGACACAAAAATTAATGTGGTATCTATTTCCTAAGAATCTCTATATTCCTCTTTTAGGCCAATCATTATGGTTTGTTTTGAAAATATCATGTAACTCAATAAAAAGACAATCCCCCTGAAATGTCCTTAAGATTTTTATTTTGTGTTCACTGAAAAAAAAAATTTTTTTAACTAGCTGCAATATATTAATTTTACATGAAACAGGCCCAGTTCACTGCTGCTTAGACCACTGTAAAGACTGCCTTTTAAACAAGTGACCTCACAAGTGGGATGATACTTAAAGCAGAAGATTCAAAGGAAGCAATTCACCAAAATTCGCATTCCTGGAACAAGTAGGAGTAAAAAAAAGAAAAAAAAACTTCAAAAAGCAACTTTAAAGATGAGATTCTCATCTACAGAGTTAAACAATAAGTAACATGAATGAGGGTTTTTTTTTCTTCCCTTGAAGGAGAAAGGGTAACTTTTCAAATGCTTAGGCAACAGGCCTGAAGTTTTCACGTGAAAAAATACAACTACGTCAGCTGGCGCTTCCAAGTTTCGCCACTGTTTTCTTTTTCAAGAAAAACGCTAGGAGAAAAACATGAAAACTTCTCCTGCTGAATCAGAGAGGAGATGCCGCCTCGATTTGTATGTGGTTACAACAAAAAAACACTCCCCCTGCCAAGCCCAAACTGAATTCCCCCGTTTCCAGCTACTCAGACTCAGACCATTACCACTTTTTCAAATCGCACGTAGATGAAGTTTCAACAGATTAAGGAAACACTTTTTCTCTCCTTGCTACTAACGGAGACAGCCTGAAATACTACATGGCTGTGGGGAAATACCTCGCAGTTTAGTAGGAGGTAATAAACAATAAGAATTCAGAGCTTTTTTTTTTTTTTTGGATTTAGCTTTCTGGTTGGTGCGTTGTGCAATCACTTCCACAAGGAACGGGAGTGTGGAGGAACATCGTTCAATGTCAGAACTCTCCCAGAGCTGTACAGGAAATGGGAAATCAGACAAAGAGCCAGTCTGTGCTCTGTGACATGGGTGCCCTTCCAGTAACCCAAACTGAATAGAAAAATTCTTCATTGTTTGGGACAATCGCTCCCAAAAACAAAAACTCACTGTAACTTTCTGTTCCCCTCTACAGGAAAATCCAAACTGCCTGATGGCTGCTGGAATACAACAGGAATACTGTATGTAGACGGTGTGTGTTTAAAATGAGTATCAAAAAGAGAGAGAGAGAGAGAGAAAGAACCCGACATGTTTAACTTTTTACTTGGGTCCTAAAAGTTCTTCCCCTTAAGAAACACAAACGGAAATCAAAAAAAAAAAAAAGAAAGAAATGAGTTGTAAAAACGCTGAGTGAAAAGTTATTTTGTAGCAAGCATAAAGCAAACTTTTAACAATGTATATTTCACCGCCTCCCCGCCCCGCCCCCGCCCGCTCCACTGTAACCCCTGAAGCCTCTGATCAAAACAACAAACTTTGTACTGAAACAGCACCAAGAACCGCTCGCCTTCAAAGCACGCTAAAGTCCCAAGAAAGAGAACAAAATGCACAGAAGTCCATCAGGACCGGAAAGGAGGAGTGGCCTTGACCAAAGCAACAGGGTAGCAATTTCTAGAAGGGAACGTCTACCTTCATAGCACAGAATGCCGATATTGTTGTTCATCTTGTCCAAGTACTGGTAGTTCAACAGGTCCATCTTCATAAATAGCATTTATTGGGCTAGCGCAGAAAACCAGCTCTTTGCTTTCGCCCTGAAAGAGTACGCTTCAAAAAGCAATTATTGCTGAGTAGCTCCTGGCTCTTCTCTTGAAATTTCACAAAGACGGAGGCCCGGCCTCAGATGATCAAAACAAAGTAAAAAAAGAAAAAGAAAGGGGGGGAAAAAAAGAACGCACTCGCAAAAAATCGAACTGCAAAAAACCCTTCAAGGGTTTGTGTGTAGACGGTACAAAGTCCTGGATCCTCTAATCAAGCATGCAAAAATCGCTTCAGAAGACTTGATGAGGCTTTCTTCGACCTAAGGAAGGAGTAAGGAAGAAAACCACGAAGCACATTTCCTAGGACAAAGCGGCGCCCGCGTCCCTCACAGCCCGCTGCAAGTCCGCGGCGCCCACACGCCACTATGCCTGGTATGACTCGTATGCAAATGAGCTTCCTTTTCCCAGCGGGAGGGAGCACAGAGCATGCTCACTGCATCCCCGGGGCTCCTCAAATGTCAGGGATATTTTCTGCACAAGATCAGGCTCTAAATGTATTAAGAGTTTGAAAGAAAGAGAAAGAGGAGGTGGAGAGTCTGTACAGAGGCTGGGGCAGGGCTGCTCTGACAGGAAGCAGCCCTGCCACTGAGGCCTTAGGAGGAAAAGTAAACCCAGGAAGTTGCTTTTTCAGGACCCGAGTAAAAACTCAAAAATCCATCATGGAAGCAAACTTCCACAGAATTTAACTCTGGTGAGGCTTCACTTTGGGGCTTCAGAAACTCAAAGTGTTTTGCTTTGGGGACACATACCACACATTTTTTTTCTTTCTTCCTTTCTTTTTCTTTTGAAAGTTATTTTACAATGTCCATTTACACTTTAACTGTATATTTAAAATGTTGATGCCATGTTATATATACCTTCTCTCACAACCCTCATAAACAACCCACATAAACTGGGCAGGGACGGTATCACCTTTTTATAGCAGCTGAAACTGAGGCTCAGAGGGATTAAATAATGGTCGATGGCTCCCAAAACAGTTGCCAGAACTACTTTTAGAGTGTTTTATTCATTAATATTATAACCTTCTAAAAAATGAGGGGAAGAGAAAGAGAAAAAGAGAGAGAAGCTTAAGGAGGTAAGACTATGTATCCAAAACAGAAAGCCTACTGGAAATGATGTGGGGGGGGATAAAATTATTTTCACTTTGCATATAGGAAAGCTGTTCCATCTGTGTATTGGAGGCTAACAGAATAGCATAGCACCATGTCACTCCTGACAGGAAGGACTGAGCTTAAACTTCACGTATCCAATATCAAGTGCAAGTGGTATTTAGTGAACAGGTAAATTGCTGAATGTTCAGAGCCCTTTGGCACAGGAAAAAACTTGCTAACAAAGTAAGGGGGAAAACAGTTTTATCTTTGGAGATGGCAGTTAGCTTTTGGCACTGTAAATAGACTAATAATTCACCATAGGAAGTGATTCCATACTGATACCGTTGTATGCTATCAGGAAACTTAGAAAATATCAAGGGGTGTGCTATACAGTAAACCAAATACCTGCAATTTTTTTTTCTTCTTTTTCAGCCACCCCTGGGCATATGGAAGTTCCTGGGCTAGGGACTGAATCTGAGCAGGAGCTGTGACCTACACCACAGCTGCAACAATGCCTAACCCCCTGGGCAGTCTGGGGATCAAACCAGGGCCTCCAGAGAGACAATCTGGATCATTAACACACTGTGCCACAGCAGGAACTCCAAGACCTGCAATTTTAATACTCTAAAATAAGAACTGAGTAAATAATGTCAAGGGTTTCTATGTAAAAAGATTAGCAACAGTTGCATCTTGGGTAATAGGCATGTTCAGGACAAGTTGTTCTAATCAAATTTTACTTGGGAGATAAAATAAATACAGTACCCAATACTGAGTGTTGCCATCAGTGCCATAGTAGGAATAAATGGGATAGAAGGCGGTGAAGTGGACAACAGAAAAATCAAGAGTTCACAAGTTTTAATTTACAAGCATTTATTAATGCTAGATTACATATCCTAGTATCTGAATAAGCTATACTGAAAAGTATGTATAACAACAATGGCAATGAAAATACTTAATGGGGAAGGTCAGAAAAACTCTTATGTGTATACACATCTGATGTATATTATTGTACTTAAAATCTTTAGACAATTAATACTGTACTTAATATCAAATTGAACTGATAGTTCTGGTTCAAATTCAACTATACAGATAGTTTGGAAGACCAATGGTTACCCTACCTTTTTTTTTTTTTTGGTTTTTTTAGGGCCGTACCCAGGGCATATGGAGGTTCCCAGGCTAGGGGTCTAATCGGAGCTGTAGCCACAGGCCTACACCAGAGCCACAGCAACGCCAGATCCAAGCCGTGTCTGCAACCTACACCACAGCTCACGGCAACCCTGGATCCTTAACCCACTGAGCAATGCCAGGGATTGAACCCGCAACCTCGTGGTTTCTAGTCGGATTCGTTTCTGCTGCGCCACAACGGGAACTCCATGTTACGTTTTTTGATATAAGTTCTCAATGGGAAAACTTTGCGAGTCACTTGCGTGCCCCTTAAGGCACTGACTGTGCCTTAGAATTCGTGTGCAGCTTTTGAAAATCCTGTGGCTGAGGGTGCATCCCAAATTAATCTGAGGGGGTGCAGCCCAGCCTTGGTATCAGTTTTAGAGTCCTAGTCTTTTCTAACCCGCAACCAAGGTTGAGAAGAACCACTGCTTTATCTCAGAGGGAAAAAATTACCTGCCTTACTGACTTTGAGAAGTAAAGTTTTAAAGTACAGGAATTTAACCAGATTCAAACAATCCAGCGGTAAAGATACCAGTAGAATATTTAGTAACTTTCCTTTAGTGACTCACTAGCACTCAGAAAGTGGTTTTCAGCCTCCGAGCGGCAACCACCTGGATCTGTATTTTGAGTGACCTGCGGTGACATCCCGGCCCTCACGGCGTCCTTCCCACTGATCAGGACATGGCTGGGCTGCTACTCAGAGAAAAGATAGAGGAACACAGAAACCTTAGCAGTAACTTGACAGAGTCATCTTGCGCCGTTTTACGTCCGTTTACGTCCTTTTACGTCACTTTACATCATAAATCGTCTAGGCACAGTCCGAGATGCCGGAGCGGGTGGCGGCCACACCCGCCAACTCTGCAGAGCAGTCAGGGACCCTCCAGAGGGACCTGTCACTGCTGCTTTCCCACATCTTCCCCCTTATGCTTCAAGCCTGGAAACTACCAACGGTTACTCTAAAAACTCTCATTATTTCACCCATCAGCACACATTTCCTCTGCGTGAAAGACTTTTCCAGCCTGTCTACCAGCAAACACCCATCCTTCCCACAAGAAGGGGCACAGGCCTCCTTTGTCACGAGGCACCCTATCCTTCTGTATCCTCCCTCTCCGCTTTGCACACAGGCTTCCATCCTAACCAAGTCCGGGCTTTAGGAGCAAGGGCTATGCCTTCTGCACCTCTGCGGGTCAGTCTGGCAGAAGCCCAGCACCTGGCAGTCCATCCATAAATACCTGGTGAATAAAATCCCTAAGATGGAAACCTCTCAAAGGCAGGTTCTCCATTTCCCCCCACCACATATTCGATTATTTAGCTCAACATTTCTCAAACTGGATTTTGCCACCATCTTCTGGGGATACCAGACCTCACGTTTGAGGAATGCTCATCTAGATTCTGAACAGGCTTTGGGTTACGGTCAACATAGCCATTAAAAAATCCTAGTACTAGAAAATGTCAGTGCTTCTTGAGCTCATTCACAGGGTAATACAGTCATAGTTAAAGTACAACCGGATTGTTCTCAGGGAACCAGGAGCCGTGGTTCTAAATTTTACCCACAAAAAAATCAGGTACAAAGGTTTTTTTTTTTAAGGATGAAGAAATTTGATCAGATATTTAAAACACGAAGAACATTTTAAGTACAGAACTGGGTATAGAATAAAACACTAAACAGATACTGTCATAGAGTTTTAACTGTAAAAATATTAAAAGTGTAATAAAATGTTCAGACCATCTAGTTTGGAACAGGGAAACATATTCTAAGCCAAAAACCCAAACCAAACCAAAACAAAACAAGCCCTCTTCAATCAAATAAAAGAAGTCACAGGGGAAAAAAGAAGTTGAAGAAGTCACAGGAGTTCCCCGGTGGCTGAGTGGGTTAAGGAGTCGGTGTTGTCATTGCTGTGATGTAGTTCCTGGCCTGGGAACTTCCACATGTCACAGGTATGGCCAAAAACAAAAACAAAACGAAAAAAGAAAGAAGAGGGAGAAGGAGAAACAGAGAAAACTACTGAAGAATTTGGCTGACTAAATATTCAAATGTTATGTGTTGTATACCTGAAAACACCAAAAGCAACTAGAGAAGCAAAACACAAAATGGGAGAATATATTTGTAACATCTACTATGGTGGACAAAGGGGAATGTTCTTGGTATATAAAAAATAGGCCTCGCTCAGTGGGTTAAGGCTTTGGCATTGCCATGAGCTGTGGTGTAGGTCACAGACGTGGCTTGGATCCTGCATGGCTATGGCTGTGGCTGTGGCTGTGGCCAGCAGTTAAAGCTCTGATTTGACCCCTAGGCCTGGGAACTTTCATATGCCGAGTGTATGGCCCTAAAAAGCCTATATATGTGTGTGTGTGTTTGTGTGTGTGTGAGTCTCCATCTGCCAAATTACCCAAAAGAAAAGTCATTTCAATTTTATTTAATGCTGGTGAGGTGAGATGCCATTGGCATTTGTGTCACTGCTAGTTAAAGTGTAAGCTGGTCACACCTTTCTACAAGCAGTGGGCATACACATCAGGTTGTTTGTAGGGCTGAAAATGTTCACACCCTTTCCTCTACATGGGACTCTACTAGAACGCTGTCTTTAAAAATATATATATGACTTGGTCAAAGGATTACAGAAAGGATTACATAAAGATACAATAGCTTCTATTCATAATAATGAAAACTTAAAAACCTAAAAATCCAAAATTAAAAGAATGCATAAAACATTGCTATATCAATGACAGAATAGTATGCAACCATTATAATTCCTTCTAAAACATAATGACAGGAGGAAAGGATAAGCTCAAAATGTATAACAGTACTACATATGTTAACTGAAAACAAGTAAATAAAAACAACATATAAAAGTAGTATTAGGAGTTCCCGTCGTGGCGCAGTGGTTAACGAATCCGACTAGGAACCGTGAGGTTGCGGGTTCGATCCCTGCCCTTGCTCAGTGGGTTA
>PVHT021183699.1:69364599-69383230 GCA_004024745.2 Catagonus wagneri
TTCCTTCTAAAACATAATGACAGGAGGAAAGGATAAGCTCAAAATGTATAACAGTACTACATATGTTAACTGAAAACAAGTAAATAAAAACAACATATAAAAGTAGTATTAGGAGTTCCCGTCGTGGCGCAGTGGTTAACGAATCCGACTAGGAACCGTGAGGTTGCGGGTTCGATCCCTGCCCTTGCTCAGTGGGTTACCGATCCGGCGTTGCCGTGAGCTGTGGTGTAGGTCGCAGACGCGGCTCGGATCCTGCGTTGCTGTGGCTGCGGCGCAGGCCAGTGGCCACGGCTCCGATTAGACCCCTAGCCTGGGAACCTCCACATGCCGCGGGTGCGGCCATAAACCCGCGGCCATAAAATGACAAAAGGCAAAAAAAAAAAAAAAAAAAAAAAGTAGTATTACACTAAATACCAATTTTACTTACGTATTTATGAGTATACACACACACATATATACATATACACATGTATTTTAAAAACCGGAACATATACCAAAATGTTAGGAGTGCCCAATCTTTAAGGAGTGAGCAATTTTTACATATTTCTATAACTCTAATTTACCTAAAAAGACTATATTTCTTATACAATCAAAGTGAGAATGAAGAGAAGTTCCCCACTTTTTAAAAGGCAGGCACATAGTGAGAAAATAAGTCTTGGTAAGGAATAAGCAATGAATCATATTATCCAATTTTTGAACACCATGATATGTCCTTTGATTTAGATTTAACACCTAAGATTAAAAATTCGGAGTTCCCATCCTGGCTCAGCAGAAATGAATCTGACTAGGAACCATGTGGTTGCAGGTTCAATCCCTGGCCTCGCTCAGTGGGTTAAGGATCCAGCACTGCCATGAGCTGTGGTATAGGTTACAGATGTGGCTCAGATCTGGCATTGCTGTGGCTGTGGTGTAGGCTGGCAGCTATAGCTCAAATTAGACCCCTAGCCTGGGAACGTCCATATGCCGTGGGTGAGGCCCTAAAAAGCAAAAAAAAAAAAAAATTAAAAATTTCAAACACTGGGGGTTCCCATGTTGGCTCAGAGGGTAAAGACCCAAGTTGCCTCTATGAGGATGTGGGTTCAATCCCTGGCCTTGATCAGTGAGTTTAGGATCCAGCGTTGCTGCAAGCTGCAACATAGGTTGCAGATGTGGCTTGGATCTGGTTTGCCATGACTGTGACGTAGGACACAGCTGCAGCTCCAATCAACCCCTAGCCTGGGAACTTCCATATGCTGCAGGCGTGGCCGTGAATAGAAAAAAAGAAAAAAAAGATCCAAACATTCAGTAAGAATTAAAGATGTTTATGATAAGGTATCTGTCCTAAAGAATAGTCTAGAGTTCTCTTGTGGCTCAAGGGGTTAAGGATCTGGCACAGGTTCAATCCCTGACCTGGGAACTTCCACAGGCCATGAGCATGGCCAAAAAAAGTCTACAATACAATGGTGTATGCCAATCACATCTCAGTAAAACCGGGGAGGCTGGAGAAAAAAAGTCTACAGGGAGAAACTCTGTACTCTTGAACATTCAGAGAACACAGACATGTATACATATGCTTTTCTCTTCTACTACTTACTAATTATTTTATGTATTAGCATCAATTCCCTAAACCAGACCTTAAGCTTCTGGAGAAAGGGAAAACTAAGCTTTGGTTCTTGGTATAAAGCTCCCGAAGCATAAAATAAGGGCTCCATAAACGTTCATTAGGGTAGTGTCTCACCATTTTTGTGGAATAATGACAGCCAAATGGTGACAGAAGAAAGGCCGGGCTAATTATTGAGTTAAATTGATTCTTTGCCCCAGATATGACTAGCAGTTTAGAATGGAATCAGCAAAACTGTGAGCTGTTTCGTAAAAGCCAAATGATCCAAATCACTCTCCAGACACTAAAGAATAAAATGCTTTCATTAGCACGCTTTCAGAGTAGGGAATACTTTAACAATAATCTCTTCAAAGACACTGAGAAATGTAAATAGTGCTACTGGGCTTCTCAGTTCCCCCACTGGGTCAGACTGCTCTCTTCTTCCCAGGGTTCTAATTAACCTACATATTTAGCTAAGGCTTTCCTGTTAAGGGTTTCTTCTTCTTAGCATACATTTAAAAAAAAAAAAAAAAAACACTTTAACCTAATATGTGAAGAGTAATCAAAAACACCCTGCCCAAGGCAGAAAGTAAGTTTGACTATAACTTGATATACAGTATCAGTTTAAAAAGTTGGAGGTGCAGAAATGCCATATGAAGAGTATTTCTAGAATCCATTAAAATCTATGGGCACGTTCTTCAGCATAATATCAACAGTAACAATAACGATGATGACAATGTTTGTGACACACTTCTTTGGGCAAGACACTGTCACTTTTTAGGTAATTATCTTAATTACAAAGACAAGGTTACGAAAAGGAAAGTACAGAAGAGAATTTAACTGAAACGAAAACTAGCAGGGAGTGGTACGAAAGAAGACTTAAGCAACCAAACTCTCTTCCTAAATATCATTTAGAAAGCAAAGTTCTGTGGTTCAAAGACTCAGCTAAAATCCACCCTTCCACAAGAACCCCATTAGCTAGGATTAACCTCTTTATCTGCTGTATTTTAGGTCTATACTGCACTTACTTCTATCTTCTTTTAACTTTTTAAAAAAAATTGAAATATAGTTAATTTACAATGTTAGGTTAGTTTCAGATGTACAGTAAAGTGATTCAGATATATATGTATATTATATATAAATTACTACATAGTTACATATATAGTGTATGTATATAGTGAGTGATATAACTACTTACACACACATATTCTTTTTTCAGATTCTTTTCCATTATAGGTTATTATAAGATATTGCATATAGTTTCCTGTGCTATGTAGTAGGTTGCTGCTTATTTTATATGGAGTGGTGTATATCTGTTAATCTCAAACTCCTCATTTATCCCTCCTCCACCCTTTCCCCTCTTGTAACCATAAGTGTGTTTTCTTTTTTTTTTGCCTTTTAGGGCCATACCCACGGCATATGGAGGTTCCCAGGCTAGGGGTCGAATCGGACTTCAGCTGCCAGCCTACGCCACAGCCACAGCAAAGCCAGATCCGAGCCGCATCTGTGACCTACACCACAGCTCATGGCAACGCCAGATCATTAACCCGAGCGAGGCCAGGGATCAAACCCGCAACCTCATGGTTCCTAGTCGTATTCATTAACCGCTGCAGCACGACGGGGAACTCCCATAAGTTTGTTTTCTCTGTCTATTTCTGTGTTGTAAGTAAGTTCATTTGTATCATTTTTGTAAAGATTACACATATAAGTGATCTCATATGATATCTGTCCCTCTGTCTGACTTATTTCATTTATCATTTAGTATAATAACCATGTTGCTGCAAATGGTATTATTTCATTCTTTTTTATGGCTGTATACTGCACTTCTAAAACAAGGCAGACTATGAGATAATTTACCTGTCTTTCCCCTACCAGATTATAAAGCCTCCTCTGCACACAGGAGCTCTGTAAACAGTACAGCTGTTAAAGAGGACACCAAAACAAAAAAATTTTCTAATGCTTCAAGTATCAAGTAGGTGAACCTGAGCATCTATTAAGTTCCCTGTGTTATTACATTTTCTTTCAAGGAAAGAATTTTTAAATATATCACAGAATATTGCTTATTTCTTTAACTTGGAGTTGCACACACTGAAATGACGGTGACAAACATACAGTATTTTTTGTTAATTTTTTCACAAAAGCAAATGCCACTAAGCTGTATGTTTTGATATTTACTATTTATAAAATAGTTCCTCTTCTAGGTTAAAACACTCTCAACCTTTATGAAGTATGACTTGATCATTTACTGTAATATAGTGGGATTTAAACACAAATGTATGTACTTTAAAATAAAAACTTAAAATGATTCTTCAAAGCAAAGATTTAAACTTTCAATACAACAGCACCCTCTAGGGGTGAATTTTAAATTGCAAAGCATTTTGGGAAAGCAAACTGCCTAATTTTCCCTCCTGAGTTCAAACACAACAAGCCTCTTATTTAATTTAAAAAGTCACAGTAATTATCGTTTAACAAATAGTTTCACTCTCACTAAACTTTACAAAAATAAAAATAAAACAAAACTAATTCACTTGATTATCAAACGAGTGAACAGGAAATCTACTTTATTAACATGAATTTAAGATAAAAATAGCACTTCAAAGTGCAGACTAGGACTGATGTTTTAAATAAATCAGAATAAATCAGTACTGGGGAAGGGGCTTAATTAATTAGCATTCCCAAGAAAGAAGAAATATCTTGCAAAACACTAACTTGCTGCTTTTGCAACTAGTACCTTCTATGCTTGAAACATGTTTTCTTATGAACAAAAATTATTTTAGTAGTTTCTAATTACTACAACTTAGTTCAGTAAATCCTATTCAAAAATCTTCGTAAATAAAATATTATTCTGATATTCACCTTCCCACAAATTATAATTGTCCACAGATATATTCCTGCCAGGTTGGCTAGAACTCACTTCCATGGTAAAAACAGGAGAAACCCGATGCAGGAAAAGTCCTAAATATTGAACATCTGAAAGTAAATATCACTGACAGTCCAATTTCTGATCCAATCTTCAACCAGCAGTCAAATTCACCTTCACAGCATTTCATTCGCTAAGCACAATTTTTCCATGTCCATAATCACCCTTGCAACCAGTTAGGATCCAGTCCAGAAAATAGACACTACATCTGTTTTTGTTTTTGGCCATACCCAAGGCACGTGGAAGTGCCCGGGCCAGAGATGGAACCTTCACCACAGCAGAGACCCACTGCAACGACCATGCCATGTCCTTAGCCCACTGTGCCACAAGGGGATTCTAACATCTGGTTTTTTAATAGAGTTTTAATGCTTCCTCTCAACTTGTGCCCCCTTCCAGGCGCTACCCCATGAGGTAATAACAACTACACTGATTTTAAGAGCATGAGATTAGTTTGACCACTTAATATAAGCAGAATCATAAGGTATGTACTTTTGTATGACTGGATTCTTTCACTCAACATTAGGTTTATGAATATTATCCTTATTTTTATGTGTAAGTGAACATCATTCCCTTTCATGGCTGTAAGTATTCCACTGCTCTATTAGACTACATTTCATTCTACAGTTGACGGATATTTAGGTAGTTTCTATCTGGAGGATTATAAACAGGGCTCCTACAAACATTCCAGTCTGTGTCTTTAGGGAGCGTATGACTGCATTTCTGTCATATACATACCTAGGAATGGATGCTTTAGGTCTAAGAGTGAGCTAATTAATGCACAGCTTAAGTAGACACTGCCAACAGCTTTCCAAAGCAGCTGCAGCAGTTTATACTCTTGCCAGCAGTGTACGGGTTTTCAGGTTGCTACACACCCTTGCCAGCACTTTTCCATCTTTTCATTCCCACTACTCAGGTAGGTATACAGAGCAACACTTGCACTGCTCTGACCAAGAACAAAAACTTAAATGCTTGTAACAGGCAGAGGGACAGGATCCTCCAAACAGAAGAGAGGCCAAGGTCTAGGCCTGTGGCTCTCAAATAGAGCCATTTTGCTTCTCCCAACCCAGGGGATCTCGGCAATACTTGGCTGTCACAACTTGGCGGCACCACTGGCATCTAGTGGACAGAGCCCAGGGATACTGTCAGACACACTACGGTGCCCAGGGCAGCCTCCACAGCAGAGAATTATTTGTACCCAAGCAGCAGCAATGCTGCAGCTAAGAAAGCATGATGGAAGGGAAGTGCCCTTAGAACTGTTCTCCTTAGTCAGGTAATCAATGTAACTGATGGCTGGTGCAGCTCGAGTCCTCCATTTCCTGTTGTCTTCAAATGTCATTTTGTCCCTAGAGCAATGGACACTCAGGACATGTGAGGCGTGGCCCGTGGCAGAGCACCAACTTCTCTCCTACATCTTATTTCTTTTTAAATCTTCGCAACAATGCTAGCAGGTACCACCACCATTTTACAAATGAGGAAACAGATATCAGGCAGAGACGCTTGTCCAAACTCCCACAAAGAGTGTAGATCTGGGTTCGGAAGCTGAGATTTTCACTCCACCCAGCGCCTTATTTTTAACAAAAATAAGAAGAGTTAAAGTCCACGATGCTGTTGATTTGCAAGGGAAAGTTTCATGCTAGATTTGCAAAAAGCAGTTCAATAAAAGCTAGGTATGAAGACTAGATCATCTGCAACCTTAAGGTTAACACCTACTTATAAGAGTTGTACCTTAAAGTATTTTTTTTCTTTTTTCTTTTTCTTATTTTTTATTAACAATGAATTTTATTTCAGTTATAGGTGTACAAAGATCATAAGTCAATTCGATAGATTTTGTGTCCCAAACCCACAGTGCATCCCCCCACCCCCCAAGAGTTGTACCTTAAAGTTTTTGAAACAAATTCATCTTCGGAGTTCCCATCGTGGCACAGTGGAAACAAATCCGACTAGGAACCATGAAGTTGCAGGTTTGATCCCTGGCCTTGCTCAGTGTGTTAAGGATCTGGCGTTGCCATGAGCTGTGGTATAGGTTGCAGACACGTCTCGGATCTGGCATCGCTGTGGCTGTGGCGCAGGCAGGCGGCTACAGCTCCGATTAGACCCCTAGCCTGGGAACCTCCATATGTCGCAGGTGTGGCCCTAAAAAGCAAAAAACAAACAGAACGATTTCAATCCATGTCTTATTTTTCTTTGTACACAACCAATGCCTACTGGAGTAGACATTTACTAACGTTTCCTGGATTAATTCCTGACCTACAAACACTAGGAAGACAGTCTTCCAAAAGCAGGTGGATGGTTTAGATTTTGATCAGTTCACCAAGTCAAGTGTATTTCAGTAACGTCAAATAGAATGAAATGTTTTGGTTGAAGATATTCACTTAAATCAAAGAAAGGCCAGTACTAACAAATTCTTTTCACAATGCACACAATTCAATTTTCCAAGGATGGATTTGCCAACCTGGCCTTGGAAATTACTTATTGATGTTTCTGTCTAAGGAAATTATAGTCATTGGCTGACCAGAAATCCACCAACTCGAAGAGCAGTTTTCAACCCTGGCCATGTACTCAAATCACTGTGAAGCTTTGAAAACCACAGGTACCAGGCCCTGTACCTGGCAGCTGGTTTAATAAGTCTGGGAGGGGACCGGGGAGGGGGGGCTAGAAAGATGTATTTTGAATTTATATACAGGAAACAGCTACACTCAGCAGCACAGTATGAAAATAGCTCCCCGTGTAATTCTGACACACTCCCCACCGCTGAGGTTCAGTACCACTGCCCTAAGGATTCTGAACTGAATTTAACACAGCACCTGGCTGAGGAAACGCCTGCCTTCCACACCTCCCAGAGCTCAAGGGCGTCCCAACTAGTTACCTGAGGGCAGGACCAGGGGGTGGCCTGAGCCAAGCTAAGGAACAGTTCAACTTCCTACTCACAGAGGTGAGATCCCATCACTGGAATTGGCACAGCTCCTGTCTTGCTTTACACAGAAGGGGCAGGGGAACCCCCCTTGTTCTCAGCCTCTTCCTCAGACAGGACCCGAAATTTATAGACTGCACATACATGACTGCACTAACACCAGGACTGCCACTTAGCCCCTTTCCCACTTCACATGCGTAGGGATGTGTGGTGTGCGAGGGTCCCAGGAATGAGACAGCATTCACTGGAGGAGCACAGTAGGTTTCCCCTGTGTGTGCGTGTCGTGTGAGGGCTGGTGATGGTGAGTTTTTGGTGAACCTCCCACCGGAGGACTTGGTGTCCATGTGAGCGGCTCCCCCGCTCCTGGTTTTCCTTATCACTGCTCCCTCAGCACCTGACACGATGCCTAGCACCCAGTAGGTGGTGAATAAAGGTTTTCTGAGATAACAAACGAGGAGGAAGAACTCCAGAACTTAAGCAGGGAAGGGAGGAAAGCCAGAAGGGGTGGGGCGCCCCAAGTCCTGGATGGCGTCTAGTGGAGTCAGGGCAGAGAGCATGGACTAGGTCCCCAACCAGGTTTAGAGGACAGACCACATCTCAACCTTCTAGGGAAGCGCCCACTGCCAACCTCAGAGGCCCCAGGAGCAGGAACCACAGCCCCGGGAGGGAGTCAGCCCTCAGGGAGGACAGAGGTGGGCCTGGGATTCGCCCGAGCAGGGAAGGGCTGTGGGGACCACGGCCATTTACAGATGCAGCCAGCAGTGTCTCGGCTCCTCCAGAGGAGGAGGCAGAAGGCAGAGCAGGAAGCACAGGCAAGATGAGCCCTGATTTCCCGAGCTCTCTGCATCTCACGCTGGGTTCTCAGCACGAGAGAGCACTGGGCATGGAGTCAGGACAGTCAGGGTCCTGACCAGCTCTGACCCACGATCACGGATGGTGATCAAGGAATTAGATTCTACCTCCCAGCCTCGGTTTCCTCATCTGCAAAAGGGGGGGGATAAAAGCTCCCGTGCCAGCACAGACAAGGGGGCTCAGAGTTTCCAGAACCACCGAGTACTCAGAGCCTTGGGAATGAGGACTGCCCCCCTCCCCAAAGAAGGGAGGCTGCTCTGAATTCCAGGAGAGGCAGCGCCTGTTCCTATGATGAGACCTCCCAGCTCTGCCCCCCTCCAAAGAACCTCAAACAGAAACAATGTCCATAAAAAAGGAGCGGGAACAAAGGTCATCTTAATGCCAGTTAGCCGGTTTCCTTAAGCGTAATTAGACCCTGTGTGGATTTCTGAAAGCACTTCAGTAATTCAGGACAGCAGAGGCCCTGTGAAGGAATCAGCACAGATCTTTTTTTTTTTTTTTTCAGCTATAAAAATATGATCATAACTCATACTCAGTTAAATTTAGCATTCTTATCCCAAAAGCTGTCAAACGTTCAAAACTCACATGGATCAGCCATTATTTCAATGAAACAAACACACATCCTAAAGAATGCATTAAAAACAAGGTCCAGGAGTTCCCTGGTGGCTCAGTGGGTTAAGAATCCAGCAGCAGCTCAGATTGCTGCTATGGCCCTGGTCTGATCCCTGGCCCAGGAATTTCCACATGCCACAGGTGTGACCAAAAAAAACAACAAAAAAAATTTTTTTAAAGGGGGCGGATAGATTAGGAGTTTGGGATGAACAGATACACACTAGTATACATAAAATAGATAAACAGCAAGGATCTACTGTATAGCACAGAGAACTGCACTCATCTTGTAAGCTATAATGGAAAAGAATCTGGAGAAGACGATAGATAGACAGATAGACAGACAGACAGACAGATAGATAATGGAAAAGAGAAGAAATCTCTATCAAGAGTTATCCTTCTCCAGATTCTTTTCCATTATATGAATCTGGAGAAGGATAGCTCCAGAGATAGGTAAGAAAGATATTCTTCTCTTTTCCATTTTATATATATCTAGAGAGAGAGACAGAGAGACATAGAGATTTTTATATAGAGTGAGAAAAAATATATGTGCATATTTTAGTTTTATATATATATATACAACTGAATCACAGACACCTGAAACTTACACAACGTTGTAAATCAACTATACTTCAATTAAAAACAAAACAGGGAGGGTCTAATACTAAGCAAGATCTATTTTGTTGACTTCACACAAAATGGACCACATTTTGGAATCTGAAAGAAGGACACAGTGAACCTCTTTGCAGAACAGATACTGACTCACAGACTTTGAAAAACTTACGGTTTCCAAATGAGACAGGTTGGAGGGTGGGGAGGGGGTGCACTGAGGGTTTGGGGTGGAAATGCTATAAAAATTTGGGTGTGATGATTATTGTACACCTATAAATGTAATAAAATTCATTAAAAAAAAATGGACCACATTTACCCACACGTCTCCCAGGCCTCACCTCTCCTCTCCCGTCAACCACGTGTCCCACTTTAATAAACACACTCCTTGACCTCTACGGTATCTGAATCAACCCCAAATTCTCAGGTTCTGGACAATTCCTCTCTCCCCGTTTGCCCCTCACCCCTACCCAACCCCAGGCTGCCACTTTCGTTTGCAATCTAAACAGAATTTCATATTTTATAGACTAAGTGATGGTAAGTGTTATTTAGAGAGTTGTTTCTGCGGAACTAATGAGTTTCTCTTTGGTTTTTCTTACTGAAAGGATGTGGAGAGTGAATGAGTTGTACATCCCAGGACAAAAAGAGAGCGAGAGAGACATTTTTAACACAACAATAGACATGAAGAATATTGTTTGGCTCATTTTCCAGACAGTTTGAATTAACCACAGCAAGAGGAACGGTGAGAGGCCCCAAAGTGTCCGTCCTACATTTCTTTGGGGAGAACACTGAGTCTACCTAGAAGAAATCTGGCTTTGCTCTCCCATAAGAATAAAAAATTAAAAAAAAAAAAAAAATCCTGGTTGTCTCTAGTTCAAGGTGAGGCTAGTTACCATAGGGTTAAGGAGCCTAACCATTTCAGCCATAAAAGTTCCAGGCATAATCCTATTACTTGTGAATGCTGTTCCGTGTTCTTTGACATTCTGATTATCCTGGGATTACTGTCACAGGATCTCTGTGCTAACAGCCCTGTGCCACAGGCTGCCAAGAAGAAAATTAGCACCCTTGCTGCTGTCATGCCAGTTTACACCGCATCTAAACAAATGCTTCTTCCTGCTTTCTCTCCCCCACTCCCCTAATAAAACAAGTTTTAAAAAGAGGGAGAGGAACACGACCAAGGACCGCACTGCACCTGCACGCTTGGTGGTGTCTATTCCCACAGCAATAACTCAAAGGCCATATTTTATTTATAGATGCGCTGAAGGAACAACGGCTTAGAGCACAGGCTAAAACACTTGCAGTCCGACCTGGAACCACCAAGCAAAGATAACCAGTACACTTCCCTTGGAAGGCTGACACAGGAGCTCTCTTCCTCTTACTGAAGAGGTCCTTCCAGTCACCTTCCGACCGAGCGCGGCAGTGTCTTCGCTGTTTTATATCACGACTCATGAAAGAATCAGCTGCCAGGGGTGAAAAACAGGGGAGGCCGCAGGGAAAAAAGAACACACGAACTCTTCCTGGACCTTTCCTCTTATTCATCTGGCCCGTGGCCCACTACTCGTCATGAAAGAGAAAAGTGACACCCTCAATTCTCACCTGTCAATGCACTGAACAAAAAGAAAAGAGCATCTGAAGAAGATGTCCGATAGGCCCCTATAAAATGTTTTAAATGCTTACAGTAAACAGTATATGAATGTGAAAACTCTTCAAAAGGGCCAGCAAGTGCTGTTTGGCTGTTGACAAAAGGCACTATACAAAATGTACCATCCAGAATTATTATTATTATTATTACCACTACTAATAATAAACGAGTCTTGCTGAGCCCCAGAAGCAGAGACCTCGAGCAAAGCTCCCCATACACACCTGACTCACCTCCAAGCCTCAGACACAAATGCCCGCCGTCCAGGGTCGTGACAGAAGTAACAATCGAGACGTCAAAACCAGCACAGACACACTCAGAGTCGTGCCTCCGAGTGCTGTGTCTTCAGAACCCGAGATACTTCCGTGCACTCGTCTTCAGAGGATGGGGCCCAAGGGTAAAGAAGCCCTGGTCCCTGTCCTTTCAGAGCTCATACAGCTCAGCCGAACGACAAACAAAAACAGAAGGCAGAGGAGGGAGAAACCCCATTTTCTGAGGGGACCAAGCTGTGAATTTCATAAAGAAAGTAGTTCGTTTAACTGGGTCCTGAATAGAACAGAATTTCAAAGCAGGATTGAGGGACAAGGCATTCCAAACAGTACTTCATTAAACACAAACCAGAAAATATGGGCTGTAACTCATTAATTATTCCAACAGCATATGAAATGAACTTGGATTACTGAGGACAAAGGAAACTTAAGATACAGGAGTATTTTATTTATTTTTTATTTTTGTTTGATTTATTTATTCAGGAATGTTTTAAATGTTCAATCTGGGAGGCCAGGGGTTAGTCGGAAGCGGGTTCCAGTTCTGGTTTTGCTACGAATTAGCTCTGAGAGCTGAGGTGTATAACTAAAACCCTCTGGTCTAATTCTCCATCTCTGGAAATGGGGATGAGGGTAGAGGAGCTGTCCCTTGGACACCAGCGCTCAGCAGGGCATTAAACACAGCCTGCTCTAGTCACACTCGGCTTTAACTCCCCTATAGACCAACAGCTGCTGGGGGTCCTGCACTTGGTCTGACACACTCAGCACAGGGCTAATGCAAGCAGACACCCTATACATGCCAAGTGCTCATCCTTCTACTGAATTTCTATGTACTACGAAAATACTTTCGTTTGTGCTAGCAAGTATGCTTTCTTCAAACTGTGAAATAATCCAATTTCAAAATTTGAGTTTTACCTTGCACGCGTCAGCACCTATCTTTCCCATTAGGATTCCTTTTTTGTTTGATTTAATGTTACAGCCTGAAAAATATATATAGCTCTTGGGAGTACCCATTGTGGCATAGCGGAAAAGAACCAACTAGTATCCATGAGGACACAGGTTCAGTCCCTGGCCTCGCTCAGTGGGTTAGAGATCCAGCATTGCCGTGAGCTACAGTGTAGGTCGAAGACATGGCTCGGATCCTGTGTTGCTGTGGCTGTGGTGCAGGCCAAAAGTTGCAGCTCAGATTCGATCCCTAGCTTGGGAACTTCCACACGGTGCAGGTGCAGCCCTAAAAAGAAAAAAAAAATTATATATATATATATATATATGTATGGCTCTTGGGGGACTTGGGCCTATGAAATGCCAAAGGAAAATCATTTGAATTTAGTACTCAAAACTAAAAATGAAATAACTGTGGGATCCTAAGACTTTTAAGCATTGTGTTAACTGAACTTTCATTTCAGCCTTACTTCTAACAGATCAAGGAAGTTGCAGAACACCAAAGAGCTACCAAACCAGTCCCTTGCATGCTTTCATCTCATCAGGGTAGCTGTCAGAACAAACAGCAAGACTATCACACACTAAAGTCTTCACAAAAATGGACAGAGGTGCCCTGCTTGTTTCTTTTCAGACACTAAGTGAAAAGGACCTGAGCATACTGATTTCAAAGTCAAAATTCCTGCCACACCACAAAGAGGGACCCTCCCGGTGCAAGTATTCTGAGGCAGCTCCCTGTAGATCCAGCACTCCCCAAACACACAGAGCAGCCAACGGCTACCCTGTAAGATCAACACACTAGAGAAATTACGCTACAAAGAATTTGAAATTTATGAACCAACATTTCTCCATGAGATAAAAAGAAAGGGCACAACCTCATTTTTTTTTCTTTTTAGGATCACACGCCTGGCATATATGGAGGTTCCCAGGCTAGGGGTCGAACTGGAGCTGCAGCTGCCAGCCTACACCACAGCCACAGCAACTCAGGATCCAAGCCATGTCTGTGACCTACACCACAGCCACAGCAACTCTGGATCCCCTACTCACTGAGCAAGGCCAGGGATCAAACCCACGGATACTCTTCAGATTCATTTCTGCTGCACCACAGTGGCAACTGCCAGGCATAACCTCTTTGATATAAGAACTCAAGAAAGAGTAAGACAACAAGGAGCGATGAAGAGAGTTCAGGGAAGAAACAGAAAAGAAGAACTAGACTATGGTAGAAATGGAGGCCACATTAGAAGCCATCAAAGAAATAGAGACAATGATGAAAAACTGAGCTTCGATTCAGTATTATGAGGGACAGGATTCAGGAAATCACAGAGGTTAGTTCACGGGTGAGCAATCACTTGGCCAATGTTTTCTGTAGACTTTCTGGAAAGAAGCCTAGGAGTGCTATCAGAAGAGACATTCTTCTCTGGTGAGTGTGGTGCAGCCACCCTGCTCCTACAAAGGAGGTCGGCCAAGGACAAAGCCTCACATCAAGGAAACCACAGAGCAATGAAGCCAGAACCTAAAAACACCAGGATCCTGAAACACCAGGCCAATGAAACATAAACAAAAGTTTGCTTTGGGCTTTTGGTAACGCTTTTGCTTTAAAAAAAAAAAAGTTAGATATGGCTCATGATACCCTTTTTTCTCCCACTCACTTCCCTGACTTACTGTCTTAAATGCAAATGTGATGCCTACAGATAAGGCAGCCATTTTGTGACCATGAGTGAAATGTATGAGAAGGCTGCAAAAGAAACTTAACAGTAGTTACCTCAGAAAAACTAGGAACTTGAGATAGGAGGGAATTTTCTTCACCAACTGAATCTTTTTTTTTTTCCTTTTAACATTTTATAATACAGGCTGGTAAATAAAGGGTTTTTTTGGTTTTTTGTTTTTGTTTTGTTTTGTTTTGTTTTTAGAATTACAGAAGGAAGGGTTATTGGGGTCACTGAGAATAGTTAGCAGGTTTTAAAGAGGGAACATATAAAGGCTGAGTAAGCAAAATAGCAGAGGAAAAGGTATTCAGGATCAAAATGACATGAGCCATGAATTTACTGAAGCAAAAGGTTTTAGGGAAAGCAAAGTAATAGAAAATAAAACTGAAAAGACAAAGTCAGCCAGAGGTTGAGGACCAGGAACAAATCACACAGAAATCAAACTTCACTCTATGGCAACACACCATATCAAAGAGTCCCATAGGTTCACTTTGGGGAAAGAGAGAGAGTAATATGATAAAAACAATGTTGGAAGAACAGTTCAAGATACAAAATAAGTTGAGAGAGAAAGAAGCAAAAGAAAACGGAAGTGAAAGTCACAACTAATTCATCCAACTTCATTTTCAGTTTTCAAAATTAAACTAGCAGTACCTGATAAAAGGAATTGTGTTGTCGCACATGATAAAGAACCTGGACAGCTCTATTACTACACACTATTTCTTTACATACTATTTCTGAGACCAGCAAAATGATGGATTTAACTTCTCAATGCTGAACCCAATACAGGAGAATACATTTGCCATTTCTTCTTTCATTTCATTTCAGGTATAAATTCCATCCAAACAGCTCCAAAAAGCATCACCTCCTCTTTCTGAAGCTCAGCACTCTCATCTATTAAATAAAGGAGATGGACCAAAAGTGCCCTTTTCAAGTCTTAAACTCTGTGTCTAGTTTAATCTCAGAAATGGCAGCTGAGAGACTCTGGGAGCAGAACTGAGGACCTGGGATTGAGTAACTGAGGCTGTGTGGTAACAGGTTACCAATGACACCTGGGCACAAAACAACTGAATCACACTGTATAAAACCTCCTGAACATTTCAGAGGTCCTACACTTAGGAACTTGTAGTCCCCAGTTATTTACCTTGAATGGGGGATCTCTAACAGCTACAGTACCTGTAAGATACATACACACATGAGTAACTTGTTATGTAAAGAGTAAAAACTCACCCGGAATTCCATCTTTTTGTTCCTTTTTTCTTTTCCCTTTTTTTTTTTCTTCTTTTTTAACAGCTGTCCCTGCAGCATATGGAAGTTTCCAGGCTAGGGGTCAAATTGGAACTGTAGCTGTGACCTATGCCACAGCCATGGCAACACTGGATCCAAGTTGCATCTGCGACCTACACCACAGCATGCAGCAACACTGGATCCTTAACCCACTGGGTGAGGCCAGGAATTGAACCGAACCTGCATTCTTACAGAGACAACTTCAGGTCTATAAACACAACAGGGAACTCCACATCATCTTAGTGCATAAATGGTTTCCATTTTTCTTTTTTTGTCTTTTTGCCTTATCTAGGGCCGCACCCGCGGCATATGGAGGTTCCCAGGCTAGGGGTCTAACAGGAGCTGTAGCTGCCGGCCTTCGCCACAGCCACAGCAATACGGGATCCGAGCCACGTCTGCAACCTACACCACAGCTCATGGCAACGCCGGATCCTTAACCCACTGATCAAGGCCAGGGATCGAACCTGCAACCTCATGGTTCCTAGTCGGATTCGTTAACCACTGAGCCACGACGGGAACTCCTGGTTTCCATTTTTTATTGAATTAGTTCCCCTCTATTTCTTTACGAAACAAGAAAATGTGATTCATACATGCAAAATGGAATATTATTCACCCTTTAAAAAGAGGGAAATCCTCCCATATGCGACAGCATGGGTGAACCTGGAGGACCTTACAATAAACGAAGTCAGTCAGTCACAGGACAAATACTGCATGATTCTCCTGCTAGGAATCTAAACCGGTCAGATTCATGGAAACAGCAGGATGATGGTTGCCAGGGTCTGGGTGAAACAGGAGTTGCTGTTCAACAGGATGAAGTCTGAGCTAGCAAGATAAGTAAGTTCTAGAGCTTTGCTGTACAGCACCGCACCTACACTTAATAATACCGTCATGTGCACTTAAAATCCGTTAACAGGGTAGGTGATTTCACATTAATTGTTCTAACCAAAACTTTTAAAACACCAATACTATATATTGAAGAACATTATTCACTATCATATGTTTTGCTTCTACACACATTGCTGTGATGAATCACCTAATAAATACAGCATTTGTAACAATTACAGAAATCATCTTTAATATTCAGCTTCTCAGCATTTTCTTTACATCACCAACTTCTTAGAAATTGTGAACTTTCATTGTTACTTAAATTAGTACAATGATAGAATTCTTACATTAAGATGTTCTCTTTTGTAAATCTACTCTTCCACATACCTTAATAAAGGTATTTAAAAAAATTTTTTTAAAGAAGTTTTTGGATGAGTTCCCATCGTGGCACAGAAACGAATCCGACTGGGAACCATGAGGTTGCAGATGCAATCCGTGGCCTCGTTCAGTGGGTTAAAGATCCGGCATTGCCGTGAACTGTGGTGTAGGTTGCAGACATGGCTTGGATCTGGTGTTGCTGTGGTTCTGGTGTAGGCTGGCAGCAACAGCTCCGATTTGACCCCTAGCCTGGGAATCTCCGCATGCCACAGGTTCAGCCCTAAAAAAGCAAAAAAAAAAAGTTTTTGGATTGGAGAAGAATGTTTATAGCTCTGGGATGCAACCCAAGCTCAAGTAAGTAATTGTGTCATTGCAGGATGCAGCTGCAGAGCCAACAGAAGCATCAACAGAAAAGCATTTAAATTTTTTAAACTAAACGACAGGGAATTCCCATGATGACTCAGTAGTAACGAACCCAACTAGTATTCATGAGGACAAGGATTCGATCCCTGGCCTCAGCGGGTTAAGGATCTGGCATTGCTGTGAGCTGTGGTGTAGGTCACAAACACAGCTCACATCCTGTGTTGCTATGGTTGTGGTTGTGGCGTAGGCTGGTGGCTACAGCTCCGATTCAACCCCTAGGGTGGGAACTTCCATATGCCCCGGGAGCGGCCCCCTAAAGACAAAAAAATAAATAAATAAATAAACTAAATGACAGGAAATAGACTTTCGTGATGAAGCATTTGATTTGAGCACTTCATTAGCCAATGCATAAAATTCTAACCTTTCAGAACTTAAAGGGATTTAGGGCTTGCCTCATCCTCCTACACTGCTGGCAGGAATATAAATTGGTACAACCACTATGAAAAACAGTATGGAGTCTCCTCACAAAACCAAAAACTGAACTACAATAGGATCCAGCAATCCCACTCCTGGGCATATATTCTGAGAAAACCATAATTCGAAAAGATAACATGCACCCCAATGTTTACTGCAACACTATGTAAAATAGACAAGATCTGAAAGCAACCTAAATGTCCATCATAAGATGAATGGATCGAGATGATGTGGTACATCTATACAATGGAATATTACTCAGCCATAAAAGAGAAAGAAATAATGCCATTTGCAGCAACATGGATAGACCTGGATATTAGCACACTAAGTGAAATCAGATAGTGAAAGACAAACATCATATGATATTACTTACATGTGGAATCTAAAAAAAAAAAAAGGATATAAATGAGCTTATTTGCATAAGAGAAACAGATTCACAAACTTTGAAAAGCTTGTGGTTACCAAACTGGAAAGTGGAGGGAGGAGCAGGGATGGACTGGGGGTTTGGGCCTGGCACATGTGCACTGAGGTAAATGGAATGACTGGCCAACAGGACCTGCTGTATAGCACAGAGAACTCTCCCCACTGTTCTGTGATAAGCTCTATGTGAAAAGAATCTGAAAAAAGAATGGGTATGTGTATATGCATAAATGAGTCACTTTGCTGTACAGCAGAAAATTCACAACATTACAAGTCAACTAAACACCAATAACATTTTTTTTGTTTTTTTTTGCCTTTATCTAGGGCCACACCCGCGGCATATGGAGGTTCCCAGGCTAGGGGTCTAACAGGAGCTGTAGCTGCCGGCCGTCACCACAGCCACAGCAATGCAGGATCCGAGCCGCGTCTGCAACCTACACCACAGCTCACGGCAACGCCAGATCCTTACCCTACTGAGCAAAGCCAGAGATCGAACCCGCAACCTCATGGTTCCTAGTCGGATTCGTTAACCACTGAGCCACGAGGCGAAGTCCTTAATAACGTTTTTTAATTTTATTTATTTATTTATTTATTTATTTTTGTCTTTTTGCCTTATCTAGGGCCACACCGCGGCATATGGAGGTTCCCAGGCTAGGGGTCTAACAGGAGCTACAGCTGCCGGCCTTCGCCACAGCCACAGCAACACAGGATCCAAACCGCATCTGCAACCTACACCACAGCTCACGGTAACGCTGGATCCTTAACCCACTTAGCGATGCCAGGGATCGAACCCGCAAGCTCATGGTTCCTAGTCGGATTCATTAACCACTCAGCCACGATGGGAACTCCAATAACAT
>PVHT021183699.1:69384230-69419122 GCA_004024745.2 Catagonus wagneri
CGAACCCGCAACCTCATGGTTCCTAGTCGGATTCGTTAACCACTGAGCCACGAGGCGAACTCCTTAATAACGTTTTTTAATTTTATTTATTTATTTATTTATTTTTGTCTTTTTGCCTTATCTAGGGCCACACCCGCGGCATATGGAGGTTCCCAGGCTAGGGGTCTAACAGGAGCTACAGCTGCCGGCCTTCGCCACAGCCACAGCAACACAGGATCCAAACCGCATCTGCAACCTACACCACAGCTCACGGCAACGCTGGATCCTTAACCCACTTAGCGATGCCAGGGATCGAACCCGCAACCTCATGGTTCCTAGTCGGATTCATTAACCACTCAGCCACGATGGGAACTCCAATAACATTTTTTTAAATTAAAAAAAAAAAAATCTCACCTCCTCACCAGAGTTCAAGAAACCACAGAATACCCATGGACGCTGGTCCCTTTCAGCTCCAGCCCTGGGCGGGGGTTCAATCTCTCTCCTGGGAGCCGTTACTCAGTGCTGGGCCACTCCTCACGCTAGACATTTCTTATTTCCAGGGAGCTGAAATCAACTCCTCCGACTTCTGGGACAGAGCCTAGTGGGGTCCACCGGAGCAACACCCATAAGCCTAATCCCTCCTCTAAAATGAGATCTGTTGGAGTTCCCTTTGTGGCTCAGTGGTTAACAAATCCGACTAGGAACCATGAGGTTGCGGGTTCAGTCCCTGGCTTTGCTCAGTGGGTTAAGGATCCGGTGTTGCCGTGAGCTGTGGTGAAGGTTGCAGACGCGGCTCGGATCCCGCGTTGCTGTGGCTGTGGCGAAGGCCAGCAGCTACAGCTCCTGTTAGACCCCTAGCCTGGGAACCTCCATATGCCACGGGTGCGGCTCTACATAAAAAAAGCAAAAAGACAAAAAATAAAATAAAATAAAATAAAAAATAAAATGAGATCTGTCATTTAGAAGCCAGCAACCTGTGTCAACTGTAGCCTTCTACCCTCAGAAAAAAGAAAAAGGATTTCAGTTTTAACCTCACATCATTCTGTCCAACTTTCTTCATGCAAATTCAGTTTATTACTGATATTCTCTTAAAACAGCCCTAAACTGAACACAATATTTCAGGAGAGAACTGGCCAGGAGAATGGGAGTATTGCCTCCTGAGATCTAACCCTTCCATACCATGGATTCTTTACTCTCTACTTCTCGCTCTTAAGATCACACTGCCTTCATTCTGTCCTTCAGAGTACTTTGTCCCTTGCTCCCAGGAGCAACCAAAATAAACCTCAACAAAGCAAAAACAAACCAAAAAATCAAATAGCACAGAGACTACTTACTAGGGAAGTTTCAAAGTGTATTTGAGAAAAATCAGAACTAGTAGGACCTGTCTGAACAGAGAATTCATGTCTCGGACAGAAAATTACCTGACATTTGATCACTTCAATTCTTTTGTGTGTGTGTGTGTGTATGTCTGTGGGTGTGTGTCTTTTTAGGGCTCCACCATGGCATATGGAGGTTCCCAGGCTAGGGGAATCAGAGCTGTAGCCGCCAGCCTTCGCCACAGCCACAGCAATGCAGGATCCGAGCCGCATCTGCCACCTACACCACAGGTCATGGCAACGCCGGATCCTTAACCCACTGAGCAAGGCCAGGGATCAAATCCGCAACCTCATGGTTCTTAGTCGGATTCGTTTCCGCTGAGCCACAATCGGAACTCCTACCCGACATTTGAAATTCTGTTTGCTTGTGGAATTTAGCCAAGGACTTTTATGGTGGAATCATGTTTAGCAATTGAGTTTCAAATTCCATTTGTGGCTCAGCAGTTAATGAACCTGACTAGGATCCATGAGGATGTGGGTTCAGGGAGTTCCCATTGTGGCGCAGCAGAAACAAATCTGACTAGGAACCATGAGGTTGCAGGTTCGACCCCTGGCATTGTTCACTGGGTTAAGGATCCGGCACTGCCGTGAGCTGTGGTATAAGTTGCAGACATGGCTCGGATCCTTCATTGCTGTGGCTGTGGTGTAGGCCAGCAGTTGCAGCTCCGATTAGACCCCTACCCTGGGAATCTCCATATGCTGTGGGTATGGCCCTAAAAAGCAAAAAACAAACAAACAAACAAAAAACATAAAATTAAAAAGAGAGAGAGAAAAAGGATGTGGGTTCGATCCCTGGCTCTGCTCAGTGGGTTAAGGATCCGACATCGCCATGAGCTGTGGTGTGGGTCGCAGACGCAACTCAGATTCCATGTTGCTGTGGTGTAGGTCAGAGGCTGTAGCTCCTATACGACCCCTAGCCTTGTAACTTCCATATGCCACAAGTGCAGCCCTAAAAAAAAGGGGAAGACAGAAAGAGTTCTTAAAAATCAGTATTATCTCATTAAGATAAACATTTTAATTTCTTGTCAATTTAAATTACCTAAACATCTAAACACAGTGACATGAGCATACTCAGGCTTAACTATCCTGGGTAGTTTTGATATAAGAAGCAATTGCAGTAAACTCCTATTTATTTGAAGTTCGGGAGAAACAAGAGTATTAATGAAATGCTCTGGTTAACTGAAAGTCACCAAACACAAATAATTTTCAACTACTTGGAAGACAATTACAGAATAAATATTTTAATAAATGCTCAGACCAAAGCACATGTAGAACCATAACTATACAAGGGAACTCAGCTTTTGACCACAGGATGCTTGCGGCAGGCCATCACTGGAAAGATCAATTACCTTAGCCCAGGGTTGTATATGAAACTAATACACATTAATAACCAGTAACCATCTATCCCAATTTTCTAAGACAATTACAATCTCATGCATTTTTTTCCCCAATATTTGCAATTCTTTTAAAAGGACTAGGTTTCTCTCGGGTAACATCTTCACAGATCAGATAAAAAAAGTGTGTGACCATGTCTTAGTACTTTATTTGAAGAAAAATGACTACACCCTCACAAACCAAGCAAACGGCCATTAAAACACACTAATGATAAACACAAAAACACATATGTATATACAAGTCTATTCATAACATTATTATCACTGGAAAAAAAAACCTGAAAATGACCAGAACTATTAAATAAATTACATCTACATAATGTAGTCATTGAAATGATGATGTAGATCATTTAGTAATATGGAAAAAATGTTCACAATAATTCTAAGTGGAAAAAAGTAGGCAATATACATGGCATAACCCCAGTTTTGTTGAGCTATGTGTGATTCCATTTTTGTTTTATATACACAGTGTATCTAATTGTATATCTAGCTAACATATAAATATTGTTATGTTAGATATTATTCTATTTTTGTGATGTATTATATATTTGTATGGGAAAATGTTTGAAGCCTGCACAGCAAAACTAATAGTAAGTTATCCTGTGGACCACACTCCAGGTTTTTGTTACTGGTTTTTATAAATGTTCTAATTTTTAATGAATGACAAGAAGCAAATGACAGCTTGTATCATTTTTTTAAATCCCTAATACTGGTTTCTTTTCTGTCATTTGTCTCTCAACCTAGAAGATACAGAAGGGTAGTGTATTGAAATCTCTAGAGTTGCTGCTGTGGCACAATGGGTTAAGAATCTAACTGCAAGGCTCAGGTGGCTGCAGAGGCACTGGATCATCTCTGGCCTGATGCAGTAGGTTAAAGAATTCGGTGTTGCCACAGCTGCAGCATAGGTTGCAGCTGTGGCTCAGATTCAGTCCATGGCCTGGGTGCAGCCACAAAATCTAAAGACACACACACACACACACACACACACAGTCATTTTGTAAAAACTCTTCCAGGGGTTTCTGATATGCCCAGAGGCAAAATGCTTCCCACATAAAAGAGACACTGCTTGAGACTTGGGAGACAGAGACAGGGCTGTCAAGACTTAGTTCTGGAAACAACTTCCACAAAGAGAACCCAATGCTTGCCAGAAATAAGTGGAAGAGAATAAACATTAAGCTTTGAGATTTTTTTTCCAAAATGCACTTCTTCTATGTTCAAACTCTACAGGCCCAGATCCCTGCAACTTATAGAATTCTCACTCAGAAAACACAACTGAACCCAAATGCAACAAAATATTTATGAGCCAAAGTGCGTTCCTATTCTGTTTTTCCTCAAAGCCGGGCAGCCTCATTCTGCATTTCTTTCAGGACATAAGCTCTCCGTAGCAACTGCTGGAGGTTTCCTTTAAGGCTCTCTTGTTATTTTTTAATGCATTTGATTAATTCCAAAATAAAGTTCTAAACAGTGCTCATCAAAATGAAAGAGATTTGAATGTCCTCATTTACTCTAAAAATTCCACCATATTCAAATCCCAACATGCCTTCATGCACCTGTAACTTTGCCAAAGCCAATTTACACCAAGCTGCCAGCCCACGACCTGGAGGATGAGTAACTGCTGAGTGGGCAGAGAGCTGGTGAACAGCAGTGTAGGAGAGAGGGACCTGAGGGTGGATCCCCAGGAAAAAACCAGCAGCTGGGAAAAAAGAGGGGCATCCTTTCGTCAGCTATGCTACAGGCCAGGCACTGTCCTAGGCACTGGGGATTCTAGTGAACCAAGCAAAACAGAAATCCCTGCTGTCACTTACAACAGCCAAGACACGGAAGCAACTCAAGTGCCTCTCAACAGATGACTGGCTTAAGCAGATGTTGTGTGAGTATACATATATATATGGATGTATTCCAGATACAATGGAATATGACTCAGCCATTTTATTCCTGGGTATATATCTGAAGAAAACAAAAAACACTTTCAAAAAGATACTTGTACCCCAATGTTCACATACAATTGCCAAGATGTGGAAGCAGCTTAAGTGTCCATCAACAGAAGAATGAAGCAGATGTGGCCATCGTTAGTAAGTCCACAAATAACAAACACTAGAGAGGGTGTGGAGAAAAGAGAACCCTCCTACACTGTTGGTGAGAATGTAAAATGGTACAACCACTATGGAAAACAGTACAGAGATACCTCAGAAAACGAAGTATAGAACTATAATATGAACCAGCAATCCCACTTCTGAACATATATCCAGACAAAACTTTCATTGAAAAAGATACATGCACCCCTATGTTCACTGCAGCACTATTCACAATAGCCAAGACATGGAAACAACGTAAATGTCCATCGACAGATGAATGCATACAGAAGGTGTGAGATAGATAGATAGATAGATAGATAGATAGATAGATAGATAGATATAAAATGGAATACTACTCAGCTATAAAAAAGAATAAAATAATGCCATTTACAGAACCATGGATGGAACTAGAGACTCTCATATTGAACGAAGTTAGGAACAGAAAGACAAATACCATATGATATCACTTATATCTGGAATCTAATATATGGTACAAATGAACCTATCTACAGAAAAGAAACAAACTCATGGACTTGGCGAACAGACTTTTGGTTGCCTAGAGGGTGGGTGAGAGAGCAGGATGGACTGGTAGTTTGTGGCTAGTAGATGCAAACTAATGCATTTGGAGTGGATAAGCAATGAGATCCGTCTGTATAGTACGGAGAACTATGTCTAATCACTTGGGATGGAAAATGACGAAGGATAATGTGCAAAAAAAGAACGTATATAAATGTATGACTAAATCACTTTGCTGTACAACAAGAAATTGACAGAACATTGTAAATCAACTATAATAAAAACTTTAAAAAAAACAAAGTAGATGCGGTAATATATACACAATGGACTACAACTCAGCCATAAGAAGGAATGAAATTTTGCCATTTGCAACAACATGAATGGTCCTGTAGGAGTATTATACTAAATGAAATAAGTCAGAAAGAGAAAGACAAATAGTGTAAATGTATATGCGGAATCTAAAAAATACAATAAACTAGTGAATATAAGAAAAAGGAAGCAGACTCATAGATATAGAGAACAAAGTGGAGGTTACCAGTGAGTAAGGATGAAGGCAAAACAGGTGTAGGAGATTAAGAGAAACCAGCTATTATGTATAAAATAAGCTATAAGGATATACTGTACAACATGGGGAATATAGCCAATATTTATAACAACTATAAATAGAATATAACCCTGCAAAGTGTGAATCACTATATTGTACACCTATAACGTTTAATATTGTACATCAACTATAATTCTTAAAAAGATATGAGTGTCTCTGGACTACAGAGGCAACAACAGTGAAGAGTGGTCAGATCTGGGATATACTAGAAAGTAGATCCAACAGAATTTGCTGGTAGACAGTTTGTGAGAGAAACAAAGTCATGAGTGAGCCTAAACTTTTTGGTATCTGCATAGGACTTTCAAAAATATATATTTGGGTATGACTACTGCTTCCCAGAAAACCAGATTGGGATCTTTAGCCAAAGAGACCTTGCAAGTTATAAAAAGTCCTCCACGGGAACCTATAAACCTACAAGTTTCTTTTCTTTTCTTTCCTTTCTTTCTTGCTTGCTTGCTTGCTTGCTATTTTTTTAGCGCCACCCCCACAGCATATGGAAGTTCCCAGGCTAGGGATCAAACAGGAGCTGCAGCTGCAGGCCACAGTCACAGCCAAGTGGGATCCAAGCTGCATCTGTGACCTACACCACAGCTCACAGCAATGCCAGGTCCTTAACCCACTGAGGAGGTCAGGGATCAAACCAGCATTCTCATGAATACTAGTCAGGTTTCCTTCCACTGAGCCACGATGGGAACTCCCTAAACACACAGGCTTCTAAGGCTCCATAAAACACCAACCCTACAAAGAATTTCACTGCAAAAATATTATTATACTATAGTTTTACCAATTTCCACTCCATTCTTTGTAGAGATTCTTACACATTTATGAGAAATTTATCCTCATGTATCACTGATAACATATTTCTTAGCTCTCACTTTATTATTATTATTTGCTTTGTAGGGCTATACCCATGGCATATGGAGGTTCCCAGGCTAGGGGTCCAATAAGAGCCACAGCTGGTATGTGACAGCCACAGCCACATCAGATTTGAGCTACGTCTGCAACCTACACCACAGCTCACGGCAATGCCGGATCCTTAACTCACTGAGCAAGGCCAGGGAATCGAACCAGCAACCTCATGGTTCCCATTCAGATTCGTTTCCGCTGCACCGTGATGGGGGCTCCTTTCACTCTTTCTTATCAACCTCTCCGGGCAGGCAGAGACTGCCAGACCCCTCCTTGATGAAATTCCTCTGCAACGCTCTCCTGTGGTTCCCCACCTTCCCAAGTCCTCCTTGAGCCATTTTCTCACTCACATACCCGATGCTGATCTTTTCCAATTTTATCCTCATCCGTCTGCCCATGTCTCTGCAGTCTTCCACATTCAGCCGTTTTGACCACTTCCCACAACAACTCCCCCAAGATGGAGAGCACACAAATGCCACCTCCAGCCTGACTCTTTCTGGACCGGTTCCCAGCTTTTCGCTGCATCCCTGACACGGCCACTGAGTATCCTGCAGCCCCTCAAAATCACAAAGCCCTAAACTGAGCATCTAATCTTCACTGTTTTCTTGGTCTTAAGCCAGGGGCATGTGATTCTGAGTAACAGGCTCTGCACCTTGGGCTTCATTCAATGACTAATATGGAGGAAAATAAGGTCACGAGCCTCCTGATAACCTTTCCTTATCTCTCCCCTGAATTTGCATAGCATGTTATCTGTCTTCTTTTTATGGTTTATGGTACTTCCTACCTGATACAAGGTAAGAAGTGGCAGATCCTAGTTCTATGTCTATATAATATGTGTGTACACACACAATTTATCATCAATCTGCGTTATCGTCCCTGCCACACTATATAATCATTCAGAACCTACTGATTCATTTTATGTAACTGCTGCCTAGCACCGGTAACAGAATATAGAAGGGCCACAATAAATATTTGTTGTATGATATCACTTATATATGGAATCTAAAATACTGCACAAATGAACCAATCTACAAAACTGAAACAGACTCTTAGACAGAGAACAGACTTGGGGTTGCCAAGAGGGAGAGGGGAGGGAGCGGGATGGATGGGGAGTTTGGGGTTAGTAGACGCCAACTATGACATTTAGAATGGAGAAGCAATGAGGTCCTACTATATGCAGCACAGAGAACTATATCTTAATCTCCTGGGATAGACGGTGATGGAAGATAACATAGGAAAAAGAATGTCTATATATGTATGATTGGTCACTTTGCTGTACACAGAAATTGGCACATTGTAAACCAACTATAATTCAAAAAAAAGGCTTTTCTGGTTATTGCTGTGCCAGGCATTAGGAGCAGCAAAGTCTCTCACGACACCCTGTACGACACAGTGCAGGAGGTCCTGCACAGGAACCAGGGCAAGTGCTGGAAGTTTTTGGAGATGGTGGAGCTTCAGATCAGCCTGAAGAACTACGACCCTCAGAAGGACAAACGCCTCCCAGGCACCGTCAGGTTCAGGTCTACTCCCTGCCCCAAGTCCTCCGTGTGTGTCCTGGGAGACCAGCAGCACTGTGATGAGGCCAAAGCTGTGGATATCCCACACATGGACATCGAGGCAATGAAGAAACTCAACAAGAATAAGAAACTGGTCAAGAAGCTGGCATGGATGGAGTCACCCTGGGCTTCTGCTATTGGATTTCATGTGACTGTTGAGCCCGTAAAAGTCCTGAAGATAGAGATACACTGACAGGAAGAGCCAAAAGTACGATGCCTTTTTGGCTTCAGAGTCCCTAATCAAGCAGATCCCATGAATCCTGGGCTTGGGCCTGAATAAGCTTGGTAGGTTCCCTTCCTTGCTGACCCACAATGAGAACATGGTGGCCAAAGTGGATGAAGTGAAATCCACGATCGAGTTCCAGATGAAGAAGGTGCTGCGTCTGGCAGTGGCTGTTGGCTACGTGAAGATGACAGATGATGAGCTTGTGTACAATATCCACTTAGCTGTCAACTTCCTGGTGTCATTGCTCAAGAAAAATCTGCAGAACATCCGGGCTTTTTACCTTAAGAGCACCATGGGCAAGCCCCAGCGCCTGTACTAAGGATCAGCTCAATAAACCAACTGCCACCATTAAAAAAAGAAAGAAAGAAAGAAAGAAAAAGATCCTGCTGTATAGCACAGGGAACCATATCTAGTGACTTGTGATGGAACATGATAGAGGATAATGTCATTAAAAGAATATAAATATATATATATATATGTACGACTGGGTCACTTTGCTGTACAGTAGAAATTGACAGGACACTGTAAATCAACTACAATGGAAAAAATAAAAATCTTTAAAAAATAAAAGTAAAATTATAATCTAAAAAAAAAGAAAAATATATTTGTTGTATCCCAAACAAATGTATAAAAGACAATGGAAAGTGACTAAACATCAAAGCTGGCTCAAAAAAATTCTTGAAAGTCACTTCCTTTTTAAACTCCCTAAAAGCAGTATCACTTGGGTTGCATTTTCTTTATTCTGCAATTAGCAAATGTTCCTTTCAAACGAGGACTCTCTCTCTCATATTTCATGACGATCTCAAATTTCTATCTTTAAGCTGCAGGAAGTAATCCATTTCTTCCAGATACAGACAAACAAAAATGAGCAAACAAACCAAAATGAAAGGTAGTATTTTGAAGGGAGATAAAATTTTAAATCTCAAAACAGCTGCGCCCTCATCTTCTGAATCCAAAGCCAGCCTTTCATAGTAACCACTGTTTCTAAATGCACTATGCTCACTGCCGCTCCTGGAAAACTTCCTTATTGAAATGATCCCATCCATTGTCTCCTTTCTACTAAAAGTAAGGCAACCAGCAATATCAGCAACACCCTGGGAGCTTGTCAGAAAAGCAAATGATTGATGGGCCCTCCCCCAGAACCACTGCATCATACTGGCTCTTGTAAACAATGGAGGACAGTTCTACAGCCTCCATCCCACTGGCAGGGTTAAATTTTTTTTTTTTTGTCTTTTGCCTGATCTAGGGCCACACCCGCGGCATATGGAGGTTCCCAGGCTAGGTGTCTAACAGGAGCTGTAGCCGCCGGCCTTCGCCACAGCCACAGCAATGCGGGATCCGAGCCGCGTCTGCAACCTACACCACAGCTCACAGCAACGCCGGATCCTTAACCCACTGAGCGAGGCCAGGGATCGAAACCGCAACCTCATGGTTCCTAGTCGGATTCGTCAACCACTGAGCCACAATGGGAACTCCGTGGCAGAGTTAAATTTTGAAAACACACCTCAACATGCCCTAACTCTCAAGATAGGGCAATGGCCACAGGATAAAATACAAACACCTTAGCAAAATGGGAAGGATCTTCATAATTTAATTTCAACAATCTCCCCATTAAATCAATAAACACGTGCTGATCACGTGCCACAGGCCAGGCACACTGGCGGGTGGCAAGGATGCAGCCAACGCCCCTGCTCACTTACAACTCACCTCCAGCCGGGAAACTGCCCTCAGGACTCATGGTCTGGCAACGACCCCATCACCTGTGTTCTAGTCTGACTACCTTATCTAGCCCTCTGCAAACATACCCTTGCACGGTACTGACTTCATGCCAGGTTCACGCAATTTCTTTTACCTAGAATTTCTTCTGCACCTGTCAAAACTTCCTGCATCTCAACCGTCATTAATAAAGGCACTTCCACCCCTGCACACCCTGTCCTTGACTCAACACCAACCCGGCTGAAATACTCCATCCTGTCTCTGGGCTTCCACTTAATCCTCCAACACAGCGAGGGGAGCATCCCTAAATTGTCATTTGTATTTAAACATCTTTCTCTCCACTGGGCACGGGGCAGTGTGCACCCTATGACTCATCTCTGTAGCCTTGGCAGCTTCCACAGGCTTGGAACAAATAGGAATTTAATTAAATGTTTCTTAAAAAGCTTCTTTTGGGGAGTTCCCATCATGGCTCAGAGGTTAACGAACACTACCAGCATCCATGAGGACATGGGTTCGATCCCTGGCCTCGCTCAGTGGGTTAAGGATCTGGTGTAACCATGAGCTGTGGTGCAGGTCGCAGATGCGGCTCAGAATCCTGAGGTGCTGTGGCTGTGGCGTAGGCCGGTGGCTGCAGCTTCAATTCAACCCCTAGCCTGGGGACCTCCATATGCTGGGATTGTGGCCTATAAAGAAAAAAGACAAGAAGAAGTTCTTACATTTTCCTCAGGAGTTTATGACTTTTCTTTTTATTGGCATTCTTTGAAGTGATGGAAAATATGCTTTGAAAGAATAATTAGAATTTTAGAAAACATCTAATCATTTAAATATAAGTGGTGTAAAAATTTTTTAATTAAATAAAAAATATATAAATGGTGTGAATCAAAAGGGTGGTTAAGATGGGTAATACAATTGCAATTATAAAACATAGCTTAAATGTTAATAAAACTGGAGTTCCTATTGTGGCTCAGTGGGTTAAGACCCAACATAGTGTCCTGAGGTGCTGTGTGCTGTTGGAGTTCCCATCGTGGCTCAGTGGTTAACAAATCCGACTAAGAACCATGAGGTTGCGGGTTTGATCCCTGGCCTTGCTCAGTGGGTTAAGGATCCAGCGTTGCCATGAGCTGTGGTGTAGGTTGCAGATGCGGCTCAGATCCCGCATTGCTGTGGCTGTGGCGAAGGCCAGCGGCTACAGCTTCGATTAGACCCCTAGCCTGGGAACCTCCATATGCCGCGGGTGTGGTCCTAGAAAAGGCAAAAAGACAAAAAAGAAAAAAAAAAGGGAGAGAGACGCATTGTTAAAAATCTGTCCAACATTCATACCTCAAATACGTACATTATTTAAAAAGAACATGTAAGTAGTATCATCAATATCTGTATTACCTATTAGAAAAGCTTACTTTCTTTTTTAGACAAAAGTATCAGTACAACTTACTGTGTCTGGAGCCCCCGACTCAGAGACCCTCGCGGATACTGAGGAGACTCTGCGCAGTGCTGAGAGCAGGGACAGAGACAGACGCTAGGCACAGGCAGGAACCCCTGACCCTAAGGAGATTCTAGTCTGGCCTCAAGCACAAGTGTTTCTATGAAGTGATGAGACATTTACATAAACATACCAAACTTTTTTTTTTTTTGCAAGAAAGCCACTGTAATAATACTATTTTGCTGGGTCAATTAAAAACACGTGGAAAGAAAAATTTTAAGTGGTAACCAAGTGAGGTGATGAATGTCTCAACTGTGGTAACCCTTTCAAAATGTATATGAAAACAGCACGTGGTACATTTTATATATTTAAATATATCTATTTACATATTGACAATTTCATCAAGTACACCTCACACTGCGGGGGGACTGTTGAGTTTCCTCTCCTGCTCCCCCGCAACAAAGAAAGAAAATGTGGAAATAAAGAGAACATCTCAGCACGGTGCAGAGCTGTGCTTCTCAAATTTTAATCTGCACAGGACTCACTCAGGGGACTGGTCACAGTGCAGCCTCCCCATCAGTTCCCTGTTGTGACCACCTTGTCTTCGCATTGCTAATAAGAGCCCAGGTGGACACCACGGACCCCAGTGAAGTAGCAAAGACGTAGGAAATATATTCTACACAGCAACAATCTTCCTAAAGGGTCTCTTTCTGAAAATATATAATCTAAAAATTCACTTAAAAAAAAAAACTTCAACTGGGAAAATTCCAGGCAGCCAGACCCTGGCTCCAAGCCCAGGATCCCAGCCACACGCCTCTTAAAAATAGGTTTTCAAAATGCCTAGCATTTTTTTAAAAAAAGAAGAGGACACTTGCCTAACATTCTAGCAAAGTTCTGATACTCACCCATCCGTTATCATTATTTTTATTAACTTCATCCTCTTTTCCTCCTTTTAATTTTCACTTCCTGCTCTACTTCATCCTAAACCGTGTCACAGAATTGTCAAATCTGTTTTTATTTACCAGGTACATGAAATCCCTTTTGCCATTTGCTTATCATCTCTTACAAAGGCGGAGCAAGGTTTCTTTCTCCGCAAGCTTTCTAAATTCTTTTATTTATTTCTTTCAACTTTATAGAGGTATAATTGACAAAAAATTGTAAGATACACCATGGTGATTTGATAAACATGTACACTGTGAAAAAAGCCCCACCCACCTAAATAACACACCCATCACCGCACACATCTTTTTTTTCTTTTATGAGAACATTTAAGTTCTACTTTCTTAGCAAATTTCAATTATACAATACAGAGCTATCAACTCTAGTCACCACATTTTACATTAGATGTTCAGACCTTATGTGTCTTATAGGTGAAACGTGGAAACCTTTTACCAACCTCCTCCTACTGTGCTAAATTCTTTAAGATTTCTAATGACACGCGGTATCAAATGACAGAGTTACAGAATTAGGAAACCAACAGGAACCATTGTACTTTCTGAAAGTTTGATTGCTTTAAATCATCATCCCAAGGAGAGGGGAGTATGGATCCTCTTTGCTAAGCAAAAATGCTAATTACAAAACTAGCATTTAGGTTCTTAAGTCAACTCCAAAGGAATTTAAGAGGCAACGATCTTCCAGGCTTCAAGGCAGAAACTTGATTTTCTAAGACTATACTCTCAGTATTAAAATAGCTTGAGAAGAAAGCATATGCTTTTACTCAGCATTTTTTTCTTCCTATTGTAAATTCTACTATCCTATTATTTTCTTATTTTTAAAAACATTTTCAGAGTTCCTGTCATGGCTCAACAGTAACGAACCCCACTAGTTTGAGGATTCAGGTTCAATCCCTGGCCTTGGAGTTCCTGTCGTGGTGCAGTGGAAACAAATCCGACTAGGAACCATGAGGTTGCGGGTTCGGTCCCTGGCCTCACCCAGTGGGTTAAGGATCTGGCACTGCCATGAGCTGTGGTGTAGGTCACAGACGTGGATCGGATCTGATGTTGCTGTGGCGTAGACCGGCAGCTATAGCTCTGATTGGACCCCTAGCCTGGGACCCTCCATAAGCCATGAGAGCAGCCCTAAAAAGCAAAAAAAAAAGAAAAAATCCCTGGCCTTGATCAGTGGGTTAAGGATGCAGCATTGTCATATGGTGTGGTGTAGATTGTAGACTCAGCTTGGATCTGGCATTGCTGTGGCCGTGGTGTAAGCTGGCAGCTACAGCTCCAATTCGACCCCTAGCCCAGGAACTTCTGTATACTGCAGGTGCAACCCTAAAAAGACAAAAAATAATAAAAAAAATAAAAAACATCTTCATTCCCATTCAATATCCTGGCAAATCGTTCAGAATTCCCAGGGAATTTTCTACCACAGTCATGGGTTTCCACAGAAAAGCCCACGCAAACATCACCAGCCAAACTTTTTTTTTTTTTGTCTTTTTGCCTTTATCTAGAGCCGCACCCACGGCATATGGAGGTTCCCAGGCTAGCTAATCGGAGCTGTAGCTGCCGGCCTTCACCACAGCCACAGCGACACGGCTGCCACCTACACCACAGCTCACGGCAACTCTGGATCCTTAACCCACTGAGCAAGGCCAGGGATTGAACCCACAACCTCATGGTTCTTAGTCGGATTCGTTAACCACTGAGCCACGATGGGAACTCCCACCTGCCAAACTTCTGCAAGGAAATAACATATGCATCCTGACCTCTATCACCTTGCCCTGGCTGAAGCTATGCTCAATTTCTTAGCACAGAAGACCCATTCAGACAGTCTCCTGCAGCCCCTTCACTTTACAGGTAAAAACCAAAAACCAAACAGGTTCAGGGACCTACTCATTGTTACACTGCTCTTGAAACCGAGTCCCCCAGCATCTTCACTTGTGTGTTTTCTGATGATCCACAGGCCCACTGAGACAGCAAAGTATGATAAATAAGATATCTCTATTGAAATATAAATCAAAACTATAATGAGGTTCCCACCTCACACTGGTCAGAATGGCCACCACTAAAAAGTCTACAAGGTAGGGTACCTCTATGCCCACTCTCTGGAGAATGCATAGAGGGGAAACTACCTCAACATAATAAAAACCATAGATGAAAAACCCACAGCTGACATAATTCTCGATGGTGAAAAACTGAAAACATTTCCACTAAGATCAGGAATAAGACAAGGATGTCCACTTTCACCACTAGTATTCAACATAGTTTTGGAAGTCCTAGCCACAGCAACCAGAAAAAGAAATAAAAGGAATCCAAATTGGAAAATAGAAGTAACACTATCATTGTTTGCAGATGACATGATACTATACCTAGAAAACCCTAAAGATAGCACCAGAAAACTGTCAGAACTCAACAATGAATTTGGCCAAGCTGCAGCTTACAAAATTAATACACAGAAACCAACTGCATTTCTATATACTAATAATGAAAGCTCAGAAAGAGAATCAGAGAAACCATTCCATTTACAATCACACCAAAAAGAAGAAAATACCTAGGACTAAATCTACCTAAAGAGACAAAAGACCTGTACTCTGAAAACTCTAAGATGTTGATAAAAAAATAAAAATCAAAGATGACAGAAACAGATGGAAAGATGTATCATATTCTTGGACTGGAAGAATCAATACTGTCAAAATGACTACACTACCCAAGGCAACCTACAGATTCAGTGCAATCCCTATGAAATTACCAAAGACATTCTTCACAGAACTAGGACAGAATATTTTAAAATTTGTATGGAAACAAACAAACAAAAAAACGCTGAGTAGAAACCATATGCTTTTTTCTCAAGAGACCTTGAAAAGTCAAAACAATATTGAAAAAGAAAAACAAAAATGGAGGAATCAAGCTTCCTGACTTTAGACAATACTACAAAGCTACAGTCATCAAAACAATACAGTTCTGTCACAAAAACAGAAATACAGATCAATAGAACAAGATAGAAAGCCCAGAAATAAACCCAAGCACCTATGGTCAACTAATCTATAACAAAGGAGAAAAGAACATACAGTGGAAGAAAGATAGTCTCTTTAATAAATGGTGCTGGGAAAACACGAAAGCTACATGCAAAAGAATGAAAGTAGAGCACTATCTAACACCATGTACAAAAATAAACTCAAAATGAATTAAAGACCTAAATGTAAAACCAGATATTATAAAACTCATAAAGGAAAATATAGGCAGAATATTCTTTGACATAATTCATAGCAACATCTTATTTGATCCACCTCCTAGAATGACAATAAAGACACAAATAAACCAATGGGACCTAATTACACTCAAAAGCTTTTGCACAGCAAAGGCCACCATTAAAAAAAAAACAAAAAGATAACCCACGGAATGGGAGAAAATCTTTGCCAATGATGCAGCAAACAAGGGTATGATCTCCAAAATATACAAACAACTCATGCAATTCAACAACAAAAATAATATGCATGCTACTGAATTCTCAGACCAATACTCAGAGAACTGAATTTATAATAGCAAATATTTGCTCATCTATTCCACCAGGCCAGGTTGGACAGCAAATCTTCACTACGCAGTAGAGGGAAGAAATCCTTCCTTATTAGTATCACCGACTCAAGCAGGGCAAAAGAAAAGCCATGAAGGATCATTCACAAATAAAAGAATTAAAGTTTAATTTTTCAGAAAAATTTATCATATACAACTAACTTTTGAAAATATGAACACAGACCATTAAACTACTCAGGGTATTCATGAATTTCTTATATACTTTTATTTTATGCTGGAGGCAATCACAAGAAGCATCCAGCATCCCAGGTGGAAGATAATCCACGCACCTCCGTGAGGCAGGGTTTGGGGCTGTTCACTGCAGTGTCCCAGTGCCCAAAAGGGTGCCAAGCTCAGGGCAGGTGCTCACCACATATCTGTCGAATGAACGACTCAGAAGATAAAAGGGAAAGGGGGGAGAAGTTGCAACACACAGACATTACACTGAACGCACTAGGACAGCTGCTCAAGGGAAATGGCTGGAAATGGGGACTAAGTGTGGTAAACAGATTAAATCAGAGCTGAGCGTCTGGTGGATCGATGACAGACAATAAGCCATGACTTGAGTCCAACCAAGGGAAAGACAAGCTCCAGGGGAGAGAGGAAAAGATTGGGATGGAGAAGAATGATTGGTTTCAAACTATTTGCAACCGACTCCTCCACCTTCAAAGCCTTAAAAACCTGAGCTGAGGACCAACACCTGCCTTTAGGCTCCAGGGTCCCTGCTTCCTGACCAATATTTATCAGCAAGTGTCACTAAACAGGAAGTTCAATTCCAAATAATAATTATTAGTTTGGAAAGAATGAATCTTGGAATCCTACTTACCTATATGCAATTAAAAAAAGAAAGTGGACATTTTCAGTGAAATGTTCATTAAATTAACCTCAATTTGAAACAACACTGCAGCTGGCTCTCAGGAATAACACGACACTGTTTCCTTAGCCAGCTGTTACTAAGGTAACTACACAAACTTGGCCACTTAAAGAGTTTTGGGTGGGGGTCCCTTTTCTTTTTTTCTTTTTTCTTTTTTAACCACAGCACTGTGGCATGTGAAGAGCCAGGGTTCGGGGTTGAATAGAAGCTGCAACTGCCAGCCTACACCACAGCCACACTGGATCTGAGCTGTGTCTGCGACCCACGCTGCAGCTCACGGCAATGCCAGATTCTTTAACCCACTGAGCGAGGCCAGGGATCCTCATGGACACTATGTCGGGTTCTTAACCCGCTGAGCCACAATAGAAACTCCAGAGTTTTTTTTTAAACACCCATAAATATAATACTCTACACATATTGTATTATCACCTTCCCAAAACTGTATTATCACAATATTCCCTCCATTGCCTGCCCTAACCCCCAAAGTCAACACCACAGAAGACTCTGCTATTACTTTTTAACTCAGCATATACTAGTTGTCCTCAAGTCTATTCCACTACCATTAGCTATGCCAACTTTCAAAAGTTAAGAGCTTGAAAATATGTCAACAAATTTGTCCATCATTTTTAAATGTCCTGAGTTGGAACAGCACTGCATTTTTTTTTTTTTAGGGCTGCACCCACAGCATATGGAGGTTCCCAGGCTAGGGGCTGAATCAGAGCTACAGCTGCCAGCCTACACCACCACCACAGCAACACCAGATCCGAGCCACGTCTGTGACCTACACCACAGCTCACAGCAGTGCCGAATCCTTAACCCCACTGAGCAAGGCCAGGGATTGAACCTGCAACCTCATGGTTCCTAGTCAGATTCGTTAACTGCTGAGCCACGACAGGAACTCCAGCATTGCACGTTTTTTAAAGCATGTGATCATCTCACGGGAAGTAGGCAGAACAGATGTTGGTCACTCGAAGAAAAATGGAATAAAAAAAGTCAAGTAAATAACATAGTTATTGCCAGAACAAGAAGTGAAACAGGTCTCTGAAACATATTTAGTCCCAAATTCCATCATTAGTTCAATGTTCAACAAGCAGCTTTCACAATCACTGACAGAGGGTCTGGAAAGGGAAGGGAGCCCACATATGCATTTCAAGTGGATGTCCAGGCGACCACCCTACACCATTGGGCACGAATGAGGGCAGGCCCTATTCTACACGCTGGGGCTCGGCAGTGAAGAATTCCCAGCCCTCTCAGAGCTAAGATTCCAGTGAGGGAGAGAGATGGTACACAAATACGTAACATACTCTCAGCAAGAAAGAAGTGCTCTAGGAAGAAATGCAGGTTTCACTTATACGTGGAACCTAAAAAGCCAAACTTGTAAAACCAGAAAGTAAAATCGTGGTTATCAGGAGTTGGGGGTGGTGGAATAGGAGAACTGGTGTTTAGGGGTACACACCTGCAACTGGTAGATAAATCAGTCCTAGAGATCTAGTGCACAGGGAATAGAGACAATACTGTATTATAATCATCACACTTACCAAGAGGCTAGATCTTAACTATTCCCACCACAAAAAAAGAAATGATAATTATGTGATGTGATAGAGGTGCTGTTACGACAAGGGCAATCATATCACAATATACAAAAATGTATCAAATAAACATGCTGTACACTTTAAATTTACACAAGGTTATATGTCATATATGTCAACTTAAAAAAAAGAACAGCAGGTAACACAATGGTATAAATATATTATCCTGGACATACTACTACCTTGAACTATATACACTTTACATTGGTCAGATGCATCAATCTCAGTAACTCAATAAAGCTCTCTTTTAAAATACAGAGTAAGAGTTCCTATTGTGGTGCAGTGGGTTAAGCATCCAACTGCAGCGGCACAGGTCACTGTGATAGCGTGGGTTTGATCCGCAACCTGGCACAGTGGGTTAAAGGATCCATCAGTGCCATAAAAAAATAAATAAATGCAGAGTGGGAGTTTCCATCGTGGCTCAGCAGTTTAACAACCCGACTAGTACCCATGAGGATGTGGGTTCGATCCCTAGCCTCGCTCAGTGGGTTAAGGATCCAGTGTTGCTGCAGTGAGTTAAAGGATCCAGTGGGCTGACAGCTGGAGCTCTGACTTGACTGCTAACCTGGGAACTTTCATATGCTGCATGTAAGTCTGTAAAAGAAAAGAAAATGCAGAGTAAAGGAATAGAGGACAACAGGGTTGGGTAGGAAACATCAGTTCTGTGTTACTGTGAGCACCTACAGCCAGGGGAAGGAAGCAGACTGCCTCCAAATCCCCCACATGGCTCCCAGAAAGCCAGCAGCCAGACTTCTCAACTCTGGGAAGCTCTGAGAAATGACTGACCCAAGATGAAAGACCCAGGACACTGAGACAGGAGGTTCTCCCAACAGGTGGCCCCAAAGATCCCTCTACAGTGGGACTCAGAGTACCAGCCCCCACCCCCGCCTTTAACTGACGCTGTTATTTCTTCCCTGACCTTAGCTGTGAGTAGACATGCAGATATACAAGAAGACAGAGGCCAAATCAAACCCCCAAAGCAACCCAAGGACACGAAGATTAGGCAAGAAGAAGGAAAGCTTTAAAAAATATTCTATCAAATGCCTCAGAGATACAGCACCCATCACCAAGCACCCAACAAGGGTGTGGTTTTTCAAAAGAGTTCTAGAAACTAAAAACATGATAGAAGTTTTAAAAAGAATTAATAGAAAAACTGGGAAATAGGAGTTCCTATTGTGGCTCAGCAGGTTAAGAACCTGACAGAGTATCCATGAGGATGCAGGTTCAATCCCTGGCCTCACTCAGTGGGTTACAGACCCTGCGTTGCCACAGGCTACAGCACAGATCGCAGGTGCAGCTCGGATCCAGTGTTGCCGTGGCTGTGGTACAGGCCTGCAGCTGCAGCTCCAATTTGACCCCTAGCCTGGGAACTTCCATATACTGCAAATGGGGCCCTAAATAGAAAAAAATAAAAAGAACTGGGAAATAAAGTTGAAAAAACCCTTTTCCAAAAAAAAAAAAAAAACTGAAGAAGGAAAGAAAGGAGAAAAGGGTGGAAAACTGAGGAGACCAATCCAGGAAGCCCAACATCAGAAAAAATAAAATTGCCAGAAGGAGAGAAGACAACAAGAAAACAAGAATTACCAATGAAATTATTTCAGAAATTTCCCCAGGGATGAGTTGCTGGGTTCAAGGGGCTTACAGAGTCTCCAACACTCTGCATCAAAAGAAACCCACAAAAAGTCACAGCACTGCAAAATTTCAGAACACTGGGGACAAAAGGGTGATGTCAAAAGTTTCCAGAGAGAAGAGAACTGGTCACGCATTATCACATAAGAAATCAGAATGGCTTCAGGCTCCCTAACAGGAAGAGCGCCAGAGGCAACAAAGCCTCCAGGATTCCAAAGATTTTCCAGCTGAGAACTCTGTACTCAGTCAGACTAGCAACCTAATGGGAACGCAGAATAAAGGTGTATCTGCATCTCCAAACACCCGTCTTCCACACGCTCCTTCTCAGGAAAACTCATCCAAAATAAGAGAGTAAATCTGTAAAGAGAATCACATGAGACACAGGAGGAAGGTGAGGGAATCATGGTTGACGTGAAGAAGGACCCGGGATGACTGCACATGTCACAGACCCAGAGGCCAACCATCCCGCCAGACCAGGGACAGTGCATGCTGCCTAGAGGCACGCTCCGTCCAGGCACTGCATGGAGCAGTTTACACTCAACATCTCATTTATATTTCTCAACAACCCTGTGAGACGAGCTAGTTTCACAGATCAAGAAACTGAGGCTGGGACAGGTTCACTTCCCGACGCCACATGGTGCAAGGGGCAGAGGTGAAAACTCAAACCCGGGGCCCATCCATCATTTACACCTAGGCTCGCAACCACAATGGGTGCTGCGAGATGCTACAGGAGTCTGGAAACTGGAACGGGGAGAGAAGGCAAGAGGATAAGAAGGCAGAGGACAGGCAGAGAGGGCAGGAGATACAGAACGAGGTCAGTGCTTGATGCTACACTGTCCTGTGTTCGCTTTCTGGCTTTAAAGGTTTTTCCAAATGAAAAAAAGGAAGAGGAGAAGGATAAGGGCAGAGGAGAAGAAAGTGATACAGGAAGGAAAAACTAAAAGAAATAAAGAACAGACAGACATGGGACGAAGGAAGATGCCTGAATGATGTGCCAGGAGTGCAGCAAGTCTTGGCCTCGGTGTTACATCCTACCTCAGTGACGGTGTCACGTAGCATCCATTGCTAAAGATCCAGATCCAACAGATTCCCAAGCTCCTTCGACCTATCTTTTCAGTTTTCATGAAAATTCTACAGGCTCTGAAATGCAATAGGTGTTGATGTCACCCAGAGGGTCGCAGGGCAACTCGGGCACCCAGTTCCTCCAGTGACCCCAGTCACTCACCTACCTCCAAGCCAGCCCAGATGTATCCATTCAAAAAACATTCTTTTACGCTCTTTTAAGTATAAAATCCGGGGGGGGGGGAGTAATGAAAGTGAATCGTAAGAGTTATCTGCTCCATAATCCTTTACAGAAGCTCATCTTCATAATCTCATTACTTTGAGGTAGAAAACAAATCTGCCCCACATCTGCAAACTCAGGGAGAATAGTCATACCTCATCATTTTTAGATTCTTTTAAGAGATTAGGCAACACATAACTAGAGATTAGGAGCTCCCATCATGGCACAGCAAAAACGAATCTGACTAGGAACCATGAGGTTGCAGGTTCGACCCCTGGCCTCGCTCAGTGGGTTGAGGATCCGGCATTGCTGTGAGCTGTGGTGTAGGTTGCAGATGCGGCTTGGATCTGGCATTGCTGTGGCTGTGGCGTAGGTTGGCAGCTGTAGCTCCGATTGGACCCCTAGCCTGGGAACCTCAATATGCCACAAGTGCAGCCCTAAAAAGCAAAAAAAAAAAGCAAGCAAAACCTAGAGATTAGACAATATACATCGTTTGCTTAGTAATTTTCAATTCCAGCAACTACATTATGTAAGCTATCCTCAACAGGCTTAAAAAATCCTCCTCAATAAAGCTACTTGTTAAATTAACTGGAGTCATGTTGAGCTCAGTAAAGGTGATCCAACTTGTTTTGAGTGTTTTCCTTTGATTTTCCTCTCGTACAATAAGTATACCTAACTTCCATAAAAATATACTTTACCTTCACAAGAACCTAATTTATTGTATCACATTTATTCTTTACTCTCACTGTCTATTAACTGTTACTCACCCAGTGTGACCTCCAAAAATCAGAGAACCAAGGACTATAAGCAGTACAAAGCCCAATGGATTTGTGCAATTAAAAAATAATTTAAAAATATCTATGGGCTATTCATATCAGTTAACAATCAAAGTACAAAGGCATGTAGCACTGAAATATAATATTTTATCCACTGGATCACAACTCTGAAAAAAGAAAAAGAGGAAGCTGATTCAGGCGAAATAGATATAAATATAACTACTCTATAGTACAGTAAACTTGTACAAAAGAAAAAGCCTTTCTAAAAGTCTTTAGAAAAAGCTACGCGAAAAACATTTAAGAAATGCTATTTTTGGAGTTGCCCTCATGGCTCAGCGGTTAAAAAGACTGACTCGGATCCACGAGGATGCGGGTTTGAGCCCTAGCCTTACTCAGTGAGTTAAAGATCCAGTGTTGTTGTGAGCTGTAGTATAAGTCACAGACACGGCTCAGATCTTGTGTTGCTGTGGCTGTGGCGTAGGCCAGAAGCTGTAGCTCTGATTCGAGCCCTAGCCTGGGAACTTCCATATGCCGCGAGTATGGCCCTAAAAAGCCAAAAAAAGAAAGAGAGAGAGAAGGAAAGAAAGAGAGAGAGAGAAAAAGAAAGAAAGAAATGATATTGTTACACAGCAGTCCAGTGTTCATAGCAGCATTATTTCTATTTGCCACGGCATGGAAGAAACCTAAGTGTCTGTCAACAGCTGAATGGATAAATAAGAAGTGTATGTGCATCTATACACATGCACACACACACACAGAGGAATACTACTTAGTCATAAAAAAAGAATGAAATCTTGCCATTTGCAACAATATGAAATGGACCTGCAAGATATTATGCTAAATGAAATAAGTCAGAGAAACACATATATGGTATGGTATCACTTATACATGGAATCTAAAAATAAAACAAACTAGTGAATACAAAAAAAAAAAAAAAGGACTCACAGAACAAACCACCAGTTTTGGGGTGGGGGAGAAATGAAGGGCGGGGCAAGACAGGGGCTGGGAATTAAGAGGCACCAGCTACTACGTACAAAATAAATAAGCTGCAAAGATGTACTACACAACACAGGGAATAAAGCCAATGTTTTATAATACCACAAATGGAGTATAACCTTTAAAAATTGTGAATCTGGAGTTCCCATCATGGCTCAGTGGTAATGAACCTGACTAGGATCCATGAGGACAGGGGTTTGATCCCTGGCCTTGCTCAGTAGGTTAAGGATCCAGTGTTGAGTGAGCTGTGGTGTAAGTCACAGACACGGCTAGGATCCCTCATTGCTGTGGCTGTGGTGTAGGCCAGCAGCTACAGCTTCAATTAAATTCCTAGCCTGAGAACTTCCCTATGCTGTGGGTACAGCCCTAAAAAACAGAGAGAGACAGAGAGAGAGAGAGAGAGAGGCACTAAATAAATAAATACTAAATCTCTATGTTGTATATCTGAAATTTATATAATATGGTACATAAACTATACATATGTACATGAATAAATGATACTTTTTTTACTCAGTAATCTTCTTGGAATTAGGAAATAATTAGAAAGAAGAAAAATGCTGAAAGGCAAGAAAATAGTCACTATCTACCGTAACTATTTATGAGCAACCCTTTGAATAAAAGGAGGAATAATAAGTAAATTATGCTCCATCAACTTCACTAGCACTGTGAAAGAGATTAAAGTATTTGAAAAATTTTACATTTAACCCACCCATTAAATTTTAGGAAAGCAGAGGAAAAAATGCCAAAAAAAGAAAATAAAAATCACTCATAATCCTACCAGTAAGGGATAATGATAGCTAAAACTGATACAGGTTTTTGCATATGTGAGACACATTTCTGGCTAAATTAGCATCATACCATACATGTAGTTTTATTGTTAAATATTTAGGGTGTTCCCACTCCTGGGCATATATCTGGACAAAACTAGAATTCAAAAACATACATGTACGTTCACAGCAGCACTACTCACAATAGCCAAGACATGGAAACAACTTAAATGTCCACTGACAGATGAACGGATTAAGAAGATGTGGTACATATATACAATGGAACACCACTCAGACATAAAAAGAATGAAATAATGCCATTTGCAGCATCTTGGATGCAACCAGAGATTATCATACTAAGTAAGTCAGAAAAACAAAGACAAATAACATATCACTTATATGTGAAACCTAAAATATGGCACAAATGAATCTACCTACAAAAGAGAAACAGACTCACAGACATAGAGAACAGACTTGTGGTTGCCTGGGGGGTTGGCGGGGAGTAGGATGGACAGGGAGTTTAGGGTTGGTAGATGCAAACTATTACATTTAGAATGGATAAGCAATAGGTCCTACTGTATCACACAGGGAACTGTGTCCAATCGCTTGTGATAAAACATGATGGAAGATAATATGAGAAAGAGAGTATATACATGTATGACTGGGTCACCTTGCTGTACTGCAGAAACTGACAAAACATTGTAAATAAACTATAATTTTTAAAAAACAGATGGGTGAAAAAATTTAGGGTTTTTTCAATACTGTGATACCTCAATAAGGATCAATTTTCTTGGGATAAATTCCTACAAGTAGAACTACTGAGCTAAGTTGACTGAATGGACTTAGTCATCAGTGACTAAGAATATGATTCATTAGATGAAAAAAGAGAAGACTGCAAATTGTTTAAGTTCTATAATGAGTAGAATACGAACAGAAAGGAGGAGGAAACACACAGGTCATCTTTTTTTAATTTGCACTTAATGTTGCAGCCATACTGTTTACAATTTAAAATTAATAATCCCATGGGCTTGCTTAAGCAAAAGCCATTTTTCTCAGGTCTTAGTTCTCAGTAACAGAGGCTCCATAAAGATTCACACCAAATAAATGCCTCAGACCCATAGCTAAACTCTTAATACCATGGCATTTTTTCCTTCCAAAGACACATATTAATTCTGACCTAAATATGAATTACCGGAGTTCCCGTCATGGCACAGTGGTTAACGAATCCAACTAGGAACCATGAGGTTGCAGGTTCGATCCCTGGCCTTGCTCAGTTGGTTAAGGATCCGGCGTTGCCGTGAGCTGTGGTGTAGGTTGCAGACGCACCTCGGATCCCGCGTTGCTGTGGCTGTGGCGAAGGCCGGCGGCTACAGCTCCTGTTAGACCCCTAGCCTGGAACCTCCATGTGCTGCGGGTGTGGCCCTAAAAAAAATAAAAATAAAAATGAAATAAATACGAATTACCTTTCAGCAGGAATGCCATTCCCACTCACAAGGTTCCTTCCTTCTAAACTGGCTTTTGTTTAGCTGTGACCCTCAACAGCAATCCCAATCCAGGCGAAGGGCATAATAGAGTCCATAGGAATGTTCCCTCTATTAATGTTAGAAATTTTCCATAACAACAAAAAAATTTAAGTATATTTTTTTATTTTATTATTTTTGGCCATGCCTGTGGCATGTGGAATTTCCAGGCCAGGGACTGAACCCATGCCACAGCAGCAACCCAAGCCACAGCAATGACAATGCCTGGTCCTTAACCCACCAAACCACAGAGGAACTCCTACATTCATTAAAAAAAAAAAAAAAAAATCACAGCAGCAGTTCCCTGGTGACACAGCAGATTAAGGATACAGTGTTGTCACTGCAATGCTGTGGGTTTGCTTCCTGGCCCAGGACTTCCACATGCCACAAGCATGGCAAAAAATAAAGTTAATTTGGAGTTCCCATCGTGACTCAGCAGAAATGAATCTGACTAGTATTTATGAGGACGCAGGTTCTATCCCTGGCCTCGCTCAGTGTGTTTAGGATCCAGCATTGCCACGAGTTGCAGTGTAGGTGCCACACGATGTGGCTTGGATCCCGCATCGCTGTAGCTGTGGTGCAGGCCAGTGGCTACAACTCAAATTCAATCCCTAGCCTAGGAACTTACATATGCCACAGGTACAGCCCTAAAAAAGACCAAAAAACTTTTAATTTAAAAAATCACAGCAAAGACATGTTCCCAAGAAATGGGATTTCATTTTTAGGTACTCCTAATTATGACAACCATGTGCTATTTTCTATAGCAGTATGATAATCATATATCTCCAAACACTACCAAATTGATACCTACTAAGAGAAATAATAATATTCAACTTAAAATTAAAAATGTATTTTGTTAAAGTACTACAGAAAGGCTCCAGGACATTGCGATGCGTGGGGGAGACGGCAGACTGTCACGGTGCAAGATGGACACCAACAAAAGGCAGGTCCCGAAATATTCACAGACTAAGCCCCTGGGGCAGGGAGAGGACAGTGGGAAGGCACCACAGACTTGGTGGGTACCATTTAGCCACCTTCTCCTCATCCCCAGAACTTAAATTCTCAACAGAATTCTAAATAACCTGCATTCTTAACTGAATTCTACATTCTTAACAGAATTGATTGTTAATCAATTCTGCATTGTTAACAGAATTCTAAATAGGTCCAAATAGTCCATGTACTGTCCACCCGCTTTGCCACAGCACAGTGGAAAGGACATACACTCGAAATCAGTCAAGTCTGGTGTCCGCCTGTCTTTGCCACCAACTTAACTGTGAGACAAAAGGGTAAAGTCCCAATCTTGGCCAGATAAAGATGATGCTCTCTAGCACCTTACTCAGCAGAGCATCAGACATGCCATAAGTACTCAGTAAATATGTGCTGGATGAACGGGAAATGAATGTGGAAATGCCATTATAAACACCACACCCTTCCAACAAGTATTCAGTAAATGGCAGGTCCCCTGCCTATTCTCATCGGCTGTGCTTTTCCCTCCTTCAGAGATGATCCACTCCCAGGGAGTCGATTACTTTTCTCTCTAGAATAAATTCCCAGTTTACATGTCTAGAAACGGCAATCGATCTGATATCAATAAAACTGTATCATCTTTCCTCAGAATTAGGTCCTCTTCTAAAATTCTCTTTTTCTCAACCCACCACCCAAATTCAGCACCCACTCTGAATTTTATCCTGGGCTAGGCATGATGAGAAACTGAGAATGCAAAATCCTACCTTCAGAATTGTAACCCTCCTTGGAAATAAAAAACTAAAACGTGAAACAATGAACTGTAAGTAATAAACTATCCATTCCACTGATCAAAAAGTTAACTGAAACTACACCCCTATGTTCTAAAGATAGGAGCCAGAGAAATTTTTTTAAAAAGGAAAAAAGACCCCAAGACAGTCAGAATAAAGGTAGTGATAACAGCATAAGTACATTCTTAGACCTAGTAATTCATGTCTGTGAACTTGCCCTAAAAAAATAATCCTAAAAGAGGGAAAAAAGGATGAAGCTGCCTAAAAGATGTTCACTGTAGCATTATGTATAAAAGGGAAATATTAGAAATAATTTTACACTCCAATAACAGATGAGTATTTGTTTTGGCTCAGGCACTGGATGATGTATTATATATAACCATTAAAGTATGTGAGAACATTTCTGAACTTTAAAAAAAAAAAACGCTTACACTGGAGATCCCACTATGGCACAATGGATTAAGAATTTGAATGAAACAGGAGTTTCCATCATGGCACAGTGGAAACGAATCCGACTAGGAACTATAAGGTTGAGGATTCGATCCCTGGCCTCGCTCAGTGGGTTAAGGATCCATCGTTGCCATAAGCTGTGGTGTAGGTCACAGACGCAGCTTGAGTTGAAGGATTGGGTGTTGCCAAATCTACAATGCAAGTTGCAGCTGCAGCTCAGATTCAGTCCCTGGCCTGGGAACTTCCATATGCCAAGGGTGCAGAAAAAAACAAAAGTTTACATTATGTTAAGTGGAAAAGGATATTAAAGAGTGTATCCAGCATCTAACAGTGATTACATGGAACAAGAAAGCAGGCATGGAAAAGTGAAAGAAAGCAAAAGTGCCACTCAAGGTTATAGATGGAGGAATCATGAGTTTTTTCTCCCCACTTCTCTGAATGTATCAGACTTTCCTCAATAAGCACGTATTACTTATACAACAAAAGCTTAATACAGGTTGGGAAACATCGTAAGAACATACAATTCTCAGGTACTTAGGTCAAAGCAGAAATTTTCACTTGTGTATCTTTCTTTCCTCATTCAATCATTCAATCAATCGTGAGCTCAGTTCCCTTCTAGACACTGAGTATACAGAGATAGATACAGTGTGTACCATGGTACCATGTCGCTGAGCGACACCGCTCTGAGGAGGGGCATTTGGGCTGATTTCCATTAGGCCCACAACATTTGGTGGGGGGACATGAAAACAGTTCAATTGTTATCAAAATCAGAAGGAAAAAATGAACCATTAGGGTAAAGAGAATGTTTTAATATACAATATCAATGCATTCATCTTTATACCAAAGCAGCTGGAAAACATAATTTTTAAAACTGTTTTTAAGAAGGCAGCTTCTTCTTTTTTTTTTTTAAGGCAGCTTCTTCATCTCCTTTCCCATTTTTTTTTGGAAGGGGTATTTCTTTATGGTGAGTTCCCACAGGTTCATATGAGTTAATGAACCCCATTTATATAATATAAAGAGATTAATATATAACCCCATTTACATAATATAAAGAGATTAATATTGAGTATTATGATACTCAACACTCGAGCAAAAAAACAAAAATTTTTAAAAAACACCCATTTAAAAATGGGCAATAGACATTTTTTCAAAGAAGACATACAAATGGCCAACAGGTACATAAAAAGGTGTTCAACTATTCCTTTTTATCACGAGGAAAATACAAATCAAAACCACAATGAGGTGTCACCTCATACCTAGGATGGCTATTATCAAAAAGATGAGATAACAAGCATGCGCAAAGTTGTGGGAAAAAAGGGGGGAACGTTTGTGCACTGTTGACAGGAACGCAAATGCGTGCAGCCACTATGGAAAACAGTACGGAAGTTCCTCAAAAAATTAAAAATAGAACTACCATACAATCCATCAATCCCACTCCTGGGCATATATCCAAAAGAATGAAATCAGTATCTCAAAGGGAGATCTACACTCCCACGTTCAATACAGCATTATCTACAATAGCCAAGATATGGAAACAATCAAGTACCAGTCAACAGATGCACAAACAAAGAAAGTATGATTATGAGAAGTCCCCGTTGTGGCCCAGAGGTAACAAACTTGACTGGCATCCATGAGGATATGGGTTTGAGCCCTTGGCCTTCCTCAGTGGGTTAAGGATCTGGTGTTGCTTTGAGCTGTGCTGTAGGTCACAGACACGGCTCAGATCCTATGTTGCTGTGGCTGTGGTATAGGCCGGCAGCTGTAACCCCAATTCAACTCCTAGCTTGGGAACTTCCATATGCCGCACATGCAGCCCTAAAAAAAAGAGAAAGAGAGAAAATATGATTATATATGATATTAATGTGAAATGTAGATATTATATATTAATATGTATTGTATATACCACTGTGATAAATAAATAGTGAGAATATACATATCAAAAGTGAGTATATAGAGTTCAGTGGGTCGGTGATCAAGCACTGCCGTGAGCTGTGGTGTAGGTCACAGATGTGGCTCGTATCCTGTGTTCCTGTGGCTGTGGTGTAGGCTGGTAGCTGTAGCTCTAATTCGACCCCTACCCTAGGAACTTCAAAATGCTGCAGGTGTGGCCCTAAAAGGCAAAAGTAAAATAAAATAAAACCCACCCATGCATCACCGCCAGAGATTCTGATTCGATTGGTCTGGGGTGGCATGCTGGAATAGGCTGATCTTCGAATTAAGATGGTGAAATAGAAGGACTGGAGCTCAACTTATAAAAACAACAAAATTACAACCAAATGCCAAGTAACCTTCAACCAAATGGACTGGAAACTTTCAAAAAGATATTCTACTCCAGAAGACAAAGAGAGGACCAAACCAGGAGGTAGGAGGGGCAATTACACGATATAAGCAACCCCATACCTCCCGGGTGGGGAGCCCCACAGACTAGAAAGTAACTATCACAGAGACTCACTTAAAGGACTGAGAGTTCTGAGTCCCAAGTCAAATCCCCATGCCTGGGGATCTAACACTGGGAGAAAGAGCCCCCGGAGCATCTGGCATTGAAGGCCAGTGGGGCTTGTGTGCAGGAGCTCCACAGGACTGGGGGAAACGGAGACCCCATTCTTGAAAAGCGCACACAAACTTGCACATGCACTGGGTCCCAGGGCAAAGCAAAGTATCTATAGAAATCCAGGTGGAACCTGACTATAATTCTTGGAGGATCTCCTGGGAAAACAGGGATGACTGTGGCTTGCTGTGGGGGAAGGTCATTGGAGGCAAAGCTCTCCGAAATATTCAACAGCCTGCATTTCTGTGGAGGTGGCTGTTTTGGGAAAAGCTGGCCCCTCCCATCAGTGCTGAGAAGCCCCAGGCCAAACAATAATCCAGCTGGGATCACAGCCCCACCCATCAAATAAACAGGCTGCCTAAAGACCCCTCAGGCACAGAGCCACCTCTAATCTCACCCAGAGACAAAGCCCCAGCCACCAGAGGGATAGGAACCAGCCCCACCTACCAGTGGGCAGGCACCAGTGGCTCCCATCAGGAAGCCTGCAGCAAGCCCCCCCCCCATACCAACTTAAGCCACAGGGGAGTCAAACACCAGAAGTAAGAGAGGGTACAACTCTAAAGCGATTGGATTAAGATGGCAGAATAGAAGGACTGGAGCTCAACTTCTCTACCAAAAACAACAAAACTACAACCAAATGCTAAGCAACCTTCAACCAAATGGACTGAAAACTTTCAAAAAGATATTCTACTCCAGAAGATGAAGAGGAGACCACATCAAGAGGGAGGCGGGGCAATTACGCAATAGAAGCAACCCCATACCTCCCGGGTGGTAAGCCCCACAGACTGGAAAGTAACTATCACATAGATTCACCTAAAGTACTGAGTTCTGAGCACCACGTCAAAACCCCACACCTGGGTATCTAACACAGGGAGAAAGAGCCCCTGGAGCATCTGGCATTGAAGGCCAGCGGGGCTTGTGTGCAGGAGCTCCACAGGACTGGGGGAAACGGAGACCCCATTCCTGAAAGGCACACACAGACTCTCATGTGCACTGGGTCCCAGGGTAAAGCAAAGTCTCCACAGGAATCTCGGTCAAACCTGACTGCAATTCTTGGAGGATCTCCTGGGAAAACAAGGGTGACTGTGGCTTCTTGTGGGGGAAGGGTATTGGAGGTGAAGCTCTTGGGAACATTCATCAGCCTGCATTTCTCGGGAGGTGGCCATTTTTGGGAAAATCTGGCCCCTCCCATCAGTGCTGACAAGCCCCAGGCAAAACAATAATTCAGGTGGGATCACAGCCCCACCCATAAGAAAACAGGCTGCCTAAAGACCCCTCAGGCACACGGCCACCCTCTAATCTCACCCAGAGACAAAGCCTCACCCATCAGAGGGTTAGGAGTCAATGCCACCTATCAGTGGGCAGGCACCAGTCCCTCCATCAGGAAGCCTACAACAAGCCCCCCACCCCACCACTGCCCTACCAACTTTAGCCACAGGTGAGGCAAACACCAGAACTAAGAGAGGCTACAACTCTATTGTCAGTAAAAAGGTCACCACACCAAAAACCTATAAAAATGAAAAGACAGGAAACCATAACTCAGATAAGAGAGAAAGAAAAAAAAAAAAAAAACAGAAACAGCTCAGTGATGAGGAGATTATCAGCCTCCCAGAAAGTGACATTAGACTGTTGATGCTGAAGATGATGCAAGACATTGGAAATAAACTGGAGGCCAAGATTGATAATTTACAGGAAACACTGAGCAAAGAAATACAAGATGTAAAAGCTAAACAAGAAGAGATGCAAATACGATAATTGAGATAAAAAAATCATTAGAAACAGCCAACAGTAGAATACAGAAGGCAGAAGAACGAAAAGCAAGGCGGAGCACAGATGAGTGGAAATCACGAATGCGGAAGAGAAAAGAGATAAAAGATTGAAAGGAAACGAGGAGAGTCTCAGAAAACTCTGAGATAATGTTAAACGCACCAAGTATTACAGTAGTGCCAGAGGGAGAAGAGAGAGAGAAGGGGAAAGAAAAAATATTTGAAGAGATAGTAGCCGAAAACTTCCCTAATATGGGAAAGGAACCACTCACTCAAATACAGGAAACACAACGAGTGCCATATAAAATAAACCCAAGGAGGAATAACTCAAGACACATATTAATCAAAATGACCAAAATTAAAGACAAAGAGAAATACTGAAAGCAGGTAGGGAAAAGAAACAAATGGCATATAAGGGAACCCCGATAAGGTTATCAGCAGATTTTACAGCTGAAACTCTGCAGGCCAGAAGGGAGTGGCATGATACACTTAATGTGATGAAAGGGAAAAACTTCCAACCAAGATTACTTTACCCAGCAAGGCTCTCATTCAGATTTGAAGAAGTCAAAACCTTTACAGATATGCAAAAGCTAAGAGATTGCTGCAACTCTAAACCAGCTTTACAACAAATATTAAAGGAACTTCTCTAGATAGGAAAGAAAAGGCCACAACCAGAAACAAAAACACCACAAATGACAAGGCTCACCAGTAAAGTCATACATACAATAAAGATATGAAATCATCCATGCAAATTAGAAAACGTGAGAAGAGAGCACAAATGCAGAACACTGGAGACGCACTTGCAAATAAGAAACCAACAACTTAAAACAATCTCATTTTATATAGACTCCTATATCAAAACTTCAGGTAACTGCAAACCAAAAATCTACAATTGATAAACAAATAAGAAAAATCAACTCAAACACAACATTAAAAATAGTCATCAAACCACAAGAGGAGACAACAAGACATGAAGGGAAGAAAAAAGAACAAAAAAAACCAAAACAGTTAATAAAATGGCAATAAGAACATACATACCAATAATTACTTAAATGTTATTGGACTAAATGCCCCAACCAAAAGACATAGCCTTGCTGAATGGATACCAATAAAAGACCCATATACATGCTGTATTCAAGAGACCCACTTCACTTCTAGGGACACATACAAATTGAAAGGGAGAGGATGGAAGAAAATATTCCATGCAAACGGGCATCAAAAGAAAGCCGGAGTAGCAATACTCATATCAGACAAAATAGACTTTAAAATGAAGAACATTTTAAGAGACAAGGAAGGGCACTACTTAATGATCAAAGGATCAATCCAAGAAGAAGATACAACAATTTTAAATATCTATGCACCCAACATAGGATCACCACAATATATAAGGCAACTGCTAACAACCTTAAAAAGAGAACTCTACAATAACACAATCATAGTGAGGGACTTCAACACCCCACTTACAGCAATGGATAGCTCACCCAGACAGAAAATAAATAAGGAAACACAGGCCCTGAATGAAGCATTAGACCAGATGAACTTAATAGATATTTATAGGACATCCCAATCAAAAGCAACAGAATACACATTCTTCTCAAGTGCGCACGGCACATTCTCCAAGATTGATCACATCCTGGGATAAAAATCAAGCCTCGGTAACTTTAAGAAAATTGAAATCATATCAAGCATCTTTTCAGACTACAATGCTATACGACTGGAAATCAAAAAGAAAAAAAAATGGCAAAAAATACAAACATGTTGAGACAAAACAACATGCTACTAAACAACCAGTGGAACACTGAAGAAATCTAAGAGGAAATTAAAAAATACCTAGAAGCAAATGACAACAGATACGACACTCAAAGACCTCTGGGATGCAGCAAAAGCAGTTCTAAGAGGAAAGTTTACAGCAATACAAGCCTACCTCAGGAAACAAGAAAAAGCTCACATAAACAACCTAACTTTACATCTAAAGCAGCTAGAGTGGGAAGAACAGACAAGACATAAAGTTAGTAGAAGAAAAGAAATCATCAAGATCAGAGCAGGAGTTCCCTTCGTGGCTCAATGGTTAGCGAATCCGACTAAGAACCATGAGGCTGTGGGTTCGATCCCTGGCCTTGCTCAGTGGGTTAAGGATCTGGTGTTGCTGTAAGCTGTTGTGAAGGTTGCAGCTTGGATCCCGCGTTGCTCTGTGGCTGTGGCAAAGGCCGGCAGCTACTGCTCCTGTTAGACCCCTAGCCTGGGAACCTCCATATGCCATGGGTGCGGCTCTACATAAAGGCAAAAAGACTGAAAAAAAAAATCAGAGCAGAAATCAATGAAATAGAAATGAAGAAAACCATAGAAAAGATCAATGAAACTAAAAGCTGGTTCTTTGAAAAGATTAACAAAATTGATAAACCCTTAGCCAGACTTATCAAGAATAAAAGAGAGGACACAAATCAATAAAATTAGAAATGAAAAAGGAGAAGTAAAAACGGACATCACAGAAATACAAAGGATCATAAGAGACTACTATATGCAACTATATGGCAATAAAATGGAAAACCTTGAAGAAATGGACAAATTCTTAGAAAAGTATAATCTCCCAAGACTAAACCAAGATGAAATAGAAAAGATGAATAGACCAATCACAGGTTATGAAATTGAAACTGTGATTAAAAAA
>PVHT021183699.1:69419222-69445898 GCA_004024745.2 Catagonus wagneri
TCAAACATTTAGAGAAGAGCTAACACTTATCCTTCTGAAACTCTTCCAAAAAATTGCAGAGGAAGGGACATTCCCAAACTCATTCTATGAGGCAACCATCACCCTGATGCCAAAAACAGACAAAGATTCCACCAAAAAAAAAAAAAAAAAAAATTACAGGCCAATCTCACTGATGAACACAGATGCAAAAATCCTCAACAAAATACTAGCCAACTGAACCCAACAATACTTAAAAGGACTGTACATCGCGATCAAGTGGGATTTATCCCAGGGATGCAAGGATTCTTCAATATCCGCAAATCAATCAGTGTGATACACCACGTTCACAAACTGAAGAATAAAAACCGTATGATCCTCTCAATAGATGCACAAAAAGCCTTTGACAAAATCCAACACCCATTTCTGATAAAAACCCTTCAGAAAGTGGGCACAGGGGGAACCTACCTCAACATAATAAAGGCCATCTATGACAGACCCAGAGCTTACAACATTCTCAATGGTGAAAAGGTGAAAGAATTCCCCCTGAGATCAGGAACAAGACAGGCATGTCCACTCTCACCACTACTATTCAACATAGCTTTGGAAGTCCTAGCCACAGCAATCAGAGAAGTCAAAGAAATAAAAGGAATCCAAATTGGAAAGGAAAAAGTAAAACTGTCACTTTTGCAGATGACATGATACTATACCTAGAGAATCCTAAAGACTCTACCAGAAAACTGTTAGAGCTCATCCATGAATTTGGCAAAGTCGCAGGACACAAAATTAATACACAGAAATCAACTGCATTTCTATATACTAACAATGAAAGATCAGAAAGAGAAATTAGGGAAGCAATCCCACTTACCATTGCATCAAAAAGAATCAAATACTTAGGAATAAACCTACCTAAAGAGACAAAAGACCTGTACTCTGAAAACTATAAGATGCTGATGAAAGAAATCAAGGATGACATGAACAGATGGAAAGTCATACCATGCTCTTGGGTTGGAAGAGTCAATATTACAAAATGACTATATTACCCAAGGCAATCTACACATTCAATGCAATCCCAATCAAAGTACCAAGGATATTTTTCAAAGAACTAGAACAAAATATTTTTAAGGTTGTTTGGAAGCACAGAAGACCCAGAATAGCCAAAGACATCCTGAAAAAGAAAAATGGAGCTGGAGGAATCAGGATCCCTGACTTCAGACTATACTCCAAAGCTACAGTCATCAAAACCGTATGGTAATGGCACAAAGACAGAAATATAGATCAGTGGAAGAGGTTAGAAAGCCCAGAATTAAACCCATGCCCCTACAGTCAACTAATCTATGACAAAGGAGGCAAGAATACACTTTGGAGAAAAGACAGCCTGTGCAATAAGTGGTGCTGGGAAAACTGGACAGCCACAAGTAAAAAAAATGACATTAGAACAGTTCCCAACACCATGCCCAAAAATAAACTCAAAACGGATTAAAGATCTAGATATAAGAGCAGATACTATAAAACTCTTAGAGGAAAACATAGTCCAAACACTTTCCGACATAAATGAAAGCAACATCTTCTCAGATCACCTGTTAGAGTAATGATGATAAAAAGAAAAATAAACGAATGGGACTTTACTTAAAAGTTTCTGTACAGCAAAGGAAACCCTAAACAAAAGAAAAAGACCACCCACAGAATGGGAGAAAGTATCTGCAAATGAATTGACTGACAAGGGATTAATCTCCAAAATTTACAAACATCTCCTACAGTTCAATACCAAAAAAAACAAACAACCCCATCAAAAAGTGGGCACAAGATCTAAACAGACACTTCTCCAAAGAAGACATACGGATGGCCAAAAAACACATGAAAAGATGTTCAACATCACTCCTCATTAGAGAAATGCAAATCAAAACCACTATGAGGTACCACTTTACGCCAACCAGAATGGCCATCATCAAAAAGTCTACAAACAGTAAGTGTTGGAGAGGGTGTGGCGACAAAAGATCCCTATTACACTGTTGGTGGGAATGCAAATTGTTGCAACCACTCTGACAAACAGTATGGAGATTCCTTAGAAAATTAAAAATATAACTACCATTTGATCCAACAATCCCACTCCTGGGCATCTATCCAGAAAAAAACATGACTCGAAAAGACACATGTACTCCAATGTTCCCTGCAGCACTCTGTACAATAGCCAAGTCATGGAAACAACCTAAATGCCCATCGACAAAGGAGTGGATAAGGAAGATCTGGTACATATACACAATGGAATATTACTCAGCCATTAAAAAGAACAAAATAACAATATTTGTAGCAACATGGATGGACCTAGAAATTATCATGCGAAGTGAAACCAGTCAATGAGACACCAACATCAAATGCTACCACTTACATGTGAAAACTAAAAAAAGGACACAATGAACTTCTTTGCAGAACAGATACTGACTCACAGATTTTGGAAAACCTATGGTCTCCAAATGAGACAAGTTGGGGGGTAGGGGGATGCACTGAGGGTTTGGGATGGAAATGCTACAAAATTTGGTTGTGATGATTTTTGCACACCTACAATTGTAATAAAATTCATTAAGTAATGGGAAAAAAAGTGAGTACATACATATGAATGTAAGAAAACATGAGCTATTATACATATTTCATATTAATATATAAATTTATATGCAAATATTATTCAGCTACAAAAAAGAAGGAAACCCTGCCATTTGCAACAACATGGATGAATCTGGAGGACATTATTCTAACTGAAATAAGTCAGACAGGGGAAGACAAATATCATAAGTTCTTACTTATATGTGGGCTCTAAAAAACAACAAATGAACAAACATAATAAAACAGAAACAGAGTCAGAGATACAGAGAACAAACAGGCAGTTTCCAGAGGGCAGGGTGGAGCAGAGGTCAAAGAAACAGATGAGAGAGATTAAAAGGTACAAACTATTATGTATAAAATAAATAAGCTACAATGATATATATGGTACAACATAAAAAATATAGCCAATATTTCATAATAACTATAAATGGAGCATAACCTTTAAAAATTGTGAATCACTACGTTGTATACCTGTAACATATAACATTATACATCAACTCTAGTTCAATTTTTTTTTTTGTTTTTTTTAAGGGTCACACCCATGGCATATGGAAGTTCCCAAGCTAGGAGTCAAAATGGAGCTACAGCTGCCAGCCACAGCCACAGCCACAGCCCTGCAGGACCTGAGCCAAGTCTGTAACCTATGCCACGGCTCATGGCAACTCTTGATCTTGACCCACTGAGCGAGGCCAGGGATCAAACCTGTGTCCTCATGGATACTAGTCAGGTTCGTTTCTGCTGTGCCACAACAAAACTCTAGCTATAGCTCAATTTTTAAGAAAGAGGTACAACCTTCCAGTTACAAAATAAACGAGTCACAGGTATGAAATGCATAGTGTGAGGAATACTGTCAATAAAAATGTAATATCTGTACCTGGTAACATTGTGGTGATCATTTTGTAACGCTTAGAAATATCAAATCAGTATGTCGTGTCCCAAACTAACATAGTATTGTAGGTCAATTATATTTCAAAAACAAACAAATTTATAGAAAAAGAGATCAGATTTGTGATTACCAGAGGCAGAGGTGTGGGTGAGGGTAGGGTAATTGGATGAAGGTGGTCAAAAGGTACAAATTTCCAATTATAAGACAAGTAAGTATTAGGGATGTAATGTATGTCATGATAAATACAATTAACACTGCTGAACTTAAATATGAAAGAGTAAACCCTGAGTTCTAACCACAAGGAAAAAAAATTCTTTCTTTTCTTTTGTGTCTACATGAGATGACGGGATGTTCACCAAACTTACTGTGTAATCATTTCATGTATATAAAGTCAAATCTTTATGCTGTATACCTTAAGCAGTGCTGTTATATCAACTGGATCTCAATAAAAGCAGAAGAAAAATAAATAACAACAAAAAATTTAAAATTAAAAAGTCAAACTCACAGAAACAACACAAGTAGATGCCAGGGGCTGGGGGTGAGAGTGAAGGGGAAAATGTTGGTCAAAGGGTACAAATTTCAGTTATAAGATGAATAAGTTCTGTGGAATCTAATGTACAGCACGGTGACTAGAGTTAATAATACTATATTATATACTTGAAAATTGCTAACTGTGAACTTAACTGTTCACTCCATCAAGTTAAAAAAAATTGATAACAATGTGAGGAGACAAAGGTGTTAATTACCTTGATTATGGTAATTGCTTCACAATGTATCTGTGCATCCAGCCATGATGCTTAAGTAGATACAACTTTTATTTGTCAATTATACATCAATAAAGCTGGGGGAGGGGAGAAAGAAAGCACTCAGATAAGATATAAAATGAGAGGAGTTCCTGTTGTGGCTCGGTGGTTAATGAATCCGACTAGGAACCATGAGGTTGCCGGTTGGAGCCCTGGCCTTGTCAGTGGATTAAGGATCCCGCGTTGCTGTGAGCTGTGGTGTAGGTTGCAGACGCAGCTCGGATCCCGTGTTGCTGTGGCTGTGGTGTAGGCCGGCGGCTACAGCTCCTGTTAGACCCCTAGCCTGGGAACCTCCATATGCTGCGGGTGCGGCCCTAGATAAGGCAAAAAGACAGAAAAAAAAAAGAAAGAAGATGAGAAAGGAGGCATCTCGATATGAGAGAGAAAACTCAAGGGGAATGTGTTAACTTTCTTTAAGTATCTCAAAGATGGACACTGGAACAATTCCAAGGATTCAAGTTTCTGAGTAGCTGGGAGTAGAAATGTGTCCAAGGAGTGAAAGTTATAGGGATGTAGATTTCCACTCAATAATAAAACTGTCCTAACTCCTCCAAGTGTTTAACAACTGGCAATGGACTGAAGCAATAAACTCTCTTACATTCAAGTAGCGGCTAGAGAGGCAAATCTCAGGAAGATTGCTAGGGTACCTGTGCATGAGAAGGAAGACTGAATACGAGGATAATAAAAGTCCCACTATATAAAAAAGTCCTATGTCCCTAAAGTAGCATCAGTTTGCACAGGGCAGAGGCCTGGGGCAGACTAATAGGAGACCATGTGCAGAGGTTTGCTGGGGACCCTCCCTGCAGGGGAAAGAAGGCGACAGGAGGAGCTGGGCTGCAACGCAGTCGCAAGGGCCACAGCAACCTTCAGAGTCAGGGCAAGAGGGCTGGCTGGACCTTCTCACCCCTTACCTGCCAGTCACTGCCTGCCAGCTGCACCCAGGAAGGGTCGGGACCTCAGAGGGGGGTTCCTGTGGGCTCAGAGCTGCGGGGGGAGGGGGCATCTGCAAAGCCTTATGTAAAACGTGTATGTCAATTAGTTCAGTAGGATAACACACACCAGATGCCGAAGCCAGACGCTGGCACTTCACAAAAGGGTGTGAAACATTCAGTAGCTCACCAGCCTCCCATGAAGAAACACCACAGTGCGCAACTATCATTACCTTTACAAACAAATCAAATCAGAGAAACACCAACTTTCTTTCTTATGATAAAAAGATCCAGTCTCCACAGGCAAAGTTTAGAGGGTGGGAATCCTTGCCCAGAACACCACGGCTGTGTACATTTTGAGTTTCAACAATAGTGAAGATCAACCGGTAATATTCAAATCAAATGTAAACCCCCTCCTTCTCCTCCAAGATGTAAACAATGACTTCACTCACTGATTATCTTCTGATAAGCTTTCACTGTGCTAATCCTTCATGCTACGAATATTAGGACACTAATTTATTTATAAAATTATCTATTCTACACATAGGAGATGGGAATATCACATAATGAGCCTTCCAAAAATCTCAACGGAAATTCAAGACCATGAAAAATAACCAAATCCAAAGAAGAAAACAAAATCTGACTCACTCTCCAAATATGCTCTACGCATATACTTCAGGGACAATTAACATTTTATATTTTAATTCTGAACTCTTGAAAAACAGATACATAACAGCTAGTGTTTTACAATTAGAGCAGCTGGATTTTCAACAAGTCTCAAGAATAATTTACAGTGTTTGGTTAAAATGCTGCTGATGGAACATATGCCCAGTTACAATACAAATATTAACAAGGTTTTCCTTTCACTCATAAAGTTTACATTTACATTAGACAGAAAAAAGTAAAGTGGTATAGACATAGACAAGCAAGGACTGTCCTGAAACTTAATTATCTAAAAGGCCACCTCTTAGGTAGCCAGACTGACCCATTTTTAGAGGAAAAAAGCTTTCAATTCAATACAGGAAGACTGTTTTTAATGGTCTACTCAGACAAAGGTAAAGTAGCTTCTTGTGATTTATCTCTGAAATTCTTCTGAAAGCTCAGAGAGAAGGAAAAGTGGACATACAGTACCACAGTCAAAACAAAAACTGCTTAACTCAGGAACATTTAGAGAAAACAAATTGAGATCAAGGGAACAATATAAGTGAGTGGTGTTTTGAGCTGCTAAGTTTGCAGTGATTGTTACTGTAGCAAGGAAAATACAATTGTTGATCAAAGTCTATCTCTTGCTAGCTTTTAAGCAGATTTTGTATCTTACACATTGTATTGTGTTCTGTTGAAATCATGCATGATTCTTTTACAAATGGCCTTCAATAATATTTTCTGAATGAGTGAAATCTTCTAAATCCCCTCACTGCTTTCACTGGAGGAAAAATTATATTAGCACAGCCTAGATCAAACTTCTTTAGTTGGGCTCTTTATCACAGAGCTCAGGAGCTTATAGTTTCACATTTTTTCAATTTTACTGCTCATTGATCTTTATTTGACTCCTCTAAATGCTCCTGAAATACATAAATCTCTACGAGGTTGTTTCTTTTAAAGGATGTCAAGTTTTCTAATAACAACATATTCAAGGATCCCTAAATAAGCTAAAGCATTCAACTCCTACTATTTTTTTTTTCTTTTTATGGCCTGTGGCATATGGAAGTTTCTGGACTAGGGGATGAATTGAAGCTGAGGCTTCCAGCCTATGCCACAGCCATGGTAACGACGGATCTGAGCCGCATCTGCAGCTTACGCTGCTGCTTGTGGCAAGTCAATCCTTAACCCACTGAGTGAGGCCAGTGACTGAAACTTCATCCTCAATGACACTATGTCGGTTTTTAACTGGCTGAGACACAATGGGAAATCCAACCCAGTATTTTTTACTGTCATATCTGATAAATCAAAAACAATTTTATCTTCCTAGTTGTTATAAAATCAGGGTTTTTTAAAATCAGTGTCTATTAATAACCTGAACCTTGTAAAAACTACCCTTCACTTTCACCTTGATTGTGGTATCATGTAATAGAAAACATGTCATTTTTATATGGTCTTTTACTTTTTTTTAAGTTTTATTGAAGTATAGTGAATTTTCAAGGCTGTGTAGTCTTCTTCCAGATATCACCCTGCTTAAGAAGGACCCATACCATAAGTTTGTCTTCTATGTAATAAACATATATAAAGTACATAAGCTTTTAAAAATATATCTAAGTTCTTTAACCATCTGAAATTTTGGTGAATAACATGAGGCAAGAAACCTTCCCAACTTAACTTTCTTTCAAATAATAGCCCAACTGTCCTAGCTTTTTCTTTAAAAACAACTCATTCACTCTCCATAGATTTTAAATTTTGCCTTTACAATCTATTAAATTTGTGTGTGTGTGTGTGTGTGTGTGTGTGTGTGTGTGTGTGTGTGTGTGTGTGTACTTTATTCTGTTTCAGAGACCTAGCTCAGGGTTTTTCAAACTGCAAGGTGACTCCAACAGTGGCTCCTAAAATCCTTGCTGCCGTCTTTTAATGAAGCAGAATGGAACAGAAAGTAGTAGAGGACTTTTTTTATAGTTAAGTGTCATTCCATAAAATGTAGTTCATACATATGTGTATATGTATACTTGGCTGAATCATAAAATGCTTTGTTACTATGGATTATAGTTTTTTAAAAAGTTTAAGAAACACTGCTACAGTTATCCCTATGCCAGCATCACTCCATTTTAATTACTTTATAATAGTAAAATACAGTGTTTTTAAATATCCGATGCAGCAAGTCCCTTAGAACCCACCTTTTACTTTTTAAAAATACTGAGATACACCTTAGACTCAGTCTATCAATTTAAAAATTCATTTGATGTCTAATTAGGATTACACTGAATTTACAGATTAATTTGATTGTAACATATCTTTGACAGAATCTTCCTGAAAAAGATGGTATACATTTCCTTTTATTCATTTTCATGTAAGTAAAAAGATCATCTTCATATCATTCATTAGTGTTTTATTTATGTAGGTCCTACCTGTTTCCCTTTCTTTCTTTCTTTCTCTTTCTTTCTGTCCGTTTTTTTTCTTAGGGCCGCACCCGCAGCATATGGAGGTTCCCAGGCTAGGGGTCTAACAGGAGCTGTAGCCGCCGGCCTACACCACAGCCACAGTAACGCCAGATCCAAGCCGCATCTGTGACCTACACCACAGCTCACGGCAACACCAGATCCTTAACCCACTGAGTAATGCCAGGGTTCAAACCAGCGTCCTCATGGATACTAGTCAGATTGTTTCCACTGAGCCATGACAGGAATGCCCTACCTGTTTCTTATTAGATATTTTCCTCAATATTTTATATCTATGGTTGATATGTGAATGAGATTTTCTTAGAGATAATTTCTAACTGGTTATTACAAGTGAATAAGGATAACACTGATTTTTTAATGCAATTCTTATGAGCAGCGATATTGTTTAAGTCTGTCATTTTTGTCTTTCCTATAATTGACCAGTTCAGGTTTTCTACCTCTTCCTGATTTCAAATAAAATCATTCATCTACATTTTAAACTTCTGCTTATATGTACAAATATTTATATATTATTCTCGTCTACAATAACAATAATGTCCCTTTTCTCATTTCTAATATTCTGTAATTATTTTCTTTTTTCCTTAATCAAATTCACCAAAGGCTTTTATTTTATTCTTTTGGCACAGCATGCACAAGTTCCCAGGCCACAGCAGTGACAATGCCAGATCCTTAACCACTAGGTCACCAGGGAACACCTCACTAAAGGTTTGTACAATTCACTGATCTTTTTTAGAGAAAGAATATGTATGTATAACTGAATAACCTTGCTGTACACTTGAAACTAACACCACATTGTAAATTAACTGTAATCCAATAAAAAAGAACAGCAACAATATTTCAGTCATTTGCTTTTACTCTTTGCATTTGCTAGTTTATTTTCATTTTCATTTATAAAGATAAAAGCAGATTTCAATGTTTTCTTTCTACTTTGGTTATCATAATCATCATCATCGTTGGTGTTTGGTTGTCCATTTGACTCACTCATTTCCTAATTTCCTAATAAATGCATCTTCTTCTCAACAGCTTTGGCCTCATCCCACCAGAACTTCTATCTGGCAGATGTATAAGATCCTAATATCTTTGTAAAATTCTGCAACATTTTGTGTCTTTCTTCCAGACCCCTAATTTTGTCTTTAATCATATCCATCCAATCTTTAAGTTGATCTACTTAATCCTTTAAATCCAACAATCACGGTTTTAGTTTCCACAAACGAAGTTGCTCTAAATGCTCTTCCTTTCACAGCAGGCTACTTTAACATGCTGTCACTCCCCCTATATCCCCCAAAACCTGCTGACTTGAGATCTCTTTTTCCATCCTATTTGTTTTCCTCAAACAAACTCATTCATACTTAAGAATAAAAGTCTGGGAGTTCCCTTCATAGTGCAGCAGAAACGAATCTGACTAGGAACCATGAGGTTGCAGGTTCAATCCCTGGCCTACCTCCATGGGTTAAGGATCCGGCATTGCTGTGAGCTGTGGTGTAGGTCACAGATGCAGTTCAGATCCTGCAGTGCTGTGGCTGTGGCATCGGCTGGCAGCTACAGCTCCGATTAGACCCCTAGCCTGGGAACCTCCATATGCAGCGAGTGTGGCCCTCAAAAACAAAAACAAAAACAAAAAAGAATTAAAGAACGGGGTGATCCACAAGCGGAACTAATGCTTGCGTCCTCTCTAGTAGGAGGTCTACCCTGGGGATACTCAACACTGTAGGGCCTACCTTCAGAAGTTCAGGACTGTGTCTGATAATGGGCTTTGCTTTAGGGTGAGGAACAAGTAGCAGACAGGTTGGGAGACAAATATACCAACCTGCTAAAACAAGAAAGTCTTGCCTTGGAGTTCCCGATGTGGCTCAGCGGTAACAAACCCAACTAGTATCCACGAGGACATGGGTTCCGTCCCTGGCCTCACTCAGTGGGTTACGGATCCAGTGTTGCCATGAGCTGTGGTGTGGGTCGCAGACATGGCTTGGACCCCACATTGCTGTGGCTGTGGGGTAGGCCGACAGCTGCAGCTCTGATTTGACCTCTAGCCTGGAAACTTCGTTATGTCGCAGGTGCAGCTCTAAAAAGTCCAAAATAAAAAAGGAAGTAGAGGAACTGGTTATATCTCCCCCCTTTTACTCCTTTTTCCCCCTAACCACATACGATGGGTGCAGCCCTTAAAAAAAAAAAAAGAAGGGGAAGGGGAAGAGGAAGAAGGAGGAGGAGGAGAAGATGGAGAAGATGGAGAAGAAGAAGAGGAAGAGGAAGAGGAAGAAGAAGAAGAAGAAGAAAGTCTTGCCTCTAGAGTGAAGGATTTTAGTAGACACTGCCCATAAGAAGGAAGGCTTAGACTTCCTTCCAGGTGCCCTTTCCCTTTCGGTCATGGGTAACCACGGTGGTCCTAAGCTCCTCTCTGCTTCCCTCAAGTCCCTAAACCTGAATGACAAAGGCTCCAGGCAGGAGGCTGACTGGCTTGGTCTAAGTTCTCAGCAGGAGGTCATGGTTAAAAATGGAATGCTTTTAATTTCCTGAATTTTGCTCCAGGGCCCCTTCACATAGGCAGCTGTTAATCACTGGTCACTGATCAGTTAGTTCTGCTTTGAATTCAGTCTTGCACCTGTGTTTTGGGTTATGATATTTTTATTTTTGATTTTTGTTTTCTTGTGCCTTGTTTTCTTGTTTCCTTGTGTCAATCTAATCCCATCTGTTTTCGGTTTTCAAGGAATTCTTCCTAACTTTTGATCTACTTAAGGTAGGTACCCTTTCTAGAAAGTTTTCCAGGAATGTTACAGATCTTTCTCCAAATGTCCATAGTTCCTTATTTTCAAGGGTTTTTGGTTAGAGAGGAGCCTAGCATGTGTTCAGGCTGCCATTTTACTCCAAAAATCCAGTTTGTCCTCCTGAATTCCCAAATAAAACATTCCTTTGTAATTAAAAGTGTTTTATTCAAAGCACCCTAAGCCAGGGAATTGAAGAAAATCATTCTTTTCAACTTCTGCTTACTGGCAAACACAAGAGATTTCTGCCTTGTCCAATTCATTACCAAAGTGACTACAGCCCAGTTAAACAAGGTAAGTTCCATGAAAGAAGGGACATTTAAACACTATTTGTGAAAAGGAGAAAAAAAACTCATGTATATAAAGTTTGATGACAAAGTCCTAAAGAAAGAAATGGTTACTTCCCCTGGTTTCAAATGGAAAATGCTCATTTCATTTACAAGGAATCAAGAGTTTGTTCCCATGAAGAGCAGTTACAATCAATCAAAAGCCACTGAGGATACAACAGATTGATTTTTCAAACTTGATTAGATTTCTCTAAAAGCATAAATCCCATGTGTATTGCTTCTACAAATTATATCCACATAAAATGCCAAGTCAACAAGCATGTTATACATGTGCAACATAAATCTTTAAGAAAGCAAAAGAAGGGGAAGAAAGATGTGGCCTTTGTCTTTTGACAATGAAAAAATTCTAAATGGGAAGAAAAAATACCACATATACCCCAATTAATTTCCACACTGAGATAAAAATAGATACCAGGATATGTTTTTTGTTTGTTTTGTTTTGTTTTTTGCTTTTTAGGGCCACACTCATTGCATAGGGGTCAAATTGGAGCTATGGCTGCCGGCCTACACCACAGCCACAGCAACGCAGGATCCAAACTGTGTCTGTGACTTACACCACAGCTCATGGCAACACTGGGTCCTTAACCCACTGAGCGAGGCCAGGGATCGAACCTACATCCTTATGGATCCTAGTCAGGGTTCATTAACTGCTGAGCCATGAAGGGAACTCTGATACCAGGATATGCTTTAATACTAAAAAGCACATTTTTCAGCTCTTAAAGAATTGTTATAGTAATTAACAACTGTAAAGGGAGAAGGGAAAGAAGCTGATGGAAGTTGTTTAAAAAAAAAAAAAAAATCTGTTCTTAAAGAGTTTCCGTCATGGCTCAGCAGAAATGAACCTGACTAGTATCCATGACAATGCAGGTTCAATCCCTGGCATCGCTTAGGGGGTTAAGGATCTGGTGTTGCTGTGAGCTGTGGTATAGGTCACAGACATGGCACAGATCCTGAGTTGCTGTGGCTGTGGTGTAGGCCAGCAGCTACAGCTCAAATTGGACCTCTAGCCTGGGAACCTCCATATGCCTCAGGGGCAGCCTTACACAAAACAAAACACCTGAAAGCACATACTAGAAAGACACTTAAAGGTTCCTTCTTGGCAAAGGAACTACTGTTTGCCTCAAATGGAATTTTAAATAACAAGAAATTTTAAAATCCAGGCTTCAGTGTATCTTAACAATCAGAGATCCACATTTCCAAGTAAAAGTAGCCAGCAGGAGCCAGTGGCATGCAGGTAAGTGGTAACAACTGGCTTGTAGAGGTGGTTGGGGAGAAGCCCTAAGCATTTCCAAGAGGGCTGATTTCAAGTTCCCAACCCAATACCCAGGGCTGGGAAGAGGCCAGCACACTGGCTCCGTGGGCCAGTTCTGGCACCAGGGCAGCCACTGCTGGGTGGGGGCTGCCCCCTGAATAGAAGGAAGAGCATCTGTTTTCCAGGGGTCCCAACACTCCCTCAGTCTTACACTTGGCTGCTTCATGCACCTGCCACCAGTACACCCCACTCCCTTCTGTCCCTTCACCCCCAAGCCTTTGACTAAATCAAAGGTGGTGGGGTCCTGGGTCCACTCTACCAAGATCACACACACAGATCATTGTTTAGGTCTGCACGCTCCATCCTACAGGAGGGACACTGATGAGCCATGGAGGGTAGAGAAGACCATGGCTTCAAGTGATGGGTTTGGCAGACATCCAACAAAGAAAGGGTGCTGTTGCTGGGGATGCCTGGACAAGATTCTGATTAGGGCAAGGCTTCTCAAGACGCAGGGAGGGGAAGGGCGGATGGAGAGGGAAGGACCTGCAGAGAGACAAAGGGCCTGGGAGGAAGGTACATATCATGTGGGAAAAAATTAAGTACTTCATCCAAGGATTCTTGACGCTGATATTTTAAACTGAATTGCAAATGATTTAAAATAGCTCAAAACATTGTTATGTGAATTAACGGAAAGGAGGGATTTCTAAAGATTGAAAAATATTCATTTAAAGGAAACATAATAAACCATCCTCAAGTGTCTAAAGAGCTCTTCAGTGGAAGGATCTATTTCCAACATCCATTATGCTAAATAACAAGCCATTCCTTTCACCAGTGAGATCCATTTCTAACATTTAATATGCTAATTTGATATGATATAAAACTACAAAAATAGCAGAGACATTCGTAGGAGGTGTCCCTGGAGGGTAGCCTCCTCATTAAATGCCAGGTTCTACCCTGGGAAGCAAACTTTGATTAAAGCATCTAACCACACCTAGAGAGAGTCTTAAATAAGCACTTAATACCATCCCACCTTAGGTTTTGAAGTAAAATGGGCTACTGGGGGATGACCCTTTCAACATGCGGTTGTTACTGAAAGGTACATAACTGAAGGCACAAAATGTATCATTAATGACTCTAAGCTTTAGAAAAGGCAGTAAATTCAGTCTCCTTATTTTGAAAATCAAAAGGCAGCTTGGGAACATGGAGCGAGCGCAGAAGACGGCACCCAAGACCTGCGACTGCCTCCCCAGAGGACTCTGCACCACCCTCGAGCAGCTGACACTCAGCAGTTCCTGTTCTGACGACCTTAGCGCGTTACTGCACAGGAAGATATTGGGGGGGCAGCGAGAGGCACCTCAAGCTTTTCTTTGAACACTAATCCTGAATTAGGCATCCAAAGTCTTAAAGCTTAATTTTTTTCTCTGACACCTCCCACTCAGTCTACTGCAAAGGTTCTCGGTATAAGAATCAAATGAGGAGTTCCCGTCGTGACGCAGTGGTTACCGAATACGACTAGCATCCATGAGGATGCGGGTTGGATCCCTGGCCTTGCTCAGTGGGTTAAGGATCCAGCGGTGCCATGAGCTGTGGTGTAGGTTGCAGATGCAGCTCGAATCCTGTGTGGCTGTGGCGCAGGCCAGCGGCTACAGCTCTGATTCAACCGCTAGCCTGGGAACCTCCATATGCTGTGGGTATGGCCTGAGAAAGCAAAAAAAAGAAAAAAGAATCAAACAAAAACATTTTGCAAACTCTAAAGTCTTATCAAGAAGGGTACAGTACTCCTTGGAATCTGTACATTATTAGTAGTAATAGTGATAATTACAGTGAGTCATTTTTGCTAGTGTCCAATAAATTAATTCCTGAGAGATGAGCCTTTCAATCTAGCGGTTACTTTATTACCTACAGATGTTTGATTAAAGGCTGATCGTATGTACCAAATGGCACGTGCTTGGGGTACAAAGAAGTATGGGGCAGAAAGAATCCTTGCCTTGAACAGAGTCTACACAGACCCCCAGAATCTATACAGACCAGCCTGGACTGAGGCTGGTCCTCAAGTCCAGCCACCCAGCCATGCCTACTCTCTTCTACAAAGCCTCCAAACAGTGGTCGGCTCACATCTGCTCAGGCACTTTGGCAATGAGGGATCCTGTTATTTTGCAAGCAGCCCATGCCATCAGAGCTGAGATCCTCTCCTTGAGCTGAATGAGGTACTTACTGGAAAAGAAAGTTCAATGTAAAGAGAGGTTCCTCCGCAGTGGGCATCTGAGGCAAGTTATTTAAGCTCTGTACACCTCTCTTTCCTTGTCCATAAAATGGGACTAAGTTACAGTGGGACCTACTGAATAGGGCTCTTGTGAGAACTGAATGAGAGAGCACAGCAATCCTTAAACTGAGAGGCCTGTGAGGATGCTTCATTGTGTTGGTATTTCAACGACAAACTTTTAAAAAATATATCTGACATACGCATATCCTGAGTCTATAACCAAATGCTGGCACACGATTCTGATGACTGTGTCTGCATTTTTTTTTTCCTGGTCTAATGAGAAAAGGACAGAAACAAATTTAGTATGAAACGGAGATATCTGCACTGTGAGAAAAACAGTTTATATCACCATAATCTATATTTCACAAGAGTTTGCACTGATAGGAGTTCCTGTCATGGTGCAGCGGAAACGAACCCGACTAGGAACCACGAGGTCGTGGGTTTGATCCCTGGCCTCGCTCAGTGGGTTAAGGATCTGGCTTTGCCATGAGCTGTGATGCAGGTCACAGACGTGGCTCAGATCTGATGTTGCTGTGGCTGTGGTGTAGGCCGGCAGCTGTAGCTCCAACAGGACCCTTGGGAACTTCCATATGCCATGGGTGTGGCCATAAAAAGCAAAAAAAAAAAAGTTTGCATTGATACAAATGGTAGGGAAACTGTGCCAAGGACATATGGCTGTACAGCCACAGTGACGTTGAAGAGTCAAGGCCCAAGAAGCAGAGGTAGGTACCAGACAGCAGCGGGATAGGATTTAGTTCTAGCAGATCGCCAGCTATTGGATCACAGCTAACTTTTACAGGCTATATTTAAATTTTAAGTCCATGTTCTGGTTATGAAGTTGTAAAAGAACTGCAAGTATAGAGATTTTATGCCCAGTTTTATGCTTATATATATTTAAGTAACACTGTAATAAAGATAACCATACTGTGGTTATGTAAGACAATGTTCTCATGCGTTAAGAAATACATACTTAAGTATTTAGGAGTAAAGAGGCAGGCTATCTCCCATTTACTCTCAAATCTTTCAGTAAAAATAATCCACATATATGTGGATATTTTATAGAGAGAGAAGGGGGAGGGAGGGAGAGAGGAGGAAATGGGACAAAATATATGCAACTGAACCTGGTTAAAGGATGAATGACAGCCAAAGAATTAAGGCATCTCAATCCTAGAAGGATCTAGCTCCCCCATTTTTTTTTCTTTTTTCTTTTAAGGCTGCATCCGTGGCACATGGAAGTTTCCAGGCTAGGAGCTGAATCAGCACTGCAGCTACCGGCCTATACCACAACTATGGCAACGCTAGATCCAAGCTGTATATGCAACCTACACTGCAGCTTGTGGCACCACCAGATCCTTAATCCACTCTGCAAGGACAGGGATTGAACCCACATCCTCAAGGACACTATGCAATGCTCTTAACCAGCTGAGCCACAGTGGGAACTCCTAGCCCCTCCCTCTTAAAGCTACAGACCAGAACTCCACTAGGAGTATTATCAGACCAGTGAGTCAGTAAGTCACATCTGGGTTAAGGACTCAATATCAGAATCACCTGGGTGGGCGTCTGCAGAACGCTTACAAATACCCCTTCCTCCTCTCTTTGGGGTTTACTGCCACAAGTGAGCCCCTGTCTTGAATGCATGGTATCCCTACAGGTGTTTAGGACAGAAACGATAAAGATCACAAATGCGGCAATCAAAGGCATCAAATTAGGCTGCAGAAGATCTGACCAGCCTGCTCTCAATCTGGGTCTCCCAGGCAGTCTCTATGGAGCCATGGTGCAGCTATGAGCATGCCTTGGGGAACAAGAGGGACCTCAAAAGGTTTAGCCAAAGGGAAATGACCTTTTTCTTGAGCACTGACTCTAAAAATCAGGAACAACACAGGCTCAGGACAGAGAGGCAGTGCCTCTGATGGAGCAGTCCTGCTTGCTGACAGTGCTCAGGCCAAGTCCTCCAGGGCTCTTGACCAAGAACAATGGGATGAGGTCACCTGTCCGGTCACCAATGATTCCAGCTTGTCCTCGTACCCTGGCTCACTGTACCTGCGTGCCCCACGTGTTCGTCAGATCCAGTACATAAACGGAGGCACCAGAAGAGTTTATCCAGAAAGAGGTATAAACCAAATCGTATTCTTAAACTGCAGGTCCCAATTGATTTGTGGATCCTAAAGTCAACTTGATGAGTCACGACCCAACTTTTATTTGGATAAAGTAACATGCAGAGAAATACAGGCAAATCAGGCTACGCTGTCCAAAGCCAGGGTAAGAGCTGTTTCATGAAACTTTTGCATCAGTTGTGTCATTATGAGTACAAGAGTCACAATGTAAATGTTTTTTAACTCTGGCCCATGCCAAAATGTTTGAAAGCTGCGGTGTCAGATGCTGAGAAGAAAGGCAAGAGAATATGAGGAAAGTAGAGATAGGAAAAAAAAAAATTCAGGAGCAGCCACAGCTGGTCTGATCACAGCAAAGTTCTGGTTAAAGCACCATAACCTGTACACACAGTGACTTTGTTGACAAGGAGGCTGACTAATAGTGATGGTGATCCTGGAGGAAAGAAATCATCTGAGAAGACAGTACATAAGTGTAGCTGATCTTTATGTTTCTAATTAATCAGACAGGTTTCTTGTTTCCCTTTTTCAATTTTTTTTTTTTTTGTCTTTCTGCCTTTTCTAGGGCCGCGCTCGTGGCATATGGAGGTTCCCAGGCTAGGGGCCTAATCGGAGCTGTAGCCGCCGGCTGACGCCACAGCCATGGCAACGCGGCATCTGAGCCACGTCTGCAACCTACACCACAGCTCACGGCAATGCCGGATCCCTAACCCACTGAGTGATGCCAGGGATCAAACCCACAACTTCGTGGTTCCTAGTCAGATTCGGTAACCACTGAGCCATGACAGGAACCCCCTTCTTTCCCTTTTTAAGGCAAAATAGACCATAACCTATAGATGTGAAATGGTCCACACATCTGGGGCATCAGTCCCCATAATAACAAAAGCTTGTGCTCCCAGGAATGCCTCCCTTGGAAGGATTATGGTAATTTATGCTTCAACAATTCGTCAGCTTTCAGTGATCTTCACCCAACAAAGAGTTAGTGAATCTCTAGGAGCAGAGACCGCAGCAACCCTGGAGAAGCGGCCCTCTTCTGCAGCTGCTCTCCACCACACCAGCCTGATCCAGCTTGCTCTGATCAGACACGTATACGTTAGACCGGATCAAAAGTACCACCACCTCCACCAAAATCCTCAAAAGCAAAGTTGCATGTTCCTTGCACTTATTTCAACCTAAGTGAGGAAGTCAACAGATACGAGAAGAACTTACCATTGGTAGATTCATCCACATCTGAACCCCCGTGTGGTTTCAAACATCCGTGCCTACGTGTCCTGTTCTCAAATTCTGTTTAATTTTGATTCCCCAAAAAATAGACCTGGAAGAAGGCTACACTCTTCCCAGTGCCAGCATTAATAATCCCTGAAAGGAGAGATTCCTCAAGCGCATGGAAAACCGGCCATCTCGTGTTGTCTTTTCATTAAGTACCTTCCAGGATTACCCTGGATGTTGATTAAATCAATGTCTCAGGAGTGGCGAGGTGATTATTTTAAGTAAATGTATTCCTTCCAGGCCATCCAGATAAGAGGCTATTGTGTCATTACAGAACCACCATTTCACTATTGACTTTAGCTCTGTGGTGTACCCTTGAGATATTTATTTTCCGCTGGTAGACAGAATGAAGCCTTAAGGCTATCAGGTATTAAATACTCGATTCCTAACAGGCCCTGTTCTCCTCCAAATGCGAAAACAATAGCATCTTCAAAAACGCCCAAGTTTTTGGTTCTCCAGCAGCAAAATAAAAGAGAAACATTTAGGTCACTCACAGGAGTTGGAAAACTGATCGCAAGTAGGAGAACATTTTTCTGTCTGTAATAATACACCCAAATCAGATTACACACACAAGACTTTTTTAAGGCAGAAGAGAATGTGAAGTGTACGAGTAATTTATAACAAAAGCTAAAATAGAATTAATCTAGGGCAGAGAAAGCTGAATCAGGCTGAACAAGCCCAAATAGGTCTCAAGAAATCAAGTGAAAGGCTTTGAACTTAATGTTCAACTTTCTCTATAAATGGCACGAATTTTCACAGACTTACATTACTAGGTAATAGAAAATATGGCAAACCCCTGGTTTTTGAGCTTTGCTCCCTTGTGGGTGCTGCACAGAGCACCACAGTAAAAGAAAAGTTCTCAAAAATGTTCCTCCATGTTAATAATAACAATTACAGACATCTTTGGGCTTTTTTTGCTCTTCTTTAAATGTAAAAAAATGATTCTGAGGGAGTTCCTATTGTGGCTCAGAGGTAATGAACTCAACTTGTATCCATGAAGACTAGGGTTCGATCCCCAGCCTCGATCAGTGGGTTAAGGATCCGGTGTTGCCATGAGCTGTGGTTAGGTCATAGACTCGGCTCGGATCCCGCGTTGCTGTGGCTGTGGTGTAGGCCGGCAGCTGCAGCTCCGACTCAGCCCTTAGCCTGGGGACTTCCATATGCCAAGGCCAAAGAACATTCCAGAATGAAGTCTTCTCTGTGATCATTCTGGTCTTACCTATGTACACATCCTTACTCAGTACAACACCGATATCATGTTCAAGGCAGGAGGAAAGAAAGCATTCCCCTTCCCCCTGGCAGTGTCACTCTGCTCACAGAGAAACAGCTCTCCCTAATAGAGGCTCCACGGAGGTCCTGCGTCTACGTCACACGTACACCCAGTCTCCCTGTCTACACACTTTACAGCTGCAAGGGTCTAGGCGTAATTAAGTTCATAAGCTCCGTGAAGGTAGGACTGCCCCTTGTTCACCTGTGAACGCCCTTTATCCATAAGCCTCCAATCACTACTCTCCGCATCTAGAACCATCCAAGCCTCCAACCTGACCAGAGTGGTCCTGAAGCCAGCTGCCAGGCGAGCAGTGGAGAAGGTGGCAGAAAGAGTGAAGAAGAGTTCCCGTTGTGGCGCAGCACACAGTATCCATGCAGCACGCAGCACGCAGTATCCATGAGGGCGCGGGTTTGATCCCTGCCTCGCACAGTGGGTTAAGGATCCGGCATTGCTGTAAGCTATGTTGTAGGTCAGAGATGAGGCTGGGATCCCGCATTGCTGTGGCTGTGGCGCAGGTCGACAGCTGCAGTTCCAATTGGACCCCTGACCTGGTAACTTCCATACACTGCGCGTGCAGCTCTAAAAATAAAAAAAAAAAAAAGACTGAAGAAACTTTCACTCCCTACACTCAGGACACATGAAGCCACCCTGAGGTCCTTACTGATATTTCCTTTGTATCAACACGATTTTGTTTTATTGAACCGAATTCAATGTGGGCATTATAAAGTGTAGGAATTCAAAACACTGTCCTATATAAAAAAGAAACTTCTATATTAGCTATATTAATATTCAACAAAATTTGTAACTAGCTGTTCAAATCAGTCACAGGTATTGCAATCTTAGGTAAAAGCCTACAACCTCAGCTGCCCTCCTTGCTCAGTGTCCCTGGAAAGGACACTCAACATCCCCGAGCTTCAATTTCCTTGGTGGAGATAATTATACCTCCCGATAATCAAAAGCTAAACAAATGTAAATTATTCAAGAGGTTGGAAAACCTGTAATGACTATCTAGTGACTAATCTACAGATAATCTGTGTGAGTGGTGGTAGTCGGGAGGTGGGAAGATACAGAGGGGCCCAAAGTCCCATTAGAGGGCTCACAAAGTGCCAGGAAACAAGGCAAAGCTGTCACCCCAGCAGTGAGCTAAGGTAAGCATTACATGTAAAAGAACCCATTTCATCTTTATAGATACTTTGTAAGTAGGTAGTCTTAGTTCATGTTACTAATGAGGAAACTGAGGCTCAGACAGATAAAAGTCCTATCAGGTAGTAAAAAGGCACACCTTACATCTTAAGAACTAAACTGGAGGAATTTCCCGGTAGCTCAGGGGTTAAGGACCTGGCATTGTCACCGCTGTGGCACAGGTTTGAGAACTTCTGCATGACTGCATGCTGCAGGTGCAGCCGAAAAAAAAGAACCAAACTGGAAAGTTGCACATCTTCAAGAACTTAAAACACACAGTAATCTAGTAAGTTAAAAACAACTCAAAATGTTTAAAAGCTTAATCTCACAAATTTTTTTGCTAGCAGCATTTCAGTGCTTAAGAAAAGAACACTCAAACCTGCTTCCACGTAAGACACTCATTCTTGCAAATACTGTTTAGCAAGCAATTTTAACTCTGCACAATAATATATAAAAACAAATATACCATAGGATGAGCAGGAAAATCACTTTAACACAATGGCAAATGCCCTTGCAGCGCTGATGTTCTCTTTTCCTCCACCCCCACTGCATTAGTGACTGCTGCCCCCACTCCCACTGCATTAGGGATTGCTTCCCAACACACAGACCCATGCTTGCTCTCTCTGAACTACACATGTAGAATCTGCACAACTGTTTCCCATTATACGTACTGCACACCTCCAATGACACAAATTATCTTGAACGATTCTCTGCATCTCTAGTTCTTCACTGGTCAATTGGTTTATCAACCAACACATATTTATCTAAACTTCCAGAGACACCTAAAAAGCAGCTCCATTCCAAATGCCACTAGAGTAAGCTGCGAACGAAAGGACTTCCTGGAGTGAACAACTCAAGGCCCAACATCCAAAGATAACATTTACAGGACTTACATGCTCTGGCACTTGAAAACAAACCAAAGATGCCAACCTGTCGTCTCTGAAGAAAACAGCCAAAATTAACAGCAGAGAGCCACAAAACCACGTGGAGAAAGAAGTGACTGTATCACACTGCAGGAGACCAGGGGCCCCGGTCAAAACACTTAAAATGCATTCCTGACTTACGTTTTTCATCATCAGCATGCACCAGGGATGCTGCCCTTGACAAAACATCCAGTGGCGTCTCCATTCCTGGCTGGAGCCTAAAAGGTGAAAAAGAACGGGAGAAAAAAGAATTTAAACGGACTTCGAAAGACTCAGAGAATTCTGGCAGTTAACGATTAGAATGATTTCTCCACCAAATGCAGATCACAGTTCTGAAGATGAACCTCCTCCTGTCCCGTGAAGGAATCCGTGGACGTGGTTCAGGAACAGAGAGAGAAAGGGGTTAAATTCCATTCTGTCTGCTAAGTTAAACCTTGCCAATTCCAGAAGCAGCTCAAGTCAGAATTGAAAGGAGGTATACTCTGAATATTCATGCACTGTTATTTGTGCTTATAAATGCTTATGTGCACGTGTAACACGCCTGCACAGACATACCCAGGAAAACAGTTCTGAGAACAAAGGCTACGCTATGAACAGAGCATTACGACCAGTCTGAGGTTTCTGTTGTGGTGGCAGTTGTTGTTGGTTTATTAATTTTCATAAAAATTACTAAGATTGCCAGTTCCCTTCATGGCTCAGTGGTTAACGAACCCAACTAGTATCCATGAGGATGTGGATTCAATCCCTGGCCTCACTCAGTGGGTTAAGGATCCAGCGTTGCCATGAGCTCTGGTGTAGGTCACAGATGTGGCTCATATCCCGCACTGCTGTGACTGAGGTGTAGGCCGTCAGCTACAGCTTCTATTGGACCCCTAGCCTGGGAACCTCCATATGCCACGGGTGTGGCCCTTAAAAAGGCAAAAAAAAAATTACTAAGATTGAACCATCCTGTTCTTTTGCCTCCTTAGCTGAGAGATGCTGCAAAACTGTGCAGCTTAAAATATACAATGTACTCATGAAACGTGTGAATTCCACTGGTAAGTTAAATGATATTTTAAGTCCACTAGGAATCTTTATTTTTAAATGTCATGTTTTGGAACAAAATAATACCATTTGCAGCAACATGGATAGACCTAGAGATTATCATACTAAGCAAAGTAAGCCAGAAAAAAGGCAAATAGCATATGTTATGACTTATAAGCAGAATCTTAAAAAAAAATGCTAAAAGGAACTTATATACAAAATAGAAATAGACCCACGTACATAAAAAACAAATATACAACTACCGAAGGGGAAAGAGAGGGAATAAATTAGGAGTTTGGGGTTAATATATACACACTACTATGCATAAAATAGATAACCAACTAAGACCTACTGTATAGCAGAGAACTATATTCAATATTTTATAACAACCTATAATAGAAAAGAATCTTGGAGTTCTCCTTGTGGTGCAGCGGAAACGAATCTGACTAGAATCCATGAGGATTCAGGTTCAGTCGGTTGGGGATGCGGCGTTGCCCTGAGCTGTGGTATAGGTCGCAGACACGGCTTGGATCTCGAGTTACTGTGGCTGTGGCATGGCCCAGGGGCTGTAGCTCCAATTTGACCCCTAGCCTAGAAACTTCCATATCCCGTGGAAAAGAAAAAAGAAAGAAAAAAAATACATAGGTATGCATAACTGATCACTTCACTGTATACCTGAAACTAACACACTGTAAATGAACTATATTTCAACTAAAAAAACAAAACAAGGCGTTCCCATTGTGGCTCAGGGGCAACAAACCCGACTAGTATCCAGGAGGATGCGGGTTCGATCCCTGACCTCACTCAGTGGTTTGGGAATCGGGCGTTGCCGTGGGCTGTGGTGTAGGTCACAGACGCCGGCTCAGATCCCGAGTTGTTGTGGCCATGGCATGGGCCAGTGGCTATAGCTCTGATTTGACCGCTGGCCTGGGAACTTCCATATGCTGCGGGTATGGTCCTAAAAAGACAATAATGATAATACTAGTAATAATAAATATAATACAAACCATAAAAATAAATAAATGTCATGTTTTATAGCTCTCACCACCACCCATCACGAATGTATCTAGTTTCACGTTTTTTAATAAATCTGGATTTTGTTATGGTCACACCCAAAGCATGTGGAAGTTCACAGCTGCCAGCCTACACCACAGCCACAGCAACACTAGATCCGAGCCACATCTGTGACCTATGCCACTGTGGCAACGCCAGATCGTTAACTCACTGATGGAGGCCAGGGATTGAACCTGCATCCTTGTGGATACCAGTCAGATTCTTAACCTGTTGAGCTACAACAGGAACTTCTGGAATTTTTTTTTTTTTTAGGACTGCATCCATGGCATATGGAAGTTCCCAGGCCAGGGGTCAAATCAAAGTTGTAGCCGCTGGCCCACACCACAGCCACAGCAACATGGGATCTGAGCCAGCATCTGTGACCTACACCACAGCCCACGGCAACGCCAGGTCCCCAACCCACTGAGCGAGGCCAGGGATCAAATCCACATCCTCATGGATAACAGTTGGATTCTCCTCCATTGCGTCACAATGGGAACACCTGGATTTTTATTTTTAATTCCGTTTTTTTTAACTTACAGCATACCTATAAAAGCAAACATTGTGAAAGAGTTAAAAATGGTGGAAAAATCTAGAATATCAGGCTACTTCTACCCAGTTTTCCTTTTTTGGATTATTTAACACACGCAATTATTAGGAAAACAGACACACCCTATTAGTTCAACAAGTAAGGGAAAAACACGTTCTTCTGTGCACCGTTCAGAGACACTCAGCATTCTTCAGCCTTTACTGGATACCTACTACATATCTATGTGCCAATCACAAGACACAGTAGACCAGATTTACTTTACAATTATCAAGCTTCAGGCCTCCACAGAAACATTGTCTTGATCTTGCAATGCAGCCTCATTCAATAAAAAGTATCTACTACATATTAAGGCAGGAAAAGTAAACAAAGTCCAATAGCTGCCTTCAAACAGCTTTCAACTTTCAAGCTCTGCTTACAAGAAATCTAGTTTAAAGCTGTGCTTTTCCAAGGTGTTTTGCACTACATGTTCATAGTTCGTAAGAAAATAATTTTTCTAGGACAAATAAATTTGGGCAACACTGAAATTAGCCAATTAAGCCGTTTATTTTCCTTCCTGTGCTTTCCTCTTCTTTTTTTGGCCAGTCCCACTTCATGCAGAAGGTCCCAGGCCAGGGATCAAATCCAAGCCACAGCAGTGACAACACCAATTCCTTAACCTCCAGGCCTCCGGGGAATGCCGTTCCTTCCTGTGTTTTTGATATGCTGCCCTGCCTTCTGCAGGGGGCAGAGGCAGCGAGGATGGTAGCTGTACACTTGAAATTTCTCAAATTTCATTGGCCATTCTTTTAACCTGAAACAGCTCTTAGGAAACATTCAGGGAAATCATGGTTTAAGGCAAAATGTGCTAGGTGCCAAAATGGTGCTATAAACAAAATCCTATAGAAATACCAATGAATTCTGAAAGGCTTTGTGGAGGAAAGTGAAGGTGGGCTGGGCCTCTGAAGAATGAATGTAAAAGCCCAGAAGGGAAGGACAGAAACTGAGTCCACCCCAGAGCAAGTTGCCCAAATCAGCCAGAAGAGGTGAGTGAAGTGAGGACAGGAAGTAAGCGACCAGGATGGAGGTTCGGACAGGCGCCACATCATGCAAGGACTGAGGGCGTCAGTGGGATTTGGGCTGGATTTCGTTCGCATTCAGGAGCCACAGAAATCACGGAGCAGAGAAATAATTGGACCATCTATGTGTGCTGGGAAAGTTACTCTGGTGGCACCATGTGGTTCCAGCCCACGGAACAAGAAGCCAGAGGCCAGGGGGTGACTGGAAAGACACAGCGACGTGGCAAGCGGAGGGTGACGAGGGGCGCAGGAGCGGGGCCGTGAGAGAAAACAGCAACAAAGTGTGAGGGTAAGAGGCTAGAGGGGCATCCAAGAAGGCTCCAAGTGACATGGAGGAAGGGTAGGTGGTAAACCAAACAGTAAATATCTTCTTCCTCAGAGACACGGAGGAGCTAAGGCACATCAGAGGTACACGAAAGAGAAATGAGCGACAGTCACGGGCCTGCTCTTCCTTGTCCAAGAGAAAAGGCCATCTCCTGAGAGTAAGGATTTGGGAACTTGCTCAAAGGCGGAGGAAATAAAGACAAGTCTGGAACAGACTGAAAGAAAAAGGTGTGCTCAACTCAGTCACATTCCCTTCACCCAAACTGGTTTCCCACTCAGGCAAGAGATCTGGGTTTAGTCTTTTATTTTGATTAGATAGATGCTGATAAGCATTCTACTCCAAAATGCGGTATTTCGACTCACAATTCCTTACGTTAGCTGCCTCATTAAGTTGAAGGACAATGCCTTCAAAATTCTAAATCCAAAAAGCTGTGTTAACATATGCCTCAAGTTATGCAAAATATGTGCAGAAGTGTTATATACATAGAAGCAAAATACCAGAGCATAAAAATACCGCATGACATAAAGAAGTAGACTCAAAATTCTAGCATCATGGAAGGTTAGATATGGAAGTTTATTCACCCCAAGCAACCGACCTTCAAATCAGGTAGATAAGAGATTAGGTGTTTAAGGTTCAGCAACAAGGCACCTGCCATCTGCTGTGACCTTATTAATGCAACCAACCAATTTTTATTACACAGTTATCGCGCTCAGCAAAGTACTCAGGGGAGGTCACAGAGAAGCAGAAGATATGACCCCTGCTGTGAAAGAACTACAATCTGGTTCATGAACCTAAAGCTTCTGAAATGGGAAAACAACACACACATGTAAGAGCATAGTAAAAGACAAAATAGAGTTAAACACTAAAATGTGTTTAATACAGGAGAGATCAAGGTCAGATGAAGGGTTTACCTCACAAACACCTATGTTTTGTCAGTTTGGTATTTATGTGTGCGTATGTGTGTGGACGCGAGTGTATGCGTCTTCAAAAGTCACCTC
>PVHT021183699.1:69445998-69479037 GCA_004024745.2 Catagonus wagneri
AAAAAAAAAAAAAAGTCACCTCAAAGGCTTCCTTCACTCCTCTCCCCTGGGCAGTCAGTCTCCTCCCTGACCTCGCTTGCCTGCTCACCTGGATCACCCTGCCTGTCAGAATAGTTCCTGGGTGCAAGCACCCCGCCTTAGCCTTACAAGCACGGTCCTGTTGGACCCACAGCCCGAGGGAAGGCGCCGAGGCAGGAATGATAACCTGAGAGCCAGGGATGGGGGTGGGGGACCAGCCTGGCCAGGACTGAGAATCCTCTGCCAGGAGCAGCAGCAGCCAAGTTGGGAAGCACGATGTGGGTGGACCTGGGATCGAGCCCAAGGCTGGCCTGACGGGTTGACACTTACTGTGGCAGGCACCAGGCATGCTGAGCAAGGGCCTGTGCAGACCGGTGGGGGAATGGCAAGGACATTTTAACTGAGCAGTTGTGGAGAGGATGGTCTGACCAGGAGGGATGAAGTGGAGAGCTGCTGGCGATCAGTTAGAAGGCTTCTGTAGGAACCAGGTACGAGATAAGGACAAGGGGACAGGCACAATGCCACATGGGAAACGAGGCCCAGGGACTAGGCATTATCTGGCCACAAAAGACCGAGGCAAATAAAGGGGGACTATGAAAGTAATAAAAAAAAAAAAAAAAGACGTGAATTTCACAACTTGTGCAATATCCACAGCCCAAGAAACCCAATAAAACTTGTGAGTAACCGGGGAGGAGGACTATGGTTACAAGGTTACAGTACTTGATAGAGGGTCACACTCCCTTGAGAGGGGAACTAACATAATGGTTATAAGAGGGCCATCTTGGGACACCAACCAGTTTGAGTCTGAACTGGCTCAACCGTGTCCTATCTGTATGACCTGGAAAGTGACTTTACTTCTGTGTGTCTGTTTCCGTGCAAAATGAGGATGTTGGAGTTCCCGTTGTGGCTCAGTGGTTAACGAATGCGACTAGAAACCATGAGGTTGCGGGTTCGATCTCTGGCCTTGTCAGTGGGTTAAGGATCCGGCGTTGCCGTGAGCTGTGGTGTAGGTTGCAGACGCGGCTCGGATCCCACGTTGCTGTGGCTGTGGCTGTGGCTGTGGCAAAGGCCAGCAGCTACAGCTCCTGTTAGACCCCTAGCCTGGGAACCTCCATATGCCGCAGGTGCGGCCCTAAATAAGGCAAAAAGACAAAAAAAACAAAAACAAAAAAAAATGAGGATGTTGATATTACCTCCTTCATAGGGTGTTATGAGAAGGGAGTGGGCTTCATATGCATTAGAATGATTATTGCCAAAACATGCAAATCTACCAAATAAATTACAAATGATGGTAACTGTACTGAAAAAGGGCACTGGCCACTCCTTTAGACAGAGTCATCTGGAGAGATTTCTGAGATAAGAGGAATTAGGCTTGTGAAGGGGAGGCAGGGGACAGACCACAGCTGGACACAGGACAAGGAGGGCTGCTGGACCACAGCACAGGGGGGTGGGGCCAGAGGACAGGAGGCAGAGGCAGGGATGTGGGCTGGGCCATATTATGGTAACCTACAGGGAATGACAGAACCAAGATCTTAGTCTAGGTCAGTGAGGAGCCCTTGAGTGGTTTGAGCAGTTTTAAACAGGGGAGAGACATGTCTGGTTTATTTTATACCTTTTATGGACCATAAATTATCCACTACCTTTTGCAAAAGACCGTGAAGCATCCAGAAGATAAATCTAAGAACATCGCAGGGATGTATTCTCATTTCTGTGGTCGCTTTTTTACAATAGCATGATAACCAAAAACATAATCATTTGAAAGACTGACTCCCAGACACATAATAACACCATCAAAGGGAGAGGAATGTGGTTCTGAATAAAGATAAAGCTCATCTGTCAGGGTTCTACTGTGTTGCAACCCATCTCTGGTCTATCCATTCATCTTTTCGCGTGGTTGTTGTCAATAAAAGAACTCATCATGAAGAGAACACGCATTTTGTTTTGTTGGGGTATTTTCCCAAGCAATGTGGAGTATTTTCTGTAGGCCCATATTCCTTTCCTGAGACTCCCTTATCCCCAAGATATTCTTCTGAAGAGCTTAAGGATAAGAACTAGGAAATAATAGGTATCAATTATAAAGGCTCTAAAATTTAGGGACGTTCAGTGCTAATGACAAGCCCAGCTCTAAATTAGAACACCACTATTTTGGGCTTCCACAAAGGACTGTCTTTTTTGGATCAACAGGATGACATGAGCACCCATCTTGGGAAGAACTATGGAGCAGATTAGAATTGGGGTTCTTTTCAAGCAAGGGAATGGAATTTCAAGATGCCTTGGAAGTGTTCCAAGGAGATTTCCAGGGTAGAGACCACGGCACCAGGCTTGGCTCCTCCAGGGCTCCTCCAGTGATGGTGGCGGAGCTACAGCGTCCTTTAGGGAAGACACAGAGAACACAGAGCAGCTGCCTTGGATACAGGTGGAAACCAGTGGAGGTGGGGCAACGCCCACTCAAACCCTCTGATATTCTTGCCAAGAAGTCACTTGGCTAAAGTCCAGAAAGAGGAAGACACCTCTCCTGGGGTCCTGATGGCACACCCAACTTCCAGAAGCACACTTTGCAGTATCCCTAATTCCCACTGGGAACTCCCCACCACTCTGTCAGGACCCCTTCCTGAGCTCATCTAATTTGGTCTCAGCTAATACAGTACAGCTTAAAGGTACAAAGCCACAAGGATAAGTATCACACCGTAGCGGGGGTGCAGGACCCTTTTGGCCATCAAGAGTTCAGAGGCTTTCGGGGGTTCCCATCACGGTGCAGCAGAAATGAATCCAACTAGGAACGGTGAGACTGTGGGTTCGATCCCTGGCCTCGCTCAGTGGGTTAAGGATCAAGCGTTGCCATGAGCTGTGGTGTAGGTCGCAGGCACAGCTTGGATCCCATGGCTGTGGTGTAAGCTGGCATCTGCAGCTCTGGTTCAACCCCTACCTGGGAACCTCCATATGCCGAGAGTGAGGCCCTAAAAAGCAAAAGAATTCAGAGGCTTTCACTGGTATCTCCTATTTGTAGTAAACAAAATATGCAGACGTTACAGGAACAGTGAACTTGCTGCCCTGGGTGTGGATCACATGTGGTCGATCTGGCTAGCTGTATGTCTCAGCCAGGATAACTGAAATGAAATTTGAGACCAAACGGTCACCAGATTCTAGTGGCCACGTGCAAGCACAGCTTCAGGCATGCCCCTCAACTTCCTGCCACACACTCCTCGCTGTCAGCAGCCAACCCTCAGATCATCCCCCTCTGTTCTTCTTGCTAAAAATCTCTCATGTGTGTAATCCTTTTTTCTCATTTTTAAGTTTTATTGAAGTATGGTCGATTTACAATGTTGTTATAATTTCTGCTACATAAAAAAGTAATTCAGTTATACATATTCACACATCATTCTTCATAATCTTCTCCCATACAGATTATCAGAGAATATTGGGTAGAGTTCCCTGTGCTATACAGCAAGTCCCCTTTGGCCAGTCACCCCATACACCACAGTGGGCATATCCCAATCTCAAACCCCATTCCACTCTCTCCCATCTATCCCCTTTAGGAACCGTAAATTCATTTTCAAAGTCTGTGAGTCTGTTTCTCCTCTGCAATAAGTTCATTTATATCTTTTCATTTTTTTTATTATTATTATTATTTGTCTTTTTGCCTTTATGTACAGCCGCACCAGCGGCATATGGAGGTTCCCAGGCTAGGGGTCTAACAGGAGCTGTAGCCGCGGGCTTTCACCACAGCCACAGCAACGCGGGATCTGAGCCGCGTCTGCAACCTACACCACAGCTCACGGCAACGCCGGATCCTTAACCCACTGAGCAAGGTCAGGGATCGAACCCGCAACCTCATGGCTCTTAGTCGGATTTGTTAACCACTGAGCCACTAAGGGAACTCCTGGATTGCTTTTCTTATTTGCATGTGTATTCATTGCAGATTCTTGGTTTGTGGTTACCATGAGGTTTTGATATATAGGAGTTTATATATATTTAAGATTGCTTTAAGTTGTTAGTCTCTTAATTGCAAATACATTTCCAGGATCCTGCATTTGAACCCTCCACACAACTGCTGGTTTTGGTATCATATCTGTGTACAAATGATTTCCCACCTTTACCATATGTTTGCCTTAACCGGTGTTCTTGTTTCTAGTTGTGGCACTTTCTTTTATGCCTAGAGAGGGTCCCTCAGCATTTGTTGAAAAGCTGGTTTAGTGGGACTGAATTCCCTTAGCTTTTGCTTGTCTGTAAAGCTTGATTTCTCCTTCAAATCTGAGTGAGAGACTCGCTGGGTAGAGAAACCTTGGGTGGAGGTTTTTTCCTTTCATCGCTTTAAGTATATCATACCACTCCCTTCTGTCCTGCAGAGTTTCTGCTGAAAAATAACCTTATCAGCGTTCACTTGTATGTTATTTGTTGCTTTTCCCTAGCTGCTTTCAATATCTTCTCTTTGTCTTTAATTTTGGTTAGTCTGATTAAATGTGTTCTTGACGTGTTCCTCCTATATGGTACCTGTTGAGCTTCCTGGATTTAAGTGAGTGATTCCTTTCCCATGTTAGGGAAATTTTCAGCTATTATTTCTTCAAATATTTCCTCCAGTCCTTTCTCTCTCTCTTCTTCCTTCTGGCAACCCTATGATGTGAATGCTGGTGTGTTTAAAGTTGTCCCAGAGTTCTCACACTCTCAACTCTTTTCATTCTTTACTCTGTTCCACATCAGTGATTTCCACCAGTCTGTATTCCACCCGCTTTTTTGTTCTTCTGCCTCTTGTATTATGCTATTGGTTCCTTCTAGTGAATTTTTTTTACTGTGGTTATTGTATTCACCTCTGCTTGTTGAATCTTTAAATATTCCATTCCTTTGTTAAACATTTTTCTAGTTTAACAATCTTTGCCTCTAGTTTTTTGTTTTTTTTTCCCCTCGAGATCTTGGATCATTTTTACTAGCATCACTCTTAAATCGTTTTCAAGTACGTTTCTTATCCACATTTAGCTGTTCTTCTGGGGTTTTGTCTTCTTCCTTCATCTGGCTCATATTTCTCTGACTTTTCATTTTGTATAGCTTTTTGTGTGGTCTCCGTTTTGCAGGCTACAGGATTTTACCCTCTCTTGTTTCTGGTGTCTGCCTCCCTTGTAGCTGTAGTTGCTAGAGGGGCTTGTTGCAGGCTTCCTAATGGGAGGGACTGGTGTCTAGTCACTGGTAGATGAAGCTGAGTCTTGTCCCTCTGGTGGGTGGGGTTTTGCCTCTGGGCGTGATTAGAGGTGGCTGTGTGCCTAGGAGGACTGTAGGCAGCCAGTCTGCTAAGCTGTGCTCCCAGCCCGTTTGTTGTTTGGCCTGAGGCTTCTTAGTCCTGATGGGTGGGTCCAGATTTTTCCAAAATGGCAGCCTCCAGGGGGAGCCCACGCTGATGATATTCCTGGAACCTCTGCCTCCAACGTCCTACCCCCAGAGCAAGCCACAGCCACACCCCACTCTCCCAGGAGACCCTCCATGACCCACATACAGGTGGGCCTAATCCAGATTCTTATGGAGTCCCTGCTTTGACCCAGTGCACATTAAAACCCTGTGTTCACCCTCCAACAGTGGAGTCTCTGTTTCTCCCAGTCCTGTGTAGCTCCTGCGCTCAAGCCTCACTGGTCCTCAATGCCAAGTGCTCCAGGGGCTCCTCCTCCCAATGCCAGACCCCCAGGTATGGGAACTGGACAGAGGGCCCAAACTCACTCTTGAGGGAGAGCCGCTATGACTGTTATTTTCCAGTCTATAGGTCACCCGCCCAGTGGTTATGGGATTGCTTATAAGCGCCCCCTCCTACCGTCTCGATGTGACTTCTTCTTTGTCTTTGAGTATGGGACATCTTTGCTGGTAGCTTCCAGTCTATTTTGTTGACGGCTGTTCAATAGTTATTTGTAATTTTGGTTTTCTTGTGAGAGGAGGTGAGCTCGAGTCCTTCTACTCTGCAATCTTGTCTCTGTCAAGACAGTCTTTTCAGTAAGTGGTGTTGGGAAAACTTGGTCCTGGGTCCCTAGGGACTGCATGCATGCGGGCCCCAGCCTCACACTGCTCTCCACCAGCGCCTGGTGCCCGCCTTCCTTCCTTCAATTCTTTTTTCTTTTCACATTTACTATCTGTTAAATCAGCAGAACCAGGATTTGAGCATCAGAAAACCTGTTTGAGCCTTATCTTAATACATGAACTCACCCAGTCAATCATCACTGAAAGCCTATTATGTTCCAGGCTTTGCTCTCAGTGCCTCACACAAATTGCAGGGCCATTTAACCTCTCCAGGCCCAGGGTCCCTCACTTGAAGAAAATGGTAACAATGTTGCCCACCTCATAGGTCAGGAGCTTGGCATGGAGATTAAACCATACACTGTAACTGAAAATACCTTGTAAAGTCAAATGAGAAATAACATGCTATCATTCTGCCATCTCAAGGCTTGCAGCATGTACTTTTCATAACATACTCACAGGAGTTACCTCATTACATTCCCTCTGCAAGTTGGCCAACTAGGATTATTATATATTTCTACAGAGGAAAAACTAAGGTGCCAAGAATATAAGTGGCTTCCTGAAGAATCTAAACTGGATTCCAAGTCTCCTGACTCACCATCTAATGCTATTTTTACTATTTTGAAGCTGATTTTCATAAAGACTTTTTGGAGAAAAGCAGTTATCTAGCTTAAGTTAGCTGAAAAAAAAAATGGAAATAAAGAATACCTTTCAGCAGCAACTAAAGCAAGACTTCTAGTCCTGTGCTCTTTCCCCTATACCCGGAGATGTATATGAGGCAATAATCTGACCATTTCTAAAGCGAGCAAAGGAAGACAAGCCCTCCCTTCCCAGGAACATGAAAACCACACCCTATTCTACTTTCTTTGACTACAGATGGGCACAGGGGCACATGAATAGTGAGCGGGGCAGGTGAGAAGATTCTCCCAGCAAGCTGGTGGGTGAGAGCATGGGGCAGACAACACAGGCAGCAGGGTCCTGGACTCTTGGGACCCCAGCTGAAAAGGAATCAAATATAAGCCCTGAGGACTTCAGGCTCCGAGAACAGGTTCAGTATCAGGAAGGATGGTTTCTACTTAGTCATGCTCAAGAAAACCTGCTGCTAAACTCCAGTGGGTAACCCTTAAGGTTCAGAGAATGGTATTTTAAAGCTTTCACCTTATGGTCTATATTTCTCACAGTCTTAAACTATATGCCACATTCCCAAAGAGAAGCCAGGCCTTATTCAAAATATTCTTTCACTGGTCCTACTATCAACAAAAGAGCATAAACAGATGGATCCTTTGCTCGTCCAGCTTTCCTTACCCAGGCATGTCCCAGGCACGACTGATGGACCTGTTTTGCCATAATTTGAAGCATCCAACCAGGTATGATGTCAGGACTTGGCTAACGTCCACTTACATCCCATTTCTTACTTCTACACATAATCATTTCTGAAAATGCATTGAAAGCCAAATGCCTGAAATCTGAACAACTAGTCTACACGTTCTATGCTTGTTTCTAGAGAATTAAAAATACAAGTGTGTAAAAGCCCTAGTTAGTCTTCTTTCAAGCGCTTGTCAACCTCAAGCATAAGCCCCAGGCTGAGAGCCAGCCTGCTGGCAGTCCTCCCACTGTCCTAGAAAACTAAAGAACTTGGTAAGCTAGTACCGGTGTGTACCCTTCCCAGGCTTAAGGCCCCTCCCATCCTATCAACCTACCAACCTAGAGACTGATGTCCCAGGAAGCCTGGGCTGAATAAGGGGTGGGTACCACTCTGGACTGAAATGCTTTCACGAATGTTCAACTCAACTGCGGTAGGTTTTCTGGTGCTCTATGGACCCCATTAACTCTACTGACCCCTGGGTGGGGGGTTAGGGATGTGATAGTCATCTTGTTGACCCTGGCAACTGGAGCTGCCAATTGATGCTGCCGCGCAGTAACTAAAATCCTTAGTTACTATAAGACGGTTTGGTATCAGTGTAAGCTGAGCAAAAACATGGACTGTTTGAAAGTTGTGCCCGTTGAGGACCTCCAATAAAGACTTAAAGCTGCAACACCAAACTCAAGTTAGAGCATATTTCACAAGCTTTATGAGGCGCTGCCTAATGCTAGTGTAAAATCCTATTGCTGGCTGAAGTTCACCTGCTTCCCTCAAGTGTCCCCGGAAAGTGCCTCCCGAAAGTGCCTGGACAGGGGGTCCACACCAGCACTGTGTCCAAGGAGGAAAAATAAAATTCAGATCTGGACTTTTTGAGGGGACTACCAATTCCCACCAATTTTCAACACCATTGTCCAAAAAAAAAATTATTCTTTTCTTTCTCATATTGAGATTACTGTCAATCTGTCTCTTCATTTTCAAGATCTCAGCCTTCTATAGCACCTCATACGAAATAAAAGAAACCCTTTGGCATTTTCAGTTTACTCTGGATATGCTTGTTCTTGCCAATTATTTTATTTGGATACTTAGAATCTCCTATTCACAAGTACCAAGGTGCCAGGTCCTCTCAGGGACCTGTTACCCCCTCAAGAATGAGAGGTGTGGACCTATGTTATAGTCCAAGCTGGTCAACATCCCACAATACCCCAGGTCTAGCCCCCTACTGTGCCAAAAATCTCAACTCCCAGCCTATTAGCATCTTAGAAAAAGGCTTCTATCCCGTGACACGCTGTATCATTAGGAAGCACTTTCGTTATGGGCATCATCATTAAATATGGTCAGTTCTCACCATTCACAGTAGTTATGTTCTCTCAAGTCTCAGAGGACACTAAACTAGTGAATACCGAACCACTGCACCTAAGTACTAATTTGAGGATACCAGTATGGGAATTACAAATAATAAGGATCGAAGGTATCTGGTTAAGACCCGAGGCCTGAGACAAAGAAAGCACATCCCACCAGGTTTTCCTCCTTTGCAGCAATTACACCGTATCCAAGGTAGAAAGAATTTTTCTATTTCAGCCCCTTCTGCATACACTCCTTCCTTACCTATCTTGGAGGTTTATACTACCAAGTTCGGCAGTCCAATTTCTAAGTTAAGTTTTTTGTTAGTTGGTTTCTTTGTTTTTAATGTGGACAGATTCTGGAGTTCCTGTCGTGGCTCAGCAGTTAATGAACCCAACTGGTATCCATGAAGATTTGGGTTCGATCACTGGCCTTCCTCAGTGGGTGAAGGATCCGGTGTTGCCATGAGCTGTGGCGCAAACAAGGCTCGGATCCTGCATTGCTGTGGCTGTGGTGTAGGTAGGTGGCTACGGCTCTGGTTGGACCCCTAGACTAGGAACCTCCATATGCCACAGGTGCGGCCCTAAAAGACAAGCAAAAATAAAAATAATGTGGACAGATTCCCACATGGCTAGAGATTGATGAATAGCATACCCTTTTCTGTTCTCTTACGCTCCCACACGTAAACCTAATTAACTTCAGATAGGTTCCTTAAAAGAATCACAAGCAAGCTTCAGTTAACAGACCCTGCAGAAACTTGACCAAAAAAAAAATTTCACCGGGTTCTCACAGCTGCAACTGCTTATCTAACACAAGCAATAAACAGACAACTTGATATGTTAAAATTGCCCCATGGTGTGGTAATTTTAGTTACACTAGAACTTTCCCAGCATATTTGACTTTTACATCCTAAACTCAGGACTCTCTTTTGTGTGTGTGTGTGTAGGGGTGCACACCCACAGCATATAGAAGTTCCTGGGCCAGGGATCAAACCCGTGCCACAGCAGTGACAATGCTGAATTCTTAACCATTAGGTCACCAGGGAACTCTAAGACTCTTACCATTTTAAGTCATGTTCAAAGCAACTTTTATTATGGTTATTTTACTTATTATTGTATAGCCACAAACAAAAGTTGCACAGCAACACATCCAGGAGATAAGAGTTCCCGTAGTGGCGCAGCAGAAACGAATCCTACTAGGAACTATGAGGTTGCGGGTTCGATCCCTGGCCTCGCTCAGTGGGTTAAGGATCCGGCATTGCCGTGAGCTGTGGGGTAGGTCAAAGATGAGGCTTAGATCCCTAGTTGCTGTAGCTATGGTATAGGCTAGTAGCTGTAGCTCCGATTAGACCTCTAACCTGGGAAACTCCATAGGCTAAGGAAAAAAAAAAAAAAACTATCCAGGAGAAATACCTGGAAGAAACACAAAGTAAAGTCTTCCTTTGACTTTGGGCAACCACCAGAGACCCGACTCACTAAGGAGTTAAAGGAATTTCCCACCACAGAACTCTTATCAAACAGACCATTTGAAAGTGAAAGTTTTCATTTCATAATTATCATTTTGTAAGAAGTGTTAAACTCTTAGGGTAAAGCCAGAGTTCTCAACCAGTTGGGGGTTAGTAACAACTGTGTTTATGAAGCTCTTTGAAGTCTTCAAAGACTTTTATAAATAACTAACACAAAATACTTTGCAAAGAACATTATTCCCTGTAATTCCTGAAACTGTGATGCGATCAGAATAGATTTTATTCCCCTCTTACAGAAGAAAATACAGCAGAAGTAATGTTTTCTGGTCACACACTTAGTAGGCAACAGAGATCAGACTTGAACTCAAGCCTCCAGAAATAAGCCAGAGTTGTTTTTACTACAACATTCACAGTTTTGGAATGTAGTTCATGGTTATTTATAGCAGAATTATCTTCTTAATTGTATTGTGTTTTGGTCAACATAAAAATTAGTCTGCATTCCCTTCCAAATGGAAAGCAGAGGCAGGCTGCCCAGAAGTGTGAAAAAAAACGGTGGCGGGGGAAACCAGCCTGGGATTAAAATTTTGCCAGGGTTAAACAACAAATTGAGGGTTTACATCATTTCCACCATGGGGGAGATGACTTTTTAGCCAGATGCAACAGGAAACACAGAGAACAAATACACACAAAACTGTCTTGAGAATAAGGCAACAACCTCTGAGTCAAGTATTTCTAAACGCTGTATTTAAAACAGAGCCCTGAGATTCAGAGATAGATGGTAAATAACTTATTCCAAGATCTCGCCCTGGGTACAGCCTTGAGGCGTTGACCCCTAAGCGCTCTTTACCCACGCTACCAGCCTCACAGCCATGCGCAGACTTCACGAGCTGCAAGCAGGAAACAATGAACATTACAAGTCTGTGCACTCAGAGGCGCGAGAGCAAAGAGTTAAAGTTTGGTATGCTAAAACGGAACGCAAAACTGATCTTCGAATACTAATGGAAAAATTAACATCTATTGTTTTTGTCTTTAACTGTTTAGAGGAAACAAATGCGGGCCTTCGAGCCTTCATCAAGGTAGGCTTGGCTTTAGAAAAAAGATATTCAAACTCAACAAGCAAAGAGATAGGACCTTTCAAAGAGAGGGGGCAACCAGCTGCTGATAAAGACTGGAAGAGCCGCCTCCACCCCAGCCCCCTAGGCCGCTGGTTCTTATTAACCGCAGAGAAGGAACTACAACAAGCAAACATGCAGCACCAATGATCAAAGTGAAACCGACTTCTTAAAATCATCTGGCTCAGACAGACCAACGCATGCCATTAAAGCGCATAAAGACTAATAGCCCCAACACATACTGTCATCCCAAACTAAGACATTTAAAAGGTCTTCGTGCGATGAATCAAAGGAGACTTTAAGCAAAACAAAAAAGGAAAAGACTTCTGCTTTTCGGCGAGGCCTGCACTCGGTGCAGGAAGAGTGTGCAGTTTAGTTCTGGGGAGCGGGCAGGAAGTATAACGAGGAAAGAGCCGGTCCCAGCTGCCCATCCTGATCTTTCCCGTGGTCCCGCACCAAAGCCGTCTTTGGCCGCCGGCCGGGACCAAGGGGCTGCAGAGCGCTAGGCCCCCCTGGCGGCCCCGTGCCTCCGACTCCCAGTACACCTTCCTACTCCAGACGCCGGAACTCTCCCTCTGGGAGCCTTGGCGCTTCGGTTCCCAGCAGGAGCTTCAAGTTGCCCCGCAAGAACAAGCCGCCTCGTCCTTCCAGGAGGACACCCCGGTCCCGCACCGAGACACTCCACCCACCCCTCCTCAAGTTCCCCTCAGGCCAGCCCTCGCCCAGCCTGCCTCCCCCGCACTCACCTCCGGGAGGCCCTGGACGCGCCCGCCTCCGGCCGGCGGGGCCCGGCGCAGGGCAGAGGCGGGGGCGGGACAGCGGGAAGCGCGGGACCCGGCGCACTCCCGGGACGCGCCGACGCGCAGGCGCCCTTGCGCCCGCGCTCCCGCACGACCTCCCCCTCCGCACACCCACACGCACACGCGGACAGCGCGCGCCGAGCCGGCTCCGCCGCGGACGCGAGCGCGGGAGCGCGAGGAATCCCTGGAATGAGGCGCCGCCCGCCCTCACCCGGGTTCCGCCGGGCTCAGCGGGGCCCGTCAGGCCACGCCCCAGGGCCCGCCCCTCCCGCCCAGCAGGTGGGGGCCGAGCCCAGGTGAGACTTCGGGGAGGCGGGGGCGGGGCCTCGCACGCCTGGTAGAGGCTAGTTTCCCCTCCCCCGCCCGCCGCGCGCCGGGCGGCAATTCGCTCGCACACAGCCGGCGGGTTCCGACGCGCTCCCGCTGCCAGCATCTGCGGAGACCCTGAGCTAAGCTCGGGGAGCTCGTGGACCCGGCGCGCGCTGCGTGTACCAGCCTCTGTCCCACGCCAGGTCCCAAAGGCCCAGGCAGCGGGGACGCACCTTTGGTGCACACGCACGAACACGGACCAACCTCTGGTGCGCGCCAGGCACGGTCTCCCCACGCACACAGTAGGCTCTCGCACCCGGGGGACACAGCACATGTGACCGCGACATCCACGGTCTAGCCAGACTCCGGACCCGCTGGACTCGCGGCCCCTTCAGGGCCATGCAGCCAGCCAAGTGCCCACGCTTTGAAGCCGGACCTGCAGCACCTCCGCGGCGCTCGGCTACAGATCCGCACGCGTCCCCACCTCTTACACACACCTGCTCACAAAGCTGCCCCTGGAAGGGCGCCCGGGGGTCGAAGCTCACACTCGCTCAGCCGCCGGAGCTCCGCAAACACCGGCGTCTCCCGCCTCCCTGGGCTTCACGCTCCTTAGGCCGCCGACCTGGGGCACTGCCTGGCCCGCTCGTTATGCGCACACACCCAGCCACCCTGCCCGGCCAGGCCGGCGGCCACACGTACCTGAAGGGACAGGTCACGCTTGCTTGGGGAGGTGTGTGCTCAGGTGCCACCGCGATCAGAAGGGCCGCTGCAGTCCCGGGCACTCAGACGCCGCTCGGCTGCCTCCCATTACAGCATTTTACACTCTACTCTTCACACACACACACACACACCACAGGCGTTCGGCAGCGTCTTTCCTCCCCCTCTATCGCCCGGAGGAGGAAGTCCTAGTAAATCAAAACAGTGTGGACGCGAGGGAACAGAGGAGAAAGGGAGCGAGAACGGAGTGAAAAGAGCCCCTCCAGCCGCTCACACACCAGTGTTTGCTGTGTTTGGCAAACTCCTGGAGTCCACAACCCGGTCTGCTCCGAAGTGTGCCCGGGGAGGGGCGGAGAGGAGGAGGTGAAACATTTCTAATTGGTGCAGGTTCTTATTACAGCAACGGCGTAGACATGTGACCACGAAAAGAAAAGCCCCGTCTTTAATTTTTCCTGTCATTCTCTGGAGATTTTGGGGTGGGAGTAGGAGGGGGTGGAGGCCTGACACTCCTGGTGGGTCCGCGGCAGCCCTTGCCCCATTGTTTTCTCATACTGCCACAATTAAAAAAAACATTTGCTTAGCATATCCAGCCGCTAACTTCATAAAATAAATAGTCACGGACTGGACTTCCTCTGGTTTGCTTTAAATGGCTTCATGTTGCTTGCCTTCTGGCTGTTCTCAAGCCTTAGTCACTATTAGGAACTCCTACTAGAGGGCTTTCCCTGGGAGAAGGCTCTGCTGAGAGGGAATGACGACAAAAACAAATACCAACTTACATTAGTGGTGGGGGAAAATGCCTTCCCCATCTAGTACCTCACCCAATTCTATCGTTAAGGCCTGTTATCTCATTTGATCTTAACCGCTGTTGGGGAACAGGACAGGTCCTGATAGTTCCATTTTACAGTGAGATTGGGGTTACCTAAACCAGCGCTGCAGTCTTGTGGCCCCCAGTGAACCACCCCCAGTGAAATGTGCTCTCCTCTGGTCCACACAGGGCCAGTGCAGACAGAGCAACCCAAGTGACAGGTTGACCCAAGCATAGCTGCTCCTGTTTTCCCGATCCCCAGATGAAAATTCACAGATGAAAGTTGGAAAGGCTCCTAGTCTTCCCTAAGATATCTTTTTTTTTTTGTCTTTTCTTTTTTTTGTCATTTTTAGAGCTGCGCCCGTGGCACATAGAGGTTCCCAGGCTAGGGGTCTAATCAGAGCTACAGCTGCCGGCCTATGCCACAGCCACAGCAATGAGGGATCTGAGCCGCGTCTGCAACCTACACCACAGCTCACGGACAATGCCGGTTCCTTAACCCACTGAGCGAGGCCAGGGGTCAATCCTGCAATCTCATGGTTCCTAGTCAGATTTGTTTCCGCTGAGCCATGATGGGAACCCCATTCCCTAAGATATTTTTATCTGGACTCCGTTTTAGTTCATTAACAGCCTCAGACCACATTAAAAAAAATCCTGTGAGGAGTTCCCATTATGGCTCAGTGGTTAAAGAATCCGACTAAGAACCATGAGGTTGCGGGTTCAATCCCTCGCATCGCTAACTAGGTTAAGGATCCGGCATTGCTGTGAGCTGTGCTGTAGGTTGCAGACGCGGCTCGGATCCCACATTGCTGTGGCTGTGGCGTAGGTCAGCGGCTACAGCTCCTGTTAGACCCCTAGCCTGGGAACCTCCACATGTCGTGGGTGTGGCCCTAGAAAAGGCAAAAAGACCCCCCCAAAAAAAATCCTGTGAAAGATCATAAAGGAGAGGTTTCATCCTGGGAGGCTTTCATCTAGGAAGTATGACAACATAGAAAGGCTTTGGATTTGGACAGACCTGGATGTGAATCCAAGCTGCACCTCCATTTGTTACAGGACTTTGAGCATGTTACCATGCCTAGCTTTCTTATCTGTAAAACAGAGGCAGTTTTTAATTTGAAGAGCTATCGCAGGGACTAAAAACCAACTAGGCAGGATATCTATCTGGTGAATATTCACATCCTCCTTCTCTCTTCCTGCCTTAAATCCAGTCTTGCTGGGCACCTTATAAACAGACACCCAGCTTAATCCTGGAGGGACAGGAAAATGATCTAGCCAGATAATGCAAATGAATAATGATAACAATATCAATACAGCTACACATTTATAAAAATGGCTCTGGGGTTTACAAAGTGTTCCCACATATCATTATCTCATTTGATCTGTATGACAACTCTGCCATTTGTGTGCTGTGAAATGATTTCCATTTTAGGTCAGTGTGGAGGTCCTAAAGCTGCCTCTTTAATTTCCATCACTGCTTAGAGCAGGCGGTACTGCGCAAAGAAGTCATGAGAACAGGGGGCCTTTTCTCACGGACGTGACCAGTCTTTGACCTTCCTGAGGATTAATCTCACTGCTTCCCTTACATCAGCATTAGTGTGACTTTGCCCTGGCAAAATGGAAGCGGGGTTGTTTCCAACTGAAAACGTGGTCATGCAGACTTGACATACACAAGCTACCTTAAGAGAAATAAGGTTTAAAAAAAAGGGAAAGAAAGAAGTTCCTGTCGTGGCTCAGCAGAAACGAATCCGACTAGGAATCATGAGGTTGTGGGTTCGATCCCTGGCCTCGGTCAGTGGGTTAAGGATCCGGTGTTGCCATAAGCTGTGGTCTAGGTCGCAGACACGGCTCAGATCCTGCGTTGCTGTGGCTGTTGTGTAGGCCGGCAGCTACAGCTCCGATTAGACTACTAGCCTGGGAACCTCCATATGCCGCAGGTTTAGCACTGAAAAAAAAAAGAGAGAGAAAGAGAGAGAGAAGGTCTGATGTCAGATAGAGGTGCACGGGAGGTGGAACGTGTCAGACACAAGACTATCCACACAAGAGATATTAGGCAGCACCCTAAACAAGTGACTTAACAGTGGCCTGGAATAAGAGAGATGAATCTTGACAATATTAAGTGAAAAAAGCAAGTCCCCAGAGATTACATATAGCATAACATCCTATTTATAATGTTACAGATAGCATGAAAAAAATTGTACTATATACTCACCTTCAATAAAACTATACACAAAGAAGTAAGGGAAGGATGATGGGAGGATTCAGAATGGTTACCTGGGGATGGGACCTGCATGGGGTGTATGGGTGGGAACCCTTGGTTAGATGTAGGTTATTGTCAAGATCTTAGTTTTTGTTGGTGAGTTCACAGCTTCAACATTAAAATAAACTGTTGAGATAGTTGCACAACAATGTGAACACCATTGAGCTATACACTTAAAATGGTAAAAACAGAAAATTTTGCATTATGCATATTTTACCACAATAAAAAATAAATAAAAGGAGGTAAAAAGATTGGGCCAATTTCTGAAAACAAAACCAAAACCACTGCTTAATTAACTAAAAAAATTAAGCTACACTGAACATGGACCTCTGATAAGAATACATTTCAGGAGTTCCCGTCGTGGCTCAGTGGTTAATGAATCCGACTAAGAATCATGAGGTTGCGGGTTCGATCCCTGGCCTTGCTCAGTAGGTTAAGGATCTCGCATTGCCGTGAGCTGTGGTGTAGGTTGCAGACGTGGCTTGGATCCCGCATTGCTGTGGCTGTGGCAAAGGCCAGCAGCTACAGCTCCTGTTAGACCCCTAGCCTAGGAACCTCCATATGCCGCCGGTGCGGCTCTAGATAAGGCAAAAAGACAAAAAAAAAAGAATGCATTTCAAGGATTTTATAAATGTCCCAGAAGTTTATTAAAAATAAAGAAAAACAATCAAGACGGTGGATGAGTGAAGTAGAGAAGAAGCAAGATGGGGCCTGGCTTGGTCACGGTTGAAGCCAAATAATGGGTACCGGGGGAGGTGGGGGCTTGTTATGTTGTTCTGTCTATTCTTGCAAATATTTGAAACTTTCCACACTAAAAGATTTAAAAATTAAAAGGAAAAGAAAGTGCAGGAAAAGGATGCTCCAGGAACCATTACCCCACCACCTCCATGGGCCACAAAGGCATCACCCGGTCTGCCTCTGTTTCTCTGTGCCTCCCTGTCCAGCCCTTCTTCATCTATCCAGGAGCTCGGTAGACAGGGCTCATCCCTTCGGAGCCCTTACTACCAGCTCTACTACCCCTTCTGGCTTTGCCTCCACTGGTAACTGACTCCTCTCACCTTCAAATTTCAGATTGCTCAGAAAAGAACCTGATTCTTGTTTTTATACCAATTTCCTGAAAATGACAGCAATCTGATCTACCCTGAAGTCATGTGTCCGTGAGGCTGTGAGAAGTAGAGTACGGTCCCGTGGCGAGAAATGAGAGGAGGAAGAGGCAGAATTACAGGGTGCAGCGCGCAGCCGCTGGCCTCAGGACCAGGATGCCAGCTTCAAGACTGACAGGGACCCCCACCAGCCGGAGAAAAGCCCTCGTGAGCTCACTTAAGTGAAAATAAGTCTTTGCCTTTCCATCTGCTTATTATGATTTTTTACGGCTTCCCAGTTAGTGAGTATTGTAAAGACAGTTCTCTTTTCCACACCACATTCCCAATAAGTAGTTCATTTTTCAATTTGTCCTCCCATGTCATACTCCATGGGGACAATAAGGGAAAAATAGAGTGCACAGGGACTCTTACTGTTCCGGATGCTCTAACCCGTCTAGAAAGAAAATCTTTTTCCACCCATGCCCCTTACTTATCCTGTGCCCTCATGACTCTGCTGGTCTTCCTTGTCTTTGCTCCAGCTTGTTCCACAAAGAGCACAGACGTGCGTTTTAGTTCAGACTCACTTTCTAGGTGACCGTGTGAACCCATGGAAGTCAGTTTGTACCTCTGGGGCTGAGCCTGCACTTTGGGTGGAGCTTAGACCGGATCAGGTTTGGTAGATCAGCACCAGCTCTGCCTGGAGCCCTCTCTTAAGAAGGCCCCTGTTGAGGTTGTCTGAAAAAAAGCCGTTGTTGAGATTGACTGAAAAAAAAAAAAGGAATGTCAGAATTAATTAGTAATGTCTGCTAAGAGTGGTGAATAGGAATTGATGAATCAGGTGTCTGCAATTTTTTTTATCTAGAAGCACTCTAAAAATCCCTCCTAACAATAACTTTTCTCTTCTCATAGAGAACAGGTGTATTTCTGCTTTTCTGGAGGCCAACATAACCAGTGGAAAAGCTCAAATGATCTTATTCCAATGAGAGAGTATAGGATAAGAAATCACTTAAAGTTAACAATGCTACCTAACACTTGCTGAGCACTTACTATGGCCCAGGCACTGTTCTAAGTCCTTTAAGATAATTACCTAATTCAAACCTCACAACAGATCTTTGAGGTAGAGACTGTAAATATTCCCAAGAAGCAGATGAAGAAATTGAAGCCTAGAGAAGTAACTTGTCCGAGATCGTAAAGATAATAAAGGCACAACTAGACTTGAACCCTGGCAGTCTGATTCTGGTGCCTACGTGTTTAGGCTGTCAGAGACATCAGACACCCCCTGGAAGCTTACTTGTAATGCAGACTCTCAGGCCAGCTCAGACCTACTGAGTTAGAAGCTGCACTTTAACAAGACACACCCCTCCCCCCGCACCATGATTCATATTCACATTATGCTTTGAGCAGCAATGATATATATCCTGTTGTCTGCTAGACAGATATTAGCTGCCATTAGTAAGTGTTTACAATACGCACGCACTGTGCTAAACGTTATGGCCATGTAATGGCATTTAATCCATGTACAAATCCTAGAAGGGAAATCCTACAAGAGCAATGGATGGATCCATGTCAAGATCCTGGTTGTGATACTGTGCTCTAGTCTTGCAAGATGTTACCACTGGGGGAAAGGATGCATGGGATCCTTTCTGAAAACTGCACATGAATCTATAACTATCTCAAAATTTAAAGTGTAATTTAAAAATCCTATGACCTAGGTTTTATTTTTCTTTTTTCCTTTTTTTGTGCTTTGTCTTTTTTCTTTTTTTGTAATTACATTTACATTTTTACTTTTATTTATTTTATTTTATTTTATTGTGCTTTGTCTTTTTAGGGCTGCACCCACGGTATATGGAGGTCCCCAGGCTAGGAGTCTAATCAGAGCTGTAGCCGCCAGCCTACACCACAGCTCATGGCAATGCTGGATCCTTAACCCACTGAGCGAGGCCAGGGATTGAACCTGCAGCCTTCATGTCTTCATGTTGGATTTGTTTCTGCTGAATCGTGATGGAAACTCCTAGGTTTCGTTTTTCCTACTTTGATTATTGAGGGAACAGAAGCTTTAAAGAAGCTAAGTTAAAAAAAGAAAAACGGAGGGGGAGTTCCCCGGTGGTCTAGCAGTCAGGATTTGGCACTTCCTCCTGTACAGCCCAGGTTCTATTCCTGGTCTGGAAACTGAGATCCCACATCAAGCTGCAGCATGGCACGGCCAAAAATAAGTAAATAAATAACGGAAAAATAAGAAAGAGGCCAAGTAAGCAGCCTAGTGGTAATTCGACTTAACACATAAGTACTGGGGCCCTCCTATGTGCAAGGAGTTATGGCTGTAGGCAATGGTGCTATAACAGTGAGCAAACTGCCCTCACTGAGCTATCATTCTAGTGGGGGCAGTCAGAATTAAAACTCAGACCAGCTTTCCAAGTCCTCTATTGCTCAGACTTCAGAGATATGGACCCAGGATCGGGACGTGGTAAATAACAGAGCTATAATCAGTTAAAACATTTGCAGAATTTCCAGGCAGATGTATATGAAGGCATGTGATAAGCACCCCCATTCACCTTCTTCTTTCCTGTTTCAGAGCCCAGAAGTGAGCCTTGCCCCCTCTATGGCTCAGCAGGGAGTTTGCCCTTCATGAACTGGATGGAGTCCAGTGCTGGGGCCATTCTGAGTGGTAGTAACCTGAGCCTCAAGACCCATGCGGAATTCGATGAAGAGCCATGCTTGAGGGCCATGTTCCAAGGTTTGGGGAGGTACCATTTGAAACCTGTCAAGGAGTCAGCAGTGAGCATTTTTCTGAATGTCAGCTCTTTTCATGGCATGGATCTGAATGAGTCCCCTTAAGCAAGAGCAGATTTATGGCCGGAACAATTGCGCAGACCTCAGATCTCTGAGTGATATTTAACACTGATCCAGAGATTGGATTTGTCCTCGCACAAGGAATTTTCCTTCAAGTGCTATAATAACAATTCCACTTGGCAATATATTCCTCTTGTCTTTCTTAGAGACAGACCTCAGTGGACTGGGGAAGGAGATAAGAGCCATTTTCCATTGAAAAGAGTGTTGCAGACACTGTATTCAAGGGCAGCTAGAGTTTGGCCACAGTTAACTCCCCAGATGGAACCTACCAAAAACAAGCCTGAGTTTTTCTTCTGAGTGTGGACACACTCAGAGGACAGCACCTGGGAGAGAGATTTTTCAAGCGGAGATGACCATGTCTCTCGTGGCTCTAATTCCTTCTTTTGCCTTCAGCTCATCCAAGCATGTGCTGTCCACAGGCAAGAAGACCACAAACCAGCAAGGAAGGAGATCAGCATCACCAGGTGCCAACTCCATGCAAGGCACTGTGCTCAGTGCAGTGTGACCTTATGAGGAAGCCATGGAAGATCCCATTCTACCAATGAGGAAGTGGGAGCTCAGGGCAGGTGAAATATCTTAGTGCAACTCCTTGAGTAGTGCCAAACCAGGACTCCAACAGCTGGCCTGACTTCTCATTCGACAATCATTCAACAAGATCACTAAGTTCACCCAGAAAAGCCCCCTTGGATAATCTCTAAATATATCACTGCATCTACACTTGTACTTCAACTCTGAAGGGAAATACCTACTTCTGCTGTCCATTTCTGAGGGCTACCACATGGGACTGGAATTTACTAGGGTCTGAACATCGTTTTTGACATTGTCAAAGGACGGAGAAGCCCCTGGCACGTGAGAATTGCCGAGACTTCAGCATCAGACAGACCAGAGTTCGAACTTTGGTTTCATCATTTTCTAGCTGCATGACCCTGGCACAAACGTGGACCCTACCCAAACCTCTGTTCTCTCACCTATATAATGGGGATGGTTCCTACTTCCAGAGATGCTTGGAATACTGACAGTTATAGACAAAGCCAAATAGTATATGATCTCCTTTATATGTGGAACCAAAGAAAGAAAGAAAGATTCCAAACTCATAAAAAAGAAATCAGATTTGTGGTGACCAGAGTTGTGGATGGGGTGGGGGAGGGGGAACTGGATGAAGGGGGTCAAAAGGTACAAACTTCCAGTTATAAGATACGTGAATACCAGCAATATAATGCACAGCATGGTAAATACAGAGAACATTGCTTTATGGTGTATTTGAAAGGTGTCAAGAGACTAAATCCTAAGGGTTCTCATCATGAGTCAAAAAAACCATTTTTTTCTTTTTTCTTTTTTTTTTGTCTTTTTGCCTTATCTAGGGCCACACCTGCGGCATATGGAGGTTCCCAGGCTAGGAGTCTAACAGGAGCTGTAGCTGCCAGCGTTCGCCAAAGTCACAGCAACATGGGATCCGAGCCACATCTGCAACCTACACCACAGCTCACAGCAACGCCGGATCCTTAACCCACTGAGCAAGGCCAGGGATCAAACCCGCTACCTCATCGTTCTTAGTTGGATTTGTTACCACTGAGCCACGACGAGAACTCCCATTTTTTTTCTTTTTTAAAAATCTATTTGAGATGATGGATGTTTACACTTATTGCGGTAACCATTTCACAATATATGTAAGTTAAGTCATTATGCTGTACACCTGAGACTTATTCAGTACTGTATGTCAATTACATCTCAGTAAAACTGGGAAAAAAGAAAAAGGAACAGCCTTATAACTGAAAAAAAGGGGGTTCAGGGTTTTTAAAATTAAGTACTTTAGAAGGTATTTAAATGATTTAATGGCTATTTTTTCCCACTTCATAATTCATCTGATTGACCCTACAGTTGAATATTTAAGACAGCTTTAAAATCCAAGTTAACCTGGATTTGGCCAATGAAGTCAAATTAACTGGTATTTTTTTTTTTTTTTAAGTTTGTGTAGGAGTTCCCTTTCAGTGCAGCTGGCTAAGGATCCTGCATTGTCACTGCAGCAGCTCGGGTTGGGTGGGTTCAATCCCTAGCCCAGGAAACTTTCATATGCAGCAGGCATGGCCAAAAAAAAAAAAAAAGTTAGGATATACTGGAACAGTCACATAATAAAAGTGAGTCCCATTTCAAAGTCTGATGAGCTCCCACTGCATGCAGCCCTGGAACACCTGTGGAGCAGACTCTGTCAGTATTTGGGGCACCACGACGTGCAAAACTATTTTTGAAGGTTTTAATATATATAAATAAACAACTAGTCATCTTAGACAAGCCTCCTTTATATATCGTGCCAGCTTCATGTTGGAACTACACAGATGAGGAGGCTCCATCACTTTTCCAGTGCTTACTGGCAGCAAGGGAAGTGGGTGTGGGTCCAAAATAGTCAAGCTGTCTTCACAGAGAGAAAAAAAGAAGGACAAAGGGGTTTTTGGTTTGTTTTTTTCCTTCCAAAGGGGGAGAGAGCTTTCCAAAGAATAGGAAGCTGTGGCCCGGGCAGTAGGTCATTTCATTCCTGTACCTTTAAGGCTGCTTCAGGCGGCCCGGGCTTGCCCAGCTCTGCCCCTCCCCAGCCACTCCTCCTCTTCTCCAGCAACTTCGTGTGGATCCTGGGCCTGCTCTATGAGGGTCCTTGCTCTGATGAGGGCAATTCTTCCTCCTTCCCTCCCTTTCTTCCTTCTGTCAGGGGCACCTTCTGTTTGCCATTCACTGCTCTAGATATTGAAGATTCAACTGCCAGTAAAACAGGTTCCTGCTCCCGTGGAGCTTACACCCTAAGGGGGAGGTATTGGGGAGAAGGTGGGGAGAGGCATAATTAGCAGGAAACGCAATGGAAGTCAAGTAAGTTCACTTAAAATAGATCATTTAAAAGAGCGATAAGATCAGTGAAGGAAATACAGCAGGGAACAGGATAGAGAATAACCAGTTGTGGCCGCAGAATAGTATCAGTCTGACAGTGTGATCAGGGAGGACTTCCGCGAGGAGGTGACATTTGAGCTGAGACCTGAATGATGACAACGAGCTAGTCATGCCACAAACTGGGGAAAAGATTTCCAAGCAGAAGGACCAGCAAGTGCAAAGGTTCTGGGGGCAGGAACAAGTGAAGGCCAGGGTGGCTGGACCATAACAGATGGATGGGGTGGGTGGGGAGAGGTTCGAGATGAAGTTGGGAGAGTGGACAGGCCATGGTAAGGCGTTCAGACTTTATTCTATATGCAAAGGGAAGCTCTTTGCGGGCGTGACCTGATTGGAGTTCTTAAAAGATCTCTCCGCTGGCCGTGAGGAGAACAGACCCTGGCGGATGTCTCCGTCCTTCTGGGCTGCTATGACAAAAACACCATGGGGAGGGGGTGGTTAAACGACATCTATATCTCACAGTTCTGGAGGCTGGAAAGTCCAAGGTCCAGGCATATGTGGTGTCTGGAAGGAGTGGCTTCTGGGTTCTTAGATGGGCATCCTTTAGCAGAGCCCTTACCAGGCAGGAGGGGCAGGGGAGCTCTCTGGAGTCTTACATAAAAGCACTAATCCCATTAGCGAGGTGCCCTAAGTACCTCGAAAAGGCCCATCCTTCAAACACCATCCCGCTGGGAGGTAGGTTTCAACCTAGGCATTCGGGAAGGGGCACAAACGTCCAGCCTAGAGCAGGCGGGGAGGTCAGTTAGGAAATGCCTGAGATCTTTTTTTTTTTGTCTTTTTGCCTTATCTAGGGCCGCACCCGCAGCATATGGGTTCCCAGGCTAGGGGTCTAACAGGAGCTGTAGCTGCTGGCCTTCGCCACAGCCACAGCAACGCGGGATCCGAGCCGTGTCTGCAGCCTACACCACAGCTCACGGCAACGCCGGATCCTTAACCCACTGAGCAAGGCCAGGGATCGAACCCGCAACCTCATGGTTCTTAGTCGGATTCGTTAACCACTGAGCCACAAAGGGAACTCCACCTGAGATCTTTCTGATGAGAGAGGACAGCGGTTCCAAATAAAATAAGAGATTCATGATGACAAGTGTACAGATGTGAGATATGTTTTGGTGACAGATGTACTAGTTAAGGTAACACCAGCCACTGTCCCAAAAACCTGGTGGCTTTTCACATAAAGTCCAAACAGGGGTTCTAGAAGAGCAAGTGGCTTTCCAAGTGGTGACTTGGGGACCCAGGATCTTTCCACCTTGGACTCTGCCAGTCCTGGGGCCCCAGAATCCTTTGCAGGGTCCTCTTTACCTTGAGGACAGAGGGAGAAAGCAAGCATAGAGGAGCCACACACAGGAGCCTGTCTGTAGCACAGATCATTCTGCTTTATCGGCCAAGAAGATCTAGTCACACACTACACGTGAATGACCGGGAGCTAGGAAAAGTTGTCCCAGTGTGGGCAGCCACCTGCCATCAAGCGCTCTACACTGTGGAAAGCGAGCACAGATGGGCGGCCAGCTGCCATTTCTGTCATGGCAGATGGCAAACTTTCTGGTGGATGCATGAAGGGGCCGCGAGAAAGCAAGGTCCCCAAGATAACGCCTTGGCTTTTTGTCTGGGCAGTGGTGGAAAGTGGTCCATAGCTGAAATGGAAAGTTCGGGAAGGAGATTTATAGCGGGAGCAGGAGGGACCACGAGTTCCATTTGGATGTACATGGTATGAGCTGCCTTTGAGACACCCAAAGAGAATGCTGGAAAGGCAGCTGGTATGGGAGCCAGGACTGCAGAGGAGGCAAGAAGATTGAAGATGTATTTAATTTTTGTAAAACTTTTTTTTTTTTCGCTTTTTAGGGCCACACCTGAGGCATGTGGAAGTTCCCAGGCTAGGGGTGGAATTGCAGCTGCAGCTGCCGGCATACACGACAGCCACAGTAACATGGGATCTGAGCCCCATATCTGACCTACACCACAGCTCAGGGCAATGCGGACTGTTTAACCCACTGAGTGAGGCCAGGGACCCAAGTCCTCATGGCTACTACTGAGATTTGTTTCTGCTGCAACACCGCAGGAACAGATTGAAGATTTAAACATTTCATTTCCCCTTTACCCAGTGGCTTCTGACCTTGTACAGACCCCTCATTGCCCTTGATCCTCAGTGCATTAACCACATCAGCAGAAATTCTCTCCTTCTTAGAGACAAAGTTTACAATTCCACTGCTTGCGAAAGGATAGCTGTTACTATTTCACACATCCACTCACCCACCAAGTTTATTGAGTGTCTACCATGTGCACTAGTGATTACTGAGGAAGATATAGACTCTGCCTCATGAAGATTGAGTCTACTAGGAGAAGACAGACAATAAACCAATAAAGAAGTAAGTGTTGGAGCTCCTGCTGTGGTGCAGTGGGTTAAGATTCTAACTGCATCCACCTGGGATTGCTACAGAAGTGTGGGTTCAATCCCCCCCCCCCCAGGCACAGTAGGTTAAAGGATCTGGTGTTGCAGCTTAGGGTGCAGCTATAGGTGGTTCAGCTTTAGTCCCTGACCTGGGAACTTCCACATGCCTTGGGGGTGGCCAAAAAGAAAGAAAAAAGAAATATTTAATCAGATGCTGGAAGGAAGTTCAGGGAGCAAGGTGTATGTCTCTATGGGAAGCAGGGCGGGGGTGGGGGGGGGTGTCAGGCAAGATCAAAGCAGGTGCAAAGGCCCAGAGGCAGAAATGTGGCCAGGTGGGGTGGGAATGGGGAAGACTGGCGGGGGATGAGGTCAGCGAGGTGGGCGGTGGGTAGATCATGCAGTTACCAAGGTTTTTTTCCCCACGACACCATCATGTAACTGGAGAAGGAGGGAGAAAAACACTCCTATTTCCGGGTGTAGAAATCTTTGCAAAGAAACTAACGCGCATTCAAGAACTTCCTGTGCAGTTCCTCCAATGAAAGACCTTCAAAGTGGAGGATTTGCGACCAAAATAAGAAAGGGTCACAGTCTCCTGCTGTGGAGCCCAGAACACATGATCTCTCCTCCTGCAGTCGGTTTTCTGCACGGTTAATTGCAGCCACATGTGAAGCCCTGCAGGGGAGCATTTGAAGCCCTGCCGTCAGAGACCTGGACAAATACTCCCCAGTGTGCCTGCTCCGAGCAAAACCAGTTGTGTGATTAGCCCGGGAGGACGGGACCAAAAAGCGCTGGATGAGAAATGCTACGTTTTCTGAATTTCTACTCCAAAAATCTGAGCTAGAGGCCTTTCTTGACACATTTTTATAAACATCAGAAGAAACTGGTTTAAATGAAAAAAAAATTTTTCCCCAGGAAGACACCATTTCTCTGTTAAATTAGTCATGGTTCCCTCCTGATCTGCCCACTGCAGTGAGGCCGAGAAATAAAAATAGCCACGGTGGAGGCTGGACCTTTTATCTCCACTCTTGATCACAGCAGGACCTCGCTGGGTGTTGCTGGACCTGGACAGTAACCGCTGGCTGACACGTGGGCAGGGCTTTCTAGCTGATGCTCCTGTGTTTATCGCGCTCAAGGCTGATGTCCAGAGAAGTGGGCACAGCTCTCTGTGTAGAGTGGGCTGGGTTTTAGCTTCCCAACATCCAGAGGTGTAGTCCACCCTACTGGGGGGAAATTTGCCACTGGCGGGGTCTACACATAGCCCCTCCCCTGGCAGCCAGGAGGCAGGGGAATGACCCAGATTCAGCCAACCTGTTTTGCTCCCGCTGGGCACCTTCAAATGCTATCTATTACCATTTGATCCTCCATACCTAAGAGGCAGATTTGCTTGCACTCATGTTTACAGGTGTTCTGTAACTTACCTGTGATGGAACTAGGGCGTGAACGTAAACCTGTCTCCAAAGTCCACACTCTTTTGACCACAAACCCGGAAACTGGAATCCTCTGGTCATTTGCTGGCCACCAAAGCCTGTTTCCTTTGCTTTACAAGGACTAGGGTGCCCAGGACAGCCCCTGAACTCTGTGCAACTCCAACCTACACAGCAAAGACAGTCCACTGTTGCTGCAATTGGTCAGGATCTGCTGGTAATTTTCTTTCTTTTTCAGATGTGTATTTCTTTATATTGACAATTGTGTTCAGTGCAAATCAGTTCCATAACATGAGAAGTTACTGTGAATCAAAGTATAAACACACAATGTACAATCCAAAACAGATGTACAGCTTTCAGGCTATGACGAAAAAGGCAGTGTTCATTCACACCCACAGTAGCTTGAGATCTGTTAGGTTTGCTTATTCCCATGTTGGATTGACTTTGGTTATGAAGATAACTGAGCCCATCCTGGGTCTTGGAACATTTTGACATTGGTGTGTGACCATGTGACAAAAGTCTTCCAGGAGTGTCTATTTCTAAAAAGCTTTCTCAGGAGTTCGCATCATGGCTCAGCGGTTAACAAATCTGACTAGCATCTATGAGGACACAGGTTCGATCCCTGGCCCTGCTCAGTGGGTTAAGGATCCAGCATTGCTGTGTAGGTTGCAGACGCAGCTCGGATCTGACATTGCTGTGGCTGTGGTGCAGGCCAGCGACTACAGCTCTGATTCGACCCCTAGGCTGGGAAACTCCATATGGCATGGGTGAGGCTCTAAAAAGACAAAAGAAGAGATCTACTTCCAGAATCAGGCCCACGTTAGGCTTCCAGAGCCCCTTAGACCCAGGCCCTAAGTCTCTAAAAATATAGACAGATGGTGATGGGTGTTCTGATTACTCACAGCATTCTGCTGACTGCAGGCCCAGGCTTAGATACACGTCCTGCTGCAGCAAAATCTGTTGCAGGGTTTGGGCATCAGCAAAGGCCTGGTTGCCATCTACAAGCCAGCAGATGCACAGGGTGACATCCTGCTTGGATGGGTCAGGCTCCTTTTCCTGCACTGAAGCTTCAGGGGACTGGGCTCCAAACAGGGCTTGTTTCCACAGACCCACAGTCATCGAGGCATGGTTTTTCCCTCCCTCAGCTGTCCCTCCCGTGGGACAAAGTTTATCTGCAGGCTCCAAGCTTTGCTTCAGTGGCAGCGAAGTGACTACCACAGGTCCAGGTGACACACTCTTACACCACAACATCCAGAGGAAGAGAAAGACAGACTAAGTCAAGAGCTGAGTGACCACCTCCTTGGATGTCCCTGACTGTGTCTGGCCCTGCACTGAGCACTGTGAGAGGCTAGCATGTCACTGTGACCAGGAGGCTCCTGTTCCGGGGGCAGGGGATCAGGCCCTCCAGACCACGGGGCTGCAGGAGAATACAGGGCCTCCTCATGACCAGCTTCCATCATACTTTGAACCAACCAGCTTAACCCCAAAAGATGCCGAGTCCAGACATCATTCAGTCCTGAGATCTGTGAAATTCTCTGCTGCATTTGCCACTGCTGGTCCTTCTTGAAATTCCCTTCTCTACAGGTTCCTGATCTGGCTGTCATTGGAATACATCAAAGCGGAGAATTTTACACTTACGGATGCCCAGGGGATTCCAATTGCATGGGGATGAGGTTGGGACAGGGGGCAGGCGTCTGCAGGCTGACCAGACTTTGTGGGTGACTTCAACGCAAGCAGTCCTGACTGAGAACTGCTGCCCTAGGCTGCTGTGACCCCACCCCCTACTGGTCCAGTTATTCTTTCTGCAGGGATTTACTGAGTGTGTACTAGATGCCAGGCTCTCAGGGAGATGCTGAGCACACAGAGCTCATGTCCTTAAGAAGGTTATATTTTAATAGGGGCGGGGGTGGGGAGAGAGACAGAGCAGTAAATGCCCCAGAGATTTCAGATAGTGCAATAAGCTATAAATAGGAAATACATCAGGATGAAGTGAAAAGAATAAAGGCTAACTAAAACGGGATGTTGAGAGTGGCTGCTCTGCTTTATTCACAGCAGCCAAGGCAGGGAAGCAACCCAAGTGTCCATCGATGGATGAATGGAGAAAGAAGGCGTGGCATCTACCAAAAACAGAATATTATTTAGCTCCCCACAAAAAGGGGACTCCTGACTTTTGTGCCCACATGGATGGAACTGGAGGAACTTTACTAAGTGAAATAAGTCAGAGAAAGACAAGTGGTGTATGATTCCAGTTATAAGGGGAATCTGAAATAGTCCAACTCATAGAGGGAAAGAGAAGAATGATGGTTACTGGGAGCTCAGGGGAGAGGGAAACGAGGTGATGGTCAAAGGGTACAGACCGCAGGCTGGCAAGGTAGGTAATTTCCAGCGATCTGTTACACAGCAAAGTGCCTGTAGCTAACAATATCGTACTGTATACCTAAGATTTGCTAAGAGGGCAGATCTTATGCTCTTACACACACACACACACACACACACATACACACACACACACAGAAACACACAATAATAACAATTAAGGGGGGATGCAGAGCAACACAGTAGTAATAATTGGGAGGTAATGGATGCTGCACGTGGATATATTTACGACCTTGGTGGTGATGGTTTCACAGGTGTGTACTTAGCTCCAAACCCATGGAATTGTATATGTATATATATACATATATATATATATATTGTCTTTTTGCCTTATCTAGGGCCACACCTGCGGCTTATGGAGGTTCCCAGGCTAGGGGTCTAACAGGAGCTGTAGCTGCCAGCCTTCGCCACAGCCACAACAACACGGGATCCGAGCCACGTCTGCAACCTACACCACAGCTCACGGCAACGCCAGATCCTTAACCCACTGAACAAGGCCAGGGATCGAACCTGCAACCTCATGGTTCTTAGTCAGATTCGTCAACCACTGAGCCACAACGAGAACTCCGGAATTGTATATGTTAAATCTGCACAGCTTTTTACATGTCAATCATATCTCAATAAAGTGGTGTTTTATTTTTTAATTTTTGGCCCAGGCTAGGGACTGAACCCAAGACACAGCAACAACCCAAGCCCCTGCAGTGACAACGCCAGATTCTTAACCCAATGAAGTGGTTTTGAGCAACAGCTGCCATAGAAAGAGGCAACGGTCAGAAGGAATGTGCTTAGTGCCTCAGAGGAAAGGGAGGAGGGCAAGCGGCAGGAGATAAAGGAGGCAAGGTGGGTGATCATCCACCCCGGGGGCCCAGGGGGCAGCAGTAAGGAGTTGGGATTTTTTTCACAGCAACAAGCCTCAACTCCTCCTTGTATTCTTGCAAGGCTTCCTGGTTTTTGTTGTTTTTGCTTTTTAGGGCTGCACCTGCAGCATATGGAAGTTCCCAGTCTAGGGGTCGAATCGGAGCTGCAGCTGCCGGCCTACACCACAGCCACAGAAGCACTGGATCCCAAACCCACTGAGCGAGGCCAGGGATCAAACCCACATCCTAATGGATACTAGTCAGCTTCATTTCCGCTGAGCCACCATGGGAACTCCAGGGCTTTTCTCCATCTGCCCCATAAGCACCGCTTTTCTCCCGGCTTCTCTCCCTGCCCCTCGTTCTTACTCTACCTGGGGGTGGAGGTGGGGCGGGGTCTTGATGGCTCTCGGTTGGCTATCAAGACCTCTCTCCTGGGTCTCAGACTCATGTGTCAAATGCAGGCTGGAGCCTTCATCTGTCTGTCCCACAGGCTCCTCAAACTTGTGCAAAGCCCTCAGGCAGCATCCCCCTCAATTGGCTCCACCTCTGTCTTTCCCCGGCAGGTAAGGACACTACCTGCTACTCTGACATCCTCCTAGAAAACTGAGTGTCCCTGTGAGCCCCCCTCCAGCTCCCAGCCCCCAGCCAATCAACTGCCAATTTATTCTAACCACCTAAATATTTCTCAAGACTCTCTTTTCCTTACCCTCCTGCCTAATGACAGACCTAAACCTGACGACCACAGCTCTCCCCTGGGTAGCTGCAATTGCGCCCCAGCCACCTTATCCCCTGTCCCTGTTCTCTTCACGCTGAACCCCAGGGTGAACTTGCTCAAGTGTAAGTCTGCCACCACGAACCTGGAAAAGCCTGAATTCCTCCCAGTGGAATGCAGGAATCCACTTTTCTCCCTTCTTCCCACTTTCCAGCCTGATTATTCTTGACCTTGGCCTAAGCCTGGATAACAAAAGGAGGCCTTGGTAATGGGATTCAGGGGAGGGGGAGAGACAAGACTGCCTAAGGGCACACAGACAGGAGATATGCAAAGAAGGCTTGTGAACAGGCTGCAGCTCCAGGCCCTGGAATCCGGGCCTAAACCAAGAAGGGTGGGCTCCAGGGAGATAATGGGAGAGGCTGGAGGGGCTGTGGGGGAGGGGCGCGGAGTGGGGTGAAGAAGAGAAAGTGAAGGCACCGGCGGGTTTCCTGGAGCCTCGGGGCGCTGTGTGCGGTCCCAGCCCCCGGTGCACACAGGCAGATCAAGGGGGTGGGAAAAGGCATCGGGACCAGGCCCACCACGGGGCGCTCCGAAGGCTCCGGGTACCTAGGACATAATGACTGAACATCAAAGGCACCGGCTGGCGGGCTGAGTCCGCTTGATCACGCGCCCGCCTGTCCCTGCATCAATCCTCTCCCACCTCCTCTCTCACCTTCCTGGAAAGGACGGTGAGCCTCTGCTGCTCTGGTGTGGCTCTCAAACCCAAAGTGTCTTCACCACTGCCCACCCCTGGCTACTCTCCGCTGGGTCTTTTGACCGCCACCGGGCGGCTGAGTGCTATGCGAAGCCGAGGAGAGCAGGCCTGGGCATCACCCGGCCCTGGGCTGGAACTCCAGCTGTCCCGTGTGCTACCTATGAGCCTGCAGCCATCGTTTTATCTGTCTTACCACCAGAAAACCAGGCGACCCCTTCCTTGTGGGTCTTTCTGAGGCTCAAATGGACTGCATTTTTTTTTTTTAAGGGCCACATTCGCGGCATATGGAGGTTCCCAGGCTAGGGGTTCCAATCAGAGCTGTAGCCACTGGCCCACGCCACAGCCACAGAAATGTCAGATCTGAGGCTCATCTGCGACCTACACCACAGCTCATGGTAACACCGGATTCTTACCCTGCTAAGCGAGGCCAGGGATCAGACCTGCGTTCTCATGGGTGCTACTCAGATTCGTTTCTGCTGAGCCACGATGGGAACTCCTCAAATGGACTTCTTTAAATTCCTGGGGGAGTTCCCGTTGTGACTCAGCGGGTTAAGAACCTGACATAGTGTCCATGAGGATGTGGGTTTGATCCCTGGCCTCACTCAGTGGGTTAAGGATCTGGCATAGGTCGCAGATGTGGATGGAATCTGGTGTGGCTGTGGCTGTGGTTGGCAGCTCTGGCTCTGATTTGACCCCTAGCCTGGGAACAGGGACTTCCACATGCCGTAGGTGTGGCCCTAAAAAAGAAAAACAAACAAACAAATAAATAAAGTGCCTGGGACACAGGGGGTACTCAATCAATGTAAGGTCCCTTTCTTGCCCTCAAGGTGCTCAGTAAATGTCGGTCCTAATTCTAGAGTCACAGAACCAGCTAGCCCGCAGGAGGCTACCAGCAGGGTCTGAGATCACTGCCTTCCCTTCTCCCTTGACTCCCTTTACAGGTTACAGTGAACTCAAGTCTCACTTAGTATGTATTGGAAATGATGCATTTTCCATGCAAAGTAACAGGGGTGACGACTTACTGGGGTCTCCTCTGCATCTGACCTTCATTAGGTGTTTTCCAGCTAGACCCTCAGTTAATATTCCCCATGACTACAGGGGGTCAGTCCTCCTAACCACTACCCTGCTATGACCAAGTTGAGGCCCTAAGTTCAACAACTTTCCTGAAGTCACAGAGCCAGTAACTGATGGAGTCAAGATAGAAACACAGTCTTCTGGATTCCAAAGTCCACGCCCTTACAAATAGACCACATTTTTCTCTCATTAAAAATATAATAATAGTGGAGTTCCCGTAGTGGCTCAGTGGTTAATGAATCCCACTAGGAACCATGAGGTTGCGGGTTCGATCCCTGGCCTTGCTCAGTGGGTTAAGGATCCGGCGTTGCCGTGAGCTGTGGTGAAGGTTGCAGACGCGGCTCAGATCCCGTGTTGCTGTGGCTGTGGCGTAGGCCGGCAGCTACAGCTCCGATTAGACCCCTAGCCTGGGAACCTC
>PVHT021183699.1:69479137-69503141 GCA_004024745.2 Catagonus wagneri
TTTTTTTTTTTTTTTTTTTTTTTTTTTTTTTTTTTTTTTGTCTTTTGTCTTTTTAGGGCCACACCTGCGGCATATGGAGGTTCCCAGGCTAGGGGACTAGTCGGAGCTGTAGCCGCTGGCCTTCGCCACAGCCACAACAACGCCAAATCCGAGCCGGGTCTGTGACCTACACCACAGCTCATGGAAATGCTGGATCCTTAACCCACTGAGCAAGGCCAAGGATAGAACCTGCATCCTCATGGATGCTAGTCTGATTTGTTTCCACTGAGCCATGACGCCAACTCCTTGTTTTTTTTTTTTACCACACCTGAGAATGCAGAAGGGATGGAACCTGGGCCACGGCAGCAACCCAAGTTGTTGCAGTGACAATGCCAGATTCTTAAACTGCTAGGCTATCAGGGAACTTCTGCATTTTGCAGAGAAGAATTGAAGCATGAGAAGGTAAAACGACTTGCCCAGACCACTAGGCAGAAGCTGTCTTTACATATAATATGTCCTGGAACACAGCAAACTTCAGTCTTTTTTCTTCAGTGAGCATAAGACCCACAATTAAGTAGGCATGGGAATAAGTGGGTAAGTTTTACACACCAAGATGTTAGCTGTTATGCTGAAATTCAAAGGAGGAGGAACTCTGAGTGTGCTCAGGGTTTGCAAGCCAGTGAGCAAAGGCCCTGTTTTCCTAGGACTCTGCATGTGCAGTGGAGGCCACCACCCAGAAGGACAGGCGAGATCCTGGGGGTCACAAGGAGGGCGAAGGAACTGGAGACAGAAGCTTGCCACCCATCCCTGGAGACCTGCAGCCTCATAAGCTGTGCAAAGATGATGAGCAGCCCTCGGCAACAAGGACACACTCTTCCAATCAGCAAACAGAGCGGACAGCTTGCACAATCCGCCCCCCAGAGTGTGTCACCATGATGTCACCTTGTTTATTCCCCGAGTGGGAATCGGGTCCCACTGGGGCTTGATTAACTGCCAGCTGCAGAGAGCGAAATGACAATGCTTTTAAACTTATTCTTCAGACCCTCAGGGGTTCCCCATATAAGAGTCACGCGGAAGTAAATCACAGGGATGTTTAATCTTTGCTCTGATTCTGCGATTTAGAAGCAATTCAGTGTCACTCCTCTTCAATCACTGGGCATGTCATCACTTAAGTGCAGTGAGAATCAATCCATGCAGACAAACCATATTTACGGTGAGTCTCTTCCAGGTCCTGACAGGAGGGGGGCCCGGGATCCGGTGCTACCTAAGGATGGTGCCATCCCCATGGATTAGCAACGGAGGCACGGGGATGTTTAAGAAACAATTTGAGTTGTATTAGGAGCCTTTTTTTTTTTTTTTGTCTTTTTGCCTTTTCTAGGACCACACCCACGGCATATGGAGGTTCCCAGGCTAGGGGGTCTAATCAGAGCTGTAGCTGCCAGTCTATGCCACAGTCACAGCAATGAGGGATCCGAGCCACATCTTCAACCTACACCACAGCTCAAGACAACGCCGGATCCTTAACACACTGAGCAAGGCCAGGGATCGAACCCACAACCTCATGGTTCCTAGTCGGATTCGTTAACCACTGAGCCACAACGGGAACTCCAACATATTATCTGTTTTGAAGTAGAAAGAGCATTGGAACTGGCGGACATAGGTTCAAATTCCCGCCTCACCGCCTCCTGGCCTCTGGAGGAAATTTGACTGAAGTCCTTTAAACTTTTGGAGACTCAGTTTGTAACATGGGGATCAAAACACCCAACTGGTGTGCAGATTAATGAGAAAATGTGTGGAAAACAAGTGCACGGTGTGACTCAGTAAATAGTCCCCCCTCTACCAGCTCCTCCTCCTTCCAGGGCTAATGATCTAGATTAAAACCAAACTATAAATCAGGTTTAAGAAAACATTCCTCAGTATAAAACCCACAAGATGATGGACCTAATAATAATATTTCCATAACACACAATTGTAGTTATTCTGGATGGGCAAGCTGCCGCCCTCCCAGGAAGCTTTCCAATGTAAGGAAATATATTTTCTTTGGCTCTGTGTCTTAGCACTGCTTTTTCCTTGTAGATGCTGGCATTCTGGTTTGCACGCTCATTCTAAGGACGCATTTCCCTCTCCCCCCACCCCTTGGGGCTCTCTGCTTTCCTTCTTCTTCCCATCCAGGTTTCTGGTGGCCACCATCCAGCCCCTCCAGCTCCTGGTCCAGAATCAAGTGTCATGTTGGTGCTCTGGGTGCCCGCACTGTGCTCTCCACACACACAGGGAAATGCAGATCTAGGCCCCCATCCCTGGAAAGGCTGGCCCAGGCCTTGGCCCCTCCACTTGCAGGGACTTACCTGTATAAGCCGTAGGTCCACAGAGCTGCAGATTTCTAAGCCTCCTTTCTCATGTGTATGTCTGTGTGTGAGCACACATGGGTGAACAAAGAGGATGCCCTTGCCTTCCCCAGGCCCTGATTTCCAGCAGGGGGCCTGAGACTGCCCCGTCCCTCTCTCGGCGCCCTTGCCACTCCTGTGGTTACACAAAAGGCTGACTCCTGGTCACTTCTGCCTGCTTTTCCACCCAGGGTCCTGCCAGCCCATTTATTACTCTCTGTGTTCCATGTATGCTCCACAGAGATAGTTACTACATCTTTTAATGTGGATATGTTTTTTCTCCCCCTTCTCATAGTTTATCTATCATTTCATGTATTTGGAGCAGGTGAAAGCTTCAAAGTCTGACCTTACCACATCACCTTGACCAGCAGCCTCCCAGAGCCTCTGCACACACCTCTGTTAGCCAGCTTTTACCTGGTATTAAAAGTGCTTACACTGCTGGAGTTCCCGTTGTGGCTCAGTGGTTAACGAATCCGACTAGGAACCATGAGGTTGCAGGTTCGATCCCTGGCCTTGCTCAGTGGGTTGAGGATCCGGTGTTGTCGTGAGCTGTGGTGTAGGTTGCAGACGTGGCTCGGATCCCACATTCCTGTGGCTGTGGCGTTGGCCGGCGGCTACAGCTCCTGTTTGACCCCTAGCCTGGGAACCTCCATATGCCGCAGGTGTGGCCCTAGAAAAGACAAAAAAAAAAAAAGTGCTTACACTGCTGACTGCACCGTTCGCCCAAAGTCATAGGTCAAGCAGCAGAGCCAGGATTTGAACCTCAGTCTATTGACTCCAAGGTCTCTTGTCTAGAACACTGAGGAATAAACAACTTGCATAAAATAGGTGCTCCATTAATTTTTTTGATTGTCTATTTAATGCCGCACCTTTGGCACATGGAGGTTCCTAGGCTAGGGGCTGAATCAGAGCTGCAGCTGCCAGCCTATGCCACAGCCACAGCAACCCCAGATCCGAGCCACATCTGTGACCTAAGCTTCAGCTTGCAGCAATGTCAGATCCTTAACCCACTGAACAAGGCCAGCGATCAAACCTGCATCTTCATGGATACTAGTTGGGTTCTTAACCTACTGAGCCACAACGGGAACTCCACAATTAATGTTTGTTGAGTGACTTAGCCTTGGAGTCCCATTACTATCTTCTAATGTCAGAATGGGGGGGGAGGGGGGCCACTGGCAGCATACCAGGAGGTCCCAGGCAGGGATTAGATCCTAACTGTGCTGCAGCTGCAGCAATGAGGGAGCCTTTAACCCACAGAGCTGGGTCGGGGATTGAACCTGCATCCGAGTGCCAATCTTGTTGCACCACAGCAAGAATTCCTCCATTACTATCTTCTAGATGTATCATAATCCTTCTTTTTGTTTGTTTGTTTTTTGTCCTTTTAGGGCCCCACAGCAATGTGGGATCCTTAACCCACTAAAAGAGGCCAGGGATTGAACCCATGTCCTCATGGATAGTAATCAGGTTCTTTACCACTGAGACACAATGGGAATTCCAGTCTTCCTTTGTTTTTTCTTGGTGCTGTTTGTGTGCTCGTTTGGTGCGGACCTGGTACCTCTTTTGGGAAGTGGCAGTTGTGGAGACTCCAGCGCTCGCCACGGCCGATGAAAAGCCCAAGGAAGGAGTCAAGACAGAGAACAACGATTAACTTGAAGGTGACGGGGCAGGGTGGTTCTGTGGCGCAGTGTAAGATCAAGAGGCATACACCACTTGGTGAACTAATGACAGACTGTTGTGTACGACAGGGTTTGTCAGTGAGGCAGATGAGATGCTGATTTGAAAGGCAGCCAATCAATGAACCGGACACACCTGTGTAGCTGGAACTGGAGGCTGAAGATACAATTGATGTGCTCCAGCAGCAGACAGGAGGTGTCTACTAAAAAGGGAACCTGCTGCCTTACTCCAGAATTCTGTTCCTCCAGACCAAGAAGACATTCTCAGTTTGAAAACCACGATTTGGTTCTGCCACATCCTGACTGCTACAGAAGCGTTTTCTCTATCCTTTCATTTTCCCCTTCCCCATTCCTTTATTGTACATAAAATAACCGGTGTATGTGCACACGCATATTGCATTTTTTTAAAACTAAATGGCCAATGGTATGTTTTGATTGACATCAAATGCAGATGGGATGGGGGGAAATACTGGTTCTGTGAACGTACCCCCCTTTCTCCACCAGTGGCATGCTCACTCATTTCTTTACACTCCAGTAAGTTATTTTCTCCCAATGTTTAACCAAAAAAAAAAAAAAAAGAACATAAAAATTCTTGCATATTTTGTTCAGTTGGAGAATGTGAATGTTTTTCATTTATCATTATAAAACTGAGGACAGGAGTTCCCGTCGTGGTGCAGCAGTTAACGAATCCGACTAGGAACGATGAGGTTGCGGGTTTGATCCCTGGCCTCACTCAGTGGGTTAAGGGTCCGGCGTTGCCATGAGTTGTGGTGTAGGTTGCAGACGCGGCTCGGATCCCGTGTTGCTGTGGCTGTGGCAAAGGCCGGCGGCTACAGCTCCGATTAGACCCCTAGCCTGGGAACCTCCACATGCCGCAGGTGTGGCCCTAAAATGACAAAAAGGCAAATAAATAAATAAATAAACTTATTGTTTAAAATGAAAAAAAAGAAAAAAGAAATTACAAGGTCGCTGAACACCTAACCTTCCCTACTCTGCCCTGCCCGTGCCCACTGCAAACATTATAATCAGACTCTCTCACAGCCCAGACCTTGCTGCAAGACCCTGCATTCTGAGCACACATACTATTAATCGATGAGCATTTGCCCTCCCAGTGGAGATACACATTTTTCTTTTACCAACTGAATGCCCTAAATGTCTTAAAAAAATAAAACAGAAAAAAATTTATAAATTAGGTTCATGCAGTGGCCTCCTTCTAATGTTCTGGAATTTTTACTTCTCAGTCTAATTTTGGCCTAAAACATGAAAAACAAACACATTTAGAAATAATACAGGAGTTCCTGGTCGTGATTCAGTAGAAATGAATCTGACTAGTGTCCATGAGGTTGCGGGTTCAATCCCTGGCCTTGCTTGGTGGGTTAAGGATCTGGCGTTGCCATGAGCTTTGGTGTAAGTCACAGAAGGTTCTCAGATCTTGTGCAACTGTGGCTGTGGTGTGGGCCGGCGGCTACAGCTGTGATTCGACCCCTGGCCTGGGAAATTCCATATGCTGTGGGTGTGGCCCTAAAAAAGACAAAAAAAAAAAAAAAAGAGAGAGAGAGAGAGAAACATAATACAGTTCTGTGATCCTGGTTATCTATAAACAGACTACAACTGAGAACATTTTCTATAACTTCCTATAATGTTATATTTGAATAAAACTAAATTTCTTTTACTTAATTTCATACTAAACCAGTGAGATAGGTATCATTAATCTTTTTTCCCCCAATGAAGAAATGGAAGCACAGAGAGGTTAAGTGACTTGGCTAAAGTTGCACAGTAGGTAAGTGGCAGAACATGTAACACAACGCAGGCCTTTCTATTTCTAATCTTTGTACAGCCTAGTATATCAGTGCTATTTCTTCTGTTCTATTTTTTTTCCCTAAAACACTGCTTTTCAAGTGCCAGAAACATAAATATGACCTTCATAATTAGTTTTGTTTCAACATTATCTTTGACTAGAAAGATAAAACATTCACAGAGTCACTGATTTTTATTTGTTGCAAATCTCTTTTTGTGTGTGTTTTGTATTATTTTATTTTGCTTTATTGCTTATCATTGACATTTTATCCGTACGGTACTGTGAATGCCACAGGGACTGTTATGCATCCTCAGTGAGGTGCCAGACCCAGATACAAGTTTGCAGAACTCTTCCAAATAGTTATCCCAGAGGTTACACAACTCGAAAGCTCAGGCTTGCCATCGAGGTCCCAAGTCACGTACTCTCACTCTTATCAAAAAAGGTGACTGAGTAAATGTATAACCAAATTTGACTGAAGTTGTACCCAAGCTTTTCATAGATCGGACACCACAAATCTCACGCATTTTTAAAAAGAGCCTTTTAAGAACAGGTATCCTATATTTTAGCAAGGAAAAATACAGAAATTGTCAGATCACGATTTGTATGAAATGCTCTGTGACTCAGTCAACCACCAGCTGACCATACGATTCAAACCTTAGCTTCCACCCAACTCCCCTGCTACCGCCCCGCCCTGGGGTTTTCCCACACTGTTTTTGTAGCTTTCTTTTTTTTTTTTTTTTTTTTGCCTTATCTAGGGCTGCACCCATGGCATGTGGAGGTTCCCAGGCTAGGGGTCTAACAGGAGCTGTAGCTGCTGGCCTTCGCCACAGCCACAGCAATGCAGGATCTGAGCTGCGTCTGCAACCTACACCACAGCTCACGGCAACGCCGGATCCTTAACCCACTAAGCAAGGCCAGGGATTGAACCCGCAAACTCATGGTTCCTAGTCGGATTCGTTAAGCACTGAGCCACAACGGGAACTCCTGTAGCTTTCATTTAAAATAATGTTAGCTGGAGCCTTCAGTGTAACCAGGCCATTGTTCTCCAGCTTTGACTGTTCCTCCAGCAGAAGGGACAATAGAAGCTGTCCCTCTCGCTTGTTCAATGCAAACCCATTGTCAAGTGGAGCCAAGGACCTACCAGACTGAAGGCTTTTATCATCAGCCCTAGTGACCTACAAATATCTGTCAGGGACAACATTGTGCAAATCACCATCCCAGGTACGATCATCATCATAATAACTGCCTTACTATGGGGCATGTACCGTGCCTTTCACATGAATTAGTTATTCATGAAATTTTAACCTTCACAACACCTCCAAGGAGTAGATACTACAATTTTCTTTTCACAAATAATGAAATCAAGACTTAAGAAGTTAAGAAACGTATCTAAAGCCACAGTGCAACAAGAGGTAAGGACAGGATTCCGAACTGGGTCACTTCAGGGTTTCAGGTCCTCATGACACCCCATGTTAAGATGTATAATACACATATGTATGCGCGTGCGCGCGCACACACACACACACACACACACACACACGCAGAAGCATATGAGCTGAGTTACTATTAGATGTAAGATCAGAGTTTGTAGACATTGAAACATATATCAATGATTTTGTGGTTTTCTTTTCACCTTGTGGAGTCGATAAACAATTTGGGGGCATCCAACATTTTGGTCAGCTCTTGAAAAATTCATAGTATCGATGACCTAGGCCTGTGGTTTCCAGCAAGTAAAGGATGCCATCAAACAGCAACATCTTTGAAAGAGCAGAGACATGCTGATCCTGAGAAATTCTTATTTTAGGAGGAGAGGATAGGAAAGAGATCGATGATTTCAAATCAAACTTTTTAATTTTAGATCACTGTAGATTCCATGAAATTGTAATAAATAACAGAGATCCCACGTACCTTTTACCCAGTTTCTCCTAGTGATAACACCTTGAAAATCTACTGTATAAACTACAACGAATAACTTTAAAATCTGTATGGCAACACAGAGAACCTGAATAGCCAAAACAATCTTGAGAAAAAAGAACAGAGCTGGAGGAATCAGGCTCCCTGACTTTAGACGTACTACAAAGCCACTCATTAAAACAGTATGGTACTGGCACAAAAGCAGACACATAGATCAATGGATCAGAATAGAGAGCCCATAAATAAACCTAAACACCTAAAGTCCATTAATCTAGGACAAAAGAGGCAAAAACATACAATGGAGAAAAGACAATCTCTTCAATAAGTGGTTCTGGGAAAACTGGACATCTACAGGTATAAGAATGAGATTAAAACATTATCTAACACTGTATACAAAAATAAACTCAAAATGGATTAAAGACCCAAATGTAAGACCAGAAACCATAATTGTAACGATTACTTTTTGAATCTGTCTCCTAAAGCAAAGGAAATAAAAGCAAAATATAAACAAAGGGAACCTAATTAAACTTAAAACCTTTTTTTTTTTTTTTTGCCTTTTGTCATTTTTAGAGCTGTACTCATGGTATGTGGAGGCTCCTAGGCTAAGGGTCTAATCGGAGCTGTAGCTGCTGGCCTACACCACAGCCACAGCAACGCAGGACCCGAGCCGCATCTGCGACATACACCACAGCTCACGGCAACGCCAGATCCTTAACCCACTGAGCAAGGCCAGGGATCGAACCCGCAACCTCATGGTTCCTAGTCAGATTTGTTAACCACTGAGCCACGACGGGAACTTCTAAATTTAAAAGCTTTTGTACAGCAGAGGAAACCATCCACAAACAAAAAGAGATCCTGCTGAATGAGAGAAAATATTTGCAAATGAGGTGACCCATAAGGGGTTAATATCCAAAATATATAACAAATCAACATCAAAAAACAAACAACCTGGAGTTCCCGCTGTGGCTCAGTGGTTAACGAATCTGACTAGGAACCATGAGGTTGCGGGTTTGATCCCTGGCCTTGCTCAGTGGGTTAATGATCTGGCGTTGCTGTGAGCTGTGGTGTAGGTTGCAGACGCGGCTCGGATCTGGCGTTGCTGTGGCTGTGGTGTAGGCTGGCGGCTAGAGCTCCGAATAGACCCCTAGCCTGGGAACTTCCATATGCTGCGAGTGCAGCCCTAGAAAAGGCAAAAAGACAAAAAAAACAAAAAACAAAAAAAGAAACAACCTGATTAAAAAATGGGTAGAAGACCTGAATAGACATTTTTTTTCAAAGAGGAAATGCAGGCAGCCAACAGGACCATGAGAAGATCACTAATCATCAGGCGATGCAAAGTAAGACCACAACGAGAGAGCACCCCATACTGGTCAGAATAACTATCATTGAAAAGGACACAAATAGGAGTTCCCATTGTGGTTCAGTGTAAACAAATCTGACTAGGAACCATGAGATTTCAGGTTCAATCCCTGGCCTTGCTTAGTGGATTAAGGATCCGGCATTATCGTGAGCTGTGGTGTAGGTCTCAGATGTAGCTTGGCTCTCGTGTTGCTGTGGCTGTGGTGTAGGCCAGCAGCTGTAGCTCCAATTAGATCCCTAGCCTGGGAACCTCCATAGGCCGCAAGTTCAGCCCTAAAAAGAAAAACAAAAAAACAAAAAACACAAATAAAAAATGCTGTCAAGGATGTGGAGAAAAGCGAACTCTCATACACTATTGGTGGGAAAGTAAATTGGTGCAGTCACTGTGGAAAACAGTATGGTGGTTTCTTAGAAAACTAAAAGTAGAACTACCCTATGACTCAGTAATTCCACTCCTGGGTATGTATTCAAAAGAAACAAAAACAATAAATTGAAATAATACATGCACCCCAATGTTCATAGCAGCATTATTTACAATGGCCAAGAAATGGAAACAATCTAAGTGTCCATCAACAGGTGAATGGATAAAGAAGATGAGGTATACACACACACACACACACACAATGGGATAAGCCATTCAGCCATAAGAAAGAATGAATGAATTTTGCTATTTAGTATTAGCAACAACATGGTGTAGGCAGCTGTAGCTCTGACTGGACCCCTAACCTGGGAACCTCCATATGCCACCAGTGTGGCCCTAAAAAGCAAAAATAAATAAATAAATAAACATAAAAATAAAAGCTGTGAATCACTATATTGAATACTTGAAACATGTAACATTGTATATCAACAACACTGCAATTTAAAAAACTATAGTTCAATTTCCCAATCAGAATATTGAATTGATAGAATTCATGAATTTTAGCCCTATCTGCAGAGTAATTAAAAAAAAACCCACACATTTATAATCTACTAGCATAAAATTAACTCATTTATTTATGCATTTTTCTCTCTCAGATTGCCTCTGTGTTGGCCTTCCTTTTTTTTTTCTCTCACTTTTTTTTTAGGGCCTCACCAGTGGCATATAGATGTTCCCAGGCTAGGGTCAAATCGGAGCTACAGCTGCCAGCCTACACCACAGCCACAGCAACGCCAGATCATTAACCCACTGAGTAAGGCCAGGGATCGAACCTGCCTCCTCGTGGATCCTAATTGGATTTGTTAACTGCTGAGCCATGAAAGGAACTCCGAAATTAACTCATTTAAAGTGTACAGTTCAATTATTTTAGTATAGTCACAAAGTTGTACAGCTATCACCACTATCTGATTCCAGAACACTTTTTATCAACCCAAAAAGAAACTCCCTGCCCATTAGCAGTTACTGCTCATCTCTTCCCCCACCTCCATTCCCACTAAACCTAGGCCACCACAAATCTATTTTCTGTCTCTGTGGATCTGCCCATTCTAGACATTTCATATAAATGCAGTCTTACACCGTGTGGCCTCTTGTGACTGGCTTCTTTCACTTAGCATACTGTTTTCAAGGTTTATCCATCTCATGGCACATACCAGAATTTCATTCCTTTTGAAGGCTGAATACTATTTCATTGTATGGGTATATCACATTTTATTTATCCATTTGTCAGTCGTGGATGTTTATATTGTTTCTATGCTATTGTGAATAATGCTGCTGTTACTATCTCTATGCACGCCGTTGTGTGGAGGCATGTTTTCATTCCTCCTGAGTCTGTCCATACTTAGGAGTGGACTTGCTGGATCATTTAGAGACTCTGCGGAAGTGACAAACTTTTCTACAGCATCTGCACCATATTTCATTTCCACCAGCAGTGTATGAGCGTATCAGTCACCCCTCACCAACACTTACCTGTCTTTTAGATTATGGCCATCCTAGTGAATGTGAAGTAGTATCTCATTGATTAATAATGTTGAGCATCTTTCCATGTGCTTATTGGCCATTTGCATATCTTTGGATGAAGGTAAACTACTTTTTTTTTGGATTTTTAGGGCTGTACTCATGATAATGGAGGATCCCAGGCTAGAGGTCAAATTGGAGCTACAGCTTCTGGCCTACACCACAGCCACAGCAACACAGGATTTGAGCCGCATCTGTGACTTACACCACAGGACATGGCAATGCCAGATCCTTAACCCACTGAGGGAGGCCAGAGATCGAACCCATGACCTCATGGTTCCTAGTCGGTATCGTTTCTGCTGTGCCAGGACGGGAACTCCATAAGGTAAACTACTTTTAAAAGTGCTGAGTATACTTGATGATAAAGGAAATGTAACAATATGTTTACCACATTTTGATATTAGAAGAAAAAAGTATGTGTTTATACAGTCATTATGACATTTTCTGAACATCTATTATATTCCAGCTACTAGATGGAACAGAAGAAACCCCGCCGTCAATCATAAGAGGTGGCAGGGAGATGTCACAGGGAGGGTCCTGGCGCTTTTATAAAGGTCTGTTTCTGACTTATCATCCAAATGATTCATCTTTGTTCTTGGCAGGGGCAGAAGGGCAGTGAGACAAGGTCTCTGATCTCTAGTAGCTCACTGTCTAATGGGGAGACAAACACATAAACACGTCACATATGGTCAGTGCAATGGCTGTTGTCTGTCCACAGAGCTATGGGAGCACAGAGTGGGGAGCAAATTAATTCTGCTGAGTATCTAGGAAGAGTACATAGGGGAAGTGACATTTGAATGTGGCATTAAAAGATGTTTAGAGGCCTGACAGATGGAGAAAGCAGAGGGATATTCTAGGCTGGACAAAGGCATGACATCAGAGCTTATCACAAGCAGAGGGGCAGGCGGTGCAGAGTGGAGATGGAAGGGAGTGAGCGCCAGGCTGTGTTAGCCACACCGAGGAGCTTCTGTCTACAAGATGCGGATTTGGAGGGGGTTTTCTTTGGCCATGTCCACAGCATGTAGAAGTTTCTGGGTCAGGAATCAAACCCATACCACGGCAGTGGCCCAAGCTGCTTCAGTGACAACACCAGATCCTTAAACCATTGTGCCACAAAAGAACTCCTGGAGATTTTTTGTTTGTTTAAGCAATAGAATGGTGTGATTGGATCTGAGGTTTAAGAGTTCAGTCTGGGGCAGCCAGGTAGATGAATTAAGAGGTTAGCCAATTCTCTAAAGGGCCAAAGAGTAAACTTTTTTGGCCTTGCCAAAATAAGATCTTCATCTCTGCTTCTCACTTCTGCTGTTGCAGCATGAAGGCAGCCAGAGATAATACTCAGATGTATAAGCCTGGCTGTGTTGGAAGACAGCTTTATTTACAAAACCAGGCAGAGTCTATTCATCAGGAGGGCTGTGGTTTACCAACTGCTACCTTAGACCAAAGGAAGAATGGAAGCAAGCAGACCCCTGATTATCCAGAAGTGTTCTTCTTGGTTGTGAAAATCAAAACCGAAGAAGGCAAGTTTTAACTGAGGCAGAGCCCTTCAGAGATCCAGAAGCATCAGGTGCTCAGCATGGGGTGGGCTAGAAAGTGGAACTCTGCTTCCCATCCACACCCAACCCGCAGCCAGCCTATGGTACAAGGCAAGGCGTACCCTCAAGGCTATGCCAAAGCACATCATTCATTCAGGCCATTGGAGTTGTCTGCTGGGTTAGCCATGTGGGAGATACGAAGTCTAAACCAAGGACAATCCTGCCTGAGGAACCCACATAAAGAAGGGGCCTGGATAACAAGGTTGAGGGTCTTGGCAAAGCATAACTTGGTCTGGGACAGGAAGGCTAAATCCAGTTAATTTAGAAAATTTGTTCGGGGCATCCCCTGGAACCCGGAGGTGGGATAGGGTCTTGCTCGGTGTCTGCAGCAGGCTTTGCAAACCGGCTTTCACCTCCATGAGTGGACGGCTCACGGTCAGCCCTGGCATGCAGACACCGAGAAGATTTGTATGTGGCCCTATAAAACTATGCAGCCTTTCCAACAACAACAACAAAAAAAAGGGTTCCCGTCATGGCTGATTGGTTAACGAATCTGACTAGGAACTGTGAGTTTGAGGGTTCAATCCCTGGCCTCGCTCAGTGGGTTAAGGATCTGGTGTTGCCGTGAGCTGTGGTGTAGGTTGCAGACACGTCTCGGATCTGGTGTTGCTGTGGCTGTGGCGTAGGCTGGCGGCTACAGCTCCGATTAGACCCCTAGCCTGGGAACCTCCATATGCCGCGGGTGCGGCCATTAAAAAAAAAAAAAAAAAAGGCTACGCAGACTTTCAAAAAGCCCTTTAAAAGGCTCGGCCTGCTGAGGGTAACTGTAGAGCTTTGCTCTCAGGCTAGGATTCCTGCTGATATGCCTCTCTGATTGGCTGCTGGTGACATAATGTTAAGTTCAGGACGGTGATTGGTGGGCGGGGCCGCAAAGCCTGGAGGTGGAGCACGTGAACCATGAAGGTCCAAAAGCGGAACCGAAATACAGAAGACCACCAAGAACATCTTTTTTACAGCATCACGGCCGCGTTTTAAATAATAAAGTTGGTCTCCAACACAGTGATAGCTCTGTACGGTCCGTCAGGTGCACCTGGGTTCCTTTGCGTTGCTTCTGCCTGCCTTGTCCAGAGTGTCTCTCTTTCTCTCCCTGGAGACTCGAAGGCAAGTGCCGACACGTCCCCTCCACTCCCAGTCCCCTTCTCTCTGCCCAGACCTGCTCTGTGCAGCCCTGAGGCAGGCAGCCCGCTCCCGCCTGCAGCCCAGGTCAGGCTGGGCGGACGGGGCCTCCCTGCTGCAGGTGGGCACATGGCAGCATCTCAAGCCAGGCCCTTTGCTGGGGCAGGCACTCTCCCTGACAAATTCACCACGGGGCAAAGCCAGGCGGGAGGAGTAAACATAATGTGTGGGCGGGGAGAGAAGTGTATTCTTTTACCGGGGCCACAATCAGGGACTGGGACCAGCTCACCTGGTGAGTCACCGCACACCCTCTCCCCTTGGCAGGGGACCAGAGGAGAAGAGAACGTGTGCGACGGTGGCCTCGTGGGACAATGTGGGGCACTTTAGAAAGCCTCTGAGTTTGTGGAAGGAAACAAACAGCAGGGAAGCCAAATGAGTTGGGGATTCTGCAAACTCGCTGTACGATCTGGGCTCCTCCCTGAGGAGCCAAACCAAGAGTTCCCATGCCAAGAGCATGAACAATACCTGGCTTTTATTAAGCCTCCTACTATGGGCCGGGCGCTGTGCCGGGGCTTTACTGACACTAACGCTAATATTGAGAATAATCCTGCCAAGTGGGTATTAATTCCATTTTAAAGAAGAGGAAGCAGGTTCCAAGAGATTGACTAACTTGCCCACCACCACAGAGCCAGTTTCTGACTGCAAACTCCAATATGATTTTTTTTTTTCTTTTAGAGCTGCTACAGGAAGGAAGGAAAGCAGGCAGGCAGGCTAGCTAATGACTAGTCCTTGGTCAGTTTCAAGTTTTTCTCCCAATAGTTTCTCCAACATTTTTCTTTGATGACTACTATCAAATACTAGCAGAACATCCAAAACTCTTGGCAAATGGATATTGGGAATGAAATGAATGAAAGACTTTTGGAAACTGGATCCCGAGGAAACTTGTCTCCTCCCAACAGCTTGCCTCCTCCATGAGCCAGGCTGCTTAAGGCTGTGATTTTGTTGTTTTACATCAGTACGCACGTTTAATTAAGCAGAACATTTCCAGCCCAGCTGGATGCTAAGTTCATCAACACATTCTGAGCTAAATCATGGTTTGGATGAGACTCAGAAATGCGGGTGTTTCATCATCTTCAGCAAAGGAAGCCGACTACCAGGTGCTCTGCCACTGAAAACAGGTTTGAGCACCCTCATTCTGACTCCATGAAGGTACAGCTTATAGGCAGGAAAACTTCCTGGACAAAGACAGCAAGGGAGAGTTCTCTCACTGCCTTTGAAATCTCAACCCTGGTATTGTTTGTTTCTCTTCCCTGGCAGTCAGGAGGTATTCTTTCCCTTTGAAGGTACTCCTGGAAAGTTCTCCATCAAATCAGGCTGAACCAGGCAGGCCCTCCACCCTGCCAACAAGAGCAGTAATCAAGTTCCAGGGTGACTGTTCACTAGCTGGTCAGGCTGGCACAAGCTAAACTAGTGGTGCCCTGGACAGGAAAGGGGCACTTTCCAGGAGGGGACCATATGCCACAGGTCCAGGGCATGGAGCCTGCCATCTCCTGACTCCTACGACTGCCCGTGGACTTCACCTCTTTCCCTTTGAGGTTCAGGCCATGAGCCAAAATGCTTTGCCTGTTGCTACCTCCGAATGACCCCCGATATTTGGTGCAGGCTTTGGAGCCCTGCTCACCACCCTACTTCTGGTCACATCCCCGGCCTCCGTCCTGACAATTTCTGATATCCATGTGAACAGCTCACCCGTCAGCTATGTTTTCAGGACACCCACTGCCATTTCAGCAGGTGGCCAGGATCTGGCCATTCTGCAGTCCCACCTCCACTACGTAAATTCTACAAATTTTAAGAGATGCCTGTGCTGAGAAGTTTTAATAAAGTCAAGGCAGTGTGCAGTGTGTTGGGGAGGAACTTAATTCATGTCCAGATGCCGTGATTATTTACTGAACTCCTTCTGAGAGCTAGGTGTTATGATGCATGTTATCCCCCTTGGATCCTAAAGGTAAACATTTGAACTTTTAATTGTGTATTTATAGTTAATCTAGCCCTAAAAAGGATTTGGGCGTCTCCAAAAAAGCAGCTGAGGTGCTACTATGTGATGTCAGGATGAATATCACTGTAGTTTCACAGATTAAAACTAAACAAAACTGAGCCTTAGAATAAACATTTGTCCCCAAGTCTCCATAATAACTGGCATAATGGAAACTTGAACTTATATCTAAGAGGTAGAGTAAGGAGGACAGAATACATGATGGGAATGTTAACACCCACCTGGCTGGGTTAGGGTAGGAAAATGATACGTTGTCTGGAAAGTGCAGGAGAACAGAAGGAATGTTACCTCCCCCCTCATTGTCACATTCTGAGCTCTTTCCTTATACGACTCTGCTTCCACGTCACTGCACCGCTCCAAGAGGATATTATACATAAGGTTCATGATGGATACTCATTTAGTTTGAGCCTCGGGCCAACTCTTGCAAAGCAGGTATCACTTGCATTTTCCAGAAGAGGAAACCCAACTTCTTAGAGGATAAATGACTTCCGGGGGCCACTCAGTCGACAAGCAGTAGGGTAGGGATTTGAGCCCATGTCTGAGGATCCCTGGAGGTCACCTCTTTCCCATTAAACCAAACAGTCACTTTCTGAATCCGTAATTAAGCTTCTAACAGCAATAAGCATAGAAAGAATATGTATTTCCTTTAAATAAGTTACTACTATGTGAAAATAACATTTGGGAATTGGAAAGTGGAAATGCTTTCTCATCTGTGAATAAAAAGGAAGGAGAAACCGAGAAGAGTGTCTGCTACATAATCATACACGTGTACATCACCACGTGTAAAATAATCACATGGGAAGGTTCACATGCAAACCTCATGGAAACATCACAAACAATATATAAAAATAAAGCATATATAAAAACATGCTGATGGAAACATCATAAAAATATGCTAACTGCGTATTTTTAAAAAGCATTTTACATTTATAAATGAGCTGAACATTTCTAAAATTCTCATTCTTTTATTGGAAGAAAAATCTCCTGCTTTTTTTGGTCTTGAATAAAAATATCTGGAAAACATATGTTTGTTGTTCCAGTTAAATAAAAGCACTGACAGCTTCATATTTGTGCTAGCTGTGACTGTATTCCTAATAAAAATAGTGAAAATATTATTCCACACCTGTCCCTGACCTCTTGAATTGGAAATAGGTCACCTCCCAGTGAATTCACAGTTATCTGCTTCAATTCATTTCAGATTCTGGAAAAGCTCCAAAATTTGAAGAATAAACTGCTTTCAACATCTGGTCCTCCCAAAAAGGAAACCTTAAAATTATCTTTGAGTTATGAAAGATGCATAATGAGGGTATATTAAACAACTCTAGCGTTCTCTAAAAATGAAAAACTCATATGAAATCTCCTGTACTAGGGATCAAATCAAGTCAACAAATATTTAAATCACAATGTAAATGCATTTGGTTAAAAATTCGAATCAAGGAGTTCCCATCATGGCACAGTGGAAACGAATCCAACTAGGAACCATAAAGTTGTGGGTTCAATCCCTGGCTTTGCTCAGTGGGTTAAGGATCTGGCATTGCTGTGAGCTATGGTGTAGGTCACAGATGCAGCTCAGATCCGATATTGCTGTGGCTGTGGTGTAGGCCGGCAGCTGTAGCTCCAACTGGACCCCTAGCCTGAGAACCTACATATGCTGTGGGTGTGGCCCTAAAAACAAAAAAAATAAAAAAATAAAAAATAAAAAAAATTCCATACCAAGGTCTTTGAAGTAAAACATAGACTGGAATCATACTCATCTGGTATAAATCAATATCTTAATATAAAAATACATAACTGGTCAAGGAACAGGGGATAATACCTCAGATCCCATTGGGCCAGGCAGGTAATATAAACCAGAGCTTGGAGAGATGAGAGTTCCCTTACTTGCAAAACGAGAATAATAAAAATATACATCTCACAGCACTGTTAGGAGACTTAAGTTGCCCATGAAAGAGCATTCAGACATGTTTGTGGCTACTAAGCCTCTGCACAAATAATAGCCATTGTTTTGGGGTAATTGTTGCCCAACTGCTTTCTTTGAATGACATCACAAAATCCTAATAAGCTAGTCTTTCTTTCACACACTCTCAGCACACCCGCAGTTTTTCTTCTTTCTTATCTGTGCAGAAGCTCAGAATCTGATCAACAAAATGACACAGTAGCATCTAAAAGAGGGAAATAAAACAAAGTGGGATGGGAGATTGGATTAAGATGGTGGAATAGAAAGACTACAGTCCAACTTCTCTAATAAAAACAACAAAACTACAACCAAATGCCAAGCAACCTTCAACCAAATGGACTGGAAACTTTCAAAAAGATACTCTATTCCAGAAGACAAAGAGGAGACCACATCAGGAGGTAGGAGGGGAGATTACGTGATAGAAGTGACCCCATACCTCCCGGGTGGGAAGCCCCACAGACTGGAAAGTAACTGCATCACAGAGACTCAGCTACAGGACTGAGAGTTCTGAGCCTCACGTCAAATCCCCATGCCTGGGGATCTGGCACTGGGAGAAAGAGCCCCCAGGGCATCTGGCATTGAAGGCCAGTGGGGCTTATGTGCAGGAGCCCCAAGGTACTGGGGGAAACAGAGACCCCATTCTTGAAAGACACACACAGACTTTCACGTGCACTGGATCCCAGGGCAAATCAAATGCTATGTAGGAAACTGGGTCAAACCCAACTGCAATTCTTGGAGGATCTCCTGGGAAAACAGGAGTGACTGTGGCCTGTTGTGGGGGAAGGGCATTGGAGGCAAAGCTCTTGGGAACATTCATCGGCTTGCATTTCTCTGAAGGTGGCCATTTTGGGAAAATCTGGCCCCACCCATCAGTGCTGAGAAGCCCCAGGCCAAACAATAATCCAGGTGGGATCACAGCCCAACCCATCAATAAACAGGCTGCCTAAAGACCCCTCAGGCACACAGCCAGCCTCTAATCTCATCCAGAGACAAAGCCCCACCCACCAGAGGGATAGGAATCAGCCACACATACCAGTGGGCAGGCACCAGTCCCTCTGGTCAGGAAGCCTACAGCAAGCCCCCCAATACCAACGTCAGCCACAAGGGAGGCAAACACCAGAAGTAAGAGAGGCCACAACTCTTATTATCTGCAAAAATCTCACCACACCAAAAACATACAAAAATGAAAAGACAGAGAACTATAACTAAGATAAGGAAGAAAGAAAAAAAACCCAGAAAAACAGCTCAGTGATGAGATTATCAGCCTCCTGGAAAAAGACTTTAGACTGTTGATGCTGAAGATGATGCAAGACATTGGAAATAAACTGGAGGCAAAGATTGGTAATTTACAGGGAACACTAAGCAAAGAAATACAAGACATAAACATTAAGCAAGAAGAGATGCAAAATACAATAACTGAAATAAAAAATTCATTAGAAGCATCCAACAGTAGAATACAGGAGGCAGAAGAATGAATAAGTGAGGTGGAAGACAGATTAGTGGAAATCACTGACGCGGACAGGAAAAAGAGATAAAAGATTGAAAGGAAATGAGGAGAGTCTCAGAGAACTCTGGGGTAACATTAAATGCACCAATGTCCGTATTATAGGGGTGCCAGAGGGAGAAGAGAGAGAGAAGGGGACAGAAAAAATATTTGAAGAGAAAATAGCCGAAAACTTCCCTAACATGGGAAAGGAACCACTCACTCAAATCCAGGAAGTGCAACGAGTACCATATAAAATAAATCCAAGGAGGAACACCCTGAGACACATATTAATCAAAATGACCAAAATTACAAAGAGAAAACATTGAAAGCACCTAGGGAAAAGAAACAAATAACATACAAGGGAACCCTGATAAGGTTATTGGCAGATTTTTCAGCAGAAACTCTGCAGGCCAGAAGGGAGTGGCATGATACACTTAACAGGATGAAAGGAAAAAACTTCCAACTAAGGTTCTCATTCAGATTTGAGGAGAAATCAAAAGCTTTATAGATAAGCAAAAGCTGAGAGATTTCTGCAACACTAAACCAGCTTTACAACAAATACTTAAGGAACTACTCTAGGCAGAAAAGAAAAGGCCACAACCAGGAACAAAAACACCACAAATGACAAGGCTCACCAGTAAAGGCATATATACAGTAAAGATACAAAATCATCCATGCACAATTATGCTACCAAAATCAGAAATCATGGGAAGAGAGCACAAATGCAGGTCACTGGAGAAGCATGTGCAATTAAGAAACCAACAAGTTAAAACAACCTCCTTTATATAAAGACTCCTATATCAAAACTTCAGCGTAACTGCAAACCAAAAATCTACAATTGATATGCAAACAAATAAGAAAAATCAACTCAAATACGACATTAAAGATAGTAATCAAATCATAAGAGGAGACAACGAGAATAAGGAAATAAAAAAAAGCAACAAAAATCCAAAACAGTTTATAAAATGGCAATGAGACCATACATATCAGTAATTACCTTAAGGGAGTTCCTGTCATGGCTCAGTAGTTAACGAATCCAACTAGGAACCATGAGGTTGCGGGTTCGATCCCTGGCCTTGCTCAGTGGGTTAAGGATCTGGCGTTGCTGTGTCCTGTGGTGTAGGCTGCAGACACAGCTTGGATCCTGCATTGCTGTGGCTGTGGTGTAGGCCATCGGCTGTAGCTCTGATTAGACTCCTAGCCTGGGAACCTCTACATGGCGCAGGTGCAGCCCTGAAATGACAAAAGACAAAAAAAAAAAAAAAAATTACCTTAAATGTTAATGGACTAAATGCCCCAAAGAAAAGACATGGACTAGCTGAATGGATAAAAAAACAAGAGCCATATATACGCTGTCTTCAAGAGAGCCACTTCACTTCTAGAGACACATACAAATAGAAAGGGAGAGGATGGAAGAAGATATTTCATGTAAATGGGAATCAAAAGAAAGCCGGAGTAGCAATACTCATATCAGAAAAAATAGACCTTAAAATGAAGAACATTTTAAGAGACAAGGAAGGGCACTACATAATGATCAAAGGATCAATCCAAGAAGAAGATATAACAATTTTAAATATCTATGCACCCAACACAGGATCACCACAATATATAAGGCAACTGCTAACAACCTTAAAAAGGAGAAATCAACAATAACACAATCATAGTGGGGGACTTTAACACCCCACTTACAGCAATGGACAGGTCATCCAGACAGAAAATCAATAAGGAAACACAGCTCCCAAATGAAGCATGAGACCAGAAGGACTTAATAGATATTTACAGGACATTCCATCCAAAGGCAACAGAATACACATTCTTCTCAAGTGCGCACGGAACATTCTCTAAGACTGATCAAATCCTGGGCTACAAATCAAGCCTCAGTAACTTTAAGAAAATTGAAATCATATTAAGCATGTTTTCTGACCACAACGTTATACAGCTGGTAATCAACAACAAGAAAAAAATGGCAAAAATACATTGAGACTAAACAACATGCTACTAAACATTTCACTGAAGAAATCAAAGAGGAAATTAAAAAATACCTAGAAGCAAATGACATCAAAGATATGACACTCCGAAACCTCTGGGATGCAGCAAAAGCAGTTCTAAGAGGAAAGTTTATAGCAATACAAGCCTACCTCAGGAAACAAGAAAAAGCTCCAATAAACAACCTAACTTTACACCTAAAGCAGCTAGAGAGGAAAGAACAGACAAGACCTAAAGTTAGTAGAAGAAAAGAAATGACAAAGATCAGAGCAGAAATCAATGAAATAGAAATGAAGAAAACCACAGAAAAGATCAATGAAACTAAAAGCTGGTTCTTTGAAAAGATCAACAAAATTGATAAACCCTTAGCCAGTCTTATCAAGAAAAAAGAGAGAGGACAAATCAATAAAATTAGAAATGAGGGAGTTCCCTTCATGGCTCAGTGGTTAACAAATCCCACTAAGAACCGTGAGGTTGCGGGTTCGATCCCTGGCCTTGCTCAGTGGGTTAAGGATCTGGCGTTGCCGTGAGCTGTGGTGTAGGTTGTAGACGCGGCTCAGATCCCGCGTTGCTGTGGCTGTGCCGATGTCTGGCAGCTGCGGCTCCCGTTGGAGCCCTAGCCTGGGAACCTCCATATGCCATGGTTGTGGCCCTAGATAAGGCAAAAAGACCAAAAAATAAATAAATAAAATAAAATAAAATAAAATAAAATTACAAATGAAAAAGGAGAAGTAAAAACGGACATCACAGAAATACAAAGGATCATAAGAGACTACTATATGCAACTATATTGCAATAAAATGGAAAACCTAGAAGAAACGGACACATTCTTAGAAAAGTACAATCTACCAAGACTAAACCAAGATGAAATAGAAAGATGAATAGACCAATCACAGGTTCTAAAAATGAAACTGTGATTTAAAAACTTCCAACAAACAAAAGTCCAGGGCCAGATGGCTTCACAGGTGAATTCTATCAAACATTTAGAGAAGAGCTAACACTTATCCTTCTGAAACTCTTCCAAAAAATTGCAGAGGAAGGGACACTCCCAAACTCATTCTGTGAGGCAACCATCACCCTGATACCAAAACCAGACAAAGATTACACACACACACACACAAAAAAAATTACAGGCCAGTCTCACTGATGAACACAGATGCAAAAATCCTCAACAAAATACTAGCCAACTGAACCCAACAATACTTAAAAGGACTGTACATCGCGATCAAGTGGGATTTATCCCAGGGATGCAAGGATTCTTCAATATCCACAAATCAATCAGTGTGATACACCACGTTCACAAACTGAAGAATAAAAACCATATGATCCTCTCAATAGATGCACAAAAAGCCTTTGACAAAATCCAACACCCATTTCTGATAAAAACCCTTCAGAAAGTGGGCATAGGGGGAACCTACCTCAACATAATAAAGGCCATCTATGACAGACCCAGAGCTCACAACATTCTCAATGGTGAAAAGGTGAAAGAATTCCCCCAGAGATCAGGAACAAGACAGGGATGTCCACTCTCACCACTACTATTCAACATGGTTTGGGAAGTCCTAGCCACAGCAATCAGAGAAGTAAAAGAAGTAAAAGGAATCCAAATTAGAAAGGAAGAAGAAAAACTATCACTTTTGCAGATGACATGATACTATACCTAGAGAATCCTAAAGACTCTACCAGAAAACTGTTAGAGCTCATCCATGAATTTGGCAAAGTCGCAGGATACAAAATTAATACACAGAAATCAACTGCATTTCTATATACTAACAATGAAAGATCAGAAAGAGAAATTAGAGAAGCAATCCCACTTACCATTGCATCAAAAAGAATAAAATACTTAGGAATAAACCTACCTAAAGAGACAAAAGACCTGTACTCTGAAAACTATAAGATGCTGATTAAAGAAATCAAGGATGACATGAACAGATGGAAAGATATACCATGCTCTTGGATTGGAAGAATCAATATTACCAAAATGACTATGCTACCCAAGGCAATCTACAGATTCAGTGCAATCTCTATCAAATTACCAAGGACATTTTCCACAGAACTAGAACAAAATATCTTAAAGTTTGTTGGGAAGCACAAAAGACCCAGAATAGCCAAAGACATCCTGAAAAAGAAAAATGGAGCTGGAGGAATCAGGCTCCCTGACTTCAGACTCTACTACAAAGCTACAGTCATCAAAACCGTATGGTACTGGCACAAAGACAGAAATAGAGATCAGTGGAAAAGGATAGAAAGCCCAGAATTAAATCCACGCACCTACAGTCAACTAATCTATGACAAAGGAGCCAAGAATATACATTGGACAAAAGACAGCCTCTTCAATAGTGGTGCTGGGAAAACTGGACAGCCACATGTAAAAAAATGAAACTAGAACAATTCCTAACATCATGCACAAAAATAAACTCAAAATGGATTAAAGATCTAGATTTAAGACCAGATACCATAAAACTCTTAGAGGAAAACACAGGCCAAACACTCTCTGACATAAATGACAGCATCATCTTCTCAGATCCACCTGTTAGGGTAATGACAATAATTAGAAAAATAAGCAAATGGGACTTAATCAAACTTAAAAGTTTCTGCACAGCAAAGGAAACCCTAAACAAAACGAAAAGACCACCCATAGAATGGGAGAAAGTATCTGCAAATGAATCGGCTGACAAGGGATTAATCTCCAAAATTGACAAACACCTCCTACAGCTCAATACCAAAAAAACAAACAACCCCATCAAAAAATGGGCAGAAGATCTAAACAGACA
>PVHT021183699.1:69504141-69514983 GCA_004024745.2 Catagonus wagneri
TAATCAAACTTAAAAGTTTCTGCACAGCAAAGGAAACCCTAAACAAAACGAAAAGACCACCCATAGAATGGGAGAAAGTATCTGCAAATGAATCGGCTGACAAGGGATTAATCTCCAAAATTGACAAACACCTCCTACAGCTCAATACCAAAAAAACAAACAACCCCATCAAAAAATGGGCAGAAGATCTAAACAGACAATTCTCCAAAGAAGATATACAGATGGTCAAAAAACACATGAAAAGATGTTCAACATCACTCGTTATTAGAGAAATACAAATCGAAGTCACTATGAGGTACCACCTTACACCAGCTGGAATGGACATCATCAAAAAGTCTACAAACAATAAGTGCTGGAGAGGTTGTGGAGAAAAAGGAACCCTATTACACTATTGGTGGGAATGTAAATTGGTGCAACCACTGTGGAAAACAGTATGGAGATTCTTAGAAAACTGAAAACAGAATTACCATTTTGATCCAGCAGTCCCACTCCTGGGCATCTATCCAGAGAAAACCATGACTTGAAAAGACACATGCACTCCACTGTTCATTGCAGCACTCTATACAACAGCCAAGTCATGGAAACAACCTGAATGTCCATCGACAGAGGAGTGGATAGGGAAGATGTGTTACATATACACAATGGAATATTACCCAGCCATTAAAAGGAATGAAATAACAGCATTTATAGCAACATGGATGGACCTAGAAACTATCATGAGAAGTGAAGTCAGTCAGACAATAAGACATCAATATCAAATGCTATCACTTACATGTAGAATCTAAAAAAAGGATACACTGGGGTTCCTGTCGTGGCTAATTAGAAATGAATCTGAGTAGGAACCATGAGATTGCGGGTTCGATCCCTGGCCTCGCTCAGTGGGTTAAAGATCCTGCATTGACATGAGCTGTGGTGTAGGTTGCAGACGCGGCTCGGATCTGGCGTTGCTGTGGCTGTGGTGTAGGCCTGCAGCTACAGCTCCTGTTAGACCCCTAGCCTGTGAATCTCCATATGCCACGAGTACAGCCCTAGAAAAGGCAAAAAGACAAAAAAACATTAAAAAAAAATGGAGTTCCCGTTGTGGCTTAGTGGTTAACGAATTTGACTAAGAACCATGAGGTTGTGGGTTCGATCCCTGGCCTTGCTCAGTGGGTTAAGGATCCGGCGTTGCCGTGAGCTGGGGTGTAGGTTGCAGATGCGGATTGGATCCCGCGTTGCTGTGGCTGTGGCTATGGCGAAGGCCGGCAGCTACAGCTCCTGTTAGAACCCTAGCCTGGGAACCTCCATATGCCACAGGTTTGGCTCTAGATAAAGGCAATAAGACAAAAAATAAATAAATAATAAAAAATAAAAAGGGACACACTGAACTTCTTTGTCGAACATATACTGACTCACAGACTTTGGAAATCTTATGGTTTCACAATGAGACAAGTTGGGGGGTGGGGGGATGCACTGAGGATTTGGGATAGAAATGATATAAAATTTGATTGTGATGATTTTTGTACACCTATAAATGCAGTAACATTCTTATGTAATTAAAAAAAAACAAAGTGGGATGTCCTTGCTTTATCTTTTTCCTCAATAACCATTTGTGAGAGCTTCCTGTGGGCAAGGCGTGGGTGACTAGAAGAAATGAACAGAATTCAAACTGTTCATCCCAGACCAGCCTTCATCCCACTTCGGAGGGAAACCAGTGCACACTCTGTCTGAAAAGGCCCAGGGGAGCATTGCCTGGGACCCACACATGTCATTTTGAACTGTTCAGTGGCACATTAAAAAAAAGTAAAAAGGAACAGGTGAAATTGGTATTAATATTAGCATCAATGGCATCTTAAGCCGAGGTATCTAAGATATTATCATCTCAATATGTAATCAATATTAAAAATTACTCATGGGACATTCTACATTCTTTCTTTCATACTACGTTTTTGAAATCTGGTGTGAATTCAGCATTCACATTGCACCTCACTTTGGAGCAGTCATATTTCAAGGGATTTATGGCCACCTGTTTCTAGTGGTCACCACACTGGGCCTCACAGGTCTATGAGAGCTTTGGAGAAAAGTGCTGAAGAAAAGCGTTAACATGTAAGTGTTCTCTGTTTGAACACGTTTGTTCTATGCCTTTGTTCTGTGTTACAGGGGCTCTGAGGTTTTATAGCTGAAAAGGTCTGGAAGGCCCTTCTGACTTCAGCACCACTAAGATCTCCCTCCAGAAATGGGGCCAGCCACCTTCCAGCAGCCAGGACTGTTGACTGCCGGTGGCTCAAAGCCAAGTCTTTCTGTGGGACTTGCCTTGGGTGAAACAAGTCACCTCGCCAATGGGAGGCTACACATCCAATAAAGAGCTATTGCCTTGGGACAAGACCGGCTGCCTTGCTTCAACTGGGGGCTGCCCTGCAAGGCCACCAGGCTCCAGAGCTTCGCTGGACCAATAGCTGAGGCCTCTACTGCAGCTGCATCTCAGCCCAGATTCTCCCTCTGCCTGACCCGCCACATTTGCTTTCTTCCAGATGTTGTTCTTGACAGCACCCCGCCCCATCCATACACCTCCTGCAAGCTGGTCCCCTTCTCAGAGTCTGTTTCTAGGGGATCCCACCTAAGCCTGATACCCCCAGTGTTATGTGGTCCTTCTCTGAGACTTTCATCTGTCATATTTGCTCAAGGACACAGAGGTCTGTGGGCCTCTGCCAGATGATTAACTACATGTCCGCGGCAAAGGAGGAAATACAGAATCACTGCAAATTCCTCTTAACAGGCCCTCCAGTCTCAGAAATCATACTTGCTTCTCCAAGTGCTATAGGAGATTGGTGAGAAGCTTGCCACTCAGTGTATGAATGTGCTAAGATTGGATGTCATTGGACAGCCCAAGGGGCCCCTCGTTTTGGCCTTGTTTTGTCTCAGGGTGGAGCTCTGGCACCTTCACCTGGAACTTGAAGGTTCCCAGCAGCTTCTCCCAGAGAAACACGGGCTCTGGGGCAGGCTGAGGCTTCCTACCTTCCAACAGAGGCCTGGAAGCAAGGGAGCGAAGAGCCAGGCATTTCTTGCCCTCGCATCGGAGAGCAACCTCTCAGGCCAGGACCCCTTTGCTTTGTCTCTGGGTCCTCAAATCTAGATTGGCTTAGAGATGAGAGGCAAATCTGGTGTGAACCCTAAAACAAAACCCTAAATTCGCAGGCAAAAGAAAAAGGGTTAACCCCTACTTCCTGTCTCCTGTCAAGCCCTTACTTTTTCAGCCTCTCTGCGCGTTCTTCCTTGTGCTTCCTCCATGTAACCCCCGCGGCTCCTCCGAGGCCACCCCATGTGACTTCTCCTCTACCAAACCTTTCTCTTACCGTTAAAAGCTTTATTGCAATATCATTCACATAGCATACAATTCACTGTTTAATGTACTTAAACAACTGAATTTAAGCACAGTTCAATGATTCTGAGTATACTCACAGAGCTGTACAAACTCTAACCATGATCAATTTTAGAACATTTTTGATCACCCCCAAAAAGCCCCTCATCTCTTAGCTGTCACTCCCAAGCCCCCCACTACCCAGCTCTGGCCCCAGGTAATCACTAACCTACTGTCTCTATACAGTTGTCTATCCTGGACATTTAATAGAGAAGAATCATACACTATGTGGTCTTTTATGTGTGGCTCTCTTTACTTGGCATAATGTTTTCAAGGTCCATCCACACTGTAACGTGTGTCAGTGCTTCTTTCTTTTTCTTTTCTTTTTTTTCAGGGCCGCACGTGTAGCATATGGAGTTCCCAGGCTAGGGGTCAAATCGAAGCCGCCGGCCTACGCCACAGCCACAGTGACGCCAGATCCGAGCCATGTCTGCGACCCAGACCACAGCTCACAGCTTCGCCAGATCCTTAACCCACTGAGTGAGGCCAGGGATTGAACCCGCGTCCTCATGGATACTAGCTGGATTCGTTACTGCTGAGCTTCATTCTTCCTTATTGCTGAATAATGTCCATCATAAGGGGTGTGCCGCATTTGGTGTCTCCATCCATCAGGATGGACACTGGGATGATTCTACTTCTTGGCTATTGTGGATAATGGTGCTGTGAGTATTATTCACGGGCACATTTTCCTGTGGGCATGTGTTTTCATTTCTCTTGGGTGTGTAGTTTGAAGGAGAGTTGTTGGATGATGTGGTAACGCTATGTTTAACCTTTTGAAGAACTGCCAGTTTTCCACAGCGGCTGCACCGTTACATCCTCACAAGGAGTGGATGGGGCTTCCAGTAGGGTTATCTTTTTTATTACTGAATCATAATAGTTCTTTATATATTCTAGGAACAAGGACCTTCTCCAATATATGCCAGTCCTGTGGCAGGGGGAAAATCAGACATGATAAACTCTGGCCTGACTTCTTAAGTTTCTGCTCAGAAGTGACATTCTCACTTCATTAGCCAGGACAAGTCAAAAGGCCAGATCTGATGTTTATGGGGAAAGGAAGTTATCCTCCCACTGGGCAGGGCAGACGCTGCAAGGAGGAAGCGCTGATTACGGGGGGGACGAGTGACACAGTTTAACGTCTCCTCACGCTCCCTGTGTGACTGGGGTTTCCTCTGCTCTGTACCCCTGGGACTCTGCAGCCCCTCCCTGTCCTGCTGGCTTCCCCAGCGCTGTGCTCGTCTCTCCTCGCGTCGCACGCTCCAGGCTTCCCGGCGGAAGGAAGCTCATCCACTCCCGTGGTGTCCTTAACTGCCAGCTCGTAGCTGCCAACTTCCACTGTGACATTTTCAGCTCCAGATCTGTGCAGCCAAGTGTCTACTGAACACCCCCCACAGACACCCCAAACTCAGCACGCCTGGACCTGAATTTATCACCATCCTCCTGCTACCCTCAAACCTGCTCTTCCTCCGCCCCCCCCCATGGGAAACGGCACCTCACTCTCCAGGGTGCCCCAGCCAGAACCTTGGCACCACCTTCCTCGTATTCAACCATCCAGTCGTACTGAATCTGCTTCCCAAACACCACCTGAATTTGTCCCTTTGGGTCCACTCTCAGTGACGGTGCCCTCAACCACTTTTCCCTGTCAGTTGGATGATCAGTCACGCCCCATCTAAGCCATCCTCCAGGTGAAGGCCACAGTCATTTTCATAAAATGCAAATCCAGGGTGCCTCTTTCCGGCTCTAAATCCCTTGCTGGCTCCCCCCTGCTCTGGGGACAAGAATCAGGACACGAACAGTCCTGATGAGACCTTTCATTATTCGTCCTCCGTCCCCTCTCCGGCCTCACTGCTGTACGGTGTCTGCCTGGCATTTTCTTGCTCTTGAGCCAACTTTAGTTCCCTAAACACGCTGTGACCGCTGCACTCAGGGCTTTTACACCGACATGTGGGATACTGTCCTTTCCCTTCTGGGCAACTCGAACTTGCTCCTAGAGTCACAGGCTGGACAGACAGCACCCGCTCCCTCCCTGCAGATGGGGTGAGGCGAACACTGAGTGACAGAAAGGGAGTTTAGAGGAGGTTAGAGGGAGCGCTTTGCTACCTGACCGTCCAGGCTGGAATCCCGGCTCTCACCCATGAGCTTTTAACAGTCTGCGAGGTATCCCTTCCTCAGGCAGAAAATGGGGGGACCCTATTATACAGCAGAAATTGACAGAACATTGTAAATCAACCAAAATAAAAATATGAACTATAAAAAAAGAGTCCCTGTTATACAAGGCTGAGGAGGATTAAAACAAATAAACATATATAGAAAGAGTACTTAGAATAGTGCCTGACATGATGTAAGGGCTCAGTCAATACTCATCTTTACTTTTTTTCCCTCTCTTTTTGGCCATCCCAAAGCACACGGAGTTCCAGTCAGGGATCAAACCTCCGTCCCAGCGCTCCAGAGACGCCACCAATCCCGTTGCATCACAGCAGGAGCTCCAACACTTGTCTTTATTTTATGTATCTTCAGGCACCCTAGAGTGACCCTTGTAATTCAGCACTGATCAGACAAACATAATTCCCAATTTAGCGACCTGACTACTTTTTCTGCACTGTAAGATCCTCAGAATTGGGACAAGGTCCCATCTATTATTAGGGCTTCAGTACTTGCCACGTAGTAAGCATTTACTAAATATTTTTAAGTACTACACCTATTAACAATGACCTGGCATGGATCACGTCTCGTCTTGGGTTACGCGGGTAAATGCCATCCTCCCTGCCTGCTAACCCCACGGAGCGCAGGACCCCAGGAGCGGTCAGCTCAGCAGACCCCATCTCCCTCCCACCCGCGTCATGTGGCAACACTGAATTACTGCCAGTTGAATTGCATTCTCTTGAGAGTCTTCGGCCTTCAGACTTTTCCTGCTTTTCCACCTGTTGAAGCCTTTGGTCTACTTCTACATAACCTACTGTAACCTGGAATTCCAGGTAGAGACTTTCTTTTATCTGTAGCCCAGCTGTTACAGGAGGTTAGTCATGGAGTTGAGGATAATGAAACTCAAGTTAGAGCCAGGAGTTGCATTTAGGTGGGGTGTCCTGTAATTCCTGACATGAACAGTAAGCCCAGAGATTTTCTTCTTCCTGATGATGCAAAAACTACTGAAGCCCTAGGTGCTGTTAGAATTTACCTACCTCCTGGCAGGAAGAACAGCAGGCTGGAGTGAAAGGGGGGATTAAGTAGAATGTAAAGGCTGCAAGTTGTAGTCCAGGCTGTCACAAACACACGTGACCTCGGAAGTCACACCTGTCTGGGGCCTCCTTATCCCACCTGTAAAGTGAAGGAGGGTAAATGGTCTCTTAGTTTCCCAGTGACGCTGACATTTCATGAGTCATCACTCCACAAGCAGCTCATTATAGGAAGGAAATTTTTATCCTTCTACTTGATCTCAGAAGAAAGAGGAAAAGATAGGAGTGCCAGTGATGGCTGAAAATAATCATAGGAGAGATCATCTGGATAGACTGGGAGAGAACTCTCCTGGTGTTGCAGGCAAGGCCCAAAGTGGGTGTGATACAGGCGAGCGAGTGGACTCTTGGGTCGAACAGACCTGAATTCAAATTCCAGCTTTTCTGGAGGGGGTGTGGAGAAAAGGGAACCCTCCTGCACTGTTGGTGGGAATGTAAGCTGGTACAACCACTATGGAAAACAGTATGGAGGTACCTTAGAAAACCATACATAGAACTACCATATGACCCAGCAATCCCACTCTTGGGCATATATCCCGGAAAACTTTCCTTGAAAAAGACACTTGCACACGCATGTTCACTGCAGCACTATTCACAATGGCCAAGACATGGAAACAATCCAAATGTCCATCGACAGATGACTGGATTAGGAAGATGTGGTATATATGCATGATGGAATACTACTCAGCCATAAAAAAGAATAAAATAATGCCATTTGCAGCAATATGGATGGAATTAGAGACACTCATACTGAGTGAAGTAAGTCAGAAAGAGAAAGACAAATACTGTATGATATCACTTACAGCTGAAATCTAATATACTGCACAAAAAACGAAACTTTCTACAGAAAAGAAAATCACAGACTTGGAGAACAGACTTGTGGTTGCCGAGAGGGTGAGGGAGGGAGTGGGATAGATGGGAGTCTGGGGTTAATAGTTGTAGACTACTGCCTTTGGGATGGAAAAGCAAGGAGATCTTGCTGTATAGCATGAGGAATTATGTCTAATCACTTGTGACGAATCTATATATGTATATGTAGCCAGGTCACCACGCTGTACAGTTGAAAAATTGACAGAAAACTGTAAACCAGCTATAATGGGGAAAAAAAACCCAGCTTTGCCATGTATTACTGTCACTGAACCTCTTTAATCCTGAATTTCCTTGTCTATTAAACAATGGATGATATCGATGTTGTAGAAGCAGGGTCAGGATTAAATGATGCGGTTTCTGGGCCACACCTGGTGTTCACAGGGCTTCAGTTCATGTTGGGTCATTTCCCTGGTTCTGCTCCATCTTGCACTAGTCCTTCACAGACGCTCACTGGTGCCTGTGATGCTTGACTCGTGTTCCTTAGCACAGGTTGGAAGTGGCATTTCCGTGGGTTAGACGAACTCGGGACAGGAGCAGACAGGGTGCCCAGGCCGAGAAGCATCTTCTCTTAGGCAGATACAGTGTCTGGAAACATTCACACTTCCTCTGCTTCTTACTGTTCACTGGGGGTGTTTTGATAGTGACAGGGACCCCCAGCTCCGGGGGTCGAGGGCAGGGCTCAGGTGGGAAACACAGGGCCACAGGTAGCTCAGAGAAGTAAGAATCCATGGTGCAGAAGAAGGAGCCTTGGTCCAGGGCCACAGCCATGGAGTCCCCATAGGGCTGCGGGATCACCTCTGACACCTAAAGCGTCCTGTTCCTGTGATACGGCGTAAAAGAGCCTCTCTGAACACATTCTCTCTTCAGATGCTCATCTGGAACCATTTGGGACCCAGGCTTGTGGACAGAGCGGTCCTCTGTGCCAGGCTGTCTTATTTCGGTGGTCTTGTCAAATCTCCTCTAGTCAGCCTGGAGCCGTGGGAGGAAACTCCGCCATCGCTTCCCTCAGACAGGCCCACGGTCACCCGGCTGGTCTGGACAGAGCTGACCTGGGAGGTGGTCCTGGGCCTTTGGTCACCGAGTCCAAAGCTTCTTCCAAGGTCGCTTGGCTCCTAAAAGGACATGTTAAGACTGGAAGCCAGGACACATTTTGCAGGGAAGCTGTTTTGCAAAGCAGGCTTTTCATTAGAAAGCTGTAAATTCTGAAACAGTGCTTTAAGGAGCTTGGGCCAGAAATCAGGGAGATTTCTTTATTTAGGCTTTTTTTAGTCAACTGGTCATTTTTACAGGGCAGTGAGTAAGGTTCTCCAAGAGACAAGGATCAGACAAGTGGGGGCAATATCAATACTAACTTTCTGTGTGCCCAGCTGTGGATTTAGCACAGGGGCTAGGAGCACTGAGGCTGGACTCAGACTATTCAAATGTGTGTTTGAATCTTGGCTCTACCACTTAAACAGCTGTGAGACTTTGGGGAAATTACTTAACCTATCTGAGCCTCAGTTTCCTCATCTGTAGAATAATAACAGTACTTACGTTATAGAGTTGCTGTGAGGGCAAATGATTTAATTCCAGAAACTTTCCTTAGAATAGTAATAAGCACTAGTAAGTTCTCACTACTCAACATGTAAAACTTGGGACCATGTTCAACAGTAGAACTTAATAAAAGACTAGGGTAATTCAATAAAAACAGGACCACTAAGGATGCTGGTCCTGCAGGAATGAAGACTTGGGTCACCCCACTGGGTAAGGAATGCTGACCAGCTGAAGGGCTGGCACAGGACAGGAGAAACGTGGATGGGCGATGGGAGAAAGATGAGGTCCGTGTCCACTGCGACATCCTGACCAGTTCTGGAAAATGAGATTGGAATACTTCCTTGCATGACGTGTGCATGCACACACTTTGACACGCAGACTCACTCACTGACAGGCGTGTATGCGTTTTTAACCCCCTCCATCCTCTATTATTTTCTCTAAGGAGTGTCAGTGGTGGTCAACTCCACAGGTTAGTTTCTAGGTTACATGATAATCAGGTGAGACTGTGACTGCAAGAGGAATTCGCATCACCCAGCGATGGATATCATGCTCTTTTCTGCCAGAAAGCAGGAGCGTGTTCTTTTGTAACAAGGACAGTGCCTGGTGTTGGGTGGAGCCAAAAGTTGTTACTGTTACCATCGGAAGCTCATGCACGGACTAAAGGGCCACGGAGGCCCTGTCACCGGAGAGGGCATGGCAGCTTTTACCTGGTGGGTCTTAGCCACACACCTGCTCTGTGCTCTACTCTCCACCTTGCCCAGGTTTACCTGGTGACTTCCTATCAGGTTCTGCTAGTTGGAGACAGTGGTGGGGGGTGGGGGTGAAGGAAGTGGAAAGTTCCCGGGTTTGCCTCTAACAGCAGCCGCTGTTATTCATGGTCCCCTGCAAACTCTGAGCAGTGGTGGCACCACTTTGGCAGCTCCCACAGGGGCCTTGGGCCAATTACTTAATGCTGCATAACACGTCTCTCCCAAACTTAATAATTTTTCTTTTCTTTTTTTTTCTTAATGGATTTTATTTCAATTATAGGTGTACATAAATCATCACAAGTCAATTTTACAGATTTTGTATCCCAAACACACAGTGCATCCCCCCACCCCCCAGATTGTCTTATTTGAAAAACCAAGGTTTTCCAAAGTCTGTGAGTCATTGTCTGTTCTGCAAAGAGGTTCATTGTGTCTTTTTAGTTTCCACATGTAAGGGGTAGTACTGAGTGTTGGTGTCTCATTGTCTGACTGGTTTCACTTCACACGATAATTTCTAAGTCTATCCATGTTGCTATAAATGTTGGTAATTCGTTCCTTTTAATGTCTGAGTAACATTCCATTGTGTATATGTACCATATCTTCCCTATCCACTTCTCTGTCGATGGGCATTTAGGTTGTTTCCATGACCTGGCTATTGCATAGAGTGCTGCAATGAACACTGGAGTACATGTGTCTTTTCGAGTCATGATTTCTGCTGGATAGATGCCCAGGAGTGGGACTGCTGGATCAAATGGTAATTCTGAGTTTTCTGAGGAATCTCCATACTGTTTTCCACAGTGGCTGCACCAATTTGCATTCCCACCAACAGTGTAATAGGGTTCCTTTTTCTCCACAACCTCTCTAGCACTTATTGTTTGTAGACTTTTTGATGATGGCTATTCTGGCTGGTGTAAGGTGGTACCTCATAGTGACTTCGATTTGTATTTCTCTAATAACGAGTGATGTTGAACATCTTTTCATGTGTTTTTTGGCCATCTGTATATCTTCTTTGGAGAAGTGTCTGTTTAGATCTTCTGCCCATTTTTTGATGGGGTTGTTTGTTTTTTTG